>CM066567.1:13142695-13742695 GCA_033816785.1 Picus viridis
GCTGAGGCTCCTCTGCGCTGATGCTCAGGCTGCCTCTCCGGATAGCTCATCAGGGACTGAAGTGCCTATGTTGCAAACACATGAATTGGAACAGCTTTCCATTACACTCCTGCAGTTGCCCTCGCTTAAATTTAGAAAAGGAGATGTACTTTTTGTTGTGTTTATTTACGTTTTTGAAGTACATGACTGAGCAGAAGAAAATTATTAGAATGATGCTGTATAAACACTGCTTCCGGCTTCAGCCCTGCTTATTCCCTCTCACTTGACTGCGGTGCTCCATCACCTGACCCTCTCAGTTTTCCTATCTCTGACAACCACCTTCCTGCTTTCCCTGCCTGGAGGGTGATATATGAAGAGCTGTAATGCTTTCCTAGAACAGAGCAGTGACTAATCCAGCTCCAGGTCCAGTGGTGTGCAGTCAGTCAGCTGAGAATTATTACCCGCTTAGGTCTTTCCCTTCTCTGTGGGGAGCAGCTACACTGAAAAGCAAGACTTGCTCCAGCAGCCTGACTTCAGCTGGATGTCACCAAGCTGAAGAGCTGCTCCACAGTCACTGTGGCTGCCACTGCCAGAGCAGAGAGGACCTCTGCCAAGTGCTTGGCAATAACCAAATCTAAAATGTGGTTTGTTTGTTTGTTTGTTTTTTCTTTTCCCCCTTCCTCTTTTCCCTGTCTATAGCAAACGAGCCGTCTCAGAGCACCAGCTATTGCACGACAAAGGCAAGTCGATCCAAGACTTACGGAGAAGAATATTCCTTCAGAATTTAATCGAAGGCGTCAACACTGCGGAAATCCGTGCGACCTCCGAGGTGTCACCTAACCCCAAGCCTGCCACCAACACAAAGAACTACCCTGTCCGCTTCGGCAGCGAAGACGAGGGCAGATACCTAACTCAGGAGACAAACAAATCCCAGACCTACAAGGAGCAGCCCTTGAAGGTGTCGGGGAAGAAGAAGAAAGCAAAGCCTGGGAAGCGCAAGGAGCAAGAGAAGAAGAAGAGGCGAGCCCGCTCAGCTCGGCTGAACCCCAGCACGCTGGGAAGAGCTGGTACAGTGAGCCCGCTCCTGGGCAGCTCTGCTCCTACACACAATCACACATGGAGGTAATTTTCATATGTCCTTCTGGGGGTCAGGCCAGGTGTTCACTGAAACTGTTCTCCTTTTTTGGTGTGAGAGGCCGAGGCCTCACTCAGACCTGAAGCAATAGCACAGCTTTTGCTGATGACTGGGCTTTTCAGGCAGCACACAGTCTCAAGGTGCTTTCTGGAGGTAGGTGAGTGCCCTTTCCACCAGACACTGGTGACCAAGTCTGTCCTTCCTATGACAAACAAGCCAAGTAAACTGTTTACTGTCAAAAGGAGGCTGAGTGAAGAGCAAGTCAACTTATTTCTGCAAAAAGAGAGCCCACCATAGCCATAAAAATCTCCTTCCCCAATTTAAATGTGTTGTAGACAGGCGGGAGTTGGTCTCTTCTCCCAGGCAACCACCAACAGAACAAGAGGACACAGTCTCAAGCTGTGACAGGGAAAGTTTAGGCTCGAGGTGAGGAGAAAGTTCTTCATAGAAAGAGTAATTGGCTGTCGGAATGTGCTGCCCAGGGAGGTGGTGGAGTCACCGTCCCTGGAGGTGTTAAAAAAAAAAAAAGACTGGATGTGGCACTTGGAGCCATGGTTTAGTTGTCAGGTGGTGTTAGATAATAGGTTGATGATCTTGATGATCTCTGAGGTCTTTTTCAACCTGGTTGATTCTGTGATTCTGTCTCTCACATCAGATCTTTGTCCCACACTTGGGCCTCAGACAATTGAAAGCTTTATTTAAGGCTCTGCATCTATAAAACGGTGAAATTTTCTTTCCTGCCTCTCAACACCTCCCCTTTTTTGGCAGCTTTCCTACCCTTACTTTACAGTTTTTCATTTTACTGTTTAACCTTAGGGGAGAACATGGAAAAGTTCTCTCAGCAATACCTGCAAGCAAGGCAGACTAGCCTCTCACCATCACATTTTCCCTGTCATTAGGACTTTTTAATTCAGATCCATCTTTTTTTGGTCAGCTCATGACACAATGACATTGCCACTGAAAAACGCTGAGCATTGCTGTAGGAGAGGATGTGCTTCCTTCCTCTGTGCCAGTGAAAGGTTTTCAGGGCAGTGGTGAGCTGGAGGCTTCAGCTTAGCTTTCCCAAAAGACTCATCCACTTGCAGCCATCTTTGCTTGAGGGGAAGCCTGCATGCTTGCAGGCAAAGACAAAAGGTCTGCTCCTCAGTTCTCTTCAGATGTTTGCATTTTCAGCAGCAGAACCCACCCTTTTCTCTCCTTCTCCACTTCAGCAGAATAGAGACACAAATGCCATTTGCTCACAGTAAAGCCCTTAGCAAGAGATGCCAGCTATGGGATTTACTAAAACCAGTCTTGGCTTAATTCTTGCACTGTGCTCCATCACCTCAGCTTCTGCTGGCATCCCACAGGAGTTATCAGCATTTGGGGCTAGGCATTCAGTGTCTGGACCATAAAGCAGTCAGCATGGCTGAACAGTTAGTAGTGAACTAAGAGAGGCTGCTTTGCCTCAGCACCTTAGGAAAGGTCAGGAGCTGCCTGCCTGCCACTGCCACAGATATTAAGAAACTGTGGTGGCCAATAAATAACATCTGTCTTTGGCACACAGAAACCTCCCATGTAGGGAAAAAACATTGTAGGGCATTTGAACACTTATTTCTTTTTCTCACTACACTGCCTTTGGTTGCACATCCAAAGGAATACACAGAGGAATGACAGGTACAACTCTGCTGATTTTCCTAGTTCACTCTTTCTATTCCAAGTATGGTTGGATGACTGAAAGCAGGCAGCTTCACTGTGGAGTCCAGAATGCTGAAGCCAACCCAGCTTTATGTCACTGATATAATTGCTTAAGGTGCAGAGTTTCTCCAGGGCAAGAAAGAGATTCCTAAAGAGGACCTACAGCTCAGACACTAAACTAAAGATGATTAAACAAAGAGAAGCCATGAAATAGGAAAATTCAATTCCTCCTTCACCAGTACAGAGCATGCCATGGTCTTAGTATGCCAGCTTGCAGTTAACCCAGCAGGCTGGCAGAACATGCAGTTTCTAAACTTTAACTGACAGCAAGAACCACCTCCTTGACTTGGACTTTAAGTAGGGGGAGTTGCCTATGCAGTTATTAGCACAAGGTGGGCAAGCACATTTGAAATGGAGGGGTGACCACATCTGAATGAAGCTGATTCTTCTGAGCTGCATCAGGAGCTTCTACTCTACCTACTGGTGAGGGGCAAGGAAGGTGTGCAGACAGGATGTCCATGGGCCTGGACAGAAGAAGCTGCTTTTGTGCCCCCCAAGGCTAGTCACAGCTTAAAAGAAGCACCCTTGCCTTACAGGGAAGTGGATGTGCGTAATGCAGTAGGGTAAATGTCAGGGCAATGGAAGAGAAACTTCAAGCAAGTTTTTCACTGTAGCTTTGTGCTTCTTTTCTGCTCCACGCACTGAATCAAGGTCTTTGTGCCAATTCCCTCTGCCCAGTCTTGATCCCAAAATTTTGGGTTTAGGTCAGAAAATAACAGAACCAACCAAGACTAAAAATAATGTGCTGTCTAGATCTTTTGACTTACTACAGGAAGCATCTCATAGAAGAAACCAGTCTTGCAAAATCTGGGACCAAATCACAGAAAGCTGCTTGAAAGTTGTCATTAGTGCGGAGCCCGATGTCAAGATGTGGCTTAGCCCAGACTCTAAAACAAAAGCCTGAGGCTGAGGCCAAATTGAAAATGGCTCCCTCTTAAAAACAGGCCTGTGTGTGGCAGACAGCTCTACAGTCATGCTGGAGGAATTGTGCGCCCTTATTACACCTATTGTAATACGGACTGAGTACAACACCCTAATGCTACTAGGTAGTAATTACCTTCACCCTGGCATTTCCATCTGAGGTGCTTAAAAACTTCCTTCTTGTGGGTATTGCAGCTACATTTCCATTCCAATTCAATTAAGCTGGTATTACCTAATTCCCTAAGAAACCTAAACTCCCTAATCATAGAATCACAGAATGCACTGGGCTGGAAGGGACCACTAGAGATCATCTTGCCCACCCTCCCTGCTGTAAGCAGGGACATCCCCAACTGGACCAGGCTGCTCAGAGACCTATCAAGCCTGACCTTGAATGTCTCCAGGAACGGGGCCTCCACCACCTCCCTGGGCAACCTGTTCCAGTGTTCCACCACCCTCATAGTAAAGAACTTCTTCCTTGTGTTCAATCTAAATTTACCCTTCTCTAGTTTAAAACTACTGCCTATCACTGCAGGCCTTTGCAAATGGACTTCTTGTAGCCCCTTCAGGTCCTGGAAGGCTGCATGTCAAACATAGTCCCACTTTCAATGCACTAACCTCTTCTCAAATTCTCAAGAAATTGCTTTCTTTTGTGTCTCATGCCTACACACATCACAGTATCACAGTATCACAGTATCGCTAAGGTTGGAACAGACCTTTTAGATCATTGAGTCCAACCTGTCACCACAGACCCCACGACTAGACCATGGCACCAAGTGCCACGTCCAATCCCCTCTTGAACACCTCCAGGGACGGTGACTCCACCACCTCCCTGGGCAGCACATTCCAATGGCGAATCACTCTCTTGGTGAAGAACTTTCTCCTCACCTCCAGCCTAAACTTCCCCTGCTGCAGCTTGAGAATGTGTCCCCTTGTTCTGCTGCTGGTTGCTAGGGAAAATCTGCCCTGTGGAGCACTGCCTGCAGTCTCCATGCAGTCTCTATGTTCACACCAGCAGCAGAGTGAATCCTGCTCCATCCTCTAGCTTTGCATTCCACTTACAGCTCTAGCCCAGGGAACCTGCATGCAGTAACGTGTGCCATTCGCAGGGGCAGAAGGGATAAAAAAGCCCAACCCTTCAGCATTTCCTGCAGCACCCCAAAGAAGTAGGTTAAAATCATATTGCTGTGTAAGTATCACAGTACAAGAGTACATTAGAGGTTGGAAGGGGCCTGAAGAGATCATCCAGTCTAACCCCCCTGCCAGAGCAGGATCACCCAAGGCAGTCCACACAGGAATGCACCCAGATGGGTTTTGAAAGTCTTCAGAGAAGCAGACTTCACAAAGTGCACAAGGACAAGACAGGAGCAGGCTTTGCTTTTGTTTTCCTGCCTTCATAGGGAAAGGAGGAGCAGAGAACTGCCTCCAGGCTGCCAGCATCCCTTAGAAAGCTCCCAAACCTCAGGGCTGTAGGCAGCTGACTGTGTCAGCTTGGGCTGAGCTCAACAGGCTGAAACGCTCCTTTTCTTTCAGGACCAAGCCCGGTGGCTCCCAGAGGGCAGTTTCAGGATTGTAGTCTTTCCAAGCACTTAAAGAGACAGGCTACAAAGCAGCTGCTCACTGCCAGACCTGAGCAGCCTTTACTACACACCTCCTGTGGCACTCCTGGCACACATGGCATCACAGAAAGCTGTCACACCTTGGTGATGAACAGAGCCTTGTGAGGCAGGAGGTTTCCCAGGGGGAAAGACAGAACAAATAGCCCCTGTGGTATTCAAGCTTGGACACAGATTTCACCTCAACATGAGGAGAAACTTCTTTACAGTGAGGGTGAGGGAGCACTGGAACAGGCCCAGGGAGGTTGTGGAGTCTCCTTCTCTGGAGACTGTCAAATCCCACCTAGATGCATTCCTGGGTGATCCTGCTTTGCAGAGGGTTGAACTGGATGATCTCTGGAGGTCCCTTCCAACCTCTAATGTACTGGGATAGATACTGTAATACTGTGACTGTTGAAGTCAGAAGCCTGGCATTACACCCAGCAGGCTCATGATTGCCACAGCCTTCAACAAGCACCTTTTTTTCCTTATCTTTCAACCAAATTTCTCCTTCCTCCAACCTACGTCCTTTTTAAGGAATGTTTTTTAGCACTTGTATTTGTTAGAGGTTGACACTATTTTGTTACCTGTAGCAGTCGGGAAACTCCTTGCCCAAGGCTCTGTAGACCTTCTTGCTCTCTACAACTACCTGAAGGGAGGTTGTAGACATGCAGAGGTTGGTCTCTTCTCCCAGGCAACCAGCACTACAACAAGAGGACACAGTCTCAGGCTGCGCCAGGGGAGGTTTAGGCTGGAGGTTAGGAAGAAGTTCTATACAGAGAGAGTGATTGCCCATTGGAATGGGCTGCCCAGGGAGGTGGTGGAGTCACCTTCATTGGAGGTGTTCAGGAGGAGACTTGATGGGGTGCTTGGTGCCATGGTCTAGTTGTTTAGGTGGTGTTGGATGATAGGTTGGATGCGATGACCTTGAAGGTCTCTTCCAACCTGGTCTGGTCTATTCTATTCTATTCTATTCTATTCTATTCTATTCTATTCTATTCTATTCTATTCTATTCTATTCTATTCTATTCTAATGAAAACTAAAGCAAGCCCCTTCCTATCCCACTGGGTGTGCAGTGGAGCAGATGGGCTCAGTGTCAGGGCACACTGCAGGGCTCCACACTGCCAGCTGAGCTGTGCTGAAGGTCTTGCAGGGATGTCTAAAGCTGCAGCGCTCTTAAGCAGGCCCTGTGACTGCAGAGCATGCCCCTTGCAGCCTGTGACACTCTTGCTGTTAACTTTCTGTCTCCATATTTGAAGTGAAATTTGATTTTTCTCATGTTTTCCCCCCTCCCCCCTTTGCAGGAGGCGCTGACGTTTTCAGCAAGAGATTCTTGGAAGACTTATTGCAGTATTCTGTAATAGTGAACATATGGGAAGTATTAAAATATTTATTACCTGTAAATACTGTAAATGCTCAGAATAAAACCTTCTCCTCTCCCCCTCCCCCTGCTCTCTGAAACTGTACATTTGGTTATTGTGAATTTTCTTCCCCCCCTTTTTTCTTTTTTGTTTGGGTTTTGGTTATTAGTTTTTTTTGCTATGGCTGAGACAATTATCATTGTCACATCTACCATAATTTATTTTGTTGACTGGTGTATTTATTTTGTGACTGTACCTTGGTGCTGCTGACCTTCTCTGGTTTGGTTTGGTTTGTTTTTTTTTGTGTAACATAAATGCACTTTAGCTACCCATATGGAGTGTACATTGACTTAGGAAGTGTTCCTCTTTTGTGGTTGTCTCCCATCGATGCCTACAGACAGCTGTTCCAACTGCTTCTCCTTTGTGCATGTATAATAGCAGTATTTTAAAATTTGTAAAGAATGTCTAATAAAACATAATCTAATTAAGTCAAGGCTCAGAAAGAAAAATGTCTCCTTTAGGAATTTCAAGAGCAGCAACACTTTCTTTTTTTTTTTTCCTTCCTTTTTTTCCTTTTTCTTTACTGTATTTGAAAATGGTTTTCAATTTAATTTGTTTACATTGGTTCAAATTCCCTCATTTTCACATTAGCTTTTACTTAAAAGCCACTCAGAACAGATTTTTTTCCAGTGCTCTATTTCCAGTCAGCTAAGCTGCTGTACAACCAGAAGATCATAGAATCATAGAATGGTCCAGGCCAAAAGGAACCTCCAAAGCTCATCTGGTCTGACCTCCCTGCAGTCAGCAGGGACATCCCCAACTAGATCAGGTTGCCCAGGGCCTCCTTGAGCCTTACCCTGAGTATCTTCAGGGAAGGGGCCTCAACCACCTCCCTGAGTGACTTGTTGCAGTGTTCCACCACCCTCACAGTAAAGAACTTGTTCCTAACATCCCGTCTAAATCTGCCCTTCTCTAGTTTGAAGCCATTGCCCCTCGCCTTTGCAAACAGATACTGTCCTACAGTTCAGAGCCTGCCTCAGGGGCAGCACAATTCCAGCCTCCCTCCCTTCAAAGGCTGAAGCATTGCATCCTGCAAGTGAGAGGATGTGAAAAGCACCCCCAGGGGATGCAGCACTCACTGCACACTTGGAAGGTGCTCACATGTCACACCCCAAGTCCTGTGCAGATAAAGACAGATGTTCAGTGTCCCAGGCTCCCACCAGCTTTACTCAAAGATGAAGTACACGAGTAGAATCTCAGCTCTTTGGACTCTGGGGGCACCTTGGGTTAATGTGAGGGGTGGAAACAAAATATAATAAAAAGAGTGACTATACGAAGGAAAGAAAAAGTAGAAAAGGCAGGAGGTGGCACATCACTAGGAGCTGTTGCATTGCTTGGGTAACTTCTCCCCTCTCTCATCATGAAGATGCTTCACATGGCTCTGTTTGTGAAAAACGTGCATTAACATTACTTCTGCCTCATACCCTTAGTGAATTACAGTTAGGGGAGAGGCCACTTTCATGACTTCACAGCCACCGAAGAAAACAACAGAAAAAAAAATGATAACCTAACCTTTTGAAACTAGGCATGGGAGTCCTGCTTCCTACCCCTTTCTCTGCCACCCACGCAAATCGCAGCAGCTGCTGTGGGGGCAACCTGAACAAAGGGGATTGTTCCAGGGAGCTATCTGTGCTTTGTCAAATCTTACTGGATTTCCTCTGTCTCACTGTAACATCAGCAACATCAGAAAAATGCAAGCGTGGAAAAAGAAATTACAAATCCTGGGAATTTTCAGATAGTTCTTGTAATAGTTGCTCCACTCCCTGGTTGCCAAGCTTTTCTCTTTGTGTGTGTGTGTGTGTGTGTTCTTCTTTCCTCTTTTTTAAAGTGCCATCTTTTTCCACTGCCAAACTACAGCCATCATATAATATAAACCAGATGTATTTCTGCTTTCTACCAACCTTGCAGAAAACTACCTCCAAGAAAGCACTAAAAGCAGGAAAACTTGAGAAAAACCTAGCTATCATACATCACCACTCCCCTGCCCCCCACCCCCCAACCCTCCCCAGTCTGCTCCTCCACAGTGCAAAACCCAAGGCTTCACTGTTTCCAGTTCATCACTGCAGCCACAGAGCACGTGGGCAGGTCTTTTCCCCTTTCCAATGAAAAATGTTATACACAATGAAATGTGGCACAACTTTGGGGCTGCATTAAAGCAAAAAAGGGCATAGCTCCTGCACATTTACAGACTGGCCTCCTTGCACATCCTCCTATTTATAGTATCTAATGCTTGGATTTATATAACTGAAGTTAACTGCAACATACTCAGAATCCTAGAATGGCTTAGCTTGGAATGACTTCAGAGCTCATCTCCTCCAACCTCCCCACCATGGGCAGGGACACCTCTCAACTACACTCAGATGCTCAAGGCCTCATCCAACCTGGCCTTCAACACACACACACCCCCGCCATGCAGGAGGAAACCACAACCTCCCTGGACAGCCTATTCCAGAGTCTCACCACCCCCTTACTGAAGAACTTCTTCCTCACATCCAGTCTAACCCTGCTCTCCCTCAGCTTCAAACCATTGCCCCTTGTCCTGTCTCTAGACACCCTCAGGAAAAGTCCCTCTGCAGCCTTCCTGGAGGATCCCTTCAGAGATTGGAAGGCAGCTCTAAGGTCCCCCTGGAGCCTTCTCTTCTCCAGGCTGAACAAGCCCAGCTCCCTCAGCCTGTCCTCATAGCAGAGGTGCTCCAGCCCTTGGATCACCTTTGTGTCCTTTTCTGGACTCTCTTCAACAGCTCTGTGTCCTCCTTCTGCTGGGGACCCCAGAACTGGAGGCAGTATTGGAGATGGGTTCTCAATAGAGCTGCACATGGCAGTGGCAGCTCACTACCAGTACAGCTGCACTCAGAGTTTGCTGCGTGCCCTTTGTAAGTGCAGACATTCACTTGGCATTCAAGACAGACCAAAAGCCAAGGTAGTTTACACCTAAGCTATGAAATGACTCTGTGCTCTCAAGGAAAGGATTTCAGGCACAGGAACTATTTGGCTTAGTTTTAGGTGCTTACCATCCCAATACAATGCCCTCACAGTGTAGTAAGCATGTGTGTTTGTTGATGAGTAAGTGCCTTTGATCTGCTGAGCTACCACAGAGAGTTTGGCTCCCTAGCAGTAATTCAGAAAGCAGGGAATGCTGGCTGTGTTCAGTTACAGCCTCTCAGAGTTTCAAACATTCTGCTACTTGGCCATCATTTGCTGCAGAGAAAAGGTGCTGAGTAGTTTCTCTGGTGTCTAACGGTCTTTAGTGGATCACAAAATCCATACAGGTAGAGGGCAGGCAGCACAAACTCCCTTTGGAGCACCTCATCACAATTCCTCCCACAATAAAATGGAAACCATCAGCAGGAGGAGGCAGGTCACCTGAGCAACTTTCTTCTAGTTCTCCAAAATGTTGTGAGCTCTGCTGAGAGCTTGGTGCAGAGAGGCAAAATGTTATCATACAGCTAGCCCTCCTCCTGCCCACCCCTCAAGGCTTTTGCTGGCTGTTTCTGTGGAGGCTTTTTTCCCCCGGTTGGCTCTCCCAGTTCTTTCACTCATGCTATGAGCACAGACACCAGGTGGTAAGTCACAGGCTTCAGCATTCCCTCAGATGAAGGTGGCCATGCTTAAAGACAGTTTCTCATCACCCATCCATCACGATGCCCCTCTAGACATTGCCTGCAGTGGAAGTTATGCACACAACTTCCCACACAATTCTTAGAATATATACCCCCTAGAGTCCTCTCTTTTAATTGCTTTCCTGGACTCTTCTCCTCAGAAGCAATTTTTTCCTACAGCCAGTGTTAACTAATTTACTGTGGAAAATATCCATGATCTAACCCTCTCCATGGCTCTCCTTCAGAACGGGTTAGTGAGAGTGGGGTGCAATGCACGTGCCACGGACTGCTCTGCTCCCACAGCTCCATCCTGTCCTCTGACAATGTAGGTGAGCATTCCCTGCACCTCACTGGCTGCCCTGTGTCCCTGTGTGGACTTCAGAAAGCACATGGAAGACCACTCTGTGGGTCACGGGCAAGCCTTCCTTAAGGAAAACTTTAGAACATTCAAGGAGACTTTTTCCCCACCTGTGGAGCTACAGGGGAAGCTCTCCACATGCACTGATGGAAATCCTTTTTTTGACAGCAAGATACCGGAGCAGCTTTGCTCACCATCACTGTGCATGCACAAGCATGCTAGAGGAGGGAGGGACTTTTGTGGATTAATGTCATTAGAACTACAGTTTATAAGACCTGGATTACTCAAACAGAAAACTAGGGCACGACTAGGGCAGATGTATCCTACTTTGTAACCTGAGTTTTCCAGTATGTACCCAAACTTTCCATTTTGTGACTGCTCTGTAGGAGTAAAGAGGACCTGAAGACCTGCTCTGATACATGGTCAAGTCTACACACTGTTAGTCACTGTACCTGTGGCTCAGGAAGCCATTCTTGCCCTCTTTACCCTCCAATAGCTGAAATGACATGGAAACACAACAGCATGGAAGAGTAAATCACTGCTTGCCTCTAAACTCTGGCCCAGATGAGATCATCCTTCTCCCAACAGGAAGACAAAGTGGCTGCAGACTGCTTTGTCCATGCTTCAGTTGTGCAACCAGATCAACCCACTATGAACTGCTGACTGCCCTAAGGCTCCCGCTGTTCAGGCTGGAGCTTGTAGGAGCAGTGCCCCATCAGCATGAGAGCTGGGGGTATTAGTAACCAACTCCTCAGTCAGGCTTTAAGCTCAGTCTGATTTTACAGCTATGAGACAAACCAGGGAAGATTTAGTGCTTTCTGAACCCACATGAAATGTCTGAAGCTTTCAATGCCAGCAGGCAAGAAGTGTCTGCAAATAGATTCTTTTCTTTCTACCTTTTGCATTGCTCCAGTTCTTGTTCCAATAATAATCAAGAGATTTACCAGGAAAGCACAGAGACTTCACACATTTCTTATAAGACAAAATGAGCTTAGGGTGCTTTGGGGGACAATGATGAGTCTTATTGGGAGATGATGGCAATCCAGTCACACAGAAATCACATGAGATGAAGGACAAGCCTCCTTGTAACTCACTGAGAAGTTAGCTTAAGTGCACTTTGGGTTGACAGGCTTGCTGTGCAGTCACAAGGAGTCTGAGCCTCTTGCACCCATATGAGTCCCACGGGATTGTTTACAGTCAGTAAATAAGGAAGGGTTGCATGGTGCCCATGAGCACTAGATGAGCATGAGTCCATGAGCAAAGACTCAGGAGAAGAGCCAGAGCAGAGCCACCAGCAGCAGCTGGGAAGATCTGAAGGTTTATCTCTCAGTACAATGGGGCAGGGCAGGACAGCATCATTGACAGTCACTTGGATGGCAGTTCCAAGCAATATGTGGTGAGGAGTTGGCACCAGTATCAAAAATTGACAAACTTCTGTGGTTTTAGACTGTGAAAGACACAGAGAGGCTGCTCTTTCGAAGGCTTCTTCCCAAGTGTGGAAGAGAAGATTGAGATTGGATATCAAGAAGAAGTTCTTCACTGAGAGGGTGGTGGAACACTGGCATAGGTTGCCCAGGGAGGTGGTTGAGGCTCCTTCCCTGGGGACATTCAAAGTGAGGCTGGATGAGGCCCTGGGCAGCCTGATCTAGTTGGGGATGTCTCTGCTGCCTGTGGGGAGGTCAGACTGGATGAGCTTTGGAGGTCCCTTCTGGCCTGGACCATTCTATGATTCTGTGATTCTAAGTAGTCTAGCTGCTGTCGCAACGGACACAGGAAGCTCCTCACAGGACAGGGCAGATGTGTTTACGTTTGAAACACCAGGTCATGAAACGAGAGACAGCAAATGCTATCTGGATTAATAAAGTGCAGCTGACATCCACTGATTTTGATTTCTTTTTTGTTTTCACAGTGCACTTACTCCCATGTCAGGACTTCACAGGGCTAACAAGATCCAGAGCTCCCATCTTCGTTCAGTTTCAGAGGCTCACTATTGGCAGGAGAATAAAGAAAATGTCAGTAAAGCCCTGACAGACACCATCGTGTTTGAGCTGTTCAGATAATGATGAAGTGACACGGGGAGAACACTTGGAGTTGAGATGATCGTAGCTCTAATGACAGAGAGATGTTTTTATCAGACAAAGATCAACCCATTTGGACTATTAATAGCTACACTTGTTAAAAAAAAAAAGCCAGCAGCCAGAGACCAAGAGAGACAGACACAACAGGAGCTAGTGTCACAGTAAATTTAGCACACACTTACAGGAGCAATTTGTTGTGCATGCTGTTATTTAACAGCACTGTAGTAAGAACACATGCATGCAGAATGGACAACAACTACAGGGATCTAATTACAACTCTCTGACAAGGGGAAAAAAATAAAAGAGCTCAGGAAAATGAGTGGCTCATCCTAGGTGGTTTAAACGCATTAAGAGGAAAGAGAACACAAGGGCAAGTGGTCAGAAGCTGGTCAAGAGGAGCCTGTGCTGTGGTCTGATTCTGTGGAGCCTAGGTAGGGTGGTATGGAGCAATCTCTGGTGGTATAATCCAGTGTCTGCTAGGTGTACAAACACCCCCGGAGCTTTTGGTGATGGCAGCAGGAGCTATGCCTGGGGCAGGCACACACATCAGAATACAGAATTAAGTAGGTTGGAAAAGAACTTTGAGATCCTCAAGTCCAACACCATCTAATCAACTAAACCATGGCACCAACTGCCTCATCCAGTCTCTCCTTAAACACTTCCAGGGATGGTGACTCCCTGGGCAGCACACTCCAATGGCCAATCACTTTCTGTGAAGAATTTCTTCCTAACATCCAGCCTAAACTTCCCCTGCACAGCTCGAGACTGTGTCCTCTTGTTCTGTCACAGATTGCCTGGGAAAAGAGACCAACCCCCACCTGGCTATCACCACCCTTCAGGTAGTTGTAGACAGCGATAAGGTCTCCCCTGAGACTCCTCCTCTCCAGGCTAAACAACCCCAGCTCCCTCAGCCTCTCCTCACAAGGCTTGTGCTCCAGACCCCTCACCAGCTTTGTTGCCCTTGTTGCCCATCAGATGCTGCACTGCGGGCTGTGCTCACCTACTCATCACCTGCCCCACCTGCACAGGTGGACTCAGCTTGTCTGAGGGCAGGCTCCTCATCCCGCTGGGAAAAAGCCTTCAGGAGCTAGCACATAAACCAGAGGCTGATCTCACAGTGGACTCTTAGGAGCCATCCTGCATTTCACCAATGCTTTTCCTTCTGCTGCTAGACAGGGCTAGCAAGAACAGATTCCACAGATGCACAGCTGTCTCAGGACAAAAGTGAGCACCCAAGGCACTTCCAGGCAATGCCATCCCTGTGCTGATTTTCCCTGCTACTGATTTCAAGAGCAGACTACAAATTTATTCACAGTAATTGTCTTTAACATTCAGACTTCTGCTTCTCTTGTTTGGCCTGGGCAGGTAGGGTAAGGGATGCTCCAGAGCTATATTCAGCTGCCCTTAATAAGCTGAATCTTCCAGTGAGTTCACTGCTAGTTTTGCCTGAATAAAAAATATTGTGGAGGGCCTCTCAGAGTTATTTGACTAATTTTCAACACAATTCCTCCTCCAGTCTGTAAGGATCTGTCTCTTCTCTCTGTACAGACTTGTCTCAGTCCCAGAGACTGATGCCCTTTCCTTTCATTCCTGTCCTCTGGGATTGTCCCATCAGCCCTCTCTAGAGCACAGATTTATGTGCTGTAGTATAAGGTGAGCAGGCTGACAGCTTCAGAGCTCCTGGCACAAGCTACAAAGAGACAGCAACCAAAACACTGCCACAGGCAGCTGTGCCTTTAAATAAGGGAAGGCCAAGCAAGGTGACCGCTGCCAGCCAAGTCTGAATGTATAAAGAGAAGCACTTCCAGAAAGAAGGGCTCACAACGTTCTTGAAAGTGAGACCACCTCAGAGATGAAGTTAGTCCCTTCCCCTCCCCCAGTCTTCCCTGACCTGCTTCAAACTTGAGCAAATCAGATTTTCCAAGCCTCTCACCCCCTCCCTCCCCTCGAGCAGTCTGATTTTTCTCTGTGAGCATTTTGGCAGATCCCAGAACAGTTTTACTCATTCATGTAACAGTCACAAATAATGGGTCTGTTTCCCCAGCTAATTATTTCCCCAGCCTCACAGCTGCCTGGTTTTCCTGCACATCCAGCCAGGAGCAATCCGGTGCCCACATCAGCCACAACAGGCTAATTACAAATCCGATGCCTCCCGGTTGCTTCCTTTCAGCACGTTTTCCCTATTTGGATGTTTGAAAGAAAAGAAAAGAATAAAAGCAAAGAGCGAGCCTGTTGTCTTTCGGCCACAGCCGGCAGCAGATGAGTGCAAGGAACCGCTGGAGGTCACTGTGGCAGAAAGGAGAAGGAGCTGGAACAGGACCCGCAGAGCCCCGGCCACCCCGCTGACAGCTAGCGGCGGAGGCTGTGCTGGGACCCGGGGGCACCGGCTGCAGGAGCCAGGCAGCAGATGAGGCTCCTGTCCACATCAAACACCTGGGTTCTGACTGGCTTCCCCTCCACAGAGTCTCAGGCTTTTATCTCCTGTGTATGTTTACCGTCTTCAGTTTGACTGTGAAGTGTCCCTCCCTGCTCACCCCTCCTAGCTCCACGATGCTCTCAACAGCAGCTTTTTGTGAGAAACAGCTTCCCATTGTACCCACGAGATCCATGAGACCCTTCTGCTCTCAGAAATGCTGCTCTGCCCACCACCGAGGCAACCTGAACCAAAGGCTCCAGATACTCTGCCTCTGCCCTGGCTGGCAGTGAGGCTTTTGTGTCCCAGCCCTGAACACAGTACAAGGGACTCCCCTTCTGCTCTGCCCTGCTGGGGCCACATCTGGAATATTGTGTTCAGTTCTGGATCCCTCAATTCAAAACAGACCTCAGGGAACCGCTTGAGAGAGTTCAGCACAGAGCCACAAAGCTGCTGAAGGCAATGGAACATCACCCTGTGAGGACCGGCTGAAGGAGCTGGGGCTCTTGAGCTTGGAGCAGAGGAGCCTGAGGGGTGTTCTCATTCCTGGTGATAAAGATGTGCAGGGCAGTGTGGGGAGGATGGAGCCAGGCTCTGCTCAGGGATGTCCCAGGACAGGACAAGGGGCACTGGGGGCAAGCTGGAGCAGAAGAGGTGCCATGAGAATAGAAGGGAAAACGTTTTCCCTGTGAGGGTGCCAGAGCCCTGGAGCAGGCTGCCCAGAGAGGTTGTGGAGTCTCTTTCTCTGGAGACATTGCAAACCCTCCTGGATGTGTTCCTGTGTGACCTGCCCTGGGTGCTGCTGCTCTGGCAGGGGGGTTGGACTGGATGATCTCTGGAGGTCCCTTTGGTCCCCTAACATTCTGTGACTTATTCCTCAAAGCAGAATCACAGATGGGTTACAGCCCCACCAGCTCACCAACCTATTTCCAAGAGCTGCATAGCTCAAAATCCTTCTGCACTTTATTAGTGTGTGTAGGAAGGAGGGAAGGAAGTGTGGTGGTGGCAAGGGGGTCAAGGCCTTTCAAATGTAAAAGGTCATTTTCTGCTTTCTCCACCCTTTCCCCCAAGCAGCTACTAAATCCCACGCTTCTGCAGTGATACCTGCTGCCTCTGTGACAAAGGTATGCACAGCAGTCACCACTTGTAACAGCTGAAAATCACTTGGCGGAACCCACAGGATAAGAGGTTTGCAAGTCCATGTGGGTAAGAGTGCAAAAAACTACACAAAGACTTGGGAGGGCTGCCCTTCATAAGCCTCCTCTTTACCCTGCAGCCTCCTTTCTACCCCACAGTCTCTCTTTCAAACCAGATTCTGCTGTGCCCTTAATCCACCCAACTGCCCTCCACAATGGCAGCCAATGGCAGCCTGGGCTGCATCGAAAGCAACGTGGCAGAGATGGAGAGAGGAGATTCTGCCCCTCTGCTCTGGTGACACCTCACCTGCAGGGCTGTGTTGAGCTCTGGAGCCTTCAGCACAGGAAGAACATGAACCTGATGGAGTAGGTCCAGAGGAGGCCACCAAAATGATCAGGGGCTGGAACAGCTCTGCTACAAGGACAGGCTGAGGGAGCTGGGGTTGTTCAGCCTGGAGAAGAGAAGGCTCCACACATAGAGCTGCATTTCAGTATCTGAAGGGGGCTACAGGAAGGCTGGGGAGGGGCTGTTCAGAAGGGCCTGTGGGGATAGGACAAGGGGCAACGGTTTGAAACTGGAACAGGGTAGATTTGGGTTGGACACAGGAAGAAGTGTGGTTAAGGCCCCATCCCTGGAGGCATTCAAGATCAGGCTTGATGTGGTCCTGGGCAGCCTGATTAGTGGAGGATGTCCCTGCTCAGTGTAGGGGGCTGAACAAGATAACCTTTGAGGTCTCTTCCAACCCAATGCAATCTGTGAAGCTGTGAACCTCATCCTCAGCACAGAATACCTTATCAGAGCAGAAGTGAAAGAACTGCTACCAAATAAAACAATGAAAAAGAAGCTATAGACAGTGCAGATTGCAAATGACAGCCCTTCAAGAGCAGCTTTCCTTTCTGCCTTGTTTTTTGTGCCTGCCTGCATGTATTTTTGCCTAATAACTCTGCATGCATGCACATGCACGTACGAGTGTGTGTGGGAGTGAGAGCCAGAGAGCATATAAAGGGTATTTGGGGATTCTTTGGTTTTGGACTCTCACACACAGCTGGGGAGGCAAGTTATAAACATATAGGTAGATCCAAGAATGAATACTTTAATATTTGCAGATCTCTGTGGCTGCCAAATGCTAGCATTTCAGGGATGCATATTCACATGCAGCTGGCGACACATGTTGGAAGGCACCCAGCACTCTGCCTGGTAGGGTCCAGGCTTGAAATGCCCCAGCAGCCCCCTGCCCGTGTACCTTAAGATGGAGTAGAGAATCTTTCCCCTTATTCTCCACGCTCATCAACTAATAAGCAAGGAAAGTAGTTTGCTGGGGACAGGAGAACAGAAATAAGTCCTGTACTAGAAACTGTTAGAGGGAGTAAGTTTTCCTTCCCAGGGCCTCCAAGTCAACCTGACAGCTCCCTAACCTGGAGAAAGACACTGGAGCTTATTAGGCTCTATAAAAATCAGCCCACAGCCACCCCCTGGGACACTTCACCTTCTCGATACTTTCTAGGCATTTGTGCTGAACGGCTCATTGCAGCTGGACTCCTTTAATTTTCTGAAGGCCATCACACAGCTCCAACATTCCCCAGCTTGTTTACTGCGAGCAAGCTGGGTGCCAGCTTTATTTAATTTGTTTTTCCAGTGGCAGCAACAATCTGTGTGGAAAGGATAAACAGAGGGAAAGAATCTGGAATCAGCAAATGGTGTGCACAGCTGCACACCGTAATTCTTGCGAGTGAAAGTTTTGATTCAGTTCATCAGAAGAGGAGCAGAAGAGCTGGAGGCAGAGAAGAGGTGGAGTAGTGGAAGAAACACAGCAAGAGGAAATAATAAAATCCAAGGCAGCTGGAGAATCCTGGAGTCATTATAATTAAGGCCCAACAGGTTACAATTTCTCCCAAAAAGAGAAGTCCAAGCCAGAAAGCAGCTAACAGGTCTTCAGGAGGGATTGCTCAGAGATGTGTGGTTCTACCACACACTGACATGGGAAGCAGAAAACAGCATTCTGCCTTCACATCTCCTGTGGAGAAGAACCTTCCACCAACATACAGAATGAGGGGAAAAGAAAAGTCATAAGAGGAAGAAAACTACAGCAATCCAAGCAAGGAATGAGGAAATGTTACTCCTGGGGGTGAAATGCCCCAAATGATATTTCAGGCCCCTCTTTAATAAGAATATGGGACCTGGGGGTACTGGTCGATGGTAGGCTGAACATGAGCCTGCAGTGTGCCCAGGCAGCCAGGAGGGCCAATGGCATCCTGGCCTGCATCAGGAACAGTGTGGCCAGCAGGAGCAGGGAGGTCATTGTGCCCCTGTACACTGCACTGGTTAGGCCACACCTTGAGTCCTGTGTCCAGTTCTGGGCCCCTCAGTTTAGGAAGGATGTTGACTTGCTGGAACATGTCCGGAGAATGACAACAAAGTTGGTGAGGGGTTTGGAACACAAGCCCTATGAGGAGAGGCTGAGGGAGCTGGGGTTGCTTAGCCTGGACAAGAGGAGACTCAGGGGAGACCTTCTTGCTCTCTACAACTACCTGAAGGGAGGTTGTAGACATGCAGAGGTTGGTCTCTTTTCCCAGGCAGCCAGCACTACAACAAGAGGACACAGTCTCAAGCTGCACCAGGGGAGGTTTAGGCTGGAGGTTAGGAGGAAGTTCTATACAGAGAGAGTGATTGCCCATTGGAATGGGCTGCCCGTGGAGGTGGTGGAGTCACCATCATTGGAGGTGTTCAGGAGGAGACTTGATGGGGTGCTTGGTGCCATGGTTTAGTTGATTAGGTGGTGTTGGATGATCGGTTGGACGTGATGACCTTGAAGGTCTCTTCCAACCTGATCTATTCTATTCTATTCTATTCTATTCTATTCTATTCTATTCTATTCTATTCTATTCTATTCTATTCTATTCTATTCTATTCTGCCAAGAAAATGGTCAAGTTGGAAACCATGGCAAAAAAAGCAGGTGAAAATCTAAAAGTGAGAAAAAAACAGAACCATCATCTGCTCCTCAAAGGCACCACATAGCAGCTGGGAGTCACTGCAGTAGAAAAGAGCTCCTTGAATAGCCTGAATTGCCAATGTCTGTACTTGGAAGTCATTAGTATACATAATGGAAAAAATAGAACATCAACAGTGCTGCTTAAAAAGAGAGGGAGGGAGGGAGGGAGGGAGGGAGGGAGGGAGGGAGGGAGGGAGGGAGGGAGGGAGGATTTCGGAAGGAAGGGAAGGGAAGGGAAGGGAAGGGAAGGGAAGGGAAGGGAAGGGAAGGGAAGGGAAGGGAAGGGAAGGGAAGGGAAGGGAAGGGAAGGGAAGGGAAGGGAAGGGAAGGGAAGGGAAGGGAAGGGAAGGGAAGGGAAGGGAAGGGAAGGGAAGGGAAGGGAAGGGAAGGGAAGGGAAGGGAAGGGAAGGGAAGGGAAGGGAAGGGAGTGATCTAAGTGCTTCATTGCCTGCAGATATCAACAAATTGCTTGTCATGGTGATGGCATCAGCACAGAAGCACAGCAGCCATGTCCTGTATGTTCTCCAGATACCTGCTGTCTGAGGGGACAGCTGGAGACTTCAGCTTAACTTCAGTTTGGGACAGGTACTATAAGGATTATTCCCATTCATTCCTGCCCTGTACAGCCTTCCTCAGCTGAAACAGAAACTGTCCAGATAAACCACTCAGAGCCCAATACCTGATGGCAGTGCCCAGGACCGATGCCCAGGCTCTACACTGGCTTTCACTAGACACTGGGGTTTGCTGCATCAGGGGAACTGTCATGCCCACACTCATCCTTCTTTTACTGCTGGAGTTTGTGCAGCCATGGAGCAGAAAGATCAGCTTGAAGAATAGTGCTAGAGCCAGCACAGATGAGACTGAAGAAAGCAGTAGCCAAAGGTGTGATGGAGGGGAGGCTGTCAGAAATCCCCCTTTTGGCTGCATAGACTCATGCTGAGTGAAAGTGGCCATTCCACAACTGTGTCAAAACTGACTGTTGGACTTGCTCATGAACCAACACATTCTCAAGCCTTTGACCAATGCTGATAGCCCTTGCAATTTCCTTTTGATTCATAGAATCATAGAATTGTTAGGGTTGGAAGGCACCTCAAGGATCATTTAGTTCCAACCCCCCTGCCATGGGCAGGGACACCTCACACCAGATCAGGTTGCTCGGAGCCACATCCAGCCTGGCCTTAAGGACCTACAGGAATGGGGCTTCCACCACCCATCAAACAGCTGACTGAAGACTTCTCCCTTTTAGCAGCTGCTGACATTCATGTCAATGCATTTAAAGGAGGGTTTAAAAAAAAAAAGGATAAAATTTAAATCTCTGAGTAGCAGGTATTCAAAAAGACCTCTCCAACCCACAAATAAATACAATAAATCTAAAAATAAAGTATTTTTTCAGGCAAATGTTTTGTGTCAAAAAAAACCTTGTTCTGTACTTCAAAAGATCTGCAGATGAAGTGCACTCAGGGAGAGCTGTATCTTAGTTATAGCAAAGGTTTCAAGGTGTTGCCACTGAACTGAAGTGATTGATTTGAAAATTGACTTGAACTTCTACACTGTCAGCCTGCATTTTTGCCACAGCTGCCACATGAGTCAGGGGTTTTCATGTGCTTTCAAAGTATCCACAGCTTCTGATGTTTAGGGATTGTGCATGTGGGCTGCAAAATGTGATGGTTAAGGAGCTGAACCAATTGCTCTGAAAACCATGAGTTCTGCCAAGTCAAACCCCAGCCTGCACAGGAGGCTAATAGAGAGCAGGAGCTGAGCAACAACACTGTGGTTACACAAAGGATCAAACCAGTGAATTCTCACTGAGAGTTTTAATTCCTCCAGGGACAGAGAGATTTCTCTTTCTCCACAACATTTGCAGTTAGGCTGAAGTTGCAAAGACCAGCTCTAGCAAAACAAAGGTTGAAGCTAAATGGCTTTTCACAGCAAACTGCAGCTTATTCATTACTTGGGAAGAAAAACATTTAAAATAAACAAACAAAAAAAGAAGGAAGAAAAAGGAAAGGGGGAAAAAAACCACACAAAACCACTTCTCCACCTGCAGCTCTGCATCCATCATGTCTCTGTTGTGGCACTTCTGTGGAGTGTAACAGCACTGAGTCAGACCAGAGCTCTGCCTGGCTCAGCACCCTGACTTGCTGGAACGTGTCCAGAGAAGGGCAATGAAGCTGGTGAGGGATTTGGAACACAAGCCCTATGAGGAGAGGCTGAGGGAGCTGGGGTTGCTTAGCCTGGAGAAGAGGAGACTCAGGGGTGACCTTACTGCTCTCTACAACTACCTGAAGGGAGGTTGTAGACACGCAGAGGTTGGTCTCTTCTCCCAGGCAGCCAGCACTACAACAAGAGGACACAGTTCAGGCTGTGCCAGGGGAGATTTAGGCTGGAGGTTAGGAAGAAGTTCTATACAGAGAGAGTGATTGCCCATTGGAATGGGCTGCCCATGGAGGTGGTGGAGTCACCGTCATTGGAGGCGTTCAGGAGGAGACTTGATGGGGTGCTTGGTGCCATGGTTTAGTTGTTTAGGTGGGTTGGATTGGTTGATGGGTTGGACGCGATGATCTTGAAGGTCTCTTCCAACCTGGTTTATTCTATTGTATTCTATTGTATTGTATTCCAACAGCTGGCCAGAAGCAGGTACCCAGGGAAAATCATAAACAAAAGTTACAGCGATACTTCCTTGGAACACTCTTCCAACTGACAGCAATTTGCAGTTTAGGGACGCTCTGGTTTTCCAGTTAGTAGATTTTTCTGCCACGAATTTGCCCACACCCTTTCTGGAGCCGTGGAGTTCTTTCCAGAAGCTACTGTCACTGAGGATTAATTAATCAGAGAATTCAGTACTGAACTGGGACAGTAAATATTCAGAAAGCATAGGCAAGCTCTCCTAGGGAGTTGCCCTTGGTCCTGTAGTAAACATTCCTTTAAAAAGGAATGAGGAGAAAGAAATCTTTCTGTTGCTCCATCAACTGCCAAGTCACACAAGCAGCATGAAGAAGTGGTTGGGTATCTCAGGACACACCACAGGATGACAGGTTCACAGGATGTTAGGGGTTGGAAGGGACATCCAGAGATCGTCAAGTCCAACCCCCCTGCCAGAGCAGGACCATAGAATCTAGCCAGGTTGCATAGGAATGCATCCAGATGGCTTGAAAGTCTCCAGAGAAGGAGACACCACAACCTCTCTGGGCAGCCTGTTCCAGTGCTCTGGGACCCTCACAGTGAAGAAGTGCCTCATGTTGAGGTGGAACCTCCTGTCCTGGAGTTTCTATCCATTACCCTTTGTCCTATCACAGAGCTATATATTGCATTCAAGACCCATCTGAATGCATTCCTGTGCAACCTGGCTAGATGCTATGGTCCTGCTCTGGCAGGGGGTTGGACTTGGTGATCTCTGGAGGTCACCCTTCCAACCCTTAACAGCCTGTGAGCCTGGCATATGCAAACTATGTGGAAGAGAAACAAAGATGGGGAAATAGCGTCTGCAGACAGAGCTGCTACTCATAGCTATGACAGCATGGAGAGAGACTTCAGACAGACAGGTGAGGGTTGCCCTAGGAAGCACTGATCAGTCTGTTCATCCTCATTCTGCTTCACTTGCCCAACTGGAAGATGAGGTTTGTAAATTCCCCATGTTAATTTTTTAAAATTGTTTTATTTATCCATGACATTCAAGGCTTAATTGATCCAACCAAAAGCCTTAGGATCTGTTGCTCTTCCTTTACCTCCTGTGCTATAAACGAATGAGCAGGCGATCACGCTTGACCAACCAGTAGACTCTTGAAAAGCCCAGCTCTGGAAGGCCTTCCCACACTAACAATTTATTAATGAAGCACAAGACTGACAAGAAAGGCCCTGCATCTCCCTCACCAAGCTCTTCTGCTTTGTTAGAAGCAGAGTCTCGTGCATATGCCCTTCACATTAGTGTCATGTTGGCTGCTCTGACATGCCAAGTTCCTCGCAGCAGAGATTATGTGCTCCCCTAGCAAATGCCAACTGTGGTGTCAAGCCAGTCAGAAACAAATTCAGATCCCTTTTTTCTTAAGGTGACATTTGATTTTCATAAACACAGGTAAGGAGAAACCATGGCAATCAGAAAATCCAGAGAATCAGGATCCAACTGATCACCCAACGCCATCTAATCAACTAGACCATAGCACTAAGTGCCTCATGTAGTCTCTTCTTAAACACCTTCCGGGACGCTGACCCTGTTATAAATGACCGAGCCAATTAAAGTCGAACAAATATAGTTTTCATTTGAAGAGAGCAATTTTAAAGCAGTAAGAGACATGCAAAACAGCGCTGGGTGCTAAAATGCACACTCATCACTTTTTAACTACCCTTGAAATATTCTACCCTTCATGCATATGCATGTAAAGGTGGGTTTATTTAAATTAGTTTGTCCTTCTGGTGGTCTTTCAATGATGTCATACTCTAGTCAGCACAGCCGGTGGGTTGTGTGCTAAGTCCTTGTGATTGTGTCTTTTCTCCTTCTGTTGTTGCAATCAATGTCCTTTCCCAGGGATGGGTCTGCACATAGGTTCTGTTGATTCTCACAATCGTCCTTTGTGTTCATGCCTTCTGTAGCAACTTCTCTTCCTTTCTCATCCTTGAAGAACTTCTCTTCCTTTCCCATCCTTAAAGAACTTATTATTTCATAATACTTCAATTGTTAGCTGTTAGTTCCTAACATTTCACTAGGGCATTGGTATACATACATTAAAACAAATGAAATTAATAAACAACAGGATATAGTAAAACCTAAAATCTTACTCTATATCAAAACAAATCAAATTAATCATAAACCACTGATTATAATAAGGCCTAAAAGGAATCTCACTCCAGTTACATATGTAAGTTCTCAGTGTCTGACCCCTCATCTCATCATTCATGCTTCTGCTTTTGCTTTAATCAAAATCATTTCATTGACATGAATTATCATTCCATTTATCATACCCCACCACCTCCCTGGGTAGCCCATTCCAATGGCCAATCTCTCTGTGAAGAACTTCTTCCTAAGAGCAAGCCTAAACTTCACCCTGCACAGCTCAACACTGTGTCCTGTTGTTTTGTTGCTAGTTGCCTGGGAAAAGAGACCAACCCCCACCTGGCTACAACCTCTCTTCAGGTAGTTGTAGAGAGCAAGAAGGTCTCCCTTGATCCTCCTCTTCTCCAGGCTAAACACCCCCAGCTCCTTCAGCCTCTCCTCACAGGGTTGTGCTCCAAACCCCTACCCAGCCTTGTTGCCCTTCTCTGCACACATTCAAGTATCTCAATGTCCTTCTTTAATTGAGGGGCCCAGAAATGGACACAGTACTCAAGGTGTGGCCTAACCAGTGCTAAGTACAGGGGCAGAATGACCTCCCTGTTCCTGCTGGCCACACTGTTTCTGAACAGAATCATAGAATCAATCAGGCTGGAAGAGACCTCCATGTGAGCAATGGCAGACCAAAGGAAGGCAAGTACTTGATGGGGCACTGGGTGTCCAGGAAAAGCTAACCTCACACAGCTCCCTTATTCCCTGCAATAAAACTCAGAAGCAATCTTGTGGCGTGAGCCAGGTGAGTGCTGTGGAAGGTGGCAGCTGGAATTGCTGCAGTTCTATGCATCCAAAGCCCACTCACTGCAGGCTGTTACTCCAACAGGCAGTGCTGCCAGCTCTGTCTCAGCTACCTAAACCATACTTTTCTCACTGGGTTCTGGCAAGCTCTTCCATCTCACAGATGATGTCCCCTGGGGCTCCAGAAGTCAGCAGGCCTGAGACTGCAGTGCTGTGGTGCAGCTGGAAACCTGTCAGGGGGAAGCTTTGCCCAGCTTTGCCTGCCCCTGCAGTTCAAAACCCATCATTCAAAAACAAAGAAAGGGTTTGTTTTCTGAATGCTGCCTCCTGAAGCTATCATTTCTCTTTTGATCTGAACTGCACTGGATTACTTTTCTGTTCCTCACACAAATAGATGAGATCCACAAAGCGTCTTTGGTGCACACGTGATAGACTTTGATGCAAAAACCAAGCGGTATCCATCCAGTTCCTGCTTTGAAGGCTACTTCTCTTTAAGTTCTTCTGGACTGGTGTTTTTTGATGTTGTTTTGTTGTTTGTGTTTTTTTCTAAAGTACTTATTTTCTATTAAAGCTTACGAGGTTAGTTTTTATTTCTGACATCCTCGATGACATTGCTTGAAGAGAAAAAGAAAACCTTTTCAGTTACTCCTCCTTCAGTCTCCTAAGCCATGGTGGCCCATGGGAATTCCACAGTGCCACCTGCTGCAGAGTGCCAGGAAAATGTAGCTGTTTTTTTCCCAGTTGATCTTGCCTTCCTGACTTGTTCCAGTTTCTTTTCCTTCTAGGCAGATCCCAGCACATTTTATACCTGTGCCAGCTCCTCCACCTCATTTTTGTGCTAGATTTGTGGTCACAGTATTGCACTGCTTATTTCCAAACCTAAATTTACTATCCAGGCAATGATTTGTTTGGTTGGGGTAGGTGTGGCAGAGTCAAGTTGGTTTCTGAGGCATGACTACTTCCCCTTGCCAGATCACTGGCACCATCTCTGCTTCAAGAAGACCTCAAGAAAATTCCCTGCAGAGCCTACCCATGATGGCTGTTCACTGGCTAGAGGGTGAGGTGAGAGACTCCAACCAAACAATGCACCAACATCCTTCTTGAGGGAGCCAAATGTGTTGTCTCTGCAGCTTCTGCTGGCCTTGGGAGCAAGAGATGAGGAGAGGGCAATGCACCACTGCTCAGCCTGAGAGCAGCAGAGCAGAGCCTGGTGGATAACAAGTTATCCATTGGGCAGCAACGTGCCCTTGTGGCTAAGAGGGCCAAAGGGATCCTGGGGTGCATTAAGAGGAGTGTGTCCAGCAGATCCAGGCAGGTTCTCTTCCCCCTCTATTCTGCCCTGGTGAGACCTCACCTGGAATATTGTGTCCAGTTCTGGTCTTCCCAGTTCAAGAAGGACAGAGATCTACTGGAGAGAGTCCAATGGAGAGCTACCAGGATGATTAAGGGACTGGAGCACTGACCTGTGAGCAGAGGCTGAGAGAAAGAAAAGACTGAGAGGGGATTTAATAAATGTTTCTAAATATCTGAGGGCTGGGGGTCAAGAGGGAGGGGACAGGCTCTGCTCACTTGCACCCTGTGATAGGTCAAGGGGCAATGGATAGAAACTACAGGACAGGAGTTTGCACCTCGACATGAGGAGGAACTTCTTCACTGTGAGGGTCCCAGAGCATTGGAACAGGCTGCCCAGAGAGGTTGTGGAGTCTCCTTCTCTGGAGACTTTCAAGACCCTCCTGGATGCATTCCTGTGTGACCTATTCTGGGAGGGGGATTGGACTTGATGATCTCCAGAGGTCCCTTCTCACCCCTAATGTCCTGTGGTCCTGTGAGCCAGTGCTGACTGACAGCCTAAGCTTCTGCTGGCCTTGGAAGCAAGAGATGAGGAGAGAGCAATGCAGAGCAGAGCCAGTGCTGACTGACAGCCTAAGCATGGCCTCACACAGCTCCTTGCTTAGCAGAGATCAGAGCAACCAAGATTCACAAGTGATGCTTTTTCCTCTGACAGTGTTATTTGTGCCATTAGGGAAGAATTTGGATGCCAGTATTGAAGTGTGATGTAAGTGGGCTGTGGAGGCCTTGGGTTAATACTCTGTGATTAGCTGATTTTCCAGCTTTGTCTTTCAGGGAAAATGCAGGGCACAGTGAGACAGCACAAGGAATGTTTGTCAGTGAACATCATCACCAGCTGACAACACGACCCCATAGCTGGAATAAAAGCTTCCTCAGGATCTCAGAAGTTTATTAGCCTTAGAATGTGGAATAAAAAAAATATAAATTAATAAATAAGTAGTTTATATCATGAGATTCCACTACACTCAGGCCATTACTTTCTCCTTCATAGTTCTGATGGCAAGATCAAGGGAGCTTGATCTTTGACCATGGCATATGCAGCCAGAGAGGCACTTACCTAGCACTTGTCCAGAATCTGGCTAGACTGTATCACAACTAGACTTGGCTGCTCAAAGCCTCATCCAGCCTGGCCTTCAACACCCCTAGGCAGGAGGAAGCCACAACCTCCCTGGACAGCCTGTTCCAGAGTCTCACCACCCCTGGACTGAAGAACTTCATCCTCAGATCCAGTCTAATCCTGCTCTCCCTCAGCTTCAAACCATTGCCCCTTGTCCTGTCTCTAGACACCCTCAGGAAAAGTCTCTCTGCAGCCTTCTGGTGGGATCATTTCAGCTACTGGAAGGCAGCTCTAAGGTCCTTCTGAAGCCTTCTCTTCTCCAGGCTGAACACCCCCAGCTCCCTCAGCCTGTTCTCATAGCAGAGGTGCTCCAGTCCTTGGATCATCCTTGTGGCCCTGCTCTGCCCTCGCTCCAGAAGAGTGAGTAGAATGTAAAATAACAAAAAGTAAAAAGGAAGGAACAGAATGGGGAGCATATCAGACTTCAAAAGTCAAAGTAAGACATGGTCATTGCCCAGACCACTTCTCACTGCAGATCTGATTGACCACTGTCACATTCTGGCAGGAGGTGAGCAGCAACAGTGAATCATTTGATCTCAGCACAGAGCATTCAGCATAGTTACCTATTTCTATACTTCTCTGACTTCTAGGCTTTTGTGTACACTGACCACACACAGATGTTTGAACATCAGTGTACATCCCACAGTCCAAGGCAGGAAGATTTCCTTCCTGGCTGTCAGTAGACCTGCAGCCTGCAAGGACTGGCACAGTCATTAATGAGATATCTTCGTGCTCTGATCAGAAATAGATCCACCCAGACATGCCACAAAGATGTTGGCAGTTCTAAAATTAAGCAGGGCAAATCAGGAATCTTAGAGTAACACTGTGAAAAGTTTTCATCCTAATTAAGTTATGAATTACAGAACACTTTCCAAGCTGCAGCTACTTGCCCAAGGACCAAACAGAAGTATGAGAAGTTCCTCATCAGCTCCCAATTCCTTTCCATCTAAGTAATGCCCAGGAATCTTGAGTATGGACTGATCCCAGCTATGTAAGCTGGTTAGCTGGCTCACAGGTAATATAAGGAAAGGATCATTCCAAGAGTGGCTTAGTTTCATTCCTGTGTATCTCTCTTGTTAATCTCAGAGGAAAAAGACATCCATTCTCGGCTTTCACTTGGGTGGCTTTCGTTTGTTTCACGGAAAGGGCACTGGGGAAGTTCAGCAGAATTAGAGTATTCCTCAGCAGGGGGGCCAGGACTGTGAGTGTCATGAGCAACATTTCCAAGGAATCCTTGAAGTTACTGAGGAGGCAGAGAGGGGCTTCCTTGCTCAACACAATGAGCTGAGTCTTGCAGTGCTGCTTTTCAGACCTGCTGTGGAAGTGGTGGCCTCACCACGCTTTCTGCACAGCCAGGCGGTGGCTTCAGCACTTGAGCCTTGATAGTCACTCAGAGATTTCTAGCACACACAGAGGAAACTAGACAGTATGACCCTGTTTACCACAGTCTTGAAACGCTTCTTAAAGCACTAAAAAAAAACCCATTAAATTACAGCTAAAACAAAGGCTGTAGAGGGCTGGTGGGGCACCCCTGCAATCCACTCTGTATGGCCAGAAAGGCTCCCCAAGGCACCCCTCTGCAGAGGAGTGCACCTCTTCCTTGGGTTAGGGCTATTTGTCCATGCAGGAATGACCCCCTGGGCTTTACAAGATGTGCTCAGTTCATATTTGCCTTCTCTGTCAGAGGCAGTTCTGACAAGAGCAGCAATGACAAGAATGCAATGTTCGCTTCTACAGAAGGCACCGTGTCTGCACGGCTGAGGAGGGCCCAAGATGCTTACAGCATTTCTGTTTTCCATGCTGTGGTGAATTTGGAACCTTTACACAGCTTAAGACAGAATAAATTTCACTCCAGCACAAATCTCTTGATCATTTCTCCTTCAAATGTGGGAAAACAACACTGAGAATGTGGAAAGTGTAGAGCACATCATAAATCCATGGACACAGGAACTCAGAAAGCTGCATAAGGCACATAAGGTCTGCTATAAAGGAAGCACTGTGCTTTCATATTATTTTCTGTTTAAAATCTACATGTGTGGTTTGGGACAAAGGTCTTTTAGTGTGGAAGAAAGAAGGTTCAGTATTTTTTCTTCTTTTCCCCCTTTTTCCTAAAGAGAGGCAGGTCTCTGGAGAGACAGTGGGTAGATGTGCTCCAGTCTCAAGCAGGCGCTGCTGCAGGAAAGGCAACACTTCTGAAGCCACAGAAAGAATGCTGAGGAGAACTCAGCACCCAGGGTACAGCTTGTGTCTGGATGCCATGAAACAGGTGTTTGAGCACAGGTAAAGGTTTGCATGCTGGCTGTCATTAGATGAGCCTCATTATGGATTTCTGATCCTAAAAGTGAGGAAGTCTTCCTCCACCAGCTGATTCTCCCAGAAAGCAGACATTATATATCCCTCTCTCTTCTCACAAGGCAGAGTGATCCCAACAGACTCATTCTGTAGCTGCTTCTATCCCAAAAGCAGCTCCAAAAAACCCACCTGCCTATTCCTACTGCTGCTTTAGAAAACAGGTCCCTGAGGTTGGACTGGATGACCTTTGGAGGTCCCTTCCAAGCCCTAATATCCTGTGATCCTGTGACACCAGAGAAGATTTTCTGTCCCTGTGCCACTTGGTTTCTTAGGGCACCCGGCTGTGTTTCACAGAGCCTGGGAAAGCTCCAGGTTTCCTTTCTACATCTCCCTGTGCTCAGCACACCTGCCCTTTCTTTTGTCACAGAGGAAATGCAGAATTGCAACCCCCCAAAGGTCTCCAAGTACATGGAATCCAGACAAGCTAAAAACAAATTGTACATGAGTCATCTGTTTAATGGAAGAAGGCAAATCACCACCATCAGCTGTCCCAGCCAGTGCTAGCAGCTATTTTTTCTGCCACATGCTCTGTGTTAGGGACAGACATGGAAGCTGAATTTGCAGTTCACGTTCACCGTGCCTGCCAATAGCAGCAGAGTTGAGGTGGGGCTCATCTCCCCTCACCTCCACAGCACTGCACATAGGAGATTTCAATCTATAGCCAAACCAGCCACTCTGAGCTCCCCTGATAAGCAGTGAGGGGAAAGCAGCACTTTTAGAGACCCATTTTAGTTACCTAGCTTTGGATGGGATAGATTCTGTGCTAGGCACCATTAACTACATCAATTTGATCCTGGCTGTTATGTGGAGCTCAGTGTGACCAGTTCAGATATGTTTTGCAAAGCTGCAGCCAGGTACCCCAGAAGGAGCTTGCCCTGTCATACTTGTAGCAAGGGAGATGCACCTCTCACACCACTGCTGGCTGCAGGCTTTCACAGATTCTGTTCATTTGTTGTAAAGCTCAATGACGGGTAATGTCCTGCCCTCACTCCAAGGACACTGAGGAGCTAGACTGTGTCCAGAGGGCAACAATGCTGCTGAAGGGTCTGGAGAACAGGGCTGGTGAGGAGTGGTTGAAGGAAGTGGGGCTGTTCAGCCTGGAGAAAAGGAGGCTGAAGGGAGACCTCGCTGCATTCTACAACTCCCTGAAAGGAAGGTGCATGAGGTGGGGTTGGTCTTTTCTCCCTAGTATCAGGTGACAGAACAAGAGGAAACAGCCTCAAGTTGCACCAGAGGAGGTTTAGATTGGATGCTAGGAAAAATTTCTCTGCTGCAAGAAAGGTCAGGCATTGGAACAGGCTGCCCAGGGAGGTCATCATCCCTGGAGCCGTTTAAGAAACCTGTGGCCACGGCACTTTGGGACTAGCCATTGTGGTGCTAGACTGATGGTTGGACTAGATGCTGGAGGCCTTTTCCAACTGACACAATTCTGCAGTGATTCTCTACCTGCAGAGTTAAGCATAATGAGGCCTAAGTTTTACCCCCATTCACACCAATCAAACCTCAGAAATGGTTCCCAGCACAACCACAGAGCAATCACTGATGGAAAATAAGTGGTCAGGCAGAGACCAGTGATATGCTAAGAGCTTTCTACCCCTTTTCTAGGGCTAGATGTAGGGCTAGTGCTAGGATGGGTTCTCACCTACCCTGTGCAACAATTGAAGCGCTGTCAGAAGGACAGTGACGACCACAGTCACAGTGACCGAGCTGGAACTTCTGAGGCACCACAGACCTCTGCAAGGACAAAAAGCCTGAAGCTCAGGTTGAGTTAGGTGCAATCTGGCCTGACTTCTTTGAAAGAAATCACAAGCACCCATGGTAGTTTTAGGATGCACCTTTAAAAATTTCCACAGATCTTGAACAAAAAGTGGTAACATGTAAATAAATCACCATTGGGTGTGAACAGGAAAATAATAATAAGTTCTAAACAATCCCATTGGACACACTATCAATAAAGTGGGGTTGTACATACACTGTCTGTTTCTCTTTTCGGCTTCCTTGCTCTGGGAGATACTAACTTGCTGCTGGCTGGCTTTGCTGACCCTGGCTGTGCTCTTTGTTTTGGCTAAGTACTAAAAAACCCCAATTCTCTGCTCTTTCTCTTGTCCCTTTGTGTCCAGGGTGGCAAGGAGGGGAGCAGAGAAGGGAAAGCTACTAACAGCTCCCCTGTTTTTTTTTTTTTGGCTAGGGGGTTCTTGTGCTGTTTATAAACCGTAAATACCTGTAAATATTGGAAATACTGTGTATTTGGTACATATTCATTGCATTTCATTGTAGATTGTAATTTTGCTTGTAAATACAGCTTCATTTGCTTCCAAGTGGGCTGGTCTGGCAATTTAATGTTGGGGGAAGTTTTCAACCCACCACAGTCCCTTAAAATGTTCTTCCTAGCTTAGTCTGACTTTCAGTCTATGCCATTTTTCTCCTTTCCTCAGCTAAAAGCACTTTCTGCTCATTCAAGGAATGATTTTCAGAGCTGCAGGACTCACAAGAAGGGTTCCTAATCCAAAGAAATCTGTGCAGCACATGCACCTTTTGTAAATCTTTGTTAAACTGTGCATTGGAAAGGCAAAGAAAGACAACATTTTCCTCAGGGAAGGCTTGTTTAGGTGCAATGAATGTCAACAGTTATCATTATTGCTTTAGGGTAAAACTTCTTTTGCTTGTGGCACAACCACACAGAAATTCCAGAGGGCAACTAGAACTAAAAGTACATGGAAGATGAATCCAATCCATGAACATCACCAAGACTGTTACACTGTTCTCCATGCCAATATTCTACAGCGCTGCAAACTGCAGAGCAGGGAGGTAGCCTGTGTTTGACAGCACTGCAGAGCCCTGTGGGCAGCTGTGGGAGAACAATTGCCTATGGATCTATGAATTGCTCTTCTCTGCTTCATAAATGTGGACTTTGACAAACTGGGGGACTGCAGAAGATCCAGGTTCCCTAGTCAAAGAGATTTTTCTGTGCTGTCTTTCATTCTTGAACATTTATGATTCAGGGTTACAGTTGCCCCAACAGTATTTCCCATTGTGAGAACCCAAGTCCTCAGTAGGATCCACAGAGGGTTGATGAGAAGCCCTCACATACATGGGATTTGGACACCAGCAGTAGCCATTGTACTACCTCATTCTGAGCACCCAGTTCCCCCGGGGTGGTGCTGCAGTTGCTGCTGGAGGTAGTTAAGTCCTCCTTTCATCAGTCTCAGAAGAATCCTGCACACTCATATGTGCAAAGGCTCCAGGGATCTGACTACCTGAGCCAGTTCCAACCCTTCCCTAAAACTGCATGCTGAACTCTCTTCAATAACTCCATTTGACTTCTCAACAAGGGGATAAATCAAACCTCTTGCGATGTGTGAGGCACCAGGCTGCAGAGGGACTTCTCATGAGGGTGCCTAGAAACAGGACAAGGGGCAATGGTTTGAAGTGAGGGAGAGCAGGGTTAGACTGGATCTTAGGAAATAGTCTTTCAGTGTGAGGGGGAAAGACTCTGGAATAGGCTGCCCAGGGAGGCTGTGGCTGCCTCCTCTCTAGGGGTGCTGAAGACCAGGTTGGACGAGGCCTTAAGCATCTGAATCCACTTGAGAGCTGTCCCTGCCCACGATGGGGAGGTTGGAGGAGATGAGCTCTAAGGTCCCTTCAACCTGATTCTATGAAAATTCTGTCCTCAAATCCTGGCACATTCCATCAGGCACCACAAACCTGTGCTAGCACTGCAAGTTGCAGGAGACAGGGGGTTGTATTGAGAAATGTTCTGCCATTCCGTGTAATAAACAGCTCTTTAAAAAAACCTCTCCTGGGTCCTGGCAGTGTAGGTAGGAGAGCTCACCTCCCACCCACTGGAACTCTCTCAAATCCATGGAAAGAGCATCAGTGATTTTGACTTTGGACCTGGCTTTCAAAGCCTGCATATCTTACAGAACATCAAAGTTGCCTTGCTGTGAAACGGGAGCATAGAAACGGTCCAACTGTTCCAAAGCTATCTGTTACAGGATCCCTGCCCGCCAGCTGTCTGCATTTGTTCCCCTGATGAACTTTGTGTTGCTGGGAGAATTCCCAGTTAACCCCTAAAGAGAAGAAGCCATATTTCGTAGAAATTGTTAGGAGTGAAGACATTTATTTTTTTTTTCCCCTTAAACTGCTCCCAGGTTATCCCAGTCAACTGTCCACTGTGGTTTTCCAAGGAATCTCTGGGATCTGGTGTGGAAAAGCAGGGCGTGTTACATATGGGAAACGTGTTTGCAGTAGGTACCCAGGCTCGGAAACTTCCATGGCCTGGAAACTTCGTGACACTGAAGGATTTATTCTCTCATCAATAGAAGGATTTATTCTCTCATCGATAGAAATATTGGAGATCTTTCCAAGAACCTTCCATGGATGGAGGCCCTTTGGATCTATAAAAGGGAGGGAATTTTTGGTCTCAGACAAGCGGCAGCTTTAACATCTCCATCTTGAAAGGCCAGAGTGATTTTTAATGGGCACACCAGTGCCAAGCCATGTCAGTCAGATTATTATTGGCTCTAGCTGCGCTCTCACAAGCTGTTACATTCTTTACCTGCAGCAGAGTGGCACTCAAAAAGGTGCAAAATTCTTCTTTGCTTTTGAAAACACTAATGAAAGCTCAACTGGCCAAACAAACACCACCAACCCAACAACCCAACCCCTCCCACCTCATCCACACAACTGAAAGCTTCTCAGCTTCACACGAGAAGGGGAAGACCCACTGCCTTCAGTAGGAGTAGCCTCTGCGGGCTGCAAGGAAATCCACAGAGCCAAAATATCTAATATGGATTCATGTGAAATCCATAAACCCATCTGTGGTGGGTTGAAATTACCCCCCAAAATAAAATTGCCAGACAAGCTCAGGGGAAGCAAATGAAGCTGTACTTACAAGCAAACAGAAACCTAGAAACATGAAATGCATTGAATATGTACAAAAGACACAATATTTACCTGTATTTACAATGTATAAACAGAACAAGCACCCCCTGGAGAAATCCAGGGGTTACCAACAGCTTTCCCCTCTCCACTCCCTTCCCCACTGTACAAGGGAAAAAGACAGAAGAGAAAAGCAGAGAGTAGCTTCTTAGTACTTAGCCACAACAAAGAAACTCAGCCAAAGTCAGCAAGCCATCAGAAGCCACCAGCTAGTATCTGCCAGAGCAGAGAAGCCAAAAAACGTTCGTTTATGCAACTAACTTGATGTCAGTTATCAGCCCAATGGGATTACTTAGACCTTATCATTATTTCCCCTTTTACATCCAACGGTAATTTATTTACATTCTACCACTTTCTACTCAGTCTGCGGAAAATTTCCTAGGCATCAGCCTAAAACTACCCCACCATCCCACTGCTGACCTGACTTGAAGTGGGACATGAGTCCCAGCCTGACCACTGCTGCTCCCACACACGCATGTGTGCAGAGGTGCTACAGGCTTGCAGGAAGCTGCAACAGTCTTGGGCTTGCTCTTAGCCTGTTCCCAAGTGTTTTAAATCACTACTGCATCCTGCATGTCCAGCCAGCCTCACTGAAGTGACACAAGGGGCAGGGGAAAGGGGAGAGAAAGAGAGGGAAGAGGAAATCATCGTTGTTATTTTTAGCTCACCATGTTTTGAAACGTGATCTGCCCTTCAGTCTAAGATTTCCCAGCTGCCCTGCCTGAGTCTTTTCCTTTCTTAGTTTTTGTCTTCTTTTTCCCCCAGTCCTTTTTCTCCTTTTGTGAAGGAAGTGCAGATATGCGAGGGAGAAACATATATACACAAAAGAGCCTTGGCTAGGAATGCTGGCTGTGTGTTTGGCCTTGCAGAAAAGAAGTCCTGGATGGATTTGGGGAGGGGAAGCTGGGGGGTGTTTGGTGGGGAATCACACTGCCATGTAATTACAGATCTTGTGTACATATAAACAATCTCCACCTTGAGATCAGCAGAGAAATGACTTGCTTCCTTGTCTGATGGCCAAGAAAAATTAAACTATAGCAGGCTATAAATAGAATGAAGAAGAAATTTGAGGGAAAAAAAAAAAAAAAAAAGCCCTGTTGGCTGAGAAAAAAGAATGTTCTTCCTTGCAAAAGAGTTAAAGCTCTGCTTGCAAACTTTGCTAGGCCTGGTGCAAGCCTTTGTGTTCAGACCTCACAAGAGCTACAACGACAGAGATCTTCCTTGCAGGGCTTTCAGACCATCCTTTTGGCATGTCTCCAAATGAACATCCAAATGTTTCACTTCAGCATAAGGCTGGGAGTGCCTCTCAGATAACATGAAATGACAACAGAAACACAAAAACCTGCAGACATTCCTTGCCTATGTCCTTTTTGTAGCCTGTTCTAGCTGCAGCCTTCCACTGCCCCACACTCGGCTCGCTGTGCTGGGACAGTCCCTGTAGGGTGATCTGCCACCTGAGAACTTCCAGATACAACTCTACCATCTGCTCACAGCTCTCCTGCCTCCTGACATAGAGCTGGAGCTGGAGCCAGGCAGCAGGAAGCACCTGTAAGTATTTTACAGCCACCAGGGACACCACCTCCCACCTCGCAGGCTTCTCATCTGCCCGAATACAGTCAGGGACCTATCCCCTTCTCCTCAGGTAGCCAGAACCCTAGCCAGGGTGCTCAAAAGCCTCCGGAGCCCCTGGGCTGAAGGCATTTCCTGCCTGCCATAAAATGCACCGTTTGCTGTCACAGCCTGGTTTCTCCAGCAGGAACGGCTGACAATGGAGAGTCGCTCCTCTCGCTCTCTCTCCTCTCTCCCTCCCTTTTTTTTTCCATCACCCCCGCACATGCTAAGCCCCGGGAGGTTTCAGAGGAAGGAAGCAGGAGGTTGTACGTTGTCTGAGCAGGGTTTATAAGCTGCCCTTCTGGCACATTACTAGAATCAGGATGTTGTTTAGCTACATGTCTGAAGCAGAGGAATAGGCACGGCTGGAGGATCGTGATAGATGGCTACAGGCTGTTTGGTAATGATGGGCAGAGTAGAAGAGGTGGTGGAGCTGCACTGTTAAATAGAGCCTTGGAATCATTGAAGTCAGCTACAGGAACTGTGGAAACCCTATTGAATGCCTTTGGTCACCATCAGAGGGGTGGTCTCCAAGGGAGACCTTACAGTAGGTACCTGTTACTGACCCCCAAACCAAGCTGACACAACCAGTGAGGAACCTCTTGAGTGCCTCAAGCAAGCTGCAGGTCAGCCAAACCTGGTTCTTATGGGAGCCTTGGACTGCCCAGACACTGTCTGGAAGAACACCACAGTAGTTCACCTGGGAGAGACACCCTCCAGGAAGACCTGGCCAGGCTGCCAGAGTGGGCTACCAAGAACCTTATGTAGTTCAGTGGGGACAAATGTAGGGTCTTGCACCTGTGAAGACATACCCCATGAGTGCAGCTCAGACTGGGATCTAACTGTCTGGAGAGCAGCCCTGTGGAGAAGAGCCTGGGGAGTGTCGGTGGGTAACAAGCTCCGTACAAGTGAACAGGGAGGTGCAGGGGCAGAGAAAGCCAACAGGATGCTGGGTTGCGTAAACAAGGGCATCGCCAGCAGCGATAAAGGAGTCATTGTCCCACTCTGTTCAGTGCTAGTCAGCACTGCCTCCAGTTTTGGTCCCTGCTGTACAGAGAAGATGGGGACAGGCTGGGAAATGTCCAGAGAAGGGGCAGGAGAATGCTCAGAGGCCTGGCAGCCCTGCCATGGGAGGAGAGGCTGAGAACTGGGATTGTTCAGCCTGGAGAAGAGAAGGCTTAGGGGACACCTTATCACCATGAACCAGGGCATAAAGGGTGATTACCAGGAGGATGGAGACTCCCTTTTTACAAGGAGTCACATGGAAAAGACAAGGGCTGATGGAGACAAGTCACTGCTGGGAAGACTCCCACCATGAGAAGAGTTGGACATTGGAATCATCTCCCAAGGGAAGCAGTGGATTCCCCTATGTTGGTCAGTTTTAAGACTCAGCTTGGCAGGATGCTGGGTCAGTTCCTTTCAACTCCGCTATCACCTAGAGAGATCCTTAGGGTCCCTTCCAACCTGGATTTTGTGATTCTGTGACACAATGAAGCTGGAAGCCACTCAGTGGTTCAAAACAAGTCAGTCAGTCTATAGTACCTTAACCAGCACATCACCACAGCTGAAGTTCTCTCTCCCTTCCCCTCTGACTTTGTGCCAGGGAATCTCCTCACAGCTACAGCACAATGCCAAATGTGCTTTGGATTATCCCATGTTTACTGCCTAACAGGAGTCTCTGGAGACAGAGCTGGAGACAAGGCTACCTACATGGTCTGGGATGCATCCAGGAAATCATCTAGTCAAGACAGGAGACAGAGCCAGGAACAAGACTACCAGTGGTGTAGCTCAGATCAGGCACAGGGTCAGAAACAGGACACAGGCTTGGTGTCAGTCCTGGAATGCCAGTCAGTGGCTCAGGATAGTGAGAGGCAGGCACATATGCAACATCTCTCAGGCAGCCTGCACACCCAGGACTGAGCTTAATGAAGCTTGTTGTGGTAGTTTCAGGCTGTGCCTTGAAAATTTTCAACAGATCTTGAACAGAAAATAGTAGAATGAAAATAAATTAGAAAGCTAATGAAGCTGATCTGGCACTTTGAGTCCACACTTGTGGACTGATGGGCAGGGGCTGCATGACTGCTTTTGGTGCACTCAGGTCCCTGACCTCTGTAACTTGGCAACAGAGCTTGCAAAATGAGGGCATTACTGTCCTTCAGTGGTTTAGCAGTGCTCTGACCCATTGCTCGACTCACCTCAGCAGTCTCAAAGGGATGATTCCTCAAGGTATTGGTAAGGTCAGCAGATCCACGTCTGAAATCTCCAGACAGCAGCTGTCAGGCAGGTAGGTAGTGCTTTCCCATCTACCTCCCCCAAGAATCAAGTGGCAAACATGGAGAAGCCAGCATCTCTATGCAGACATTTAGATCAACAGAGAGATTTCGTGGCGTCTCCTACACCTTCCTCTCCTGAAGAAGAAAGCTGTGAATGGAGGACAGCCATTTGCAGAAATATGAAAACAAATGAAACATTTCCACTGAGTTTCTCAGCCCTTTAGCCTCATCTTCAAGATCAGCATATTTAAGGTCTTGGCTGGCTCCTTGAAGCCAAGTGGAGGAAAAGGATCATTTGCTGTTGTTTGGGTTCAGCCAGACCTCTTAGGAACACTGGTGATTATGGTGATCCTTCAAAGCAGGCAGAGTGTTCTGGTTTCTAAATTCTGTGAGATAAGAGCATGGGATGCTCCTGCAAGGCTATCTGAAGACATCATGTCTCTGCCTCAAGAGCCACTCTTAACCCTGCCTTCTCAAGTACCGTTGTCACCAACAGAAAGTCTCTCTGCTCTCTGGCAGCCTAAACACAGTTCTGCAGGCTACACTCAGAGTTTCAAGCCAGGCAGTGAAGGTTTTCATCTTCATCTGCAAGTCTGAGAACAAAGTTCTCCATTTCCAGTGAGAAGCACCCTTGCTGTGAAGTGTTCCACTTTATAACCCCAGCCCCTGAGGGAAAGCAGCTAATCATTCAAACGGTGGTGAGCAGAGGTGAGGGAGCCCCAGACACCTGCTGCTGCAGCCACTGCCTGTGCCTTCCCTTCTAGCCACAACATGCACAGTTATGCTCTCTGGCTGGGAGCAGAAGGCAGGAATGCTCAAGCTGCCTTCTTCTAGCTTTTATTTACCAGAGAGACAGAAAGAGCCTGTGCAGAGTGGTGTGACCTCAGAGCCAATGGAGAGAGGATCTGAGTTCCTTTTATTCCAGGCATGTGTCAGAAGACACACACACAGACTGGAGGGCTGCTCCTTGGTATGGAGAAGTGGCCACGCAATGACTGGCCAATAAATCACTTCCCAGCCTTGACAATTTTCTGCAAACAAAACTCAATATGAGGCAGCCCACTGGCTGCACTGCTGGCATCCCACACGGGCTGAGGAATCCCTCAGAAGCAAGGGGATCAAAACTAGAGCAGCAGCCCCTGCTCCACAATAGGGCTATTGACCAGTCTAGTTTGCTGTCGTCCCCTCCAGCACCAACTTACTTGGGTGCCCCACACTCTGGGAAAACATCTCACAAACAGCTTGGAGCAATAAGGCACAGGAGAAATGAGTTCTTTCACAAGCTGAGATGGCAGTTTGCACCCAGAAGCAAAAAAAGAAAAAAAAAAAAAAAAAAAGATAAACCTCATAATACTTTAACCTCACAAGTTAACTGCAGGTATTTTTCCTATTTAAGTGCTTAATCCTACTCTGACTCTCAAGCAATTTGCCTCCATGTCCCACAGCAACAAATTCCACAGGTTGATTAGATGTCTCTTCAACAGTTACTGCCTTTCAAGTCATCATTCTACCACACTGATCCACCATGAAAAGATAAATGGAAGTGTCCAGTTAATTACAATGCACCCAGCTCCCATCCCAGTAGAACAAGAGCTGTCCATGTAACTAAGAGCTCCTAATGGCAAAGAGGTTTTCAAACTAAGGAGGGAAGGGTTGAAGTTCCAGCTATCTTAGACGGATGTGAGAAATTACCAGGAGTGATGGAGCTGTTGGAGCAAGCCCAGAGGAGGGCAAAAAGCCCCATACCATACAAATCCTCTTACTGTGTGTCAGGAGATTAGACTGCCTAGGAAGGAGGAAAACCAAGGACCACATTGGTATGGGACAGGAAAGAGCCCCAGAAGACGCTGACCACACTTCAGACTAGTTGATACCCTACTGCTTGGGGCTGTCACCTGGGATGTAAAAAACTGGATTTTAATCTCTGCTAGGCCACTCTGCACAAATCCACACAGGTGCTCTGAGTAGCTCTTAGCTGTCCCAAGGTGTCTTTGCACATGTTAGGCTGGACATTAGGAAGAATATTTTCCCCAACAAGAGTGGTCAGGCATTGGAATGTGTTGCCCAGGGAGGTGGTGGAGTCATCAAGCCTGGCTGTGTTTAAAGGTCATTTGGATGTGGTACTTGGGGATATGGACTTGGTGATCCTGAGGGTCTTTTCCAACCTGAATGTTTCTGTGAATCTGCGATGGTTGTGGAAATATTCCATGAGGTCTTTTAGCTTTCCTTGGGCCATCCCAAACACTTTAATACAATAATACAATACACCAGCTTGGAAGAGACCTTCGAGATCATCGTGTCCAACCCATCAACCGATCCAACCCACCTAAACAACTAAACCATGGCACCAAGCACCCCATCAAGTCTCCTCCTGAACACCTCCAATGAAGGTGACTCCACCACCTCCCTGGGCAGCTCATTCCAATGGGCAATCACTCTCTCTGTGTAGAACTTCTTCCTAACATCCAGTCTAAACCTCCCCTGGTGCAGCTTGAGACTGTGTCCTCTTGTGCTGGTGCTGGCTGCCTGGGAGAAGAGACCAACCTCCACCTGTCCACAACCTCCCTTCAGGTAGTTGTAGAGAGCAAGAAGGTCACCCCCTCAGTCTCCTCTTCTCCAGGCTAAGCAACCCCAGCTCCCTCAGCCTCTCCTCATAGGGCTTGTGTTCCAAATCCCTCACCAGCTTTGTTGCCCTTCTCTGGACACATTCCAGCAAGTCAACACCTTTCCTAAACTTAGGGGCCCAGAACTGGACACAGTACTCAAGATGTGGCCTAATCAGTGCAGTGTACAGGGGCAGAATGACCTCCCTGCTCCTGCTGGCCACACTGTTCCTGATGCCTTTCTGAGGTGAAGCACTCATCTTCCTGCTATTGAAAGCCATTGCCCTCCCAAAACTCAGCCTTTGGAAACAGTTGCCACAAGGAGCTGGCTGCGTTAGCTCTGTTGAGCATTCTGCTATGCAAATGGGCACTAAGGCAATACAATCATCAGAGCAATGTGAGGTATTCAACAACGAGCTGCCTTTTTTTTTTCCTTCTTTTAGCCAGAGACAGACTGTGTTGAGCGAAATGCATTTAGAAAAACATTGCTACAAAAGGGAAAAATGAGTAATCAACCTAAAGCAATGAGCCATGCAAAGCTGCTTTAGGAAACCTCTTCCGGACCGTCTCAAAGCATTAGACGTGCTGACAGAGATAGCAGAGAGCTCTTCTGTTAGCTCTTACGGAGATGGTTTCAGTTTTATATTCATAACACACACCCCTCCAAACTACACTGTCTTGCTCTACCTGTCACAGTAAGGTTTTGAATGGAAGAGACTGAAAGTGTGGATGTCATGAGAGAAGGTGAAGATTCCAGCTGCATCCAGCTCTGAGCTCCCCAGTTCAAGAGGGACAGGGATCTACTGGAGATAGTCCAATGGAGCACTACCAGGATGATTAAGGGACTGGAGCACTGACCTGTGAGCAGAGGCTGCATAGTCTGGAGAAGACTGAGAGGGGATTTAATAAACTAAATATCTAAGGGCTGGGTATCAAGAGGGAGGGGACAGGCTCTGCTCACTTGCATCCTGTGATAGGACAAGGGGCAATGGATAGAAACTACAGCACAGGAGGTTGCACATCAACATGAGGAGGAACTTCTTCACTGGGAGGGTCCCAGAGCACTGGAACAGGCTTCCCAGACAGGGTGTGGAGTCTCCTTTTCTGGAGACTTTCAAGACCCATCTGTATGCATTCCTGTGTGACCTGTGCTACATTCTATGGTCCTGCTCTGACAGGGGGGTTGGACTTGATGATCTTTGGAGGTCCCTTTCCACCCCTTACATCCTCTGATCTTGTGATCCTTCACTCCAACCAGCATGCTCACAGAAAGGCTGGCTATGCCTTTTTGGGTTGTGTGTGCGCCAATGTCCTTCTCTAGTTCTTACATTTGACTTCCTCTCTTTCCCTTGAAGGCAGAGAATCAAGTCTTACTACTTGTAGTGCACAATGAAGGAAAATAAAATCTCATATGAGCTGAAAAGGAAAACTACACATCAGGAATGTAAGCTGAGCTCTCCAACCTCGAAGCCTCTTGTTTTCTGAAATCCATGGACTTGACCTAGAACACAGCCTGACTGAGTCATGCTGAACCAAGAATGCAGGCTGCAGACATGCAGCTCTCATTACAGCATGCCATGTCCTGCATGGAGGGCTGTTGATAGTGTGGGCTAGCACCAAAGCAATACCTTCTGCACCTGCAGCAAGAAGGCAGCACCAGAGTAACTGTGCCTCTCTAAAGCATCCATTTTCCCCCTTGGGTGGCCCTGGAATCACACAGCTTTGGAATTTAATAACCTGCAAATATTTGATTAGGAAAAATGTTTTCCTGACACATGAAATTAGGGAGATACAGAAGCAAGTCTGGTCACATTGGCATCCCATGTATCAGCATACAGATGTGATTTGGGTCACCTGCAGAGAATATAGAAGTGCATTTGCCATATTTTCTGTCCTGGACAGGTGAACAATGCCTACAATATCAACAGCAAGAGGCCAAGAGACATGGAAGCTCAACCCTATTCCATTTGTCTTTTTTTGTTTCAAGAGCACAGGATGAGTTGTGAGTTTAATAAAGGATAGTTTCCATTAAAACATGGAGGGCAAAGAGAAATTACCAGTGGCTGTGAACACCCACCTGGACCTGGGGCTTTCTTGGTTATCCAGTTAACAGACTGGGGAGGCAGAATAAAACAAACAAGTCCTAATCCTCTCACCCTTTGTATTGGCTGTGAACACACAGACTGCAAAACACATCAAACAAGAAAAACACTGACTCATAGCAATTATTTTTTTTTCCTTTTTCATATTTTTCCATCTTGTTGCAAACCATCTTAGCTAACTTAGGTGTCAGGCTACCTTGTACAAACCCTGTCAGCTTTAGGACACTGTTTCCATCCGTGTGCACTTTGCCGTCCTGACAACTGTCCTCGATAAGAAGTGCCAACAGAATTGAAACACTCGAGGGCAGGATTATGTCTGAGTGTATCCATTACCTTAGCTGTTGTCCCTTGATAGGTCCTTAATCTGCTACAGCAGGAGCTTTTAATTTATTTTAGTTTTTTTCTGTTATTCTGCTTTTACTGTCTGATGCATACGCTCCTATGACACTTGCCTGGAGAATTTTCCCCCTCGCCATATGTGTTGGTCATCAGCAAAGCAAATAGCATTCCAGGCATGCAGCTGGTTCTAATGCATTGCAGGCACAACATCTGAGTCCTTACCAGACCATCACATCTGTTCCATAGTGCCATCAGACCTCAAGAAACCTGCTCTACCTCCTCCAAGGAGCCCAGATTCTAACCCAGATAGCTCTGAGGACAGGTAAGCAGCCTGTCAAAAGGAAAGGAAACCAAAAGACACATTCACCTGGTTAAACCTTACTGCCTAAACACTCTGAGTGAGAGCAAGCCAAAAGCCAAGCAGTTCTAGGCATGATCTTTCTCTTGGAGTTCATCTGAACAAACGGCTTCAGTACAACCTTGCTGTTACTGCTCACCTAAGCTGAAGGCCACAGAGCAGGGAAAGGCTGTTTATAACGTTTGGATGTGCCCACAGAGGGACATCAGCTAGAATCATAGATCAAAGGACAGAAGCAGGACAGGATGGAGATCTTCAGATCTTGCAGATTCAGAGATTCATAGAATGGTTTGTGCTGGAAGAAACCTCAAAGATCATCCAGTTCCAACCTCCCAGGTTGCTCAAGGCCTCATCCAGCCTGGCCTTCAACACTCCAGGGAGGAAGCATCCACAACCTCCCTGGGCAACTTGTTCCAGTGTCTCCCCACCCTCTCTGTAAAGAATTTCTTCTTAATCTCCAGTTTAAATCTCTCCTCAAGCTTTAATCCATTCCCTCTCCCATATCACTCCAAGCCCTTGTCAAAAGTCCCTTCCCACCTTTCTTTTAGCCCCTTCAGGTATGGGAAGGCTGCTCTACGGTCAGTCAAAATGACATAGAGCTTCAGTGGGCAAATCCTGATGCCATTTAATCCCTCAATCCCCAGCTCCTGGCAGGATTCACTCTCTGCACACCCCTCCATCAGAGTCCCCTTTGTGCTTTGCAGCGAGGCAGGAAGTTGCTGCTATCCCAACAGTCCGCTGAAACCACTGTACTGAGTGCAGCCCAGCCCCACGTTCAGTGATTCCAGATGAAGCATTGTCTCCCAAGTGTTTCTGAATGGATTGAGAGAGCTGAGGGAGAAGAACCATTCCAATATCGTTGTTACACTCACGCATAGTTAGTGTCACACGGTCAGCCTCAGGCATCCAGAAGCTGTGAGTAAGCACTCTGCTGCCACACAGAATGGCAAGATTTAGTTTCTTTGAAAACAGAGAACACTAACTGTGGGTTTTGTCCACGCTCAGTTGTTAACTCCCACCAGCTCACTTGTGACATTTAGTTCTGCCAACTCCTGCAAATTTGTATAAAGTGATCTTTGGCCTCAGGATCCCCCTATGAGCTCATTATGCACTCCTGCAGCCCTGTGAGAATTCTTCAGTGCCCAAGGAAATCTGCCCTTTGTGCCCATTCCTTTTCTGCTGCTGCTTCTGCATCTGCACTTTCAGACCAAACCTAGCAATAGTAATTTCCAGGAGATTTCTCTACCTCTCGCTCAGTGCCAAGGCAGGAGTAATTCAATGAGAAGTATTTTGTCCCATTTATTTCCTGGAATGGAAATTGAAGGAGGATGGTGAGGATGGAAGAAAGAACCAGAGTGTAAACTGACTCTTTTTTTTTTTTGTATAGTGATGGATCCAGCTCAGCTGTCCTAAAATAGTGGAGAGTTTCTGTTCCACTCCCATTCCAGGAAAATAACATCAGATGCTGTCTCTGCTTGAGATTCTCTGGTAGCCTGAGCAAAATGAATAGAGGAAGGGATGGCTTAACCTCCTGCAGAGACCCTCACTGACTGCTACTCCCCACAAGACAGCCAGTCAGAAGTGTAAAAGCCAGCTGTAGACCGCTGCTTGGCACAGCTACCTGCCTGCTAGCAGCAGGGGTCAAAGACACTCGATTAAGGTGAAAGGTTCAGCAGCTGGCACTGCTGCTAGACTGAGCTCAGAGAGCAGGGTGCCTCCAGATGGAAGCAGTTGTTGATGCTATTAATAAATTCTGTGCTTTCTGTCCAACCCTCCAACTCCATTCTACTCCCCAAATATTCAACTAGCCTAAAAAGTAGATTTGGGCTTCTTTGCACAACTCCAGCAATAGAAAGCAAGAGGAGCCAACCCTGCAGAGTATTCTTGGCCTGAGGAACTTTCCTGACTGGTCAAGGGAGGACATTGTGACCCAAGGCTTTCCCAGCCTTGGCATGACAGGTATGGCTGAGGAAGAGGCAAGCGCCCTGGGCTGAGGGAAATGGATTTTGTCTTCTGGCTGTTCAGGTCGACCCTGAGCCAAGCAAGGTATCTGGCCCAGCCGAGGTGGTCAGTGTGTGGCACAGAGTCAGCCGTGCCTTCCACTGCTGCAGGAGCTCCCAAGCTGGAATTCAGATGTCGTGAGGCTGGGCTGCCATGCTGCAGCATCCCCAGGCCAGACATCTTTTTTAGATCTTACATTTTCTATGGGTGTTTTAAATAAATAGTCTGTATTTTAGGAGCACTTAGCCGTAAGTATATAAACTGCTCTGAGGTTTACCCCATCGGAATTAGAGTGAACCTAATTCATAATTCAGACATCAGCTTAGAAACAGCTCAGCTTCGCTCCATGAACCTATAGCTTGATGTCTGAACTGCCCACCAGACGCCCTCTAATCCCAATAGCTGTAACCTAACCTCAGAGTGGTTTCTAAACTTACTAAATAAATACACTTTAGAAAGAGGAATGCACCATATTTATTAGGGGTTTTGCTCCATTCGGGCAGACTATCATTGCAGAGCTGCTCCTGTGAGACAGGCTCTGAAGGACAGACACAAGGAGAGGCGAGAAAAAAATTCGCAGCATGCTTCTTTTTCTTCTATATTGGAAAAATCTAGCACAGAAAGTATCTGCAGATACAGCTTCTGAAGCTCTAGGGGGCTACTTCCCATGAGCACTTACCCACATACAAGCTCTTCTTGCATGGGCAGTCATCCTGAATTCACTATGATTGCCTCCTCCAGAGATTACCAAAGAATGGAGCTAAGCTGTCCAGCTGCCTATTCTGGTGTCCATTCTTCATTCAACAGTTTTTTTGCATGCTCATAATGGTACTCTGGTAAACAAAAAAAAGAATACAAACCCCAACATCTTTCCAGTTCAGCTGGAGTGACCACATTTGGTGTTTTCATTGCAGTCTGCATTCAACTTTCACTCCCACTTTGTATCAAAGTCCTGTTGGCTACCAAGAATTACTTCATAAGCACCAGTGTGTGAAGGCAGAAAAGCTGAATGTTCAAAATAGCATTGTTGAAAGAGGAAGGACTACATTAATGGCATGCAAGCCTGGCTGGCTGATCAGATTGTGGCCTTCAGATCTGATCTTCATTGACTATTTTTCAGCTTTCACTCAACACTTTGCATGCTGGCAAAGGGCTGTGCAGCAGGGACTTTTCTGAATGCCTCAACACCACAAACTGTATCTGGTCAGTCTGTCTGTTCTTTCTGTGTGCCTGGCTTCACAGCAAATAAATGCCAGAAATAGCATTCCTACAGGATTTCCAGTTCAAAAGCCACAAGAATGCTCTTTCTCATGGTATGGCACCATGCAATAAAATGGTGTCATCTGGAAAATTACAGTCTTGGAAACAAATGGTTTCCCCTCTTCACTGATTTAAATCAAGTGGAAAGAGATGGGTTGTCATATCACTTTTATACTTGTCAGGGGAGCCCTTCATTTCATCCTGTGGCAGCACAAGAAATGGATCCCGTAACAAGATAGACAGATCTTCCTAGGGAATCCCCTGGGAACAGATTTTTTCCTTTCATTGGGCAAAGTCCTCAGAAAGAAAACCTGAAAGCAATTTATCAGAGGTTGAGAACCCACTCAAGGTCACTCCAAGCAATGATTTCTGGGAGTACTTACAGACTACAAATTTAGGGAGAGAAGGAAGGAAATGTCATGGACTAAGCTTCACTTCTTCTTTGTGTTTTCTTAAGTAAGACTTCTTAAAATTGACTCCATAGAAAAACAAACTGTCACATTTGTTGTCTGAGAGAAACATCATCTTAATCTGCTTCCCTGATCAGCAGAGCTGAGCCACTCTTGAATGCTGTTTTTCTCTTGACTTAAAAAAACAGGAGAACCTTGCAGGTGAGAAGCCATGGGAAAATTTAACTTGAGAAACCCCGGCTTCTCAGTGCTTAACTGATCAAGGAAGAATGCTTTTGGTTTTGAACCAGGCTAACACCTCATGATTGTTAGGATTATTAGGATGGATTGTTTATCACAGTATCACCAAGGTTGGAAGAGACCTCGAAGATCATCGAGTCCAACCTGTCACCACAGACCCCATGACTAGACCATGGCACCAAGTGCCACGTCCAATCCCCCTTGAACACCTCCAGGGACGGTGACTCCACCACCTCCCTGGGCAGCACATTCCAATGGGCAATCACTCTCCCAGTGAAGAACTTTCTCCTCACCTCCAGCCTAAACTTCCCCTGGTGCAGCTTGAGACTGTGTCCCCTTGTTCTGGGGTTGGTTGCTAGAGAGAAGAGATCAACCCCTTCCTGGCTACAACCACCCTTCAGGTAGTTGTAGAGAGCAATGAGGTCACCCCTGAGCCTCCTCTTCTCCAGGCTAAACAACCCCAGCTCCCTCAGCCTCTCCTCATAGGGCTTGTGCTATGTTTATTGTTCAAGGGAGGTCACCAAGCTCTCAAATCCACTGTTATGTTCTACCCTATACATTATTAGTGATTTGCCTCTTCAACCTTCCTATAAAACAGCTTCTCAATGCTTCTGTCACCATTTGAAGCCACTCTAAACGGTCAGAGTTTTTTGGAAGGGGTCTCAAACCATCCCTTGCTCTCCCTAAAGTCACAGGCCAGGGATGGTTCCAATCTCCACGCACTCGCTGGCTTCTGCAGAAGCTTCAAGAAAAAGCATGATCCCTGTTTCAGGAGTGTCTTAGTCACATCTTTTTTTTCCAGATCATTTTTGCATAATCAGCAAAACAGCTCGAAGCATAAACTACTTCATTGCATGTCTGGCTCTTATTTCCATCTGACAGGATTCATGCTTTCACTGTGAGGAGCTGAAGGGTCAAGGCCATGCTGATGGTCTGATGCTGTGCAGGCACAGACACTGTGACCTTTGCAGTTCTATATATAATCCATAGCACACCGAGGAGCAGGGATTCCTTATAAGCAAAGCAAGCATTAAACTGAAGTCTCCAAGTGTGTCTGCAGTTTCCAATGAGTCACTTCTGAGAAATGTTGATGATGGAGGAAAGAGCTACTTTACAAGTAGAGAGCAGAATGTCATGCCTGGCATGCTCAATTTCAGGTAATTAAAAAGCAGCAATTAAAAGGAGCGTGCACTGAGTTGTCTCTCCTTCGGTACCAACCCTGTAATTGCCTCTTTCTACCCTACCAAAGAGATAGATGCAAGCAAAATTCCAATACACCTTAGGAAACTTTCAGCCTCACTGTCTCTTCCCAAAGGCTGTTGCTTTCTTCCTTGGCACCACACTTTCTGATAGCAGCACTAATACACACTACAAATTGCCCTATAAAACCCCAGGATGTTAGGGGTTGGAAGGGGCCTCCAAAGATCGAGTCCAAAATATAGAACTTGAAGACATACTAAAAATTATTTTTTCTGCCTGGGAAAACCTGCCATTCCTCACAGCAAAAGTCCTTCTCTGGAAGCACTTCCTTGCCCAGCCCCAATAATTGAGCTGGAAAGAAAACACCTCTGCTTGGCACACAGAGGAGAGATTAGCATGCAAGCTTTCCTGCACATACCTTAGTTGAACAGCTGGATACAAGATCAGCCAGGACAGGCACATGACATGCTTTCACATGCAGTACATGTGCAGGCCAGGAGCTGCTAGAAATTCCCAGATCCGCCTTTCCCTTGTCATGTTACTTGGCTTCATTCCTACACCCATGGAGTGTCAGCTTCAGAGGCCCCTAGGGAAAACAAGCACCTTAGGTTGGGTTTCAGCACCCACAGCAACAGCAATGCTGTAGTCATGTTTTCACCATGTACCATTAGAGTTCTTCATCTTTCCTTAGGCTTTCTGAAAGGTTATCTGGTAGTTATGAGCAGCAAACGCAGCCTCCTCTTGCAGGTGACAGCAAAACAATGGCTGGGGACAGCTCTGGCATAGCAAACATTGCCCCCAAATCTGTGTGGAAAGCAAGCTCTGATGACCAGGTTTTAAGAAGCAATTAAGCACCTGAATAAGCAGCCAGGTGCCTACCAGGACTTGTAAATTACTACATTTTAACAAACCAAAAGACTTTAAAATGGAGTCCATTTTAATAAACTGGAGATGTCATTAAATAAGCTTCAGAGTTTGTCATTAAATAAGCTTCAGAGTTTGGCTGGGTTTGGGAAATATTCTTTCAGTTTGACTTTCTGTGTTCTCTGCACACCCTCTGTAATGAACTTTGGGAAACGCTGAGGGCAGTGATGTTGCTGAAAGCTTGTGATGATCAAAACACTTTAATGACAGCTTCCCACCATTCTGAGTCAACAGCCAAGAGTTCTCGTGCAGGAGGACAACACTATGCAAAAGAGTGGACTCAACACTTTGGGCTCTCAGAACAGAATCACAGAATCACAGAGTCACAGAGTCACAAAATCACAGAATGCTGGGGGTTAGAAGGGACCTCGAAAGATCATCCAGCCCAACCCCCCTGCCAGAGCAGGATCACCTAGAGCAGGCCACACAGGAACACATCCAGGGCTTGAATATCTCCACAGAGGGAGACTCCACAATGCCCCTGGGCAGCCTCTTCCACTGTTCTGTCACTCATACAGTGAAATACATTTCCCTCCTGTTTCCATGGAACTTCCTATGCCTCAACTTCCACCATTGCCCCTTGTCCTGACATTGAGCATCACTGTGCAGAGCCTGGCTCCAGCCTCTTGGCACCCATCCTTCACATATTTATAAGCACAAAAGAGGTCACCCCTCAGCCTCCCCTTCTCCAAGCTGAAGAGCCCCAGGTGCCTCAGTCTCTCCTCATAAGGAAGTTTCATATGCTTGAAGTAGAGATTTAGGAATGACAGAGAGAAAAGACAAGGCACTGCCCCATGCTCTGCTTCTCGACAAATGTGAAACTATCAACAGAGTTTCATTGCCAGACCCTACCTCTTTGCCGAGTTCATGCAAGGTCACCTCTCTCCTGCCTGCCTTTCAGTCACTGATTGTGACCGGTTTAGGCTGTGCCTTTAAGAAAGGGACACTTTCTGAACACTCTGGGCGAATGTTTTTGATATTAGAATGAAAACAATGATATGCTAATTCAATTTCATTGGCGGGACCCAGTTGCAGTTTTTTTTGTTTAGTCTTTCAGTCAGGGAGTCAGTCTGCAGTCGTCTTCTTCTTCCCCCTGTGCTGTGAGCTGGCTCGTTTCTCTCTACGATTCCTCTCTAACCAGATAAGGAAACTAACTTTTTGCATTTGCTTTGAGCTTTAACAAAGTTTTCCCCTTTTAATTACCTTCCTTTCTCTCTCTCTCTAACCCTTTTGGGAAAAAGGGGAGGTAGGGAGGGAGAAGGGGGGAAAGGCGAACCCCCTGGCCGTAGGGGGGTTGGGGAAAGGTTTCCTGTATTACATACTTTGCTGTATATTTCTGTATATATTGTAAATATTGTATATTTTTGTACATATTCATTGCATTCCATATCTGCTTGTAAAACACAGCTTTCATCTGCTTCTCCGGCTGAGTTAGCTGTGGAATTCTTCTGTGTGTGGGGGGGAACCTTCCTACTCCACCACATATTTTTAATTGGCGCCCAACGTGGGGCTTGTGGATAATTGCTGTCCAGAAGCTGGGCTAAAAGGTTGCTTGATTTATTGCCTGCTCAAGTCGGAGTTGCAAACATGAAAGTGTTTTGGCTTTTAGAACGTTTGGTCTTCTCAGTTTGTTCAGTACTGGTCTACAAGTACTTCATGGGAATGATTTTCGATCGCTTAGGCAGATACTTGATGTATAGATTGTATTTATGGTTTAAGTATAAGATTCAGCTTCTTTACGACCGGTGCCTGGGATTCTTCTGGCTTAACAGATACGGGAATGTGACCTCTAGCACTCTGCCCATAGAGATAAAGGAGTTTAAGATCCCGGTAGGCGAAAAGGTTGTTTTAAGTGATGGCTGGGATCCAAAGGTGATTTATGTGATGTGTGCAATCCTGCTGTTGGTGATAAGTAATGTGTTCTTGTTATATGCTCTGTATCGGGAGAAGAAAAAGTGTCTAAAGCGTGCTTTGTAATTAAGCGTAGATCGAAACGCAGAAAGCGCAGCTCTAACTCCACCCCAGAGGTATCTAGTGATGAGGAGAATGCAGAATCTGTATCAGTTAACGACAAGGCTAAAAAGTCCATCGGAAAGGCTGCTCTGAACAGTGCTGTTGGTGGCTCTGGCAATCAGCCAGCGGCAGCGGCAGCTCCTAACATGGCTTCCACGCCCTCGGCAGCCATTAATGGGGCAAAGCCATTTCCTCCTTCTTCTTCGGCAGGACCGGAAGTGTCCTCCACAGCAGCTGATCCGTCTCAAAACCTGTCAGCTTCTATTAAGCCAGCTGTAAATCCAAACACAGCTCCAGTTAAGCAGGTAGCTGTTTTAACTACGAGAGGAAAAAAGGGCAAAGCTGATCCAGATGCTGATGGGGAGAGCAGCAGGATCCTGGTGAGGGAACTTCTGCTCAAAGAGACCCTGCTGAGATGGAGGAAAAGGTTTGTCTTAAAGATATAGCTGAGTTATTGAGATCATCACTGGATGGAGATGCAGGGCAGATTGCTGATAGCAGAACAACTAAAGGTGGTACTCCTGACCTTAAGCAGATTCTTAGGAGAGTGACAGTAAGATTATTGGGACAAGAACTTCAGGAAGATGAGGCAGAAGAGGAGGAGTCAGATGACATTGAAAGCTGTTCGTCACCCAGGGAAGAATTGCGGAATGTGCGGAAAGATTACATCAGAGCAGATAAGGAGCCAATCCTAGCTTGGCTTGGTAGATGCTATGATACAGGTGCTCCAGCTCTGGTAGTTGGAGACAAGTCAGCAGCCCAACTAGGAACTCTCTCAAAGGATAATGGAATAGATAGACATCTAGGCAGGACTCTCGGTAAGGTTACTCTGTGGATACGCCTTTTAATGGCAACTCTCATGAGATATCCTTCCCGAGATGATCTTCCATGGAATGCTAAACCCTGGACTACCATAGATGAGGGAATCAAGCGTCTGAGAGAATTTGCTGTTAGAGAGGTACTCTATGGTGGCCATGAGACTCTGAATCCTGATGAAATTCCTGTAGGAACTGGTCTTGCTAAAAAGCTCATCAAACTTGCTCCTCCTAATTATGCAAATATTCTGGCAAGCAGAATTGTGGCAAGAAATTATGGTGGTGCTTCTCCTACGGTTGGCCAATTCACTGATCAGATGAGACAATTGGAGGATAGCATGACACGTGTTTCTTTGGTTTCAGCCATTGAAACTCTGTCTGGTGAAATAAAGAATTGCATGAAAGAGCTGAAGGATGAATTTAAAAATACATTCTCCCAATTGGCACAAAGAGATAATTCCAATTCTTCCTCCAGATGGATACAGGTTTCCTCTGTGAGGAATAGACGTCCTCCAAGGATGTCATTCCAAAACAGGTCATTCCAAAACAGGTCATTCCAAAACAGGTCCAACCAAAACAGACCACCAAGGCAATCACGTGCGAGTATCTGGATAACTCTGCGTGATCAGTTTGGTGAGAACATGAACAGATGGGACGGTCAACCAACTGCTAATCTTTTCAGGAGACTGAGGGAACTGCAAAGTGGCAGAACCCGAGGTAGCAATACCAGAAGGGTAGCTGTTACTTCTACAGTTCCCCAGGACAACTCTAATAGCTCCAACAGTGGCTCCAGTTCTAACACCGCACCATGTGCTCATTGCACATGTGGGCATGTTCCCCATAACTAGGGTGCCCTGCCTCCCGCCAGGGGGAGGAGAGGGGTAACAGAGATAACAGAATCTATTGGGATGTGTACATCCAGTGGCCTGGCACTTCACAATTTCAGAAGTACAGGGCCTTGGTTGACACAGGGGCTCAGTGCACCATAATGCCATCAAATTATCAGGGATCAGAAGCTATAACTATTCTGGGAGTCACTGGTGGATCTCAAGAGTTAACTAAGGTGGAGGTTGATATAAGTTTAACTGGTAAACAGTGGAGAAAGCATACAGTTGTGACCGGACCTGATGCACCTTGTATTCTGGGAATCGATTTTCTGAGAGAAGGGCGTTTCAAAGACCCTAGAGGTTACAAATGGGCTTTTGGAGTAGCATCTGTAGAAACTGATGGACAAAAGCTGAAGTTGTCTGTTAGACCTGAGCTTTCTGATGAACCTGCAGTTGTGGGACAACACAAGATTCAGGACATTAAATTGCCGGTTGCTTCTCAGACTGTGCATCACAGACAATACAGAACCAACCGTGACTCTTTGTTGCCCATTCAAAATCTGATTCGTCAGTTGGAGAGTCAGAAAGTCATCAGCAAAACTCATTCACCTTTCAACAGTCCAGTGTGGCCTGTGCGAAAGCCGAATGGAGACTGGCGTCTGACAGTCGACTATCGAGCCCTGAATGAAGTAACTCCACCTATGAGTGCAGCAGTACCAGACATGATGGAACTCCAGTATGAGCTGGAATCCAAAGAGGCCAAATGGTATGCTACCATAGACATTGCTAATGCTTTCTTCTCTATTCCCATAGCAGAGGAATGCAGGCCTCAGTTTGCTTTCACCTGGAGAGGAATCCAGTACACTTTCAACAGATTGCCCATGGGCTGGATCCACAGCTCAAGCATCTGTCATGCAGTGATCCACGATGCTCTGGAGGAAGGTGGTGCTCCAGAACACATCCAGTTCATCGATGACATCATCGTCTGGGGTAAAACTGCTGAGGAAGTCTTTGAGAAAGGTAACAAAATCATTGACATTCTTCTGAATGCAGGTTTTGCCATCAAGCGAGACAAGGTGAAAGGACCTACCAGAGAGATCCAGTTTCTGGGAGTACGGTGGCAGGATGGACGCCGACACATTCCAGTGGATGTGGTAAATAGAGTCTCTACCATGGCAAACCCCATGAACAAGCAAGAAACTCTACGTTTCTTGGGGATAGTGGGATTTTGGAGACTGCACATCCCTGGATACAGTCAGATTGTGAAACCTCTGTATGATGTGACTCGAAAGAGAAACCATTTCCACTGGGGACCTGAACAACAAGCAGCCTTTGACCAGATAAAGCAAGAGGTAGTTCAAGCAATGGGTCTGGGACCTGTCCGAGATGGTCCAGACATTAAGAACATTTTGTACACGGCTGCAAGTGACAATGGTCCAACCTGGTGCTTGTGGCAAAGAGCTCCAGGTGAGACACGTGGACGACCTCTTGGTTTCTGGAGTCGAGGTTACAGAGGTTCAGAGGCCAATTATACTCCAACAGAGAAAGAGATTCTAGCTGCCTATGAAGGAGTAAAAGCAGCTTCTGAAGTAATTGGAACTGAATCACAACTTCTCTTAGCTCCCAGATTACCAGTTTTGAATTGGATGTTCAAAGGCAAAGGTTCCACACCACATCATGCAACAGATTCCACCTGGTCTAAGTGGATGGCTCTGATAACACAGAGAGCTCGAATGGGAAATCTTGAAAGACCTGGTCTGGTGGAGGTGATCTCAAGTTGGCCTGAAGGTACCAACTGTACTAAACCTCCAGAGGAGAGAGTAACTCGTGCTGAGGAAGCTCCTCCTTACAATGACCTATCTGATGATGAAAAGAAATATGCTTTGTTCACAGATGGTTCCTGTCGTCTTGTCGGGAACAAGCGAAGGTGGAAGTCTGCAGTGTGGAGTCCAACACGCCGAGTTGCAGAGGCGAAGGATGGAGAAGGAGAATCCAGTCAGTTCGCAGAGGTAAAAGCTGTCCAGCTAGCTCTCGACGTAGCTGAACGTGAGAGATGGCCAAAGCTTTATCTCTACACCGACTCGTGGATGGTAGCCAATGCTCTGTGGGGTTGGCTAAAGAACTGGAAAAAGAGTGGTTGGCAGAGGAAAGGAAGCCTATTTGGGCAGCAGTTGCAGGATTCGAACCCATGACCTCAGCACTCACAGTCTCATGCCCTATCAACCGAGCCACACATCTGCTTCTCCGGCTGAGTTAGCTGTGGAATTCTTCTGTGTGTGGGGGGGAACTTTCCTACTCCACCACACTGTGATACAAGGGCTCAGCATTTGCACAAGGCTGAAGCAGCAGCAGGACTGGTAAATAACTGATGGGAGGATGAAGCTCCAAGCTGATAGACAGCATCAGCATCTCCTAAAGGGCAAAAAGGAAGAAACTGTGAGAAAGAAGAGAAGCTGTCTGCCATTCTGAGATGTTTTCACCACTAGAAAGAAATATCTACAGTAGGGTAAACACATCAGGCTGCTTACATTTGCACCGAAGAAGTTCTGCATTCAAGTGGACCTCAAAGTGGATGGAGTGCCTTTGTAAGGGGCCCTTCCATGCAGATCAAGAGATTCAGCTGAGATTTTTCTGTTCAGAGCATGGGAATATCACAGCTGTGGATGCTACACAGAGCCAGTCACGGAACAATGTTGTGCCAGTTAGGATGTGTGAGCATTTCTGAGAGCAGCCACGTACAGCAGTGCTCCCAGCTGCAAACAGGTCCCTGCTAACAGTCCTTAGCTTGAGAGCTTCCTGCAGAGAAAAAAGAGAAGCTAAGGTTTGTGTCTGCACTAGGAAGGAGCTGCTGCTGTCTGTACAAGTATTTAAGAATGACATGGTTAGGCTGAGCTTTTATCTTGAGTTTTCTTCCAGAACTCCCATGATCAGCAGAAGTCTCCCAGCACTGAACTGTCCCTTCATTTCTTAGTGCAGGTCACTTTAATCATCATGCCATTCTGTAACAGCATTCAGTATACTCAAGGAGCTACTATGACTTGGAAGAAAATATATCCCAAATGTATTTTTATATGGGTTGAGGGATTTTTGCATCTCCTCCACAAGAAAGGCTGTACTCATAGATTCATAGATCCATAGAATGGTTTGGGTTGGAAGGCACCTTAGAGGTCATCCAATTCCAACCCCCCTGCCATGGGCAGGGACACCTTCCACTAGCCCAGCTTGCTCAAGGCCTTATCCAACCTGGCCTTCAACACCTCCAGGGAGGGAGCATCCATAACCTCCCTGGGCAACCTCTTCCAGTGTCTCTCCACCCTCACTGGAAAGAGTTTCTTCCTAATCTCCAGTCCAAGTCTGCCTTCCTCAAGCTTCAAGCCATTCTCTCTCATCCTATGACTACAAACCCTTGTCAAAAGTCCCTTCCCAGCTTTCCTGTAGCCCTCTTTAGGTACTGGAAGGCTGCTCTAAGGTCTCCCCATGAGCTTTCTCTTCTCCAGGATGAACAGCCCCCTCTCTCCCAGACTGTCCCTGCAGGGGAGGGGCTCCAGCCCTCTGATCACCTTTGTGGCCTCCTCCAGACCTGCTCCAACACCTCCATGTCCATCTTAGGCTGGTGACACCAGAACAGGAATAAAAATTAAGTACAATTGGAGCTACAGCATAGAGCTTGGACTGTCCTTCAGGATGCATGGTGAAGTTAAAATCTGCCCCTTGACAGGCAGCCTGCATTTCATAACAACACAAAAACAACCCTCAGGGTCTGAGCTGTAGATTGCAGATTCTGTGCAAACTAGGTGCTCACCTCACAAGTCTTGCTGCTTCAGAGGCAATGCTGGACCCATGCCCCTTTACTCAAGACAGTCAGTAACTGCCTTATGCAAAGTCCCTGCTGCCTGGCATAGTTTTGTCTTCAGGCAGACACTGTTGTTCAACAATTTAGTACTTGCTAGTGAGTTTAAGAGCAAAGATACATTCAGCTCATGTCCACACATGGCCTGCCAATGTGAAAACCCATATACTCTAGGCAAAAAAAAAAAAAAAAGGCAGAAAGAAAGAGCATTAAGCAGCAGGAACAATCTTGTACCAAACTAACCATTTTGCTTGATAGATTCTGGTTTTGTTCAGGGTACTGAGAAATGGAGACAGCACAAAGCAGTTTTTTACAACACCTACAAGCTTTCGGGCAACCAGATCCCCTTGAACAGAGGTGTGCTGGTGAGAAAACAGCTGAAAGCTTTAGAACACCTTCAGAAATGTAGAAATATGTTTAAAGGAGCAGTGAAGCTCTCCAAAGAATCTGAATTGATCAGAAATGTCAATCAATAGCTTGTGGCTATTTTAACAAATAACAACTGTTGCCACTGGGAAACCAGAGCCCACATCAGTTTTCACTAGTGACAGAGAAATTATTTGGTATCATTTAGTCTAGGCTGTAAGGACCACATTCAGGCCTAGAACCCACTTAAATTCCTGTGCTTACTCTGTGGAGAAAGCCAAGCACCTCTGAAGGCCTCTGAAGCATGATTCAGAGGACTGAAGTAAGCTAAAGGTGGAGACACTGAAAAACAGCTGATAGGAAAAGCCAGGCCCAGGCACTCATGAGACTTTGGGTGCCTGACTATGGCCTTGGTGCATGGGCACCATGCCATCTAGTCTGCACACGTGTTTCTCACTCCAAGAATGACATTGGGGTGCTGGAGAGTGTCCAGAGAAGGGCAATAAAGCTGGTGAAGGGTCCGGAAAAGAGGGCTGTTGAAAAGCAGCTGAGGGACCTGTGGGACTGAGAGGAGATCATTGCTTTCCACTGCTCACTGAAAGGAGGTTGGAGTGAGAAGGGGGTTGGTCTCGTCTCCCTAGTATCAAGTGATAGAACAAGAGGAAACAGCCTCAAGTTGCACCAGGGGAGGTTTAGATTGAATAGTAGAAAAAATTTCTTTACTGAGAGGGTGGTCAGGCACTGGAACAGACTGCTCTGGGAGGTGGGGAGTCACCATCCCTGGACGTGTCCAAGAAATTGGTGGGCATGGCTCTTTGGGCCATGGTTTAACGGCCACGCTGGTGTTGGGTTGATGATTGGACTGCATGATGTCAGAGAGCTTTTCCAACCCAAACAATTCCACAGTTGTATGATTCTGCAGACAGTGCTTGAGAGCAGCCTTCTTTCAATTGTCTAATTTGAAGCATCAGGTAGCTGTTTGAGAGCTGCACCACCAAGCTGTGTGTCTGCTCTGCCAGGTGCCTGTGCTGCCAGTTCTCTCCTCACAGCTACAAAAGAGTTCATCATTTCCATCACCCATGAGCCAAGGCAGCACACACTCCCATACTCAGTTGCAATGCCACCAACCACTGCAGTGTTTGCTGAGGATTTGCAATAGGCACTTTGGAAATGAAGAGTTCTTAAAATTGTTTTTCATACATACTTGGACCTCTTCTTCTGTATATCTAATAAAGATCTTTTGGACTCAAAAACTGGGAACAAAGACAGAGCAGGGTGGTTTTTGAATGTAGAAAGCACGAAATGTAAACAAAATTTACATCACTGGAAAAAGAGAGAATTCTCTTAAGAACTGGAATGGAGACATTCATTGTTGGTCTCAGAACTGAACTGGCTAACCTTCAAGCAGCGAAAGAGACTCCAAATCTGGTAAAGCGACTCCTCATCCTGCGTTTCCCCAGCAAAATGCCCCCTGAATTCAGAGGAATTTTCCAAAGGAAGGAGCAGAGGAAGAGAAAGTTTGCCAGAGGTTACAGAGGGAATTTGCAGCACAGCCAGCAGCAGAGCTAGCTGCTTGAGAAGGAGTTAGATGCAGGTCCTGTCCATTAGACCACGGCAAGCTCCAAATTTAGTTAGACCACGAGTAAAAGCAGTCAAATAAGATCTATCTCCTCCCTCTCCTGAGATTCCGTGATGAGACATACAACACATGCTCCAAACATCCCTGGCCATTGTTTTCAGAGAGGAAGCTCTGCAGCTTTCAGTCCCAGCTAGGGACTGAAAGCACAGAGCTCCAGGCTATTGCATCGACTCTCAGGCACACCTTGCTGCCGCATTAGGCACCCCTCCTGTCTCCTCCTCTCTTTGCCACACAGCTGGAATGGAAACCAGAAACCATCATCTGACAGCCTCAAGCCTGCCTCGGCATAATGATCCCCATCGGCTTGTGCCACTAAACATTCACAGCCAGCCAAGAGTCAGTGCTAGGGAGAGGGATTTAGGTGGAATTTAAGGCTGTGTGAACATGGCCTCAAGTGATGCTCTGAAAGAAAAAGTGAGCAAGTATGGCTCCTGCTGTGGTGAAGGCAGCTACTGAGTCCTGAAGCTATGCCAGCGCTTCCAAACAAAGCTAAGTCAGGGGCAGCAACAGAAAAGGGTTAAAAAGAGCTCTGCTCTTCCAAACTTGTAACTATAAACCAAATATTAACAGAAAAAAGAACAACAACAACAACAAAAACCCCTGGCATTTAACTTGGCTCTTAACTGTAGTTAATGAGGAGTTCAGGTTTCCATTCTAACCCTCTTTTTCTGTTGCTTGTAATTTTCTGAAATAAACTCCTTTTTGGGCTGAAATTTTCCATGCTTCAGATTTTTTTGGAAAGTTTATGAAAAATCAGTTCAGCAGTTTATTTATGTTAGCACTGAAAATGAAGAAAAAAAAAAAAAAAAAAGAAAAAGCCAGAGGGGAAAAAAAATCCATGTAGGTTCTGCTCTAATGAACTCAAAATCATCCATGATAAAGGAGTTCCAAGTGGGTGGTTGTTTTTTTTTTGGGGGGGGAGGGGGGAGGGGATCAACAATGACCAACCAAACACAAAACCCCTCCACCCAAATCTGGGCATTACAGTATCACAGTATCACCAAGGTTGGAAGACACCTCAAAGATCATCAAGTCCAACCTGTCACCACAGACCTCATGACTAAACCATGGCACCAAGTGCCACATCCAATCCCCTCGTGACTCCACCACCTCCCTGGGCAGCACATTCCAATGGCGAATGACTCTCTCAGTGAAGAACTTTCTCCTCACCTCCAGCCTAAACTTCCCCTGGTGCAGCTTGAGACTGTGTCCTCTTGTTCTAGTGCTGGTTGCCTGAGAGAAGAGACCAACCTCCTCCTGGCTACAACCACCCTTCAGGTAGTTGTAGAGAGCAATGAGGTCTCCCCTGAGCCTCCTCTTCTCCAGGCTAAACAACCCCAGCTCCCTCAGCCTCTCCTCATAGGGCTTGTGCTCAAGGCCTCTCCCCAGCCTCGTTGCCCTTCCCTGGACACGTTCAAGTGTCTCAATGTCCTTCTTGAACTGAGGGGCCCAGAACTGACACAGGACTCAAGGTGTGGCCTAACCAGTGCTGAGTACAGGGACACAATGACTTCCCTGCTCCTGCTGGCCGCACTATTCTTGATGCAGGCCAGGATGCCATTGAACCAACTTCCTCAGCCAATGGCATCCTGGCCACCTGGGCACACTGCTGGCTCATGTTCAGGCAGCTGTCGATCAGCACCCCCAGGTCCCTTTCTATTTGGCAGCTCTCCAGCCACTCTGACCCCAGCCTGTAGCTCTGCATGGGGTTGCTGCGGCCAAAGTGCAGCACCTGGCACTTGGATTTGTTGAATGCAGGAAGTTTTCATGTATTAAGGCTATTAAATGTTGATTTCAGAATGCAACTGCGACAACTTCTGCCTTTGAAGATGTACTGGGGAAATTTTTGTAATACAGTCCCCCACAGCAAACTCCTGGCCAAGCTGGCAGCCCATGGCTTGGACAGGAGCACACTGTGTTGGGTTAGGAACTGGCTGGAGGGCCGAGCCCAGAGAGTAATGGTGAATGGCGCCACATCCAGCTGGCGGCCTGTCACTAGTGGTGTGCCCCAGGGATCAGTACTGGGCCCCATGCTCTTCAACATCTTTATTGATGATCTGGATGAGGGCATTGAGTCCATCATCAGTAAATTTGCAGATGACACCAATCTGGGGGCAGCAGTTGATTTGCTGGAGGGCGGAGAGGCTTTGCAGAGGGACCTCGACAGGCTGGACAGATGGGCAGAGTCCAATGGCATGAGATTTAACACATCCAAGTGCCGGATTCTGCACATTGGCCACAACAACCCCAGGCAGTGCTACAGGCTGGGGTCAGAGTGGCTGGAGAGTGGCCAGGCAGAGAGGGACCTGGGGGTACTGGTTGATTGTAGGCTGAACATGAGCCTGCAGTGTGCCCAGGCAGCCAAGAAGGCCAATGGCATCCTGGCTTGCATCAGGAACAGTGTGGCCAGCAGGAGCAGGGAGGTCATTCTCCCCCTGTACACTGCACTGGTTAGGCCGCACCTTGAGTACTGTGTCCAGTTCTGGGCCCCTCAGTTTAGGAAGGATGTTGTCTTGCTGGAACGTGTCCAGAGAAGGGCAACAAAGCTGGTGAGGGGTTTGGAACACAAGCCCTATGAGGAAAGGCTGAGGGAGCTGGGGTTGCTTAGCCTGCAGAAGAGGAGACTGAGGGGTGACCTTATTGCTCTCTACAACTACCTGAAGGGAGGTTGTAGCCAGGCAGAGGTTGGCCTCTTCTCCCAGGCAGCCAGCACCAGAACAAGAGGACACAGTCTCAGGCTGCGCCAGGGCAGGTTTAGGCTGGATGTTAGGAAGAAGTTCTACACGGAGAGAGTGATTGGCCATTGGAATCGGCTGCCCATGGAGGTGGTGGAGTCACCTTCACTGGAGGTGTTCAGGAGAAGACTTGATGGGGTGCTTGGCTGTATGGTCTAGTTGTTGGGTGGGTTGGATTGTTTGATGGGTTGGACGCGATGATCTTGAAGGTCTCTTCCAACCTGGTGTATTGTATTGTATTGTATTGTACTTACACTGGCCCAGATGCACAGAATCAGTCGGGTGGGAAAAGACTCTTGAGATCATCAGGTCCAGCCATTAGCCTAATGATGCTCAAGGGCTGTGTTTGCACAGATCTGAAAGGAAGTGTTAGAAGTATTGTTAAAAAGGAATCACAGGATATCAGAGGTTGGAAGGGACTTCCAGAGATCATCCAGGCCAGGCCAGGCCAACCCACCCTCACCCTGCCACAGCTGCCCAGGGAGGTTGTGGCTGCTTCCTGCCTGGGGGTGTTGAAGGCTGGTCTGAAAGAGGCCTTGAGCATCTGAGTCTAGTTGAGAGGTGTCCCTGGGCATGGTGGGGAGGTTGGAGGAGATGAGCTCTGAGGTCCTTTCCAACCTGAGCCATGCTATGGTTCTATGATTGTAGTTCATCAAAATCCCTCCAGACAGGCACAACCATCTACACCTTGACATGAAGCCTAAATGGTAACTGGCCAACCATATTGCATTGGTAGGTGCTTCCTTGCTGACATGAGGTCAAGAAAAAGATGCCAGAATATTGTCTAGCAGAGATTTTGATATTGCAAAACACCAGTCACTAGCTATGCAAAACACTTGGAATGTGCATGGCATTTCTGAACACACACACACCCAGCCCAAGCAAGAGAAATCCATTTCCCTGCTGGCAATCTGTGATATCCTTTGTTTTATTCACCACTAAAAATTGCTTTATTAATGGCTGGGGATGTTTAGCATGCTTCTGAAGAATGCATTTCAGTCCCTCTGATGAAGGATCTGTACACAGACTGAGTAGCTTATTTCCACTGAGGAGACCAAAAAACCCAAAAACAACCCCACACAAAAAAAAAAACCCCAGAAACAAAAAAAAACCCCACAAACAACAACAACAAAAAAACTCCAACACAACAACCACCCCACACCACAACAAAAAACACTATCAGAAAAGGGGGGTGGAAAGAGGTCATTCCTTGCAACCAGCAACTTCAGCAGTCAGAAGGAGGTCACTTCCTTCGTGTTTATGGTTTAGTTGATTAGGTGGGTTGGATTAGTTGATAGGTTGGACTCGATGATCTCGAAGGTCTCTTCCAACCTGATCTATTCTATTCTATCTGATCTATTCTATTCTATTCTATTCTATTCTATTCTATTCTATTCTATTCTATTCTATTCTATTCTATTCTACTTTCTTACTGCAGGCATTTCTTTTCTGGGAGATAACAAGCATAAAAAAAATCACAAGCCTCATTCTCATGAATGAAAATGGTGTGCTCCATTGTTTACTCTTCTGTCACGTGCAACATGGTAAGAGCCTTGCTCCACCAGCAGAAATATAGAACAGAAATATCCCACCGGACCAGCAAAGCTCCTGGGTCCAGTGGCAGTATTTCTGCTGTATAAACTCCCAGACCTGGCACCAGTTCAGCTAAGCACAAGCACAGGCATCCTTGCTCCCCTTTTCATGCTGATACTCTGCTGCTTGTAACCAGCAGTCTCATTACAGCTTGTCTCTGAGCAGCTTGGAAGAAGAGAAAGCGCCAGGGAATGGTGCTGCCTTTGGGTAACCTGCTTGCACAGCCCTAGTAAGTAAATGATGTTTGGCAAGATCTCATGTGAGGGAAATGTATTAACTAGTGACACAAAAACCTCCTGTAAAAAAACTCCCTATCAACATATTTTGCTGCCTTCAGAGAAAAAAGGAAAAAAGAGAAAAGCAGGCAGACTGTCTGAACCACAGACTCCCCTCAGTCTCAGAAGCCCACAGACACACACTTTGTACAAATATATGATCTTATAGACAGACACACAGCTCCTTCCCCCTCCCCTGCTACTCTGCTGCCACACTCCCTCACAGAGCTGGTATGCAGGCTGCACACTGTAAATACAGACACAGAACCCATGTTGGCAGCGCCAGGCAAGAGCTGGCGCAGGCACACATGAGGATGTGCACACAGAGCTGAGGCCAAGCAGTGAATCACACAGTAAGTGTGAGCAAAACCCACCAGATTCCCTTTACATTAACACTGCTTGACACTTCCAATGGGACCTAGAATACAAGAAAGTGAAGCTTTCTCCAAACACCACAACCGGTCCAAGCCACTCCTGTTTTCTTGATAAGCACCACTAGCTCCATTGCACTCAGGAAAGCTGAGGAGCATGGAAGTCGCAGGAACTAATTTCCTTCTCCATGCAAACAACTCAGTGTCAGGGCTGGACATGGAAGGTTGGACTCCCAGTTCCTCACTCAACCTCATCCTCACAAGCCAGTCGCACGCACTCGGCTGAATGCCCACCTGAAGCGGTGCAATGGTTCTTCCCCTGTCACAAGGCATACCCAAACAGGTGGTAAACACCACAGGCAGTGGCAGGAGCAACGCGTAGGAGGGCAGAGGAATTTTGCAAATGCATTGGCCAGGCCCAGCTCCACAAAGCTTCCTTTATTCTGCAATTCCTCCCACTCAATTCCAGCTTTAGCACAGGCTGAACTGGAAGAGGAAACACCTCTTAGAGGGTTGGGAGATGCTCAGAGGATCAGGAAGAGGGATAGGGAAGGAATGCAGCCGACACGCAGGGATTCCTGTACTCAGCTCAGCCCATCTAAACTGCACAGCTCTCCTGACAGCTCACAACTGTACCCTGCCCTTCTGCCTCACACGGCACAGGAAGTGCACAAACCCTATGAGCAGAGGCTGAGGAAGTTGGGGTTGTTTAGCCTGGAGAAGAGGAAGCTCAGGAGAGACCTTATTGCTCTCTAGGAGGTTGTAGCCAGGTGGGGGTTGGTCTCTTCTCCCAGGCAAGCAGTGACAGAATAAGAGGACACAGTCTCAAGCTGTGCCAGGGAAGTTCAGGCTCAAAGTGAGAAGAAAGTTCTTCACAGAAAGAGTAACTGGCCATTAGAATGTGCTGCCCAGGGAGGTGGTGGAGTCACCATCCCTGGAGGTGTTCAAAAAAGACTGGATGTGGCACTTGGAGCCATGGTTTAGTTGTCAGGTGGTGTTAGGTGATAGGTTGGACTTGATCCCTGAGGTCTTTTCCATCCTGGTTGATTCTGTGAAGCATCAGCTCCTAGTCATCCACTCCCCACATGAAGTCTAACACAGCAGAAGCTGCAGAGTCTGTGGTACCCAGGAGCTGACATACACCTGACCATGATAAAACTGGGCAGTAGCAACAGCACCAAGAGTTCTAATAAGTTCCAAGAACAGACTAGGAACCATTTTCTTTCTCTTGTGATCAGTTTTTGTATGGATCACAATTTGCAGGTTGTAAGATACAAGAACATGTCTAAATGGATGTTTAAAATTCTTTGCTGACCCATGTGGTTGATATCAATATCACCTTCCACTAGCCCAGCTTCCTCAAGGCCTTATCCAACCTGGTCTTCAACACCTCCAGGAGGGAGCATCCATCATAGCCTTCCTGGGCTAGCTCTTCCAGTGTCTCTCCACCCTCACTGGAAAGAATTTCTTCCTAATCTCCAGTCCAAATCTGCCCTCCTCAAGCTTCAGTCCATTTCCCCTAATCCTGTCATTCCAAGCCCTTGCCAAAAGTCCCTCCCCAGTTCTCCTGTAGCCCCCTTCAGATACTAGAGGCTGCTCTAAGGTCTCCCCATGAGCCTTCTCTTCTCCGGGATGAACAGCCCCCTCTCTCCCAGCCTGTTGTCCCCACAGGGGAGAGTCTCCAGCCTTCTCATCATCTTTGTAGCCTCCCCTGGACCCACTCCAGCAGGTCCATGTTCTTCTTGTGCTGGGGCACCAGAACTTAAAGCAGTGCTGCAGGTGGGGTCTCAACAGAGCAGAGCAAAGGGGCAGAATTCCCTCCCTGTCCTGCTGCTCTCACTGCTGTGGATGCAGCCCAGCACACAGCTGCCTTCTGGGCTGCCAGCGACCTTTGCTGGTTCATGGGGAGTTTGTCACCAACTGACACCCACAAGTCCTTCTCTTCCAGGCTGCTCTCAAGCCACTCCTTGCTCATGAACAGTCTAGCATGAAGCAGGTGCTGCTGGTGGGCCACCAAGCTACAACACAACTCTGCCTGTACTGTGGTGGTTCCACTGAGATTAAGACTGGTCTCCACCCCAGGTCTACTTGAAAGGATTCCCTGTCTGCTCGGGTGTGAGACAAACCATAAATTGGGTACTGAGGCACCAACTTAAGCAAAAAGAAATTAACTGCTGAAGTCACTTCATACTGGTGGGTTTCTACAGTATTTACATACTACAACTGAGGCAGCTAGGTATCTTCTAAAGCTTCAAACATGATAAACAAACAGCACATGGATAGGAACCTTTGTGAGCGGTTAGTTTATTGAAGTTACATGCTTGTTCACAAGATGGAAATTAAGCACATGCCTACATCTCTGCAGGATCAGGGAAGTTGTGGAGTCTCCTTCTCTGGAGACTTTCAAGAGCCATCTGGATGCATTCCTGTGTGACGTGTGCTAGATTCTATGATAGAATAGAATAGAATAGAATAGAATAGAATAGAATAGAATAGAATAGAATTAACCAGGTTGGAAGAGACCTTTGAGATCGAGTCCAACCTATCACCCAACACTATCTAATCAACTAAACCATGGCACCAAGCCCCCCATCAAGTCTCTTCCTAAACACCACCAGGGATGGTGACTCCACCACCTCCCTGGGCAGCACATTCCAATGGCCAATAACTCTTTCTATGAAGAACTTCTTCCTAACATCCAGCCTAAACCTCCCCTGGCACAGCTTGAGACTGTGTCCTCTTGTTCTGGTGCTGGTTGCTTGGGAGAAGAGACCAACCCCCACCTGGCTACAACCTCCCTTCAGGTAGTTGTAGAGAGCAATAAGGTCTCCTTGAAGCCTCCTCCTCTCCAGGCTAAGCAACCCCAGCTCCCTCAGCCTCTCTTCACAGTGTTTGTGCTGCAGACCCCTCCCCAGCTTTGTCGTCCTTCTCTGGACACATTCCAGCAACTCAACATCTTTCCTAAATTGAGGGGCCCAGAACTGGACACAGGACTCAAGGTGTGGCCTAACTAGTACTCTGTACAGGGGCAGAATGAATTCCCTGCTCCTGCTAGCCACACTGTTCCTGATGCAGGCCAGGATGCCATCGGCCTTCTTGGCCACCTGGGCACACTGCTGGCTCATGTTCAGCTACTGTCATCCAGTACCCCCAAGTCCCTTTCTGCCTGGCTGCTCTCCAGCCACTCTGACCCCAGCCTGTAGCACTGCCTGGGGTTGCTGTGGCCAATGTGCAGAACCCAGCACTTGGATGTGTTCAGTCTCATGCCCTTGGACTCTGCCCATCTGTCCAGCCTGTCGAGGTCCCTCTGCAAAGCTCTCCTACTCTCTAACAGATCCACACTTGCCCCCAGCTTGGTGTCATCTGCAAAATTACTGATGATGGACTCGATGCCCTCATCCAGATCATCAATAAAGATATTAAAGAGCAGAACTGATCCCCGGGGGACACCACTAGTGACTGGCTGCCAGTCGGATGTAGCAGCTGGATGATCCTGTTCTGGCACGGGGTTGGACTCGACGATCTCCAGAGGTCCCTTTCAACCCCTAACATCCTATGATCCTATGATCAGGACTAGGCTCCTGTACTTCAACCACAGCTGAGGGGTCAGCATGAGCCACAGCAGTTACTGAGGTCCAAGGGCAATAAGATCTCCTGCTTCTTGGGAGCAGTATTCTGATGTCATCAGATGCAGATATAGCACAAAAAATTGTCTGTTAAGCTGTTATTGCTCTTCATTTGGTTAGAGATGGAAATCTACAGTGTCACCAAAGTCCCTTGGTGAACCATAGAATTACAGAATCACAGAATTGTTAGGGTTGGAAGGAACCTCAAGGATCATCTAGTTCCACTCCCCCCTGCCATGGGCAGGGACACCTCACACTACATCTGGTTGCTCACAGCCACATCCAGCCTGGCCTTTAAAACCTCCAGGGATGAGGCTTCCACCACCTCCTTGGGCAACCTGTGTCAGTGTCTCACCACCCTCATGATGAAGAACTTCTTCGTAACCTCCAGTCTGAATCTAACCATTTCTAATTTTTTTCCATTCCCCCCAGTCCTATCACTCCCTGACACCCTAAAAAGTCCCTCCCCAGCTGTCTTGTAGGCCCCTTCAGATATGGGAAGGCCACAATAAGGTCTCCTTGGAGCTTTCTCTTCTCCAGACTGAAGAGCCCCAACTTCCCCAGTCTGTCCTCATAGGAGAGGTGCTCCAGCCCTCTGATCATCCTCATGGCCCTTCTCTGGACACCTTCCAGCACCTCCAGATCCCTCTTGTAATAGGGGCTCCAGAACTGGATGCAGTACTCCAGGTGGTGTCTCACCAGAGCTGAGGAGAGGGGGAGAATCCCCTCCCTTGACCTGCTGGCCACACTTCTCTTGATGCAGCCCAGGATCTGATTGGGTTTCTGGGCTGCAAGTGCTCACTGCTGGCTCCTGTTGAGCTTCTCATCCACCAGCACCCCCATGTCCTTTTCTTCAGGGCTGCTCTCAAGCCAGTTACTGCGCAGCCTATATCAGTGCTTGGGACCAGGCAGTGAATTCCACATGACAAGAGGTCTGCTGGGAGAGCTGAGGTCAAAAGAGGTGCTGCAAGGATTTTGTCTCACCTCGTTTTGATTAAGCCCTGTTTGCCCATTAACCCTGCAGTAAATAAGGCTGTGGCCTTGCCCTTGCAGGGGCAGCATGGCAGCATGCTAATGAGGAGTGAGAGGCTGGCAGGCTGCCCGAGCTGTGCTGCAGGGCAGGCTGAGTGGCACAGCTTGGTTATCAGTTCTGCTGGCGTGCGCTGAGCGCTCTGTGGTTGTGCCGCACAGCTGGTGGGTCCCGCCCCAGCTCTCTGCTTATGAAAGGGCTGCTGTTGGGAAGGGTTGGCTCTCACTCAGGCTCTCTCAGTCTGAAGATCAAGAGTTGGTTGGGTTCTTGGTGGGTTTTTTTCCCCGCCTCTCGTTTCTATTAGTTTTTATAGATCTATTCCCACTTAGAGGGGGGGTTGCAAAGGGAGGAACAGACTGACTCATGTAACAGCAGTTCAGGAGGCAAGGCTGCGGGCAGGGGGAAAGAAAAAAGCGGGTAAAGATCTGACTTGCTGCTCCGCATCTATTTACACTTTTCTCGCTCTTTCTAACCTCAGCCATTTAACAATTCTTGGAGCTTAGGCCTAAGATGGGACTTGAAACTTTCCCACGGGTTGAAACTCCTTGGATTCAAAACTCTGAACATGAGCCATTGCTAAACATTACAACAGCTGTCTACTTGCAAGCTCCCAAGATGCTCCTAGAGCATCAAATTGAGATACAAGAAAGAGATGGATAGGGTGGATAATTAGGAAGTGTGAGGAGGAGAATGGTGAGGAAAAATAATATTTGGTTGTTCATAGAAACACTCCTGCAAAAATGCTTCCTAGATAGAAGCCAGAAAATGAAAGATTCCCATGTGAACTCTCTCATTTGCATCTCAAATATCTACTACTCATTAAGTGTCTTTTCTTTGCACCTCCACAGTACATTGCTTCTGAATTTGTCAGCATGCTCACACACAAAATTCCTCTATTGTAGCAGTAAGTCACTTCTTCAGTTCTACCTCACCAACCCAACTCACAAACAAACTCTACAACCCAAACCCAAGGAAACTCTGGAAGAAAAGGAAGAGCTGTCAGGAGCTGGTGGGGAGAAGTGGGTAGATCTTGAAGTAATTCAGTGTTTGCTTGCCCTGGTGTTTGGTTTTTTTCAGGTAGTGTAGAATCTTGTAAAAGAAGCCAAAGCATCTGAGATATTCCAGTCATACAAACAGAGCTCCAGACTAGAACCCAGGAATTACAGATTCTCTCCTCTGATTCCTTCCTGCCTGCTGTCCCTCTATTTCTGTCTGTCAACAGTATTTGCTATATGAACAGCGAAGGTGTTGCCATGAGCTCTTGCTGTCTTGTCTGCAGCATGAACACAATGAAAACATTAAATCCTGCTACAGCAGAGAGTGATTACTCCATGCACACATGGGCTCTGTCAGAAAACACAGCTCCACCTTACATTGATTTTCTGCTCGCATCACAGTAACCGACTGGCTTTCTCATGAATTATCATCATACACCTGATGTCTGCAAAGTAATGAATCACAGAATCACTAAGGCTGGAAAAACCCTTTAAGATCATCCAGTCCAACCATAATCCAACTCCCATGACCACTAAACCATCTCCTGAAGCACCACATTTACAGCTTCTTGAACACCTCCAGGGATGGCAACTCCACCACCTCCCTGGGCAGCCTGTTCCAGCCCCTCACCACTCTCTCACTCAAGAAGTTTTTCTTCATGTCCAATCTAACCCTCCCCTGGCACAACTCAAACCCAGTACCTCTCATCCTTTTGCTCGTTACTTGGGAGAAGAGACCAACACCAGCCTCACTCCAACCTCCTTTCAGGCACCAGTAGAGAGCAATGAGGTCTCCCCTCAGCCTTGTCTTCTGCAGACTGAACAATCCCAGCTCCTTCAGCCTCTCCTTGTATAATGTCCTCCAAACCCCTCCCCAGCCTTGTTGCTCTTCTCTGGACACCCTTCATTTCCTCAATGTCTTTCCTGTCCCGTGGCACCCAGAACTGAACCCAGTGCTCAGACTGTGACCTCACCAGGACCCAGTACAGGGGCACCATCACTGCCCTACTCCTGCTGGGCACACTAGGTTTGGTACAGGCTAAGATGCCCTCAGCCTTCTTGGCCAACTGGGCACTGCTGGCTCATGTTCAGCTGCCCACCAGCACCCCCAGATTCTTTTCCACCAGACTGCTTTCCATCCGCACTGCTCCAAGCCTGCAGCATTGCTTGGGGTTGTTGTGACCCAAGGGCAGGACTCAGCACTTGGCTTTGTTAAGTCTCAGAGTTAGATTCTACCCAGATGATTCTTTCTGCCACAAAAGGAATGGATGGTAACTGCTCAGTGTGAAAACCATCAGGTTACTTGCAGAGCTTGCATCCAAGCTGACTCTCCAGAAACCTACAAAACACCCACGCTGGGTATGTGGTAACAGCAGCAGCACCAGAACAACACAGACGTATTTCCAATCTACTAAAGTGGCAATCAATCCAATGGTGGTGAAACACCTTGCCTGGGCAAACGGCAGGTCATGGGCATAGATGAAATCAGAACAGAAAATTCTCTGATCCTTGCATTTGTCCTTAAGCCACTCAGTCCCAGTGGCCCAGCACCCACAAGCTAGATGCAAAGCAGCTACTTTCAGGTTTCTTACTTTTCACTCAGCTGTCATAGGGGCACTTTGGCCACTGTCAAGATAAAGCTTGAAATCAAGGCCAATCTCTCTGGCTGTTGTTTGTCTGTCAAGGATGTAATTTCTGGAGGACAAATTCCAAGGAGTGTTTTGACAGTGCAAATTACTGTAGGATCCATGTAAATAATGAAAATCAATTTCTCATTCCCTGAGGCTTTCTCCACACAGGGATATATTAAATTACAAGGCTTGAAGCAAAAGGTCCCTTTGGCTTCCTCTGGGTACAGCTCCTGTTACTTGCAAGAGATGTTTTGAAATACCCCATGTTTGTATGCAGTTATGCAGGAGGGCTGCAGACACAGCTTTAATTGGTCCCCAGGACCTTGCTTTGAAGTGGTGACTCACAAAGAGCATTTTGTCGAGCCAACTGTACCGTAAAAATATTAAGTGTGGCTTAAAACAGTAAAGGTTTTATTATCCTCTCCACTTCCTGTCATGAAGCATTGCATTAAATTGTACTTTTAAGGGATTAATGACCTATTTGCTCCATTCCACGCCACATTTGTGGTTCAAAAAGCTATTAAAAGCCATGTTATCAACACCAGTGCTAACGAAGATAGTGGAAAATCAGCCAAGCACAAACAGATCCTAATCCATAGCATTAATCCAATTACCTTTCCCTGGGAGATGCCTTAGTGTTCCTTGGTGACCTTGCAGCACTGTCTCCATTCTGTGGGCTAAGAGATAAATGAACGAAATGGAGAAAAGAAGAAAGCAAAACCTGAACCTAAGTTATAGAAGTGTGAAGCCCTCCCCCTCATGAAGGGGGAGAAGTGTGGAGAATACCCAGGCCACCACAGCCAGCGAACAGTCTGCCATGACTGACAACAGGCTCCAAGCTATGAGAAACATCCAGGCCTTTTGCTCTGGTTACTCTGAGCAGACACACTACCGGGCTGAAAATTAACCCAACTTATGCAGCAAGAAACAGCTCTAGAAAATGAGTTTTGTAGAACAATAATGAATTCTCTGGGTGGCTGTTTGTAAACAGAACCCATCAGACTGATTTCCTTGCTTCTTGATCAGTAGCTTGGTCACAGAACTGTGTAGCCCTGGGAAGGCTGAAACCATCCATAAAAGTTCTGCTGAATGTCACAAATACTTTTTACTAAGAAAGATTTAAACCCAGGAAAGTTGAAATGTTTTGCACTGATGCTAATTAAAACATGTCAGAGGTTTAGTTCAAACCAAGCTTTTTCACTTGATTAAAAAAAAAATAAAAGTACCATTTAATAAAAAGGAGTTAAACTATTTCAGACAGCCCCCAAAACAGATAACATTTTCAGTGTCACAAATCATACAATCCCGGAATAGCTCAGGTTGGAAGGGACCTCAGAGCTCATCTTCTCCAATCTCCCCACCATGGGCAGGGACACCTCTCAACTAGGCTCAGCTGCTCAAGGCCTCATCCAACCTGGCCTTCAACACCCCCAGGCAGGAGGAAGCCACAGCCTCCCTAGGCAGCCTGTTCCAGAGTCTCAACACCCTGGGAATGAAGAACTTCTTCCTCAGTTCCAATCTAACCCTGCTCTCCCTCAGCTTCAAACCATTCCCCTTTGTCCTGTCTCTAGACACCCTCAGGAAAAGTCCCTCTGCAGCCTTCCTGTAGGAGCTCTTCAGCTATTGGAAGGTAGCTCAAAGGCGCCCCAGAGTCTTCTCCAGGCCAAACAAGCCCAAGTCCCTCAGCCTGTTCTCATAGCAGAAGTGCTCCCCATTATTTGTGTACCTTGTACCTCTTTTTTAGCTACCAGACTGCCAATCATACCCAAACAGACTGCTGTGAATTAAGATACTGGAAAATCAGTCAAGCACAAATACCTTTTAATCTGTAGTATTAATCCAATTGCCTTTCCCTAGGGACATTTCAGTGTTCTCTGGTGGCCTTGAAGTGCTGTTGCTATTTTGTGGGCACAGGAAAGCAACCCTGAGAGACTGCTTTGTCCTGATACACTGACTGCCATAGCAGTGCATCTCACACCAAGTTGCCACCAGCACAGTCATAAGGACACTCAGAAATCAGGACAATAGACTGAGAAACCAAGAAACTGGTGAGCCATCAATGAAAGCCACTCTGCATTCAACTCCAGAAGAAACTGCACAGCAGAGGGAAGGAGGCTCAGGAAAAGAAAAGAAAAAAAGAAAAGTAGAAGCTAAAAAAGCCCCACCCAGAAGCCCTGCCTTATTTTCCTGTACAGCAACATGGGAAGATGGGTCCTTGTGTGGTGACTCTTACATTTACACCCTCAACTGCTTTACTAGCAGAGAGGCTGCCACAGATGGAGGCTCCAATGCTCAGCAATTTCCTTACCCCCACAGAGCCACTCAGAGAGAGAACCTCCAGAACAACCCAGCACAGCCAATTCCCAGCCTGGCCCTTCAGCAATGCACCTATCATCTGCACAAGGCAGGTTTTAACATCTTCTGTGAAAGGCTCATACATCCTGAGACACATGGCATGCCATTTATTTGCCTCAGAAAGGAGAAGAGATTAAAAAACCCTGACTAGGCAGCAAGTTGTGCCAAAGTAAGGAAATGAATGTGAGCTTCTCTTCCTAGAATCATAGAATGGTCCAGGACAGAAGGGACCTCCAAAGCTCATCCAGTCCAACCTCCCCGCAGTTAGCAGGGACATCCCCAGCTAGATCAGGCTGCCCACGGCCTCATCAAGACTCACCTTGAATATCTCCAGGGAAGGAGCCTCAACCACTCCTTTGGGCAACCTGTTCCAGTGTTCCACCACCCTCATAGTGAAGAAGTTCTTCCTGATACCCAATCTAAATCTGCCCTTCTCTAGTTTGAAGCCATTGCCCCTCATCCTGTCACTGCAGGCCTTTGAAAACAGTCTCTCCCCATCTTTCCTGTATCTCTCTTCAGGTACTGGAAGGCTGCTCTTAGGTCTCCCTGGAGCTTCCTCTTCTCCAGGCTGAACAACCCCAGCTCCATCAGCCTGTCATTGCAACAGAGATTCTCCAACCCCTGGGGTTATCTTATGCTTCCTGACAGCACCGACAAGAAAAGGTGAATCTGACTCTGCAAAGTATTGCAGACCACTTGAAGACACTGCTCTTATGAGCTGAACTGTAAAAGGGACCTTCTCTACCACAACCTGTGGACATCTTCGCTTATGCACTGTAAACCAGGCAAGCTCTTTCTTTACCATTCCATTGCAAGAGCACCAGAACTGCAGTGAAGCTTGTGTCTTCCTCCTGTGTTGAGAAAATAAGTGGGGGCCAGTGCTCATGGCTCTCTCTCTTGGGACTGAACAGGGCAGGAGTGTGGGAGCACCCAGCAGGGGCACCCTCTGCCCTCTGAGACATCAAACATTGGAAGAAACAGAGGTTTCTCAGTGTCCATGCTGGCTGCTATGATCCCAAGAGGAGTATAAGCTGACCTAGGAGATGTAGTGGGAGATGAAAGCCTCTGCTCCTCTGCTCTGATTTCTTCTGTTCTTCACTGTTTCCTTTTGGGAAATGTCCACGGGCTCCATCACCTCTGAGCAGAAGTGGCATTCCCCTCTCACAAGTGCAGAGCCACATGCGAGGCAGCTACACCCCCAGCAATCCTGTGTGTACAGGCTGGGGCTAGCCTCTTCTCCCAGGTAATCAGTGACACAACAAGAGGGAATGGTCTCAAGCTGTGACTGGGTAGGTTTAGGCTGGATATTAGGAAACACTTTTTCAGGGAAAGAGTGGTCAGGCATTGGAACGTGGTGCCCGGGGAGATTGTGGAGTCACCAAGCCTGGATGTGTTTGGATGTGGTGCTTGGCTATATGGTTTAGGGGTGAACCTTGTAGAGTAGGGTTCTGGGTTGGACCAGGTGATCCTGAGGGTCTTTTCCAACCTGAATGTTTCTGTGATTCTGCAAGTGGCTGCAGCAGACATGAGAGCTAGCAGCCAAATTAATTGCAGTGACCAGGAAAGACTGCTAAGCTCTTGGCTTGATGTAGCTGCTTGATTTCACTCTACAAGAAATGGTCCTAGGCTACTCCAAACTGCCTGCACAGGCTCCACACTTTGTTTAGCATTCCACTAGCATGAAAAAATAAGGAAGGGAAGGGAAAAAATAAAAGAGTGAGAAGCATTTTCAAAACTATTTCCAAGGTTACAGTTTCCAGGGTGCTGCAACTGACTGTCAGCTGTGTGTGGCTTAAGGACATGTTGATACCTGAGTGGTATTAGAAGCACGGGAACTGAACTGATTACTTGCATTTTGTTCTTTGCATTCGTTCCTCTCTTTTAATCTCTTTTTTATTCCTCTCCCATTCTTTTTTTCTTTTTTTTTCCTTCTTTCCCTCTAGTTACCTTGATAATCAAAGACCATTCCTCATCTATTTCTTTCCCCTTTCAGGATAGTTGTCTGCATATTTCAGAAGATAGAAGAAATCTAGTTTAATAAGACACAAAAGTTTGGGACATGCAGGTTGTCCATTATGCAATTGGATCCCTGGGAAGCACCAACTGTCAAAGAGGAGCAGGTGTCCCCAGAGGAGGCCACAATGATGAACCAAGGGCTGGAGCACCTCTGCTTTGACGACACTCCATGTCCAGGAACACACTCTGGGAAGTCACAGAATCCTAGAATGGCTCAGGCTGGAAGTGACCTCAGAGCTCATCTCCAACCTCCCCACCATGGGCAGGGACACCTCTCAACTACACTCAGGTGATCAAGGCCTCATCCAACCTGGCCTTCAGCACCCCCAGGCAAGAGGCAGCCACAGCCTCCCTGGGCAGCCTATTCCAGAGTCTCACCACCCTCTTACTGAAGAACTTCTTCCTCAGATCCAGTCTAGCCCTGCTCTCCCTCAGCTTCAAACCATTGCCCCTTTTCCTGCCTCTAGACACCCTCAGGAAAAGTCCCTCTGCTGCCTTCCGGTAGGATCTCTTCAGCTATTGGAAGGCAGCTCTAGGGTCCTCCCAGAGCCTTCTCTTCTCCAGACTGAACAATCCCAGCTCCCTCAGCCTGTCCTCATAGCAGAGGTGCTCCAGCCCTTGGATCATCTTTGTGGCTTCCTCTGGACTCTCTCCAACAGTGTCCTGCTGGGGACACCAGAACTGGAGGCAGGATTGAAGGTTGGTCTGAGCAGAGTCAAGGGGCAGAATCCCCTCTCTTGCCCTGCTGCCCACACTCCTCTGGCTGCAGCCCAGCACACAGCTGCCTTCTGAGCTGCATGAGGGCACTGCTGGCTCCTGGGGAGCTTCTCAGCAACCAACACCCCCAAGTCCCTTTCTTCAGAGCTGCTCTAATATACAGCAGAAGCCACAGCACTAAAAAATCCATCCCAGACCAGCTCATGTCATGTCAGTGAAGCCAGAGTACATTGAGGTTCATCACATGATGAAAAGCAGTCAGGGAGCAAGTGCTGGTATCTGACATTAGAGCTCCCTGTGTCTCTGATGTGTTTGATCTTCATACACACAAAACTATTCTACAGAGGAGAACAGGGAGAAACACAGGCTAATACCATCCCAGCTGTCAACTCTGATTGACAGCTATGCAGTAAGGCCACAGATGATGGTTGAAGGACTTGTAAATGAGAGGTGGGTGTGTGAGCCTGTGCTGAAAGCCCCTGAGGTCTGCCGCACCAGGAACAGGCTGTCAGGGGGGTCCTCTGCTGCTCTCCCACCCAGCACAACATCTTCACTGTTCAAACATCTCCAAGCAGGCACCCCTGGAACTTGAAAGGAACTCTGCCCCTGGCTTTCATGGGAGCAGAACCTGTCCCCACGTGCAAACAATCAGCAGCATTTTCTCTCGTCTGGCTGCTCAAAAGCACCATCGCAACCGGAGAGAACCCGCTCCCAGCACTCGGACCCGGGGCCTCTCTGCCGCAGAGCCTCCAAGGGTGTCCGTCCCCAAGGCCATGCCAGCTGCCAGATGAAGGCTCTGAAATGCTGATTTCCATCGAGCCCTCTCCTTTCCACCGCAGCTGACAGTTTGCTCCCGGCGCAGAAGTGCTCCTCAGCGCCGGAATTCCAGGATGCGAGGCCCAGCCAAATGCTGCAGGCGCAGCTGGCTCCCAAGGCAGCCATCCTGCGGCCCACCCCGGAGGCTGCAATGGGGCTACTGTGCTCAGCCTCCCACCCTCGGCGAAGCCCGCTAACAACATCTGGTTTATAGCAGCCACTCCTGCAACCTGCTAGCTCCTTGGCTCTGCCACTCTCGGAGAGAGGATGTGCTTTACTATGCTGCAGGTCTGGTGGAAAGTTGTTGGACTGGAAGCCAAACGTAAAAGCAGGCAGTGCTGAATAAATGACTTGAAGTGCTTTCTCCAGGGACCCCTTCCAGGTCCCAGATAGGCAGATTTGGCCGGTGTTTGTAGACAGTCTTGCTCAGAGGCAAATTAAAAATCAAAATACAGACAGCGTTTGAAAAACATCGCCAGCGAGACTCAAACATCCACCATGGACTAAGGCCTTCTTACATAAAAATAACCACAGGGTTGCAAATTCAGACTTTCCTACTTGGGGAGACCAACTGCAACCAGGAATAAACCTGGAAACGTGTGGGGCAGCCTGCAGCCCTGTCTTCAGAGAAAGCATAAAACCGGAGGTGGAAAAGCTGGAGCCAGAAACACAAGACACTGTGAACCAGGCAACTGAATGGAGCAGTGGGTGGCTCACAGGACAGGATCCTTACCTGTACCAGTGCTGCCTGTGGCAGCTGCCCCACTCACATGGATGGAAGCAGAGCAGGCACTCAGCAGCTCAGTATCCAGGCTTTAACTGGGTAGGGCTATGGTATGATCAGGATTTGACTCACCCACACAGGCTCTTCGCACTCGGCTCTGTCTCTGTTGGGACTGCAGCTCCCACTGCAGTCCAGGAGTCTGGACACCAACCCTGGGTACCACAACAGCAGCAGGCTGTCTTGCTTCTGCTGTGTGAGGGTGAGACGCAGAAGGGGACTGGCAGCAGACTGGCAGGACCTCAAGATTCGGGTCAGGAGAAGACACAAGGTCCCCTCTTGGCATAGAAATGACAGGACAAAGATCTCCAATCACCAGGTGGTCTGATGGGAGAGACCACACCCTTCTGTTCAGGAGAGCCCTTACACATGGCAGCTCTGCTATGGCATTATGGGGGTTTGTGCATCCAGAGTATGACACCCCAGCCAGCAGGCCTGGCTGCATGATGGCTTTGCTGACCTAGTAGAGGGGACAGGGCACCCCTGGAAGAACACAGAATAGCTGCCATGTGGGCAAAGGGGAGAGGTGCATGACTTCAAGCCAGCTTTGCTGCCATACTTTCTCTCAGACCTATGCCCTCACACAAAACCAGCTAGCCATCTTGCAATCATCAGCACCTCCACATGCCCCAGCTTCTTGCCAGCTCCTTTCCCAGATTCTCTGATTGGGTTTGCAGGGTGGCTCTGTAAGTGATTCATTGGCACAGCCAAGTGGGTAGTGCTGTGGAACAGCAGCAGCACTGCTCAGTGTACTGCCTTCCACAGCAGAACCAAGAGAAGCCTCTGCTTCCACTAAAACTGAGGCCACTCTTACAAGCATAGCACAGCAGAATCTCTCTGAAGCACTTCACACCTCCAGTTTCAAACCTTGAAGAGGTTATTGCAGGATGTGCTGCTTGCACAGCTAGCAGAAATGCTTTCATATTATCTGGAGCTGAGACCAACTTGAAATGTGTTAAAAATGCTAGTGAGGTTAAAAAAAAGTCTCCTAAGCAGTAAGGAGAAAATGTGAATTTGGGGCATGGTTCTAAACTGATATTTACCATAGTCTGTGGTCAACTCAAATCCCCCTGTGAGACAATATTTGCCTGCTTTACAATGTTTGCTTATGCACCAAAAGGTGAATTCTGCCAAACATCACAGTTTCACTGCAATCTAGTGCGGGCAGGAGATGTTGCTTGCAGCAACTTTAATGATCATCTTCATGAGAAGACTGCGAAGACATAAGGAAGAAATATCCTGGTATTAACCACAGACTCCAGCTGCTTAAGCACCATGGAGGTACCTAGAGCAGGCAAACCCTCTGAGATGTGTAAGAGTCCATATTTCTACTGGAAAAGATGATAGCAATCTTGTTTCTTCTGAACTCATTATGTATTGACAGTGCTCTTCTTGTTGTACCTGAATGTCTTTGCCAGTGTCAGTTAACAGCACATTTCTGTAGCCATCCTGCAAGGAGGTGGAAAGAAATAATCTCCTTCAAAACTGAAGCAAGAAAATGAAGATATTTTTCTTGTGGTGCCCAGTTAACCACACACTGTTACTAGACATGAAATAAATACTCAGAGTGGTTCTATATTTATCTTTCTTGAAAGGTTTTCTAGATTTGAAAAAAAAAAAAAAAATAAAGCAAAGCTTCTTAAGAAACTCAGGGAGAGTTTCTTAAGGTGTTCACTCATGGAGAAACTGCTTTAAAAGGCTACACCTCCTTTCTTCAGGGAACTACTAGGAGCTGTGTCAGTTCCAGGATACCTCCCCTATTGAAAAGAGCTGCCAATGTTTATTATTTCACATCCAATTGGTTGTCATAAACAGTTCAGAAGAATGTGATTAGCTTCACATTCAAGAGACTCTGCCAATAAGCCAGCAAGGGAACAGAGAGTGCCAGGGATGCCAGAGCCTGGGGGTTTGCTCTTGGGCCCTTGGAAATGTTTCCAATCAGACAGAAAAGCGCTGGAGGCAAAAGCAGAATAAACTCCAAAACTAAAGTAGACCATGACCATCCTTCTGTGTGTGATTATTGTGTCTTGCTGGAGTGCTGCTATCACAAGCCTGCGATGACATCATGGCAAAACTCAGGCAGACGCGTCGTGCTCTTGTCAGTGATCTCCAGCCTCTGGAATATTTTGACTAGAGGGGAAAGCAAATGTCATCTCCAGTCTCTCACAGCTACCAAGGACTGACCTCCCTGAATGTCCTTAGGGGATTGTACAGGCCAGCAATAAACAGGTTCCATGCAATAGGTGTGTCTTTGCTTGAGGAAAGTCAGAGGCCTACCTCTAGAAACAAGAGGAGAAATGGAAGTGTAGGACAGGGAGAGCAGCCACAGAGCAGAGAACAGCCACACAGGGCAGAGAGAGCAGCCACACAGGGCAGAGAGAGCAGCCACACAGTTAAACCCAGAACACAGTCACCACACTGCTAGCACAAGTGCCAAAAATGCCAGCAAGGTACCCCCTGGGAAGATGGCATTTGAGGCCACGTCCTGTTGAGCAAACCTGTGCCTTCCAACCCTCCTGGTGTGCTTTAATACAGTTTGGCTCTTTCCTTGAACAGGAGTTATTCCTTTTACTGAAAAGCCTAAGAAAAGAGATTTCCACCAAGAGCTGCAGAAACACACAATTAAAATAGGCCTCCACTCACTGAAGCTTTTAATTTCATACAATGAATCTTGCCCCAGAGGCAGCCTCCCAGTTATTTATTCTAGGTAATAAATGCTCTGCTACTGCAAAAGCAGGTTCTGCACTTGGGGTAGCAACACCTAGCAACATCTCCCAACCATGGGGAAGTCTCCATCTGTGTTGGAATAGGTTAGATAGCTTCTTAAATATTTACTAAAGGAAATGTATGCTATGATAAATGTTTACAGAATGCAGTCTATGCTTCTCAAAAGCAGCAGGCTCAAAGTGTGGAATAAATGAGTTGTGTTTACCCAAGCTGGGCAAGTTTTGCATTTGGGAATGTTCTTCAACAATGCAGAGCCTGACACTTTTGTAACATCTGACAAATGGCAGTTTGTGTCAAACCCACAGCTGGAACTGCAAGCTTGTGTGGGGCAGGGATCACAGTCTCACAGTACATTAGAGGTTGGAAGGGACCTCCAGAGACCATCCAGTCCAACTTCCCTGCCAGAGCAGGATCACTTAGGGTAGTCTGCACAGGAATGCTTCCAGGGGGTTTTGAAAGTCTCCAAGGAAGGAGACTCCACAACCTCTCTGGGCAGCCTGCTCCAGGGCTCTGTCACCCTCACCGGAAAGAAGTTTCTCCTCATGTTGAGGTGAAATCTTCTATGTTCCATCTTGTACCCATTGTTCCTTGTCTTATTATTGTGCACTACCAAAGAGAGATTGGCCCCCTCCACTTGACACCCACCCTTCAGATGTTGATAGACGTTGATCAGATCCCCTTTCAGTCTTCTCTTGTGCCATTGAGAAGCCACTAAGTCCATCTCACTTAGGGTGTGGATCCTTATAAAATCTGAGAATTTCTAAGTTTTGCTGTTTCAAATTATGAGTACCTTAGCTTCTCTGTACTTTCGTGTGCTGGAAGTGTGAAGTTTGCAATTAGGCATTAATAGTCAGCTTGAGTGAGAGAGACTCCGTGGAAAGGGATCTCTTCCAGATGAAACTGCCCCAAAAGTTGGAGGAAAAGCTTTGTGGAGAAACCAGTCTAAGAAAGATCTTTGGAGCAAGGGCTTGAATGAATGTCTGACCCATCTGTATACATTCACAGACACCAAATGCAACGAAACCATAACCTTCCTATAGACCCTCACTGACCAAACAGCCAAAGATACCACAGACTGACACAAAAGGTACTCTGGTGCCATGGCTAAGCAGAGATGGTTGAAACAGAAGCAGAAAAGGGAGCTTTCACTCCTGATTTCACTGGGCTGCTTCCACCAAGGCAGATTAATTCCTGTCTGAGCCTGCCTAGTGATATTTCTGCATACCAAAACCCCCTGAACACTACACAACCTACTTGACCCAGCACAGATTTAACTGTAAGCTACCTGGAAAAAGTCCACTGTGAAACACTTCCAGGGCTATAGGAAAGGAAACACATCTTTGCCTGCCCCATGCAATCACCCCTTACTGCTTTAAAACAACTCTCCTGGGTTCAAATCAGTGTGATTGGGCCCCAGGTTTCTGCTGTTGGTACTCTCTGTTGGCTTCTTATCCATGTAACTCATCTGCAGACAGTGGACACCCATGAAGGCATTTCTGAGGTCATCAAAGAAAACCTCTTTAATATCCCACAACCCTGGCAGGTCTTTGTAGCAAACTATCAGCTAAATAATTCTCACAGTTGTTGGCAGTTCTGGGATTCCATCAGCATTGCAACACACAACATCAGAATTGAACCTTATCCTGCAGATTTGAGTCACCCATCAAGAGATCATTCCTTCCAAAAGAAGGGCAGCTTTAACTGAATACAGCTAGAAAGTGCAGTACAGAACTTTGTTTGGGTCCTTAATACTCCCTAATGGGCTACTGCTGCACAAAAGCACTGGTGAGACAGAAGTGCAAGGCTGCCCCCTCTTCCCAACACCACCCACATCATGGGAGGAAGGAACACAGGCCATGGAAGATTAAATGGGAGGGTCAAAGAAGAAAAGACAGTGTGCGGCATTTGACAGAATAAACTCTGTCTTAAAGGAAGTACGATAATGTGTAGCTGGGTAGCCAAACACCTGCACAAAAGCAGTGTGCAGCCATCCTCAGGTCCATTTAGCTGCACTGACAGAGACGTTTACTTTCAGGCACTTCTGTCTTTGCTTTCCAGTGGGCACCAACTCTCTGGTACTCAGCTTAATGCTTAACTAAATCAGTGCCAAGAAGTTTTTTCCATGCTCTTCTTGTTGACTGATCACTGCTCAGGAGGTCTCAGTGGGCAGTACAAACACAACGTATTTTCCAGTCCCTTCACTGGAATATGTTGCACAGCCCCAGTGGAGAAGTTGACTGGAGGAACTGGCCTTCCACACTGCAAGTGACACAAGTGCCTCACTGTTTCCCTCCAGATAACATGGCTTGAGGGAAGCCCACACAGCTCAATATGTTCCTCTGAGCAAAGAGGGCTTTCAAGTTTCAGGGCATTCAAAAGAGGAAGATCCAGAGAGCTGCTTTGTACAGCAACAGCTCAGAGCAAGCAACTGTAACTTCCAGGGGCCTGGTTAGAAACAATTCCAGAAAGCACTGAAGTGCTAAACTTAGGAAAATCCGAGTCCAGTCAGAAGTGCCTGAGATTTAATGCCCCAGTGCTTAAGGCAGTGTAGATGATGCTGAAAAACCTTTGCCCCTTTTTTATGAAGTCTGCATCTCCTGAGTTGCCATTGCTGTACATACCTGTGAGCAGTGATTGCCAGTGCACTCTGCACCCCAGTTCATGTCTTCATCATACCGCAATGGTGTCTTGACCTTTGCCTTCATTTGGTTTAAAGTAGAAAAGCATTTCAAATCTGATAAAAAGGTAGCTACATTTTATAGACTCACAGAATCTCAAATTGGAAAAGACCTTTAAGATCCTGGATTCCAACCATGGATCATTGAGTCCAAGTGTGTATTGCTATGCACAGTCCATGCCAGGGGCTGGAACTCAAATCCCTCTGAAAAAATTCCTGAACTTCGGCTAAGACCTCCCACAGAAATCAGGAAAGAATTAATGGGCTGCTGAGTTCCTAATCTGTCTCACCTTGCAGCACCTGAAGGAAGTAGGTGTTACACTGACAGGGAAGAGCTTGACAGGCTGAGTCCCCAGCTAACCAAGCAGCTTGAAGGCAACGGAGGCTGTTGCCAGTGAAAAAGCCTTGCTGTGGTGAAGAAGGCTTGGCAGAAAATCAGTGATCTTTCTGGCTGCCAGTGACTCAGGGGTCTCTGATCCCAGGTTGAATGTGATTTTACTTTTTTTTTTTTTTTTTCTATTGACCACTGGAGTGGTGAGGAGTCCATTGAGCACTGGGCCCAGGAAAGGTGAAAGGCTTTATGCTCCTGTATGTTTATTCCAGATTTTAGGGACCACATAGAGCGTGGAACTTTTATGCTCCTGTATGTTTATTCCAGATTTTAGGGACCACATAGAGCGTGGAACTTTTTGTGTAACCCAGATGGCAGAAGATCTCTCTGACTGAAAGGTGTTGGAGGGTGAGTGGATTAACTAACAGTCCAGAAGGAAACAATGTCAGAGTCACTATTACATTATGCTCCTTGGAAAGGGGGTGTTCTCAGGGGCGCCACAGACACACTGTTCAGCAACAACCACTCCTCAACATCACAGACAGTCTTTCCAGTCAGTCTTGAACAGCTGGTTCAACCCACTCTAACCAACTGTGCTAGTGAAGCCCACACCTGTTCCTCAGAGACAGGTACAACTGTGCCAGGCTGGTGGGCAGAGAGACACTCTCATTTTATCAGCTGCTTTGAAAGCACTCAGCAGGCAGCGTTAACGTGACTCATTTGGATGCCCTGGTGGCTGAAACACTGACAAGGTAAACAGCTAGATTAATAGATGGGAAATCAATCTTGAACAGCCTGGTTTGGGGGTGTTGGATGTAGACAGCTTAAACACTTTTCTGACTATCACAAATAAAGCCTGACAAAAAAAAAAAAAAATGGCTTAAGCAAGTAACAAAAACTAGTTGCAGTTACAAACTGAAGAGAGAAGGGACAGTGTTTAGTATAGTTGCCAAGACTGAAGAGATTTGGGACCAAGTCCATTCTCTTCCTCAAGGATTTCAACTCACTACTTGGGAAACACCCTCATCTCTTCTGTAAAGCTGTATCCCTGAGGTAGTTTGCTTTCAGACAGTTCCTGGAGCTGTTTCACCTTGCAGGGAATGTTAGCCAAAGCTGCAATCCTCACGCAAACCAATCATTTGTATTTGTGGCTCTTGCCAATGCCAAGCAGGAATGCTGCCTGGCTGTTCCACATGACCACGCTCTGTGGCACTGCTATAGCACAGAAGGATCCAAATGCCAATACATTAAGATTCAAAACATTACTTTTTCTTTATGTTTTAAAGGGACACTGTGGAAACAAAGAAACAACCAAAAATCTCACAGCAACAAGATCTGAAGTCAAACTCCTATAACACATTTCTTGGTGCAAGAGAACACAGTCTAGGAGCAGTGCTCTGCTGTTAAGACTCATGAAGTATCAGCAATGTTTACTCAGTGACTTCCCAAAATCATACCTGCAGAGATGCTCACCTTCTCCCCACACATTCCTAGGAAAGCATCACTCTTCTGCCTACTTTAGACTTGTGTTAGCAGAGAGGGAGAGCTTCACAATGAAATTCCCTGCAGAGAACACAGCTGGGTCATGGCAGAGATCACTGTCACAAGATTCTGCAGGACATCTGTCTGTGCCTCTTCTTTCAGCAGCCAACTGTACAGTTACCATCTTTTCAGATTTCTTCAAGATTCTCTGATTCACTGAGGTATGTGCCTGGTTCAGAGCTGGTTCTTTTTCTTCACATCAAAAGGCTTTGAATGCAGCTCTGTTCTTTCCACAAGCCTATTATGCCTTTGCTGTTAGGTACAACAATGAGGCTTCTGTGATTCCCCTCTCTGCCTCACTGTCACTATGCATATGCCAGCAGATAACCAACATGTCATTAAGAGTCATCGCTGTCAGTCACAAAAGCTGCAGGAAGGCTTCTTGCAGTCCTGATAAGGGAACACCTGCCCAAGCAGTGCCTTCAGACCTCACCATTCACATTCTCCTCCAGGTGCACAGATGCCTTGCCACAAATTATTGTGGTTGAAAGGGTTTGAGTTGCAAGGGGAGAGATGGGAAGAGGAGAGAAAAGGAGCTGTTGTTTTAAACCTGTATCAAACTTCTGCCTGCTTCTGTGTTTGAAAATTGCTTATGCCTGGAGGCTAGAGAATGGCTGCTCCCAAGCATCTGCTTTCTGACTTTATCTCCACTCCTACCACCCAAAATCATGTTTTGATGGGCTTCAGAACAGTTAGCACCCCTTGATAATGTACAACTGCAATATGCACACTCTCAAATGACACAGCTTTGGTCTTCACAGCACATCGAGGCTCAGCCTGTGAAATGGCAACACTTCCCTTAGAACCCCAGCAGAGAAAGAAAACTTTAATACCAATACACAAAAATGAGCACAAAGCTTTTCTAACAGCAACCACCCCCACCCCCCAAGCACTGCACAAGTTTTTTAACCTCAGTGAACAGTGTGCATCTGGAAATTGGTCCAAATTCCAAAGGAGACTTAATAATGTCACTTTTTATGTTTCAAACCTTGCAGAGCTGGAGTTGCATCCTTGAAGAGTTACAGATAAGATTTCCCTGCCCTTGCACAGTATAAATCACTTATATTGTGAATTCTTGGTACAGGAAAGCATTAACAGTTCTACAGAAACATTTGTCAAAGCAGGAGCAGGAAAAGCAAACAGGAAAGCTTACAGGCTAAGGCATTTTGAAGATGCAAGAACTTAGAATAAGGAAGATTGCTGGAACAAGGATTTTAGGTTTTTCTGGTTATAGAAGGTGTATGGAGAAAAAGGTCTCTTTTCTTGGAAAACGTTATCTGAGGGCAAAAAACAGCAGACAAGACATGAATGGATCTGTGTGTCCATTGATAAGTCAAAGGGGTATCACAAAGGGGAGGAATGAGAAGATCAAAAACTATACAGCAGCTGATTCAAAGGCTGGAGCAGCTCTGCTATGAGGTGTGGTAGTTTCAGGCTATGCCTAGGAAATTTTCCACAGATCTTGAATAGAAAGTAGTAGAATGTACATTAGGATAGGCTGAGGGAGCTGGGCTTGTTCAGCCTGGAGAGGAGAAGACTCTGGGGGGACCTTAGAGATGCCTTCCAATAGCTGAAGGGATCCTCCAGGAAGGCTGCAGAGGGACTTTTCCTGAGGGTGTCCAGAGACAGGACAAGGGGGAATGGTCTGAAGCTGAGGGAGAGCAGGGTTAGACTGGTTCTGAGGAAGAAGTTCTTCAGTAAGAGGGTGGTGAGACTCTGGAATAGGCTGCCCAGGGAGGCTGTGGCTGCCTCCTGCCCTGGGGATGTTGAAGGCCAGGCTGGATGAGGCCTTGAGCAGCTGAGTGTAGTTGAGAGGTGTCCCTGCCCATGGTGGGGAGGTTGGAGGAGATGAGCTCTGATGATCCCCTCCTGCCTGAGCCATTGTAGGATTCTGTGATTCTAATTTGAATTTTGAATGTAGTATTCCCAGGAATTCCCTACAGAAGGAGTCTCTTACACTTGACTTGCCCTTGGTTACAGGAGTCTAGAACAAGAAAGGCTGGGTATGACTCCAAAAGAGACAAGCAGCTTCCAGCACAGAGGACGATGACAGCTGCATGAGAAACCTGATTTCTACAGCGGTGTCTGGACTGCCAGTGGTTTATAAGTCCAGTTACTGTACAATAGAAACAGTGCATTCAAGGTTTGTCTAGGGAAATTAATTGAGGACTTGCAGCAAAACAGGAGTTATTCTCTAATCAACTTAGCCTCCTCCAAGAATGCTAGCAGTCTGAGGAACACATATTGGACATTATCATGATCAGAGCAATTGCAGCATAAGAGCAGCATGTTGGCAGAAAAGTAAGAGAGCTGTGGCTAGGTAAAATCTTCATAGTGAGTCACAGAGTAAACCACTTTAATTTCTCAGAATTATTTATAAATGGTGTCTTATCACAAGGTACACCCTTGGAAACATCTGGAACACATCACAGAGTGGAAAATTCATCAACAGATTGAATAACCATAAAATTCAGCTCAAAAAACACAGTGAGAGAAGCAGGATTTGGAGAGTTTGCATTAACTGCTGAATCTTAAATGATGTTCCAAGTACCAACAAACAGGAAATCTCCTTGCTCACGTGCTGAACATCTTTCTACCCTACTGAAGCATCCATGAGTTGCAGATGTGCATTGCTTCATACATCTCTACTCTGCCCTGGTGAGGCCAAATCTGGAATAATGTGTCCAATTCTGGGCCCCTCATTTCAAGAAGGACCTCAGGGAACTGCTTGAAAGAGACCAGTACAGAGCCACGAAAATTATGAAGGGAGTTGAACAAATTCCTTATGAGGAGAGACTGAGGGAGCTGGGGATCTTCACCTCGGAGAGGAGGAGACTAAGGGATGACCTCATTCGTGTTTATAAATACATTAATGGTGAGTGCCAAGAGGCTGGAGCCAGGCTCTGCTCAGTGATGCCCAATGGCAGCACAAGGGGCAATGGTGAAAGCTGAGGCATAGGAAGTTCCATGGAAACAGGAGGAAGGATTATTTCCCTGTGAGGGTGACAGAACACTGGAAGAGGCTGCCCAGGGGGGTTGTGGAGTCTCCCTCTGAAGATATTCAAGACCTACCTGGATGTGTTCCTGTGTGATCTGCTCTAGGTGATCTTGCTCTGGCAGGGGTTGGACTGGATGACCTCTTGAGGTCCCTTCCAGCCCCTAGCATTCTGTAATTTTGTGATCTGCATTCATTCATTCATCAAAAGTGAACTCTGTCTGATCTTTCACTAGCAATGGACAGTTACCACAGCAATTCCTTTTACACCAGATAACTCATATTGCAGAAATGAAACATTTCACTCTTCTAGCAATAAAGAGACTCAAACTTACTTCAGAAGGCACTGATATTCACAGGACGCAGCAATATCTCTTCACTCACAGTGTCATAGAATGCATCTGGTTGGAATTGACTCTCAAGACCACCAATCCAAACCTCAACCCAGCACTGCAGGGTCCAGCACTAAACCATGTCCCTAAGCACCAGGTTCACAGGCTGCTTGAACATCCCCAGGGATGGTGATGCCAGCACTGCCCTGGGCAGACCATTCTAATGTTTGTGAACCCTTCCAGTGAAGAAATATTTCCTAATATCCAGCCTGAACCTCCCCTGGAGCAGCTTGGAACCATTTCCTCTGGTCCTGTCACTTGACACCACGGAGAAGAGGCTGCCCCCTCCTCACTCGAACCTCCTCCCAGGTAACTGTTGAGAGCAATGAGGTCTGCCCTCAGCCTCCTTTTCTTCAGACTGAACAACCCCATGTCAATGCTTTCAAAAAACAAACAAAAAAAAATCCACAAAACAGAGAACTGGGACAGCAATCTTTAAGCTGTAAGTGCAGGGTCACTAGCAGTTCACAAAATCCAGACTCCTTTCCAGACTCCACTCTCCTTCGGGGGCAACAAAGACAGAGATGACACTAAAACAGCGTCTAAGTTTATCAGCTAGAAAACACAGCCCGAGCTTGGCACCGTTGATACCGCAGTAGAGGACATGTAAGCTTTCTGTACCACACAAGATCTGCTCTGGTTCCGCAGGCCTCCTGCGAGCATGGGGAGCCACCCTTTGGTCAGCGCTGCAAGTGCACCCGATACAACCAGCAACAGCTGCTGAGGGGTCTGGCGAGGGACCTTTGGAACCACCTTCAGTCTGGAGAAGAGAAGGCTCAGAGAAGACCTTCTTATGGGCTTCCAGTATCTGAAGGGGGCCTACAAAAAAGCTGGGGAGGGACTTTTTAGGGGTGTCAGGTAGTGATAGGACTAGGAGGAATGGAGCAAAAATAGAAATGTGTAGATGCAAATTGGATGTTATGAAGAAATTGTTCCCCATGAGGGTGGTGAGACACTGGAACAGGTTGCCCAGGGAGGTGGTAGAAGCCTCATCCCTGGAGGTTTTGAAGGCCAGGAGGGATGTGGCTCTGAGCAACCTGATGTAGTGTGAGGTGTTCCTGCCCACGGCAGGGGGTTGGAACTACATGATCCTTGAGGTCCTTTCCAACCCTAACAATTCTATGATTCTACAATTCTACACATTCATTAGTCTTACAGACAGTGCAAGGCTCATCTCTGCTTTCACCACCAGCCACAGAGGGTATTTTACATTTCAGGGCTGACAGGGCTGAGCAATCTCTGCTTGCACAGGGCTCTGAGCATCCCTTATTCTTGATGCTGTCCTTGCACTCTGTGCTTTCTGCTCTCTGTCACCTTCATGACACAGATCAGCTTCCACACACAGAATGTCTGTAGCAGCATTCCTCACTAAAACTTGGATGAAATAAAAAAAAACCCCACTTTTGTAACTTCACAGACTTCTCTTCCAAGAGCCCAGAATTGAACAAATGAGAAGATTCAGCCTGAATGACAAGTGACTTTTTCATCTGTGACAGTCACAGAGCAGCGTGAAAAGCAGACTAACAAATGGAAAAGGCCAACAAACTGCTACCAAATCATTCCATCAAAACAGGCTGGACATTGATGAAAAAAGGCAAAGTCCTCAAAGAATGTAAAACACAAATATTAAGCCCCAAGAAGGTCAGCTGACTGAGCAGAAAGGGAAACTTAGGGAACCTTGCCAGGGAGATAGAAGTGAAGCTTCTCAGGTTTCACAATGAAACACACAGAGCAATCCCAGAAAGAAAGCAACTGCTGTGCTGCCTCTTAGCCTTGGTGAAAGCAACCTTCTTAAATGCTTCTCTGTTCTATGAGGAGGGACCAAGTTCCCACAGTTTTCCCTTTACTTGTCCCTCAGGACTTTGAAGACTGTGGTTCCTTTGTCTTGGGATCATCCTCTACCACAGTCATCTTTTGCTGGTCTATATCAAGTGGAATCAGTCCAGGAGGCAGAGAAGGTGAAGGGTGGATACGTGAGCACTGGGGAACGCAGACACAGCAGGAAAGCAGCACTCTTGAATTTGGATACAGACTTGAGAACACAAAGACTGGGAAACTTGGATGAACTACAGGCTGTTAGGTAGCGTGGTGAAAAATAAAGGAAGAAATAGGCTGGAGACAGCCATCAGATCCGAATAAATGCAACCAGCAGAGACCACACTGAGGTAACCAGCTGCCTTCTGCCCTGCCATTTGCCAGGAAGCAGTTACACCAAGAGTACCTCCTCACGTGTTCCATGTGTCTTACAAACACAGCACTACTACACCAGACAAAGCAGGTGTGTCCCCACCAGGCAAACGTTCCTCCTTACATGTTAGACACAAGAAGGGGGAACATCATCTCCAAGCCCACACAGCAAGGCAAAAGCAACATCAGGATAACAGAGAAATTTCCAGCTGATCAAACTGCCAGGCTCCTCGCTCTCTGCTTGCATCACTGTCGGTCAAAAGAAGCTTATTTGTCCTTAAGAATCCTTTTTTCCTCCCACCACTGAGAAAAGAGAGCACACCACCAAATCACTGACCAACAGCTCCACTGGCTAAAATCCAGATTTAATTATTAGCCAGTAGTGACTCTCAACCACTTTTCCTCGTTCCAAAGGGCAGAAGCTGCCCAACCAGCTCTTTAATGTGAAATATTGCAGTGACATAAAATGCAAAGGACATGAGACACTCATTACGGTGTTTGGGTGTTTCCCTGAGCTGTGGGGACCACCCATGTTGCATACTTTAATGAATTTTGTTTTCAAAAAGAAGTATTTCTTTCAGCCTGCAGGAACGCCGTCCAGTATTACAGCCTGCTGCTACCACTAAATTCAACACCAGCTCTGATTTGAAGTTGGTGTCCTGTTATGTGTCAGTAGATGAGGAACTTGCACCTTGGGGTCTGACTAAGTAGTCTGAGCCATTTTTCTCTTCTACATTTTGTGCAGGTTCTCCAGATTTTCAAAGTGGTCACTTGATCACTGGAAGCTGAAATCAACACATAGACAAACCTGGCATGTAAAGGGCTCTCGTGAAATAGAGTGACCACATTAAAAGATGAGACAGAGCTTTTGGAGTTATGACTGCACTGAGAAGTCAATGGGTTTGAAATGACTTCATTAAACACCATGCTGCAAATCGGCAGGGACAGGAACTCAGGGTTCATTTGCTAGGCCAGGGAATGTTGCAGCTTAGATCCCTCCACCCATACGGATCTGAGCTGCCTTAGGGGTGACTGTAAGGTGCTGAATCTGGAACTGGGAAGAAATGAAAGCAAGGGGCATCATGTGTCTGAGAGAAGTTTATCTCCAGAAAACAACACACTGTTTATATTTATTCTGAAACACTTATAAGAGAAGAATGGTAAGCCAGTCACCTTATTTCTTCATTACAGAAAAGCCATTGTTTGCTTTGCTTCTGTCAGAACACAGCAGCTGCTCAGTGCATTGCTTAACACACAAACATAGACTTAACTAAGGAAGTTCATGCACATAGATGGATGGCAGGCATTAGTTGGAGCTGAAGCATAGCACGCTTAGAGAATCATAGAATGATCCAGGCTGGAAGGGATCTCCAAAGCTCATCCAGTCTGACCTCCCTGCGGTCAGCAGGGACATCCCCAACTACATCAGGCTGCCCAGGGCCTCATCCAGCCTCACCTTGAAGATCTCCAGGGAAGGAGCCTCAACCACCTCTTTGAGCAACCTGTTCCAGTGTTCCACCACCCTCATAGTGAAGAACTTCTTCCTGATACCCAATCTAAATCTGCCCTTCTCTAGTTTGAAGCCATTGCCCCCCGTCCTATCACCGCAGGCACTTGCAAACAGTCTCTCTCCATCCTTCTCATGGGCTCCCTTCAGGTACTGGAAGGCTGATATTACTTCTCCCCAGAGCCTCCTCTTTCCCAGGCTGAACATCCCCAGCTCCCTCAGCCTGTCCTTCTAAGCAGAGCTGCTCCAACCCCCTGATCATTTTCATGGCCCTCCTCCGGACTCTGTCAGGTCCACCTCCTTCCTATATTGAGGGTTCCAGACCTGTACACTTCACCAGGCTGCAAAAATTCCACCCAAAAGGTAAATATTGGACATCCAGAATACCTTGCTTCATGTCCACCTGTATCCTAAAAGTTCAAAACCAAATGACCTTACTCTAAACAAGCTTCCAGGGGTTTTCAGTTTGGGTTGTTGTGCATGACCAGAAGCATCACGATGCTGCACCTAAGCACTGAATGTGTGAGCAGTCACTTCCATTCTGGTGGTCTTTTAGTCAGCACTCATTTCATTCAAGACCATAGAAAAGGAGGCAGTCAAAAGGACCTTGAGGGAACCATTGATGCTGCCTCCTCTGTACAACAGACTCCTGAATTCCAATAAAGAAAAACACCAACTAGGAATTTGTTCAGGTGAATTAAACCTCTCGTCTTTACACGTGGAGAGAGAGCTGGTGCAGAACCAGCACCTCTGCAACATGTTCAGCACATGCCTCTGGCTACCTCTTCCTTGAAGGCAGATGCAGTGAAACCTTCCCATGATGACAAAGACCCCCTTCCTTGCTGCAAGAACACACAGTTCATACCTGGGCAGATGCCTTCAGGAGACACTTAGGAAGTTGCCAGCTAGAAAAAGGGGCATATAACGATAACTATAATTCTCTCAGGCAATAGGCAGGATCTGGGGGAAGGTCCCAGATAACTCCTGAGTTCCCATAAAAGAGTATCCATAGTGACCATCTTACAGTACTTTTTGTGGAGACTGACCACTTTGTGGCAGACCTCAGGGAATCTCAACCAAGCTCCTGGTACACAAGACAGAGCCAACACTCACATACCTTTGCTTTGGGTGCTGCTGGCAGAAGGCCCTTCACACAACTCTGCCCTGCCATTCCAAACCATGGATGTCCTGGGTGACTGTGGCCAAGCGGGATGTGCCTGGTGAAGAATCACCACTGCACGTGCTCGTGCCCATGTTCCTGACCTGCAGCTTGCTGCCAGCTGTAATTTCACCTTTGACACTCAGCACTGCAGAAAACAAGGTAATTAAAGCTTAACACCTTTCTGAAGGCGACCAGCCCTCTCCATTTGTACTTAGAGCCTTTTCACCTCTGCCTTAATGGTGCCAATAAAGGTTGCCAACAGCCATTAAAGTAGCATCTAGCATCCAACTGTGTGGGGTGCTCCAACCCCACCTCCCTTCCCCCACCTCCATCAGCGGAGGTTTGAACGGGGGAAGAGAAAGGCATGAAATTGCCTTGCCCACCTCCCCGGGCTTGGGCGGGAAAGGCAAAATGGGCGCCCACGCTTCCCGCCGGGAGCTGGAGCCCCTCACCTGTACTCACCGGTGGGGGAAGCCCGCGCTGCGATTCGGAGCTGTGATTCGCTGAGTTCTTCCCGCCCAGTATACATTGGCACCGAACACACTGTCAGGGGAAGTCTTAAACACAGCGACCAGAAAGTGGTCTCCGGGTCATTTGGGGAGGTCATTTTTGGTGCTCATTTGCGGACTCGCTCTGCTCTCGCTCTAGATTTGTTTTCCTGGGATTCCTGCTACATTCGCGGCAAAATTGGAGAGATCGGCACCCGGACCTGGCTCCTCCACGGCCCTGCCTCCCCTAGGGTCCTGCTCCCTGCCCCGTGCTGGAGCGACCCTGCCTGCCGTAAAACTGCGGCTGTTGGGGGAAACGCGCCGGCAGCGCGGCTTCTCTTGCGGTGCTCAGATAGCGCTGCTACACGAGTTTTGCCTCGTGGGAGCTGTGTCTAAAGACACTTTAATTTTGGCGGGCCCCTTTTCCTTTGGATTTATGTCGGGTGATCCACAAATTGGATTATAAACTTGCAGTTCTGGAGCCTGCCCCCGAGGAGAGACCCTAGGGACCATCTCCAAACTCCTGCTGCGTCCTGGTGAGTAAAATCCGACCCATTGGCTTTCCCTGGGGGCCTGGCTCGCCTCTGATTTTATAAGTGGGATAAAGCTATTTTCTGAATTCCCTAAATTGTACTAAAGCCGCCCGCAAGCATCCTGGTAGAATTCGTGACCAAATACAGAATTAAGCAGGCTGGACAAATCCTTCAAGATCACCAAGTCCAACCTGTCACCCAACACCATCTAATCGACTAAACCACGGTACTAAGTGCTTCATCCAGTCTCTTCTTAAACACCTCCAGTGATGATGACTCCACCACCTCCCTGGGCAGCCCATTCCAATGGCAAATCTCTCGTTCTGTGAATAGAACCTGTAAATAAAATTTGACCAGTTTTGTACATCATTTTGGGCTGGGGTTTGGGGGAAAATAAATAGAACTCTGTAATTCCCACCTCGTTAATTTAATCCCAATCAAAACACAAACCAGCAACCATAAGCCCCTAGGCAACTCCTCCCAGCCCCTGGCAGAGCATTTCATTAGAACTAATTCCGGGTGAGCCCCTGTCTGTTGATGGTGCCCTCTCACCTGTTACCAGAGAAGAGATACAAATGTGACACAATTTTAAACAGTGTGCATTTGACAGGACACAGTTGGAGTAAAATTTGTATTTTAAAAAGAATCCTTCCTTTTCGAGTTTTAGTCTACTACTTCTTTACTTTATTGCATTATTTCCCCTTTTCCCATGCATCCTTCTTGCTCATCTCCTACACTAATAAGATGAAGAGCAATACTAGACTGACCAGTTTTGCCTTTGGAATCCCTTTATCAGTTACCAACAGAGTAGCTCTGGCCTTAAATTGCAAATAATCCTTGGGGAAATCAGAATCCAAACCAGGAACCCTTTTTAACTGCCATCTCAGAATTGTTTCTGGAAGTATTTCTCTTAATACTGAGTGTTGCAACTTCTCCACAGAACAGCAGCAGTGCTCTAAGCCTATGTTCTGCACATAATTTACATCCTGAACATGGAACAGCGCAAAGGGAAGCAACGTTTTTCCCTAAGAGTAATTAATGAGCTGCGAGGAGGAACTGGCTGGCATTACACATGGGGCACATCAGGCAAGTACATAGAGCAGATCAGCATGTTCTGTCCATAGGCTGGGAAGCGCCTCAGCGACTCCCAGCTGTCTGTAAAGATATTGTACTTCAGGAAAACACAGTGCTCCATGCTGGTGGACGGAGTGATATCCCTGCTGAGGATATAGACTCCATCGTTGTGCAGAGTGCACGTCAAGTTCAGGCCTGATTTGGAGGTGTTCTCTTTGAGGTAGAGCCATTCTTTGGTAGCAGTGTTGTAAGACTGCACAGTTAAGGTGTCCTCGCTCCGGCTGGACTTCTGATTTGGTCCAAGCTCATGGATGCAGCCCCCCACCAGGTAAATGGTTTCCTCAACAGACAGCATCTGCTGCTTGCGAACGTGCACGTCGCAAAGTTCAAAGGTGGTCCAGGAATCAGAGGTGGGGCAGTACTGCAAAATGTTCATATTCCTATCTGAAACACAGGAGAAACCATTGCAAATGAATAAGAAAGTAAAGAAATAAGAAAATGAACATGTAAATTGGAAAATAAACAAACAAATAAGCAAGCTTCCTCCCATCTGTAACCAGCCGTTGTTACTGACTGCTGATGTAGTATTACAGTGCAAAAGCACAGAAGACCAGGGAAGAAATATTGATCACAGAGAACTTCAGGTCTTTGACCTTCATGATAAGGTCTGAATGTACTGCTCCTTTACAGAGGGAAAAATGAAGCCCCTTCTGGTACATTACATGATGGAAGTGGTCTGGGGAATGTGGATTTCAGCAGAATAATCCCTGCTTTTGAACTTATGGTTTGCATTTTTGTCTCCAATTGCAATAAGAATTTTTCTGCAAAGAATTATTCTGCTCTCCAATAGTGATCCTAAATGACTCAAAGTATCATGAAGACAGTGTGCTTCCTTAATGGCTGTGAAGCGATGGTTTATCACCCAGGCTTAACTTGGGTACTTGGCATTTCCTTCCATATAAACCAAGAGTTTTAGGGAACAAAATGGATGAAGCCAGTTACATTTCAGGAAGCAGCATGGATGAGCTAAGGGTGCATATTCAGGACCTTATAAAGAGAGAGATCTAAGCTTAAATCCAAACTCAAGTGACGAGCTGCAACAGGTTTGCAGACTCCAGCCTGGTCTTTTAATAAAATCTACTCCCTGTTCTAAGTCTGTGCTGCATGATGATGTCCAGATGATCTTCCATATGGAAGAGCAGAAGGTGACATACTGACATGTTTTCTAAGGGCACAGCTATAAATAGCCATAAATATGACCGCATTGTCATGAACAAAACACCCCAGCAGTGTGACCAGGGAGTGCGTCTGCTCGCACTCTGGTGGTGTTCGGTCATAGTTTATTACTTCACACTGTCTTCTGGAATACCTAATCCACTTCAAACCAAGGCAAAAGAGCATGAAGATGTCATGACAATGCTCTATGAAATTGCTGATCAGAAGTCTGCAGAGACAATTCATGGTTCTCTGGCTCTTTGGGTGGAGGGAAAGCACAATGAAGTTTCTAGGTCTACCTCTAGCAGTAATCTTCCCAGGTGGAAAGTGCTATGAAAACAGTCTCCAAAGGGATGGCCCTCATTTACTCACTCCAGAGCCTGAGTCCCTTATATCCACTGAAACAACAACAAACCCCACAATACACCACATGAACATCACAGTGCCTGGCACTGAGTTTCTATTAGGATGGAGGTTCACAAGTGAGAACTGAGAAGTGGCAGCAGGGCCTTTATTCAGGAGGTGCCAACATAATTTACAGTGGGAAATCCAGATCCTATCATCTTTAGGGAAGGGCAGTCTGAGGAGAAAGCTCTATGCAGATTGAAAAAACCCACATCCCACAAAGCCTACCCAGACTGAGGCACATGCAGAACTCCTAAAAGCAGAACAAACAAGAACAGGCGTTCACAACTCCGTTGCTGCATGTGATGTACTTCTGCAGTGAAGGCAGTGAAACAGCAAATGAAGCTCAGCACCGTGCAGAGAGTCAGCCCTCAATGCTCTCCCAACATTTATACAAGTTAGCAGGTCAATCACCTGTGTAATTCTGGTTCTGCAGTCACACAGACACTGACTGCAGACCCTTGTTTAGAAGGCGCAGGCCTTGCATTTAAACATATTTAGGGCTCATCTACTGCTCACAACTTAACATTTTCACTTTCCTGTTTCAATTTAAAATGGCTTTTATGAAAAGACAGAGGCCTGAAGGTCAGTGGCAATCCCCTGAGGTGTGGAAGACAGAGCAAGTAACTCACTATCTTCCTTCATTCAAAAGCACAGGTAGTAAGTACTGAGTAAGAAGCTTGACACAGGGGAGCAATCCTGACAGCACACTTTTTGCTAAATTTTAATGGGAAAGGAGCTGCATGAGCAACATCCTGGTCTTTATTCATGGTACTAGGAGCAGGCAGCCTGAAGGAAGAACAGCACAAGCACTAGAACAGCAACATGCGAAGTGCAGGGGGTGTAGGAGAAGAGCTGGGACTCCCATCCTCTCAGAGCACTGGTGACCAAATCAGGGCTTTTGCTTCTTACCTCTTCTGTCCCTTTCCCTAGACAAAAATATGGTCTCTAGACTCCTATTACTCTGTTCCAGCTCCCTCTCCTTGTTCTCTGCTCTTGTCCCAGAGGATGTTTCCCCTTGGGTTTGACTTTTCATCACAGCAAACACTGTGTTGCAGACATCTTTCAGTCCTAATGCCAGCTACCAACAAGACCTTTAGTGGGAATGATCAGAGGACTGGAACTGTGGAGCACACCAAAGCACAACCCTACCTATGGCCACAGGCTCATTGGTATCTTAAGCCATCAGGTTCTGGGTCAGAAGGGCCCAGACAAAAAATGCTCTTGAAAGTTGACATTGCCACAGGGGCTGTGAAGAGCAAAAGGTGCCTTTCATAAACCTTATAATAGTAAAATCTGCTCAGAGACTCGAAGGACAGCTTGTTCTGATGGCAGTTTAGCTTTGCATGCAGCACTCTGTAAAAGCCAAATTCTATTTTTATTCTCCAGTTGGAAAACAAAAATGAAAACAACTGTGGGCAAATGCAGTGGGCAAAGGCCTAGAGATAGGAATTTAAGCTTAGGAAATCCTGGTAAATACTGAACATTTGACATTAGAGTGGAAAAAAAAAAAACCCAACAACTTCTAAAACTCTGAGCAAATGGTATTCCTCCCAAAGAAAGACACTGTGTGCTTAGGAAATGAACAAATGGGAGCTCCTTGTCTTTATGTAGGGCAAAAGCATGCCACTTAAAAAGTCATTGGCAGCAGGGAATGCAACTTCAAATTTTCCCCTTGGTACAGTATCTTCAGAAAACACTACAGAAAGGAAGTAAAAATGTTGACTCTTGCTTAAGCTTTTGATTAATTATCCCATGAAGTTATTTCAGCACTGAGAAATCTTACCTATAGCTTGAATTTGCCTGTGAAACACTGGAATGCTCCAGTGAAAGGACCATCACATCCATTGATACATGAGAAACACTATGCCAAGCGGGGATTTTCTTCATGTTTTTCCTTCTGACAGTCTCAGATGGGCATTCAAAAAGTAAACTCGGTGTGTCTGTGGAAACTTCTCTTTCTACTGTATGATCAAAATCTAAAACCACCACAGGCCAGGCTGGGTGCTTGTGCCCTTCAGAATAACAGAACCCTAGGCCCAGGTAGGCCCTGCCAAAGCCACAAATTACCTCTATGACAGAGCTCATTTTTTTTGTTTGTTTCACTTGGTAATTATTTTCTCCCAGTGTTTTTTTTTTTTCCTACATGCTTTAGTAAGTATTATGCAGCTTTCTACATGGGTTCAAAAGACTTCCTGAACAAGAGAAAGAAAAGGATGCAGGCCTTCAAGCAGCCAGGTATCAAAGCCCAAGAGCAACAAGCAGGCTTCTACCTCGCGTGGTGTATCCTCCAATCACGTAGATCTTGCCCTTGCATTCACAAGCTGAGAACTCTGCCAGAGGGTTTGGCAGGGATGCTACAAAATTCCACCAGTCGTTTTCTGGGTTATAGCACTCCACGTTGGAGAGGGACTGGCCACCGATGGCATAGAGCTTTCCACTGACAGCCAGGAGCTTGAAATTGGACCTGAAAGAAAAGGCTGCAGCGTTCAAATGGGTTGCATAGGCATAAACATACCAGGAAGAAAGTTCTTCCTACCTAGGCTCAAACATACTCATGGAACCACAGAATGATTTGGTAGTAGAGGTGGGAATATGGTTGTCTGCAGTAAGAATTAAGTGCTGAACAGAAAACAGTATTTTAGACTGCCTTTTTTTTTTTTTTCTTCTTCAAGATTAGAACCAAAGAATTGTCCCAGTTCTATATGAAGCAGAGCTGAGTTACAAAGAGGGGGGCCTCAAAGTCATTTCATGGAATGATTTAGGTTGGAAGGGACCTCCAAAGGTCATCCAGTCCAAGCCCCCTGCAGTCAGCAGGGAAATCCTCCACTAGAGCAGGTTACTCAGAGTCTTGTCCAGCCTGACCTTGAAGACTTCCAGGGATGGGGCCTCAACTGCTTCCCTGGGCAACCTGCGGCAGTGTTCCAGCACCTTCATGCTGAAAAACTTGTTCCTCACATCCAATATAAATCTGCTCTTCCCTCATTTCAGACCATTGCCCCTCATCCTGTCCCTCCAGGCCTTTGCAAACAGTCCCTCTGCAGCCTTCTTGTAGCCCCCTTCAGGTACTGGCAGGCTGCTCTTAGGTCTGCCTGGAGCCGTCTCTTCAGCACTCACAACTTGCCCCATCACTTCATTCATACACTGCATCCTGTGAGCTCCGCTGTGTGAGGGCAGTGAACAGGGACATTCTGGATGTAAATGATGCTGACATTGATGATTATTGTATTCTGGATTTTAAACTGGCCTACTTTGAGCTCTGATGTTTAGTTCACTCATGTTGAGCAGATGCCTCTTTTTCACTTGGCTTTTAGTAAAGCAAAATGTACTATATATACACACAGTGAAGGATCTTCTGGAAGTTAAAACTGCAGAAATGTCAAACAAGCCTTGATGAATGCCCATGACTGTGCACTCGGCTTCGCCTCCAATCTAGAGACACTTTAATAACCTCAATAAGCAGAAATTTAAAGCTGTGCACATTGAACTGCATTCTGCAAAAGAAAGAAGAGAGAATCTTCTGTACCCTGCTAAACACATCCTTGGTCCCCCTGGAGCAAGAGATCTCTGTCAATTGAAGTGGCACCCATAACTGAGCAGAAGGCAGAGCAGTAATGCCTTGTGGCTCTACTTCTTATTCTGCTCTACTCTGCTGTACACACTCCATGTATGGCAAAGGAGAGTTTTCTCAATGCTGCAGGGCAAGAAGCCTTTAGCCTTACATTTTTAAGGGCATACAGGCAGAAACAAATGGCCTGTGACTACTGAAGGTGCAAGCCTGAAGGAAGAAACTAGAGGACCTGAAGATGGAGGGCTTGGATGCTCATCTATTCCTGCCAGCCATGACAGTTGGACCAATAAAAGCTGAGCTTGTCCTCTCTTCAGAAACGGTTTCCTTGGCTAGAAAGGTTCCTTCTCTGCTGCTGAATCAAACTCATCCTACCATCCCATCTAACTGGCTATGTGAAAATCACTGGAGTGCTGCAACCCATCATAAAGCCAAAAGAGGAACTGTGCTATGTCTGCAAAACTGGAGGGGGGCTTTGGACCTAGACTGGCCTACTTAGCAGCAAGTGGAATGAACCCAAGATTCAAAACTTACCACTAAGTAAGGTTTGACTTGACAAATAGAATCCTGCCTAGCAGCAGACTGCCCTGCAATTTCTTTTGATTAAATATATTTGGGAAAATAATTTGTTTCCAGATGGAATAATTTTAGTTTTGTCAGCCCAATACAGCTTTAGAAACTAATATCCTCCTTTGAAGGAATTAACTGCTTTTTATTAGCTTTATTTCCTGATATTTATGATTAGGTCACTTGGCTCATCTCTTCTCTACAGTAATTACAGTTTCCACCTCAGAGAATACAGAACAGCATAATGGGTGTGAAATGAAAACCATTATTTGCAGAACATTCTGATTTTCAGAGCAATTTACCCGTGCTAAAGGTCATGGTGGGGAAAAAACACCAAAAAACCACTAACACACAGACAAAAAACACAGAACAGAAATGCATTTTCCAAATAGTCTTCTAAAATCTAAAGTATGTTACAAAGTCTTTAAATCTGTGGCTATGAAAGGAGATGGTGCAAGACTTTTGGCCAACAAACTCAGTTCACACATTGACAGCATATCCTAGAATGGCTCAGGTTGGAAGGGACCTCAGAGCTCAATTACTCCAACCTTCCCACCATTGGCAGGGACACCTCTCAACTAGACTGAGATGCTCAAGGCTTCATCCAACCTGGCCTTCAACACCCCCAGGCAGAAGGCAGCCACAGCCTCCCTGGGCTCCCCGACTCACTCTAACTCCTCTGGGGATACCAGAACTGGAGACAATATTGGAGGTGGGGTCTCAGCAGAGACTGTAAGGCTCATTTGACTCAAAAGTAGCTGCAAGCATCCAGCAGCACACTTTGTATGGAACTTTGGACAATGGCTCAATAGATGATGAAAAACTTCTGCCATTTGCCTTTCAATGCCAGTAACAGCAGGTGTTTGGATGGGAAGTGAGCATGAGGAAATACTTAGTGTATTTTTTACACTCCTTTAATGAACATTAAAAGAGTGTAAAATTCACTAAATATTTCCTAATGTGCTGGAGCAGCTGGAAACAAGGAAAGCAAACAATGAGCAGGCAGCCAGCTCTCCACAACTAACAACTATTCCATGGATTACAGCTTGGAAACAAGAGAGCTGAACAGTCAGTCCATCAGATTCATGCCATATAATTCCACTCACACCGGTGAGTTAGCTACACTCAAGGGATCAAAAGTACTCTCCAAGGGCCAGGCCCAGTGTGTACCCTTCTTGCTGGGACAAAGCCAGCTATGAGCTGCCCTCTGATGTCCCCCGTTTCCTCTCAAAGGAACCCCAGCAACACAAGGCAAGTGTGAGCTGCAGGGTCTGACCATAGTTCAAACCACTTTTTTCATTCAGTGAAGACAAGTACAGAGCTCTACATGCACACAGGAAGAAAAATGTCAGGCAGAACTGCAAAGGATCTTGGGGTCAAAGTGCAGAGATGTCTGAATACAGGACAGTGGTAAGCAGCTTGAATAAACCCCACCTATTTCTGGGCTACATCAACATACAGAGAGGTATCTATACAGGAGACTGCTGTGAAAGTGGCTATAGAGAGAACAGCAAGGGTTCTTCTGCTTCACTGACAGAATCCATTTAGCACACAACAAAAGTTAGCACAGATCTTAAAGAGGATTTCCTGATAGGGTGGGGAGGCACTGGAACAGGTTGCCCAGGGAGGCTGTGGATGTCCCCTCCCTGAATGTGTTGAAGGCCAGGCTGGGTGAGGCCTTGAGCAACCTGGTCTAGTGGGAGGTGTTCCTACCCATGGCAGGGGGTGGAACTAGATGATCTTTAAGGTCCCTTCCAACCCAATCCATTCCATTAATCTGTGAATCAGAGGGTTGGCTAAACATGGGGACAAGTTACCTGGAGGAAGAAAACTGGAATCCACATTGCCAGAGGTTTTGATACCAAGTCAGAAATGCATTTGCAAGGCAAGCTTAGTCCTGCTGTAGAACAGGAGGCCTGGACTAACTAACCTGTGCTTCCATCCCGCCAAATGACCAGCTTCCACCTTAATGTTTCTCATCAATCAGACAGCTTCTTTATTCTAAAGCATTTGACAGCAGATACAAAGGCTCGTGAAAGCAAAGCTATGAAGGCAATTCTAAAGCATTTTACATGAGCCACTTCTCTCACATTTATTACATGAGTCTGCACCCAGCCTTTAGTTTGGGAAGCATGTGATAAATCTGTGACAATAATGTGGAGTTAAACATTTCTGGAGATTCTATTTTCCCCTAACAAATAGGAATTTAAAGTGAAAAAAACACACACACATTTAAAAATGTGGAGAAAAGAAAGTCTCATAAACCACCACTGCTCCTCGGGAGCATTCCCTCCTATATTCATCTAACAGTCCTAAGAATGGCACAGATTGCTCACAAAAACCATCTTGCATGTGTGGAATTCCAGCCAGGGGCTTACAAGGCTCTTCCAAGCCTGGAAGATTTATCTGCAATGAGTAGGAAGGTTCTGAAGGAAAAGGAAAGCAGAATACACAGCTGTAACTTGTGCGGCAGAAATCCTATGAGGATTATTATTTTTAAATAGCAAACTTCAGCTGACAGCATCATAGAATCCTACAATGGCTCAGGTTGGAAAGGACCTCAGAGCTCATCTCCTCCAACCTCCCTACCAGGGGCAGGGACACCTCTCAACTAGACTCAGCTGCTCAAGGCCTCATCCAGCCTGGCCTTCAACATCCCCAGGGAGGAGGCAGCCACAGCCTCCCTGGACAGCCTATTCCAGAGCCCAACACCCTTGTACTGAAGAATTCTTCCTCAAATCCAGTCTGATTGAAAGATAAGTATGGATAAGTATTCAAGGGCCTTACTTGAACAGTCCCTAATGTGCTTTGTTACCTTCTAGTTCCCAAAGGCCACAGGTGGCCTTGGGCTGCTCTTAGAGGAACTTTCACCCATGAAAACACTATTCCAAGAACAGCAATATCTTTATTCTAAAGAAATCTGTTATGGACTGTTTGTGACCAGCACTAGATCTAACCCTCAGATAATGACAGATTCTGGGCTCAGTCACAGGGTTCCTATATTAGCAAATTATTTCATCTTCCCCCTGTATGCCTAAATAGGGAGCAACAGTTTCTCAGCTGATGTGGACATCACACAAATATTAGAGACAGCAGTCACCTATGGTGAAGAGATCTGAAGATACAGTAGTTAAGATTTTTACATCTAGAGAGAAATTTAACACCTGTAACAGAGACCACAATGACTGCTGAGTGTCCAGCACACATCTGATGGCTTTTGCCTTCTACTTAGAAGTAAAGTGGGTTGCTTCATCCATGTGTGTGCAGAGCATCTCAGCATCCTGGATTCTGCATTATCAGAATGATCAGAGGGCTTCCTTCTGTGAGGAAGGGCTGAGAGGGTTGAGGTTGTACAGCCTGGAGAAGAGAAAGCTCTAGACGGACCTTCTGGCAGCCTTTCAGTGCTTAAAGGGGGCATGTATGAAAGATGGGGAGAGCCATTTCAGCAGAGCATGTTGCTACAGCACAAAGGGTAATGGTTTTATACTAAATGAGGGTAGGTGTGAACTAGATTGAAGGAAGACTTTTTTTTACAGTGAGGATGGTGAAACACTGGCATAGGTTGCCCAGAGAGGTGGTAGATGTCCCATCGCTGGAAACACAATGTTCTGATCTAGTTAAAGAGGCTCCTGCTCATTGCAGGGTGGGATGGACTAGATGACCATTAGAAGTCCCTTTCAACCCAAAGCATTCTATGATTCTGTGACTGAACAGGAACCAGAACCCTCCCTCAAGGTATGTATGAAATTCACCCCTGGGATGCTATTCTATCAGCTGACAGAGATTCATTGGCAGACAGTCACAAGACTGTAATTCTGGAGCAGCATGCTGGCCAACCACCCTGCTTACTTTACTGCTGCATAACAAACTCAAAATACAATGCAGAGCTCTAACTGCAGCACATCGGTGCAGCAGACAGGCACCGGTGCTGCTCGTGACCAATGCAAAAGCCCTGATGCTAAAAATCTCCGTTTTTGACTCCTATGGCACAGACCTGCACTCTGGCCACAAAATGCCAAGCAAGCCATCAGGGAGCTGAAATGTGATATTCAGAAAAAAAAACCACCACCACCAAAACCTCAGAGCTGAGACTCTGTGAAGAGGTGTCAACAGAGTTCCCACAAAAAAAAAACCCAACCAAAAACCACCAAACAAACTTGCCTTGATTATCACTCAGGGAAAGAAGCCGCAGTCACTTGCCACAGCTACCTTGCAGTCTAGGGGCAGGCACAACTCAAGATTCTTTCTGGCTTGCAGTAACTACCATGAAATGTATGAATAGAAACTGTTCAAAAATAACAGAGACTGTTCAAAAATATCCATTCCCATACTACTGTTCTGCAGTAAATGGCCAATGTGAAATTCCATGCTAAAAAAAGGTACCTTGCTGCCACCTACATCTTGTCCCACAGCTGAGGCCTTAACCAGGGGCATTTAGGAAACCAAAAGCCACCCCTCTCACCCTTCCCTTTCCATGGCAGGCCTGGGCCATGCAGAACAGGCCCCTGTGCATGGGTGAAGCTGTGCTGTAGCAGGATGCCTGCTGCTGGCAAAGATGCACTTTGCTAGGCCTGTCCTGTGGCATCCTGCCCAGCCATCCCCAAGCACCCCAGCCCTTCCCACCACACCACGCTGGAGACACTGATGAAGCAGGTCTGAATCACTCCTGGTAGCATCGAGTCCAGGCAACAGCAGGTGACTCAAGGGAGTCTGTTTGGACACCACACAGGGACACAGGTGTGTATCAGGGAGCAAGGGTTACCTCTTCTGGTTCATTGAAGCCAGCTGACTCCACTCATTTAGGCAAGGATTGTAACAGTGGGCAGCTGAAATCTCCTGGCTAGTGATCCTGTAGCCTCCAACGATGAAAAGGTAGTTGTCCAGTATTGCTGACCCGTAGCCTCGGACGTTGACCAGATCAGGAGGCAGGTTGTTGGCCAGGGGCAGCCACCGCTCGGCTTCCTCATCATACCTCAGCATAGACCAGGGGGCTTCCACCTGAGAGTGACGGCCCCGAAGCAGGCCCAGGGAGGAGGCACTCTTGAAGTCCCCGATGGCCACAAGAGTGGCGGTGCCCCTCATCCGCATCTCCTTCAAGTGCTGCTGGAGAGCCTGGGGCAGAAGCAGATGCGGCCGAGCATCGGGCCTCCGCAGCACCTGGTGGTAATGGGTAGCCATGAACTCCAGACAGGCGTCGTGCAAGTCCTGCAGCCCGTAGACCTCAGCCAGGCGGTGCAGCTCGAAGCAGTTGCCCAGTCTCACCTGGGAGAGCAGCAAGCGAAGCAGCGGCGTGACCTGTAGGTAGGAAGCAGCTTCCACCAGCTCCTCCAGCAACGGGGGTCCTCATCGCTCCCCTCCTCCTGCTCCAGCCAGGCCAGGCAGGAGGTGTTGATGAAGTCCAGCACCAGCTCCAGCCCCAGAGCACTCAGGCCCCCTCGCAGCAGCTGCTCCTCTTGACCCTGCTCTGCTTCCCGCATGCCCGAGCGGTAGAGGGCTCGGAAATAGTCGCTCTGCTCGATCAGCTTCCTCTTGCACACCGGGTAGCACTTGTCCCCCAGCCGGATCTGCACCACCTCTTCTCCTGCGCCAGCCTCATCCCCTTCTTCCCCTTCCCCCGCCTCTTCCTCCCGTCGCCGCCGCCGCTCCGCCAGAGACATAGCTCACCCCCTCCCCAAGCTGCGCCCCTCAGCCCGGCCGCTGCCGGCCGCCGGCAGACTCCTCCTCCCCGGCGGTCGCGGCCCGGCTGGGCCAGGCTGGGCCAGGCTGGGCGGAGCGGCACCGCGCTGGGCCGGGCCGCGCTGCGGAAGGCGGGCAGGGAGGTGGGGCAGGCGTTCCGGCAGGCTCGCAAGCTCTGTCCCTGCAAGGAGAGAAGACGGGGAAGGGAGGGGAAAACAAAACAAAACAAAACAAAACAAAAGACGGATGAGGGGAAAGAAAGAAAAGCCCTAAAAAGGCAATGCTGAGCGCTCGGGCGGCAGCCGGGCGTCTCCGCGCTGCCCGCCGCGGCCATCCGCGCCGAACGGCCCTTCGGGGCACCCCTGCCCACCCTCTCAGTGCCGGAGAGGGAAGGGGTCAAGGGACAAGATCGGGAAACCCACGCTGGGTTCGCTGACAGGCAAGACATTGGAACCCTTCTGCTGTCTGGGCCGGCACCGGCAGCGCTCTCCTCCTGCCGTCGATCTGCTTGTTCTGCCCTGGAGAGGGGAAATGCACTCGAACCGGACCCGCAGGGGAGATCGAGATGGTCTGAGCACATAGCCAGGGAGGAGGAAGGAGTGATGCCATCGTCCTGATGCCGCGGCATCTTGACACACACAAAAATAATCACAATGGGTTACCTTGCAGCACCTCCAGCACAGCTGTACAGCAAATATGTAACCTTGCCGTGATCTTCCTGACTCCTCCTGCACCAGGCCCTCCCTGCCTCAGCTCATGGTTTTGACATACAAAGGTACTATAACCTGTTCTGCTACTCTTAGCTCTTAGATTTAAACTAAGTTCCTGGATTGGGATATCTCTGTTAGTCGTGGGAGGGATCTACATAGCAGGGCCCCGAGTTTAACCTGCACAAGGAAAGGTCAAGTCAACTGAGCACCTTGGGCAGGGATAAAGGGACTGTTGTCTTTGCCTTGAAATGTAATGGCAATCCTTTCTCAAAAAAACAAAACAAAACATCAAACAAACCAAAACCCAAACAAAAACAAACCCCACAAAAAAAACCCACAAACCACCAACAAAAAAACCACCAACCACAAAAGAAACCCCCAAAATCAGTAAAATTATCAAAACCCAAGCAAACAAAAAACTGCTGAAACAGATGCAGAAGTCTGCCATCCTGTGTATTGCTAAATGAGGATTTTTACTTAAGACTTTAAAATATTAAACCTCAAACTTCATAAAGATATTTCCTCCCCTTTGTGTAAAGCTGACTGTAGAAAAGCTTTGCCTTTAACAGCAATGGGACTCATTTCCAAATATGGTAGATTCCTCAGTTTTCAGACAACTTCCTGTTCCCCCTCTTCAGAATGGATAATTTCCTCCAGTTACTAAAACTTTGCAGGGTTGGTTGCTTTTTGGCATTTTTTTTTCTGTGAAATGATCCTCTCTCACTGGGCTGGGTGATCTTCAGCTTCTTGTCTCCAGCCCATAGAAATGACACAAATGTCAGCCTCAGGGTCACAGGTGCTCTTCTCTGCGGGGTTTTATAAAAGCATTTGTTGAGGTGAGGAAGATTTCTCTGCATTTTTGTTTTCTACCTCATTTCAAAGCATTTTCAGCTTGTTGCTTTTGAGAGGCCCATTTCATGTTCTGAAGTTCTTTCATACAGGATTTCAATCAGTGCCAAAGACCAGCCTCCAGCAGCCTCAGTCCCTGTGGCTACTGCTCCTGGTAATGAGTTCCTTGGGTTAGGGGTTGTTTTGGGTTTTTTTGTTTGGTTTGGTTTTGGGGTTTTTTGTTCCTTGTTTTGTGTTCCTCTTTCATTCTTCCTCAATTGTTAATTAATTTTCAGATTCCACTTTCTCGTCTTCTCCATGAAGGATTGCATCATTGAGCTTTTTGGGTTTCTTACATCTAGAATTATAGAATCATAGAGTCATAGAATCATCTGGGCTGGAAGGTCCTCCAAAGGTCATCCAGTCTGACCTCCCCACAGTCAGTAGGGATATCCCCAACTAGATCAGGTTGCCCAGGGCATCATCCAGCCTCACTGTGAATATCTCCAGGGATGGGGCCTCAACTACCTCCATGGGCAACCTGTTCCAGTGTTCCACCACCCTTGTAGTAAAGAAATTGTTCCTAACATCCAATCTAAATATGCTCCAGCTTAAAGCCATTGCCCTGTGTCCTGTCACTGCAGGCCTTTGTAAACAGTCTCTCTCCATCCTTCTTGCAGGCCCACTTCAGGCACTGGAAGGCTGCTATTAGGTCTCCCTGGAGCCTTCTCTTCTCCAGGCAGAACAACCCCAGTTCCCTCAGCCTGTCCTCTGTAGCAGAGGTGCTCCAACCCCCTTGATCAATCTCGTGGCCCTCCCCTGGACCAGAGAGGGGCAACAAAGCTGGTGAGGGGTCTGGAGCATAGCCCTATGAGGAGAGGCTGAGGCAACTGGGGGTGTTTAGCCTGGAGAAGAGGAGGCTCAGGGAAGACCTTATTGCTGTCTACAACTCCCTGAAGGGTGCTTGTAGCCAGGTGGGGGCTGGTCTCTTCTCCCAGGAAACCAGCAACAGAAAAACAAGACACCGTCTCAAGCTGTGCAGGGTGATCTTAGAAAGAAGTTCTTCATAGAAAGAGAGATTGGCCATTGGAATGTACTGCCCAGGGAGGTGGTGGGGTCAATGTCCTTGGAGGTGTTTAGGAAAAGATTGGATGAGGCACTTAGTGCCATGGTCTGGTTCATTAGTTAGGGTTGGGTGATCGGCTGGACTTGATGATGTTGGAGTTCTCTTCCAGCCTGGTTGATTCTGTGATTCTGTGGACCTGCTGCAAGTTCATGTTTCCTCTAGCTGAAGCCTGCTTTTGAGCACTGGCTGTTTTCTTCTCTGTCTCAGGTTCAGCCTTGAGAAGATGATCACACAAGAAATGACCTACCACTTCAGCGGGAGTCCAGCTCCTGTTTCCTTCTTGTACTTTAGTTCCCAGAGGCAGACATTTTGAGCTCTTGTAATCATTCATACTTCAGAGGTAAAAGAGAGCTGATGTTTGTCATGGCTGTTACACTCCCCTGTTGGAACACATTAGGGTTGCCAACGTGGTGCTGTGATTGCCATCTTTAAATATCTGTTTTGAAGCTTCTTTGATGTATTGGTAACTTGGCTCCTAACTGGGGACTTCTTTTTTTTCCCATCTAGTTAGTATGATCAGCCCTGCTCCCTCAAAGTGTTGACTCTGCAGCCTGCCTAGATGCAGTATTTCTTCTGTTCCCTGAGCACCTGCACCTGCCACTCTCCCAAGGATTTCAAGCCCACCTTCTTCAGTCTCTGTCATGTGCTAAGTGTTTTCTTCCTGCCAGCAAACCTCAGAGGGCACTGACTCTGGCTGTCACGGGAGCTGCCACATGCACAGGGGGTCAGCAGCACTCTTTGTTGAATGGCCACCTCTGCAAAAGGCCTGAATCTATGCCCTTCACTAGTCGAATTTGCTGGCCTGGTTGTCAGCTCTCTGTGCTTTATCCTGCCTTAGGACTGGGCAGTTGTGTGAAGTCAGAGCATGCTGACAGGGCGGTCCCTGTTTTTTTAGTGCACTAAGCAGGCAGGCTGTATGGTGTGCTTATGTAGTATTTGCCTGCAAATGCAGCCAGGGCAAGGACTGCAAATATACAGAACAAAGGGGGGAAATGGACATTTCAGCATTTTGACATGATTTCTGGGCAACTCTCTCCAGGAAGGAGACTAGAGGAAAATATATTGATTTACCAGAAGGATGCAGAGAGCAAAATCTTGTATTCTCTCCCCTTAACAAGGGACATACATTTGGTGGTGGTGGCAGCACAGGTTGGGTAAGAGATGTTACAGAAGGGGCAAGAGAGAGACAGTGGCTGGGAGGAGGAAGGCTGAGATCTGGCTCTGGGCTGCCATATGAGGTTTAAGCATTTTGGTGAATTTCAGTTTTATGGACACTATGAAACTAAGGAACATTGGGTCTGGGAGGGCCAGATGCAGTTATTCTGCAGAGCTGCCTTCTGGCTGTATTTTACAGCCTTTTTGCCCAGCTCCAGCTTGGGATTGTGTGTTCATAGGCACCAGCCTCTCTCAGTGAACAGCACTGTTTTCATTGATGTAACAGAGATGAAGTTTCAAGCCAGGTCCCATAAAATAAATAAGAGGTGAATAAGAGGTGATTTTTCTTCTGCTTGCCAGAATATTTGCATAATTAGGAGGAGCAAGTTTGATGAGCTTTTTAGCAAGACCAGTTCCTACAGGAATTTCATCAGGATTCAGAGTCTCATGGCCACCATAGAGTACCTCTCTAACAGCAAATTCTCTCAGACGCTTGATTCCCTCATCTATGGTAGTCCAGGGTTTAGCATTCCATGGAAGATCATCTCGGGAAGGATACCTCATGAGAGTTGCCATTAAGAGGCGTATCCAGAGAGTAACCTTACCGAGAGTCCGGCCTAGATGTCTATCTATTCCATTATCCTTTGAGAGAGTTCCTAGTTGAGCTGCTGACTTGTCTCTAACTACCAGAGCTGGAGCACCTGTATCATAGCATCTACCAAGCCAAGCTAGAATTGGCTCCTTATCCACTCTGATGTAATCTTTACGCACATTCCTCAGTTCTTCGTGCGGTGAAGAACAGCTGTCAATGTCATCTGACTCCTCCTCTGCCTCATCTTCCTGAAGTTCTTGTCCCAATAATCTTACTGTCACTCTCCTAAGAATCTGCTTAAGGTCAGGAGTACCACCTTTGGTTGTTCTGCTATCAGCAATTTGCCCTGCATCTCCATCCAGTGATGATCTCAATAACTCAGCTCTATCTTTAAGACAAACCTTTTCCTCCATCTCAGCAGGGTCTCTTTGAGCAGAAGTTCCCTCACCAGGATCCTGCTGCTCTCCCCATCAGCATCTGGATCAGCTTTGCCCTTTCCACCTCTCGTTTTTAAAACAGCTACCTGCTTAACTGGAGCTATGTTTGGATTTACAGCTGGCTTAATAGAAGCTGACAGGTTTTGAGACGAATCAGCTGCTGTGGAGGACACTTCCGGTCCTGCCAAAGAAGAAGGAGGAAATGGCTTTGCCCCATTAATGGCTGCCGAGGGCGTGGAAGCCATGTTAGGAGCTGCCGCTGCCGCTGGCTGATTGCCAGAGCCACCAACAGCACCGTTCAGAGCAGCCGTTCCGATGGACTTTTTAGCCTTGTCGTTAACTGATACAGATTCTGCATTCTCCTCATCACTAGATACCTCTGGGGTAGAGTTAGAGCTGCGCTTTCTGCGTTTCGATCTACGCTTAATTACAAAGCACGCTTTAGACACTCTATATATCTTCCTCTCTCGGTACAGCGTATATAACCAGAACACATTACTTATCACCAACATCAGGATTGCACATATCAAATAAATCACCTTTGGATCCCAGCCATCACTTAAAACAACCTTTTCGCCTACCGGGATCTTAAACTCCTTTATCTCTATGGGCAGAGTGCTGGAGGTCACATTCCCGTATCTGTTAAGCCAGAAGAATCCCAGGCACCGGTCGTAAAGAAGCTGAATCTTATACTTAAACCATAAATACAATCTATACATCAAGTATCTGCCTAAGCGATCGAAAATCAATCCCATGAAGTACTTGTAGACCAGTACCGAACAAACTGAAAAGACCAAACGTTCTAAAATCCAAAACACTTTCATGTTTGCAACTCCGACTCAAGCAGGCAATAAATCAAGCAACCTTTTAGCCCAGCTTCTGGACAGCAGTTATCCACAAGCCCCACGTCGGGCGCCAATTAAAAATATGTGGTGGAGTAGGAAGGTTCCCCCCACACACAAAAGAATTCCACAGCTAACTCAGCCGGAGAAGCAGATGAAAGCTGTATTTTACAAGCAGATATGGAATGCAGTGAATATGTACAAAAACATACAATATTTACAATATATACAGAAATATACAGCAATGTATGTAATACAGGAAACTTTTCCCCAACCCCCCCTGCAGCCAGGGGGTTCGGCCTGCCCCTCCCTTCTCCCTCCCTACCACCCCTTTTTCCCCAAAAGGGTTAGAGAGAGAGAGAGAAAGGAAGGTAATTAAAAGGGGAAAACTTTGTTAAAGCTCAAAGCGAATGCAAAGTTAGTTTTCTTATCTGGTTAGCAAGAATCGTTCCTGCGTAGCAAGCTGTTGCTTCAGGGAGAAAAGCAGGCCAGCTCACAGTACAGGGGGAAGAAGAAGACGACTGACTGCCCCCCCCCTGAAAGACTAAACAAGAACCTTCAGCCGGGTTCCACCAATGAAATTGGATTAGCATATCGTTGTTTTCATTTATATACCAAAATATTCGGCCAGAGTGTTCAGAAAGTGTCCCTTTCTTAAAGGCACAGCCTAACCCGGTCACAGTTGGCTTGTTTGTTCATTTATTTGTTTGTTTGTTTTGTTGTTGTTGTTCTGTATTTGTAGAGATAATCTGGTCTGTCTCCCAGTCCACAGCTCTATTGTTTTATGCTAAGATCAATAATACATAATCATTGTACTGGGATAAGAGAAAAGCTCGTCCTGTTTTACCAGCAATTGTGGTGGTTCTTCTGAAGAGAGTAGGAAATGGAATCCTAGTGCTAGAGCCACAAAGGCAAACTCTGTACTTAAGATTAAGAAAATATTTGAATGATCTTTGAAACAAACATGAAAGACACTCTTCAAGGAGGTGCTGACACATGAAATAACAGGAAAACAAGTCAGCATGCTGGTGGGTATTACACGAGTGCCTGCTGAAGAATTTACACGGAAGGGAAGGCAAGGGTAGCTACACTCAGCTTTTTAATACCTAGCTTTTAGAGTTTGGCTTCTGGAGCAACACCTTCAAGCTGTTTTAGGTAGTTCAGATCTCTCTTTTCAGTGCCTGAGAGACAAATTGTAAGGAAAAGGATTCTCAAGCGCTGACAAATGGAGCGGGAAGGCTCCAGGCTGTCCATAAGGGCTCTTTAGGATTGAGGTGGCCATTTCTGCCTGGGATTCACAGGCCAGGCACTTTTTCCTGTGCTTGGTCCCTCAACTATTTTTGTGTAGTTAATGCCTGAATTATTTCCAGGATGAAGAGAGATCCCTATTTTAAATAGGCTTGGAAATGGAAGAAGCTCTTTTATACAGCAGCACATTGTAATCGACCGTTCAACCATGATGTGGAAAACCTAAGCTGCTGCCCCTTTCTCTGCTTGGTCACACATTTCTGTAGCCCTCTGGCTTTTCCAGCAGAGCAAAAGCAAGGAAACAAAGAAACCCAGGAGGAGCTACTGCCACAAAACTAGGAGAAGCAAAGGCAGAGATACACTAGATAGCAGCAGCATTCTTCTGTTTTGTGTGGGACTTGGCTCATGCTTCCCACCTGGCACAGGATGAGTGTAGGCCTGCTACAAGCTGCTCTGTGTGCATAGACCTGAAGCCTGCTTGCACTTTAGATTAATTTCAGCTGTTTCAAACTGCCTAATTTTACTGAAAAAAAACATGGCCATGAACCACTGCATTGTAAACTGGATGGGTCTCCAGGTTAGTAAGGTCATGAGATACACAGCAAAGGAGGGTAACAGAAGTAGCAGTGACTGGAAGCTAGAATGACAAATGCTTTTCTTGGCAGGAAACTTGCTTTACATACACATGAGAAGGCCTGAATTTCTTTGTGAGTCTAACACAAGATCACACAAAAAAATCTGCAGCAGAGGAGAACACAACCCTTAAACACCAGTACAGGAAGACTCAGGGGCTGGGTGTTTGTTTTAGGCAACCCTTTTCTTGATTCACCACCAAGACCCTGGCTGATACATGAGAGCCACAAAAGGCCACACCAACCTGACAGCTTTAAGGCAAGGGCCACATGGAGGGAAAAGATACTAAGGGAATACTGAATTCCTTTCATCCTTGTTAGTCTAAAATGTGCAGTGGAGCTGACTGAGGGGCTGTTTAAACTATACATGCTAGCTGAGAGAAAAATCTAAAGGGCCACCTTCTTCCCTCCGAGACTCCAGGGAGCTGGGTATTGGGTAACAGTGGAATTCCTCAGGAGAGGAATTAGACTCCTGGAAAGGATTCGTCAGCTGCTGCCATTGTTTAGTATTCTCCAGGTCACAGGGTACAAAGCAAGCATCTGGGGAACATAGGAAATATCTTGCAGCATTTCAACATTACAAATATCAGTGTCCTAGAGCCTCTTGTCCTTTCTGACTGCAGTACTCAGCTGCACTTGCTCTGCTTTGTGCAGGATGAGCTGCTAGAGACTGTTCAGAGCTGCAGCCAGAGTACTTCTTACCCGATGCCATCAGCAAAGCTAGTAAGAAAACAATATAAAACCCCAGTCCTACTTCTAGTAGCACTTGTTTAGACTTTATTCCCCTTATTTTTTACCCATTTTTTCTGCTTTTGATGCACCTTTTAATAGTTATTCCTTGCAATTCTATGTTTTTTTCCCGATGTAACATGACTGAGAAGGGGAAAAAAAGCCTTGGGAGTGGTATTTTTTTGAATAGTGATGATTTCTTATCTAGTACTTAACTTATCCTTAGTTTAGCCAAACTCAGTGCCTGATCAACACTGAAGTTTGTGCAGCTGAGCTTTATCTAAGCAGCAGACACACTGCTAGTAGGCATTCTCTGTGGCTCATGAGAAAGCTGAGGCACCAGACAGCAGGGTGGAGGCAGGAGTGTGAAAATCATAACAATGGATTCCAGTCTGGTCCATTTTTTATGTCAAAGGCTCGGTAAAATTTTTCATGAAACTCTCTTGGGTGAAATAAGTGTTCTCTGACCCAGAGGGCAAATCATGTGCTGGGCTGCAGCCAGAGTATGGGCAGCCAGGCGAGAGAGGGCATTCTGCCCCTTGACTCTGCTCAGACCCCACCTCCAATCCTGCTGCCAGTTCTGGTGTCCCCAGCAGAAGAAAGACACAGAGCTGTTGGGATGAGTCCAGAGGAGGCCACAAAGATGATCCATGGGCTGGAGCACCTCTGCTATGAGGCCAGGCTGAGGGAGATGGGTTTATTCATCTTGGAGAAGAGAAGGCTCTGGGAGGACCTCTATGCTGCCTTCCAATCCCTGAAGGGATCCTCCAGGAAGGCTGCAGAAGGACTTTTCCTGAGAGTGTCTAGAGACAGGACAAGGTGGAATGGGTTGAAGCTGAGGGAGAGCAGGGCTAGAGTGGATCTGAGGAGGAAGTTCTTTGTGTGATGGTGGTGAAACTCTGGAACAGGCTGCCCAGGGATGCTGTGGTGGCCTCCTGCCTGGGGGTGTTGAAGGCCGGGTTGGATGAGGCCTTGAGCATCTGAGTCTAGTTGAGAGGTGTCCCTGGGCATGGTGGGAGGTTGGAGCAGATGATCTCTGAGGTCCCTTCCAACCTGAGCCATTCTAGGATTCTGTGATTAAAACACAGGCACACAGCTAAGAAAATGGAGATAAAGGTGATTTCAGTGCAGACCTACAATTCATTCATATGGGGTGCAAGGCAGGCACAGAGCTGCCCTGACTTCAGAGAGCATTACAGTTGTGCTATGTGGGATTATGCTGCACATTGGATGGAATCATTTTGCTGATGCTCAAAGGAGGACATAGGTGGGTTCATAACTCACCTGGGAAACTGCAGGCTTTGGTCTCACTGTTCAGCTGGTAGTTGTCATCTTCCAGCACAGATGATTTATGTTAGCATACCTGACTTCAACTGCAGCAGAGAAATGCTTTAAACAGTTGGCACTGGTCTCTCCCTACATCTCAGGCAGGCCGAGTCTGTGCTGGCAGCACTTCTGCATCAGCATGGCACCATCAAGGAGTGTTGAGCTGCTGCACCTGAGCCTCAGGGGGTGTCTCTCACTTCTGTTATCTGCTTGGAAAAGGGTAGGCACAGCCAAAAAGCCCAGCTGTCCTCTCTTGCCTACTCTGCCTTTCCATGAGGGATGTGTCTCTGATCATGTTGGCTTCACTACCACTGACACAGCAAAGAATGGAGACATTGTCAGGGCACTACCCTGGGCTAGGCCATAGCAGCTAGTACCAATGTCTCCCAGAGCTGTTCAAAGAGCATAAATGCTCCAGCTTCAGCCTGGCTCAAGACACTCACTACCCTCCCCCACTAGACTGGGAGGAGTTTTCAAGATATTCAAAGGAGAAGCACAGGACAGTAATGATGTGGACAACAAATGACCCATGAAGTAATGTAGTTTTAGAGGCCCTGATCTGACTCCAGGATCAAAGTCTTGGCATTTCCAGACCTTTCCAGGAATGTCCTTTTGTACTGTACAGATCCTCTTTCTTCTGCTCTTTGTGTCCTCAGTACTAGAGCCACATACTCCATGTAAGCTAAATAGAGTTCCAAGTACCAAGATAGATCTGTTACTCTATATGGAGAGAAGTGTCAGCTTTTGGTTATGTTTAGCAAAGGAAGAGTTAATGCCTGATGACGAATTCTTTGTGCTAGGAAGGTCTTGGATGGTGCCATTGTCACTGCCAGCCCAGGTGGAAAACCCCAGGTACAGTTTCTGTTTCTAAGAAGGGTCATTAAAAGCTCCTTCTGGGACAGGTACTATTATATCCCTTTCACTGAAAGGGCTGCAGGGACACCCACGTCCTCAGAGAACAGGCAACTGCCTTTTTGTTTTCCAGGAGGGAATTTGAGAAGACTGATGAAAAGAATGATTGAGCACCATGAAGTGCTGCCCTGACTCTAGCCAGAGAGACTCCTTCCTCACAGCAGAAGTCTCTTGGTCCCCCTTGCAGAGCGCTCGGAGCAGTCGGTCCGTGGTTTGCAGGTAAGAGCTGGGTATTTCCTTCTTGATTTCAGACTTCAGCATTAAATGGTGTATATGCAATTCCCATTGAAAAGGCAAAGGGGAGTGATGGGGAAGCTGGCAGACAACTCTGATGTTTAACAGACAGACCTTTTTAGGTTTTAAAGGAAATTGCCTAAAGCAGCCATTTAGGGACTTGTTTCAGTCTCTTTATATTGCAGTAAATAAAACCTTTCTCTGCAGCCATTCCTGCACTTACAATTTATTCAGAAACAGAGCAAGGAGAAAGAATGGCAAGTAATGGAAAGGCAAAAAGGCTCCTTGTCTGAAGCACACAGCAGAACAGGGTAAAACCATGAAGGTACTAAGACTAGGAAGGTGTCTGTTGCAAAGAGTGGCCACCAGCAAAAGAGACTCCCCATTGCAAACACAACCCTCTGGAGTGTTGTTCCCCCTCTGCCTGCTTTTGCAGATGCATCATTAAGAGTTCTGCACAGTGAGTGCTTTCACTCACCAAGGAAGTGATAATGACTTGTGTCATCTGCACAAACACTTCCCAAGGCATCAAACCAACCCAGGGGAACTCAGACAGCATAACCTTCCTGTGCCTGCAGACATATGAACCACTGAAGCTCCCCAGGACATCATGCCAATAATCCTATTTATTTACATGGACTAAAGACACACTCAGCTTTACCTAATACAGACACTTGTTTTGCATGCTTAAGCTCCTTGGGAAATGATTCCTCAGGTTATTCAGAGTCTGAGTTTCTCTTCCTGGGGAGATGGGAAGAATAAGAGTGAGGAGAGCAATTAGGAATCAGCATTTTTGCATGTAAGTGTTACAGCAAAAATCAGATCCCAGACTCATACTGTGTGTTGGAGGCAGTGTAGGAATGCTGATGCCTTGGAAGAGTTGGGAAGCTGAAAAAACCTGTTAGGAAAACATCCTATCACTAGTGCTGGTGTCAGTGACAGACTCATGCCTGCAAAGCTTCCTGTGCAACCTGCTGAGTGCAAACAAACAGCTGTGTTGCAACGTGCATGGAGGAAATTCACAGAGGTTAAAGCACAGCCAGGTACCAAAGCAAAGCAAAGAGAAGAATGAAGAAGAGCTGGTTTGCTAAAGAGGCTTAGAGCATTGCCCTCTCATGCTCTTCTCTACAATTTAATTCCTGTATTTCCCACCCCAGCCTTGCAGACTGCACAATATCAGACAGTGTCTGGAAATCCTCCTAATTATTGCCAGGAGTTCCACTGAATACATAAATGCCTTGGTCTAGCTACTGGATCAACAGGAGTCAACCTGGTCTGAGGTATAGCACCTTCCAAGCAGCTCTTTAAGGTACAGCATTGTAGACTTGCTGGCTCATTTCCAGAGTGGGGGCCCTGTTCTACAGGACAAACAGCAGGACAGGCTGAGGGACCTGGGCTTGTTCAGCCTGGAGATGAGAAGGCTCCAGGGAGACCTAAGAGCATCCTTCCAGTACCTGAAGGGGTACAAGAAGGCTGCAGAGGAACTGTTTGCAAAGGCCACTGCTCACAGGCTAGAAAGGCCTGGGTGTCTCCCAGTCCTATCTCTTAGTGTCTTGGTGAATTATTACATTTTCCACTGTAAAATGACTCAAACATCCCAATACTCCTTTTCTGCCCCTGTACTCAGCACTGGTTAGGCCACACCTTGAGTACTGTGTCCAGTTCTGGGCCCCTCAGTTCAAGAAAGATATTGAGACACTGGAACATGTCCAGAGAAGGGCAAAAAGGCTGGGGAGGCGTCTGGAGCACAAGCCCTGTGAGGAGAGGCTGAGGGAGCTGAGGGTGTTTAGGCTGGAGAAGAGGAGGCTCAGAGGAGACCTTATTGCTGTCTACAACTAACTGAAAGGAGGTTGTAGCCAGGTGGGGGTTGGTCTCTTCTCCAAGGCCACCAGAACAAGAGGACACAGTCTCAAGCTGTGCCAGAGGAAGTTTGGGCTTGATCTTAGAAGTTCTTCACAGAAAGAAAGATTGGCCATTAGGATGGGCTGCCCAGGGAGATAGTGGAGTCACCATCACGTGGAGGTGTTTAAAAAGAGACTGGATGTGGCACTTGGTGCCATGGTCTAGTTGATTAGTTTGGGTTGGGTGACAGGTTGGACTTGATGATCTTGGAGGTTTCTTCCAACCTGGTTGATTCTATGTGATTCTCTGTGTGTGCTGGACAAATTGCTTCAGGCCTGCAGGGACAGGATGAGGGATAAAGGTTTGAAATGAGAGAAAAGCAGATTTAGATTGGATGTGAGGAACAAGTTCTGCATCATGAGGGTGCTGGAACACTGCAACAGGTTGCCCAGGGAGATGTTTGAGGCCTCATGCCTGGACATATTCAAGGTCAAGCTGGACAAGGCTCTGAGCAAGCTGCTCTAGTGCAGAATATCCCTGCTGACTGCAGGGGGGTTGGACTGAATGAGCTTTGGGGGTCCCTGCCAACCCAAACCATTCTATGAAATGACTTTGAGGCCCCCCTCCATGTAACTCAGCTCTACTTCATATAGAACTGGGACAATTCTTTGGTTCTAATCTTGAAGAAGGAAAAAAAATGAGACAGTCTAAAATACTGTTTTCTGTTCAGCACTAAATTCTTACTGCAGACAGCCATATTCCCACCTCTACTGTACAGTCCACTGAATTTCAATCCACTGCATATTGCAGTCCTTAAAGTCTTTCTGTAGGACAAGCTCACAGGAGTGGGACTCAGGGTTCAGCCTCTGTTCTTCTAAGAAACAGAACATTTGAGAGCTTCAGGTTTCAGCACAGGTGCTTGATAAAAATGCCTCCTTATATGCCAGCTGTCTTGTGTTTCACTCACAGGCGTTTTCCAAGCTTAAATGGGGACAGAAAAATCCATCCTGACTTTTCCAATATCCTTAAAACTGCTCGGGGCAGAACTTTGCCCTTTTGTCCAGAGATGAATGCAGGTCACAGTTTTCTCTACCCAGACACATCAGTTCCAAGATCTTTACAAATAAAACTGGGTTATTCTTGCAACCACTGCAGAACAGGGAAGGGGAAAACAATGTCCACCTGTAGCTGGTAGATAGAATTAGATAGCTCAGTATGTTAGTAGAGAAGGAAACTATATTTGCAGCCACCAGAGACTTACAGGTGTTGGTTGCTGAGAAGCTCCCAGGAGCCAGCAGTGCCCTCATGCAGCCCAGAAGGCAGCTGTGTGCTGGGCTGCAGCCAGAGGAGTGTGGGCAGCAGGGCAAGAGAGGGGATTCTGCCCCTTGACTCTGCTCAGACCTCACCTCCAATCCTGCCTCCAGTGCTGGTGTCCCCAGCAGAGGGACAGAGAGCTGTGGTGGAATGAGTGCAAAGGAGGCCACAAAGATAGTTGAAGAGCTGGAGCACCTCTGTTTTGAGGACAGGCTGAGGGAGCTGGGCTTGTTCAGCCTGGAGAAGAGAAGGCTCTGGGAGGACCTCTATGCTGCCTTTCAATCCCTGAAGGGATCCTCCAGGAAGGCTGCAGAGGGACTTTTCCTGAGGGTGTCTAGAGACAGGATAAAGGGGAATGGCTTGAAGCTGAGGGAGAGCAGGGTTAGACCAGAGTTTAGGCAGAAGTTCTTCAGTGTGAGGGTGGTGAGACTCTGGAATAGGCTGCCCAGGGAGGCTGTGGGTCCTTCCCCCTAGGGGTGTTGAAGGCCAGGTTGAATGAGGCCTTGAGCAGCTGAGTCTAGCTGAGAGGTGTCCCTGGGCATGGTGGGGAGGTTGGAGGAGATGATCTCTGAGATCCCTTCCAGCCTGAGCCACTCTAGAATTCTATGTTAAGGCTCTCTTCCTGGTTCAGTCTTAAAATGACAGAAGACACAAACTTGGGACAAAGGACTCTGAATTTTCTGAATGACTAAAAACGACTTTTGCCTTTTGTGTCTCAAAAACTGTCTCCAAATAATAGAGAACAGGAATGAGTATCATTATCTTATGTGGATCATAAAATGGCTTCTTCCTTCCAGCAGCTGCCCAAACAGCACAATGGGAATTGTTTGGGAAGAGCATCCCCTGGCTCATGTCCCTGGCAGAACTGGTTGTACCCTTACCACTCAAGACATTACCTCCTAAAATGCTGGTCCAAACTTTAGTGCAGCCCTGGGAGAGAAAGAGCCCCTTGCCTGGCAGACATGGTTCTGCTGGTGGCAGCAGTACTGCTGGTTCTGGGCTTGGCTATGAAGTCAGAAGCTCTCTGCTCACCCACAACCTTCTACAAGGACTGCTGGATCCGGCGCTTCCCAGGCCTCCTGATCGACCTGCAGGAGTCACAGCAGAGGGGAGCCCGAGTGCTGAAGGTTTATGCAGAAGTCTCACCTCAGCAGTGCAGCAGAAGCTGCTGCCTCTTGAGCAACGGTGAGTGGGTACTGCCATGCTGATGGCACACAGGAACATTTATGGGACAACATTCTGGGCATTTTCTACACAAACCTTCCTTTATTTGAGGAGGAAATAGTGCAAAAGGACACAGAAAGGATCCGAGTGTCGGTCTGAGGCAGGAAAGCAGAGGCACGCTGTAAATGTCCACTCATCTTCACCCCAGAGAAGGGAGTTTGCTAGAAGACTACTCTAGAAACACAAGAAAACCTTAGGGTCTGCTTTGAAATTTCAGATCTGTGACGAACCTTCCAACAATAACTCTCCAGTACCCACCACACTCCTGTAGAGAAAGATTAGGGACAATGATTCCTCTTCATGAAGGAGGACACTAAAGCAGGACATGGTGAAGGAGCAGGGGGAGGGAACAGACAATTTGTCCTTCTCTGAAATACCAGAATCTTCCTTTCTTGCAGAGAACACTCTCTTGTTCTGCTGCCACTCTATGGTTCTGCTGCAATCCATATGAAGTTTTTCAGTCCAAGGGTGGTGAGACTCTGGAACAGGCTGCCCAGGGAGGCTGTGGCTGCCTCATGCCTGCGGGCCAGGCTGGATGAGGCCTTGAACAGCTGTGTCTAGTTGAGAGGTGCCCCTGCCCATGGTGGGGAAGTTGGAGGAGGTGAGCTCTGAGGTCCCTTCTAGCCTGAGCTATTCTAGGATTCCGTGATTAACATGAACAGTAAAATTACAGCAATAAATAATAGCAGTTATTGAGAATAAAAATAAGGAAAGGAGGGGTCTGGATATGGAGGATAAAAGTGAGATACCAGTTACTAAAAACACCAGATCTAAATTTTGCTGAAATTGTGAATTACAATCAAAAAGATGACTTTGACATAATAAATATAACCATCAGCAGCGCTCCCAGAAAGAGTCCACTTCTGTCTTAAATATTGTGAGGAAAGAGCAGCTGCCTGCATTTCACACTATCACAGAATGCCTCAGCCTATTCCAGAGACTCACCACCCTCACACTGAAGAACTTCTTCCTCAGGTCCAGTCTAACCCTGCTCTCCCTCAGCTTCAAACCATTCCTCCTTATCCTGTCTCTGGACACTCTCAGGGAAAGTCCCCCTGCAGCCTTCCTGGAAGATCCCTTCAGGTATTGGCAAGCAGCTCTAGGGTCTCCCCAGAGTCTTCTCCAGGCTGAACAAGCCCAGCTCCCTCAGCCTGTCCTCATAGCAGAGGTGCTTCAGCCCTTGGATCATCTTTGTGGCCCAGTATTAATGATGTGATGTCAACCCCATAACCCCATGGACCATGCAGTGGTCACCCTGCTGGTAAGTTCAGCTTTGTCCTTCCTGCATTGCAGCTTCCTGCAATCTGGCAGTGTTCTACCATGGAGCTGTTCACGAGCACATGAACTGCCTGCACCTGTCCTGCCCAGCACTGGAGAGCTGCATCGTGAAGGCTGGGAGCAACGTGGTTCTCTACAATATCAGTGCAGGTAATGAAGTGTTTCCTGAAGAAAGGCTGAACCCCAGCAGCTGCAGAAAACCTGGAAAATGATCCTGGGGCAGCTGCTGTGCTAGGAGATCTGCAGCAACATGCAATGCTAAGCCCCCAGTTTCCCCTGAGTCATGAGTGAACCTGCTTCTGAGAGCACTTCTCCCTTCCCACCATGCAGTACACGGCAAGGCCTACTCCCAAGATTGATGCTTCAAGTACCTCATCAGTACTGTGCTGGGGGAAAATGTCCCCTCAGATCTGAGACACAGAGAGGCAAGGCTGCCACTGCTCCATGTCCCCTGAGCAAACAAGCTACAAGGCACATTAGGTGCCTGCACAGAGGACACTTCCATACACCAAATGTAGGTGCAACCAGGCACACAGGCAACACAGACTGCACCAAGAGCTTCCTCCTGCCTCTTCTGGCTGCAAAGGATGGAGATGGTACAAATCTATAAGCACAGCTACGTACCATGCCAGTCTCCTCAGCAACTAGGCTCAGACACCAGTCTGCCCAGTCTGGACCCCTGTCGCTGTCACCAGAATCTACAAGCCCCTGAGGGTGAAGCCCCCTCAAGCTGCTGGTGCAGACTGTCACACACACAACTGGCTGGGTCTCCCCTGCTCCCCAGCAGCCTGGATCTCTGCATTTCCTACCCTTTGGTTCCTTCCCTAGGATTCCATAGCAAGTCCTGTCAATCCCAATGTACACAGTTTGCATCCCATAAGGTTTCTCCTAACCCTAGGCAGTGACAGCCCAGTCCAGAAGATGCTGATGGGTGTTACTGGGGCTTCTTTCCCTGTCCTTGTGTCCATATGCTCCTGGTATGAGCGTACAGAGGAGCTCTGATCACAGAACCTGACTCTCGTTACAATTTAACAGGGGCTGATCCAGATCTTCTGCTCTTTGGAAAACTGGCATCCCCACAGGCCAGTCCTCACCTCTCCCCCAGTGAACATGAAAGGCAAAACAGCACAAAAGCCACCAAGCAGGAGCGATGCCAGCATCGTAACACCACCTCCAGTTCTCTTCTGATCCAAGCTCCATCTTCTACCAGTATCTACAGCTTGCCAGCCTCCAGCACCAGCCCGAGGGTCACAACCCCTGCAGTTCCTGCTCACTCCAGGGCAGAAACTCTTCCTACAGGTGATCCTTTAGCTAGGAGGACAAGCACAGCTTCAGGAAGCAGCAGGTCAGTCCTCAGCTCAGACAAAACTGTGCACTCAACTTTGACACCCAGTTCTGCCAAGGTGTTGTCCCCCATGCCCACTCCTCCTGGCCTCAACAGCAGCAAGCAACACTCCAACGAAACCAAAGGATACAGCGGCAGGAATTACACCTCGGAGAACCAGGCACCTCCCTGGGAGCCTGCAGCCCTGGGGGTCTGGCTGATTCCTCTTGTGCTTTGCTCTTCTCTCATCTTCCTCTGCTGCTGCACTGCTGCTTTCACAGCAGGGCACTGCAGCAGCAGGAAAGGGCACTACAAGCCCATACGGAGAAAAAGAACCACCTCAAGGCAGATCATAAAATACAGCACTGCCAGGAGCAGCTGGTGAGCTACACTCACCAAGGGCAGCTGGTGACCAGTATAGGTTGGGGACTGACCTGCTGGAGAGCGGTGAAGGGGAAAAGGATCCTAGTGGACTGAAGGTTGACCTTGACCCAGCAATGTGCTCTTGTGGCCAAGAAGGTCAAGGGTATCCTGGAGTGGATTAGAAGGCCTGTAGTGAGTAGGTCGAGAGAGGTTCTCCTCCCTCTCTACTCTGCCCTGGTGAGGCCACATCTGGAATATTGTGTCCAGTGCTGGGCGTCTCAGTTCAAAAAGGACCTCAGGGAGCTGCTTGAGAGAGTCCAGTGCAGGGCCATGAAAATGATGAAGGGAGTGGAACATCTTCCTTACAAGGAGAGACTGACGGAGCTGGGGCTCTGTAGCTTGGAGAGGAGACTGAGAAGTGACCTCATTCCTGTTGATAAATATGTGCAGGGTGAGTGCCAAGAGGATGGAGCCAGGCTCTGCTCTGCCCAATGACAGCACAAGGGGCAATAATGGAAGCTGAGGCACAGGAAGTTCCATGAAAACAGGAGGAGAATTATTTCACTATGGGGGTGACAGAACACTGGAACAGGCTGCTCAGGGGGGTTGTGGAGTTGTTGAGTCTCTCTTTATGGAGATACTCCATCCCTGGAGGTGTTCAAGAAGCTGTACATGTGATGCTTCAGGACATGGTTGAGTAGTCAGGTTATGGCTGCACTCAATGATCTTAAAGGGCTTTTCCAGCCTTGGTGGTTCTATGAAAAGAAGCCACATGAGCAGTCAGAATGTGGCTTAGCAGAGGACCAGGAATGCCCAAGCTAAGCAAGCACAGGTCACCAAGGTAACTCAAAGCATACTTTATTCAAAGGGTAAGATAGATGGGCAGGAACATTCTATTCACAAGGAAATCCCGTGGTGAAGACAGATCTGAGGAGTACTGCAATGTGCAGTCTCCCATCTGTTGTCCTTGGCTGAGGTTGTAACTCTCCACATCACACAGTGCTGCTGGCAGAGCTGTTAGCCACTCCTGCAGCGCCCAGGTGTAGCTGCAGGCTCTGCTGTCACAGCACTGCTTGGATGTTCAGCAGTTTCTTCACGCATTCCTTGTACTGAGACACGTTCCTTTCTGTTTCACCTTCATTTTTAAGCGCAATCACAGAGTTTCTGTAGTTCTTGACCACCTCAGATGCAAGCAGCTCTTCCTCAGTGCCAGGACTGAGGTTCTCTGAGGCTTTTATCCGCAGCAGCGTGTCCAAGGCGTTTCTCTGGGAGCAGCTGTTCTCCCAGACATACTCTTCCATGTCTTCCTCAGACTTCTCACTCTCCCACTTCTCAGTTTTCTGAAAGAAGGAACACACAGTCTGAAAAACTCCTCCAGGAAGCCATAGTAATAATGTAAAGAAACAGAGTCTTGCTACAAGGGTGGAGTCTCACATCTGGGAAAGAACAACCCCATGGACCAGGACAGATTGGGGGTTGACCTGCTGGAGAGCAGTGTAGGGAAAAGGGACCTGGGATTCTGGTGGAGAGATCCAAAGATGCCCATGAGCCAGCAAGGGTGGGTTGTCATTGTGGTCTTTTAAAGTATTCAGCCTAGAGAAAAGATGACTCTGGAAGGACCCTAGAGCTGCCTTCCAATCCTTGAAGGGATCCTGCAGGAAGGCTGCAGAGGGACTTCTCCTGAAGGTGTCTAGAGACAGGACAAGGGGGAATGGTTTGAAGCTGAGGGAGAGCAGGGCTAGACTGGATCTTAGGCAGTTGTTCTTCAGTCTGAGGGTGGTGAGACTCTGGAATACGCTGCCCAGGGAGGCTGTGGCTGCCTCCTCCCTGGGGGTGTTGAAGGCCAGGTTGGATGAGGCCTTGAGCAGCTGAGTGTAGTTGAGAAGTGTTCCTGCCCATGGTGGGGAGGTTGGAGGAGATGAGCTCTGAGATGTCTTTGAGCATGAACCATTCTGTGATTCTATCCACTACTCAACAAGATTGCTGCAGTTAAACCATAATATTTAATCATCTTTTTTTAAGACCTTTTTTTTTTTTTTTTAAAGACTTCAAGTTCTTGGGCTATTTGCATTTAAAAATACTTCAACAAATGCTGCATCCTGCACCTGGGCAATGAAATCTCTTGTCTTCTAAACCTGCCAGACAAAATGTTCAGTCAGAAACAGTGATGAGCACTGCTCAAAGGCTCACATGACTGACATTAAAACCTGGACAGCAGTAAAAGAGCCTCATTCAACCTGTAGAAGACAAGAGCAGAAAAAGCCATCCTGTAGCCTGCATGGCTGAAAGAGTGGAACAAGTAGGGTATAGGGAAATGCTCTTTGTGTGTCTGACAAACACTGCAAGTCAATATGGAGAGTCACAGAGTTTTAAATTAACATCACCCTATTCTATACCCCCTTGTTCAGCTGCACAGTGTCTGTCCAAGACACTTTCCCCCCTACACTCTCAAAGAATTTCCAAGCAAAAGTTCCTCTCACAGGGATAGGGTTTCTCAAGAGTAAGACAATATGGATATCACTCCTAGTCATTTCCTGGACCAAACTCACCTTTGAAGTTCAAACAAAAGACCACTGTGAGGCTTCTAGCTTTAAGTTATAGCCAAGGCAACAAGAACTAATTGCAGTTGCTACATTTATCTCCTCAGCAAATCCCTTGTCTGCACACATATAACTTAGGGCATTTTGGAGATGCAGGCTGATAAAAAGATTGAGATTCCCTTATCTCTTGTGAGCAATGCAGAGCTAAATTTTAGAGGAGGCCAAAGAGACTCAGGTATTCCTTTTGTGGAATCCTGCTCAGCTGAATGGTTTTGTCAAAATGGGTTTAAAATAAGATCTAACTTGCAGGGGAGCGCAAGGCAAGAAGGGATGGGGAAGATTTCAGAATTCATTTCTTAGCCCTGCTACAAGAAGCCAGCACCCACTGCTGCAGTGATGGTGGCCATATCTCCAAGTGAAGTTACCCTGCTGTACATGTCCAGTTCTGGGCACCTCAGTTTAAGAAGGACATTGAGACACTTGAACCTGTCCAGAGAAGGGCAACGAGGCTGCGGAGAGGCCTTGAGCACAGCCCTGTGAGGAGAGGCTGAGGGAGCTGGGGTTGTTTGGCCTGGAGAAGAGGAGGCTCAGGGAGACCTCATTGCTCTCTACAACTACCTGAAGGGGGTTGTAGCCAGGAGGGAGTTGGTCTCTTCTCTCAAGCAACCAGCACCAGAACAAGAGGACACAGTCTCAAGCTGCACCAGGGGAAGTTTAGGCTGGAGGTGAGGAGAAAGTTCTTCACAGAGAGAGTCATTCACCATTGGAATGTGCTGCCCAGGGAGGTGGTGGAGTCACCGTCCCTGGAGGTGTTCAAGAGGGGATTGGACATGGCACTTGGTGCCATGGTCTAGTCATGGGGTCTGTGGTGACAGGTTGGACTCGATGATCTTCGAGGTCTCTTCCAACCTTGGTGATACTGTGATACTGAATACAAACAGTTTTGCTAAGTGACTGTACTGAGGGAAACTCAAAAATACCTTTCCAGCCAGATTCATTGCAAGAAAAAAGGGAACCTGGAATTGTATTTTCTTGTGCACCCAGGAACTCAGTATGGTGGCAATGGCAGAAGCCTGGCAGCCTCACTTTGAATTCATAGAGTGGCTTTCAGAGTCATCCCCAGTTGTGATGCACAAACATAACTCAGCTGCATGCACACACAAAGTCCCCACCCCAGCAGTGCCTTGCAGCTGAATGCTCTGCTCAAAAAGGGATGCAAAAGCAACAGGGGATTCTCTCCTCAAATTCAAACTACACAGCTTGGGGGTCACAGCTAAGTTTTAGCTAGGGCTCTGGTGTTCCCAGCTGTCTACTCTGCAGTTTTTTGCCTTCCCTCACCTTTCTGCTTCAGCTTCCCTGTCCTTTCAAGCATTATTAACAGCTGCAGTTGCAGGCACAATAAAGAGAGATGTAACTCAGAAGAACCTTTGGCTACTATTCAGTAGCCACTTTCCATTTGTATATTTCTTCTGGTTTATTTTAACACTTAGAATATTTTTCATCAGACACCCAGCACTACACTACCAGAGCAAGCAACAGAGCTCAGAACTGTGCACACCATTACTCTGCTGTTGTTCTGGAGAACAAGAAGTGCAAGGGCAACCTCCCACCATTCTTTCAAGACTGTGGCTGTGTCATGCAGAACAGCATCTTCCACTCCATCATTTTACATTTGTATATATTGAAAATGTGGAACTGGAGCAAGGAAAATTGCTGCATTTTCTTGTAGTCTTGACACATTCCCTCCTCACTCCACCCTTTTCAGATTCCTCCCCGTTGTAATGGCAAGGAATGTGTTTCCTTACTGCAAAATTAACCTCCTGCTGCACTTGTTCCTTCTTCCTGCGCTGAACTCAGCTTTACTGTGTAGTGCCAAATGACTACCCCAAACCATGTGTGAAGAGATCAGTTGCCATCCGTTTTAACCACTTGGGGGCAGCAAACTCTTACACCGTAAAATCCTCCAGGTTTGGAAAAGATGCTCCACAGAATGACAAAGTGGTAGGGGTTGGAAGGAAACTCCAGAGATCACCCAGTCCAACCTCCCTGCCAGAGTCAGGATCACCCAGGGCAGGCCACACAGGAACACATCCAGGTGAGTCTGGAATGTCTCCAGAGAAGGAAACTCCACAATCTCTCTGGGCAGCCTGCTCCAGGGCTCTGGCACCCTCACCATAAAGAAGTGTCTCTTCTGTTGAGGTGGAGCCTCCTGTGTTCTAGATTGTACCCACTGTTCCCTAGCACTGGCACCATCAAAATGAGTCTGGCACCTTCATCCTGACACCAGCTCCAGTCCAGGTGCAGGACCCTGCACTTGGCCTTGTTGAACTTCATGATGGTGGCTTGGGCTCACATTTCAAGCCTGTTCAACATCCCATAGATGGATCCCTGTCCTCCAATGTGTCAGCCAGGACATGCAACTTGGTATCATGCACAAGTTTGCTGAGGCTGCCTCAATCCCACTGCCCATGCCGCTGGCAAAGATGTCAACCAGCGTGGGTCCCAGCACTGACCCCTGAAGGATGCCACTTTCCACTGGTCTCCATTTGGACATCGAGCCATAGACTCTCTCAGTGTGGCCATACAGGCAGCTCTTATCCAGCCTGTGGCCACCCCTCAAGTCCATAAAGTTCCACTTAGGTGACCAGGATGGCAGATGGGACATGTCAAACAATTCACACAACTCCAGGTAGATGCCATCAGTTGCTCTTCTTTTATCCACTCTCAGATACTGGGCAGCTTTCAGGACTGGAGGCAAACTTTCCATGCAGCCAGCCTTCTCCTGGCAAGAACAGGACACTGCCCTCATCCTCTCACTGAATTCCATCAGATGTGTTCTTGGAAAGCACAGCCCTACCCTGCTGGGATTGATGCTGCTGTCTACATTGAAGGGCAGCGCTCATCCCTTCCCCTCCAAGATGAAAAGCTCCCACAGCTGAAAACAAACCATGCATCATTTGCCTCTGGCTCACAACAGGTAGCCAAAGGAGCTTTCAAGAGAGTTATTTGAAGGCATTACCACCTATGATGGAAAAACACCAAACCAAGCACACCACAACACAAAAACCACAACAAAGCTGGCTTAGGAGGCTATGAATTTTTCATGGAAATCAAAGACAAATACAATTGATTGATGAACTCATCAAACATTAACCTGGAAGCTGAAAGGTAATAAAAGGAGAAGGGAATTATGCACATTCAACACACTGAACACTGCTGGAGCGATATCAGGTAGCTCTGTTCTCCCATCACTCAGTAATGCAAGAGCAAAGGCCTGCTGTGGTGTTTGCCTGCAGCTGATCAAGTGAGCAGTGTCTGCCTCTCTTCTCATTGCTTACTACTGCAAAATGATCTGCCAGGCAGTTCAGATTTGCAATGCAATGCTGTGGGGAGGAAAATACCCAGGTACAGAGCACCTGAAATCTGCAGTAAGCATATCCTAGAAGATGTTAATATGAGCTGAATTTAATTTGATTGTATGTTGTAATTGTAGAATGCATCACAGAATGGCTCAGGCTGGAAGGGACCTCAGAGCTCATCTCCTCCAACCTCCCCACCATGCCCAGGGACACCTCAGCTAGACTCAGATGCTCAAGGCCTCATCCAGCCTGGCCTTCAACACCCCCAGGCAGGAGGCACCCACAGCCTCCCTGGGCAGCCTATTCCAGAGCCCAGCATGCTTGTACTGAAGAACTTCCTTCCTCAGATGCACTCTAACCCTGCTCTCCCTCAGCTTCAAACCACTGCCCCTTGTCCTGTCTCTAGACTTCAACATAAGTAACCAAAAAAACACAGGAGCCAAGCCTGAAGAATTCATTGTAAAAGATCTGTGATCTGAAGATACCTTATTAGTTGGAGGACTATGTCAGGGCTGCAGAAAAGTGAGGTGAAGGAGGAAAGAAATCTGCCATAATGTATGCTGGAGTCATGGAACCTTCTCCCACGTTGAGCGCGCATGTTAGAATGAGTGAGTTATGCACAAGTGCTTACCCAAGACTCATGGTACAGGACTGTGAGGAGGTGAATTCCATAATCATAGTTCTGTCTTCTCAGAGGACACCTGAAAAGTCAAACACAGCCAGCCTGTTTGAAATGCAGCCACTGGGATACACTTTGTAACAAAACACTTGCAGTCAGAATTGCTAGTTAGTGATGCAGGGGATCTTAGGGGAGGGTTTGATTCACACATTGCTGAGTGAATGGCACCAGGAGGGCACAAGGGCTATAACATGGAAGAAAAAGCATCTGCAAGGCAGCAGGGACATAGATTTGCAGATCTGCCAGAGACATTCTTTTCCCTCTGTGACAAAATGGAATCCAACTCCCTTAAACCCAGCTGGTGTTTTCCACCCAGATGTGAAGGAAGGAGGATGGCTGGTGACAACAGCCAGGAAATACACTCAAGAACAGGAGTCAATGGTTTAGGAAGAAAAGCTTAAGCTGACATAGCTCTAAGTCAAAACAGAATCACCAGTAAAATCTTTTGGAAAAAGTTTGCAAAAGCAGAGTTTTCCTTCAGATTGGTCCTGAAAGCCTCCTGCTGACAATTTGGCATTGTCACTCTTTTCCTCAGGGTGATCACCCAGCAACTCCTGCCTCTCTCACACCTCTGTGCAGGCTGCCTTTTGATGCGGAACGAACTGCATCACGCAAGACTACATCTGAGACTCTCTAAAAACCACTCCTCTGAGTGAATACAGATGGTGATTATTCTAGCAAATAAACTGTTCCAAGGACTCAAGCTTTCTGACTCTTGATTTCTTTCAGAGTGAACAGTAATCTGAACAGCAGCCTGGACAAGTCTGTATCAACAAAACAGCTGCTGCTCAGTTACTGGAAATGAAGTGACATAGCAACAGGCATGTAGGAGTTTCTTCTGGAACACAGCATATGATTCACAGTCACAAATGCTCTGGAGGGTAAGCTCTTTTCAGCTACCCTGATGTGCCACAAACAGTTTTATATTCCCTTTTGTGGCTAAAACAAGTGGTTCCAGTAAACCACAGAGATTTCCAAATCCAGTCCAAAAGGAGCAGAACCATTTTATCCATTTCCTATTTATTGTATTTAGAACTAAACAGCAGTACTGGAGGACAGGGAATTGGAGAGGGGAAAAAGAACTCATAACAAAAGCATGCAAACAGAAAAAACTGCCCAGGATGTTCTCCTAGTGCTGAAGGCAGCTCTGAGTGAGTGTACTTTAGGAGCTCACAGGTGTTCTCTTAAAGGCTTCAGAATTCACCGCAGTGCAGTCTGCAGAACTACAGGCACTGAGGGATTTGCTTGTATGAAGAAAAATCCAAACACTGAAAAATCCCTGGACACCAATGTCAATTTTTCTTGCCTGAAACTCCTCAGTCACTGTTAGAACCAAGAGAAACCATGGGCTTTTCCAGTGGGAAACATGACAACAACTTTAAAATAGCACTTGAGACTTCTAAACAGAGCTTTGATAACCAGTGGTATTTACCAGAGATTAGATTTGACCTGAAGCAATTTGTCCAGCACACACAGAGAATCACATAGAATCAACCAGGTTGGAAGAAACCTCCAAGATCATCAAGTCCAACCTGTCACCCAACCCAAACTAATCAACTAGACCATGGCACCAAGTGCCACATCCAGTCTCTTTTTAAACACCTCCACGTGATGGTGACTCCACTATCTCCCTGGGCAGCCCATCCTAATGGCCAATCTTTCTTTCTGTGAAGAACTTCTAAGATCAAGCCCAAACTTCCTCTGGCACAGCTTGAGACTGTGTCCTCTTGTTCTGGTGGCCTTGGAGAAGAGACCAACCCCCACCTGGCTACAACCTCCTTTCAGTTAGTTGTAGACAGCAATAAGGTCTCCCTCTGAGCCTCCTCTTCTCCAGCCTAAACACCCTCAGCTCCCTCAGCCTCTCCTCACAGGGCTTGTGCTCCAGACCCCTCCCCAGCCTTTTTGCCCTTCTCTGGACATGTTCCAGTGTCTCAATATCTTTCTTGAACTGAGGGGCCCAGAACTGGACACAGTACTCAAGGTGTGGCCTAACCAGTGCTGAGTACAGGGGCAGAAAAGGAGTATTGGGATGTTTGAGTCATTTTACAGTGGAAAATGTAATAATTCACCAAGACACTAAGAGATAGGACTGGGAGACACCCAGGCCTTTCTAGCCTGTGAGCAGTGCTGGCCATTTTCCCGCCTTGCAAGCCTACCTGTCTGTGGTGATGGTGAGCACATCTGTGTCAGCGCAGTACCGCTCCCCCACCAGCTTCACCAGCTTCTTCCTTGCGTGCTCGTCCAAATTCAGGTTAGAAAGTTTAACCTTTAAACACAAACCAAAACACCGTTAATTCCCTGGATAAAGCCTGGTCTCTGCACCCTGAAAATACCTTGAGCTCATCAGGCAGATCTCTCACCAAGAATTAGAAGAACAGCTTTTAAGGATGCATTTGCAGAACGCTTGACACATGGTGCCAGAAAGCCTACCAGTAGGCAAGCACCATCTGAGTATCACAGAGTCACAGTACATTAGAGGTTGGAAGGGACCTCCAGACATCATTGGGTCCAACCCCCATGCCAAACCAGGATCACATAGGGTAGTCTGCACAGGAATGCATCCAGGTGAGTTTTGAAAATCTCCAGAGAAGGAGACTCCACAACCTCTCTGGGCAGCCTGCTCCAGGGCTCTGTCACCCTCACTGTAAAGAAGTTTCTCCTCATGTTGAAGTGAAACCTTCTATGTTCAAGCTTGTACATGTTGTTCCTTGGCTTATTATGTCTGTGCACCACCAAAAAGAGCTTGGCCCCCTCCACTTGACACCCACCCCTCAGATATTTATACACATTGATGAGGTCCCCTCTCAGTCTTCTCAAAACTAACAGCCCCAGGGCTCTCAGTCTCTCTTCACAGGGGAGATGCTCAAGTCCCCTAATCATCCTCATGGCTCTCTGTTGGATTCTCTCTAGCAGGTCTCTGTCTCTCTTGAACTGGGAAGCCCAAAACTGGACACAGTATTCCAGGTGTGGTCTTACTGTGGCAGAGTAGAGGGGAAGAAGAACCTCCCTAGCCCTGCTGGCCACACTTTTCTTGATACACCCCAAGGTCCCATTGGCTCTCTTGGCCACCAGGGCACACTGCTGTCCCATGCAGGACTTGCTGTCCACCAGCACTTCAAGGGCTTCCTCCATGGAGCTGCTCTCCAGCAGGGCAGCCCCTAACCTGTACTGGTACCTGTTGTTATTCCTCTCCTGATGCAGGACCCTGCACTTGTTCTTACTGAACTTCACAAGGTTTGCCTGCAGCCAGCTCTCAGCCTGTCCAGATCTCACCGGACGGCTGCACAGCCACACAAATTTATTTCCAACCAAATACCAGAGGGGTTGGGTGGAATATTTCTATTCAAACCTTTTTTCTCAGAGAAAAAATGAGCTGTCAGTTAAGTTTGCAGCTGTGTTTTACATTCACATGTTATTTTTCCATATGAACTACACTGAAGGACTAAAAGAAAGTAGAAGCTTTGGTAAATATCAGGAAAAAAGTACTGTCCATAAAGAAAAAAAAAACAAACAAATAAACTGCTGCTAGAAATAGGAAACTGAAGGACTAAACCTTAGTAAAACAAGGAAGGAGAAATCTGGGTTTCAACACTTGAACTTCTAACATTGAAAAAGCCCTGTCTACATTTAGCCTGAACCTAGGGCTAAACTCAGCACTTACTCTGTCACCTGATCACCCCTCCCCTGCAGAGAGGGGGATCAGGAGAGAAAATACAGAGTTTGAACTGAAAGTGGATTTAATGGGATAGGCAAGCTGGCACTGATGGCAATACAAAGCAGATAAAGCTCAGCCCAGCAAAGTGCAGCACTCACCCTGAAGATAGGCCTCACTCCTGAGCAGGCCTCAGGAGCAGGAAAGGGGTGAGAAGAGGGGTGAGGAGCCAAAGCAGGACGCTCTTAGCATAGTGCAAAATGCCCATCAACAATGACCTCTGAAGGTACTACACTTCCCAAACCCCTTATGCACACAGCATTCCTTTTGAAGGGTCTGGCAGCTTGTACTCAAGGCTACCTTACTCACAGTGTCCTTCCACACAGTGCTGCCACACAGCCTTCAATCAGTGCTTCCTGAACATGACAAGGTAGGCCTGGCTTACCCTGAGGAGCTGCACCTAAGCCTCACTCTTGGGCTCTGAGCCACAGCACAGCTATGTCTGGACCTAGACATGGTCCACACTGAACTAAATCATCCTTGACTTCCTGGCTTGGCCTCACCTACTGCTACCAGCTATGCATTGGCTTGACAATCACCAGACTGCTGCCTGGTGCCAATTGCCGTCACCAGACATACTACTGAACCACCACCTTGGCTTCACACTTGCCTTATCCTTAGGAACCTGTCAGGGGATCAGCTGTTGGGAAACACACATATTTGGGTTTCTGAAACAAAGGCTGTGTACCAAAACTGCTACTTACTCTTAAAGTCACCACCCTGGCTTTGGGGTTACGAATCGATGTCCCTGCAGAAACATAATCCACTGTTTCAATTTCGATGGGAAAATGCCGCTCGCATTTCTCGTCGCTGTCCAGAGCGCTTGGCCACTCCGTGCAGAAATCTGCAGAGCAAAGACAAGAAACACTCCCAGGTTGTGTTTGAGTGCATCTGTTTTGAAGTACTGTGTCTAGATCACACACTCCTTTAGGTAAGATCACACACTCCTCTTCTATCCTTGCTGCAATACTTCAATGTCTTTCTTTGTACGGGGTTTCCCAAAGCAGGAGGCAGCACTCCAGATGCCCATCTCACAGCTGCCAAGTGGAATTATCAAATGGTTTGGAGGGGACCTTCAAAGATATCCAGAAGATATTCCAACCTCTTTGCCACGGGCAAGGACATCTTTTATGAGATCAGGTTGCTCAAAGCCTTGTCCAAACTGACCCTGAATACATTCAGTGACTGGAATGATGTGCAGCAATGATGTACAGCTCCTCTGGGCAAGATTTCCCAACAGCACACCACCCTCAGCAGAACAAATGTCTTCCTTAAGCCTAAGCTTAGCAACCAGCACCAGAACAAGGGGACACAGTCTCAAGCTGCGCCAGGGGAAGTTTAGGCTGGAGGTGAGGAGAAAGTTCTCAGAGTCGTTCGCCATTGGAATGTGCTGCCCAGGGAGGTGGTGGAGTCACCGTCCCTGGAGGTGTTCAAGAGGGGATTGGACGCGGCACTTGGTGCCATGGTCTAGTCATGGAGTCTGCGGTGACAGGTTGGACTCGATGATCTTTGAGGTCTCTGCCAACCTTAGTGATACTGTAACCTGAGTATCTACCCTCTTCCAGTTCAAAACCATTGCCCCACTGCTGTCCCTACAGCCCCTGGTAAGAAGTATCTCCCCACATTTCTTATGAGCCCCTATAGGTAAAAGTAAGGTCCTCCTGGAGCCCCCTTTCTCCAGGCTGAATGACCCCAACTTTCTTAGTCTTTGCTCACAGTAGAGGTGTTCCAGCCCCCCTCTAGCAGATTCACATCTTTCTTCTTCCCCCAGACTGGATGCAATCCTGAGAGGTAAGAGAGTGCCCTTCCTGCCCATGGTGCCCATGCTCTGGCTCCTAGAGGTCAGTGTGTGGTGGCCTTCCCTGCCACAATGGCACGCTGCCTTCAGCCTGCACCTGCAGCCTGCATCAGCAGCTCCACACTGCCCTTTCCTGCAGAATTCTGGAGCTGTTTCCTTCCTGCCATGTGCCTGTACTGTGCAGAGTTTATTCCACTTCAGATCCAGGAATTCCCAGCCAATTTTTGCCTTCCTGTTGAAGTGCCTCTGAACAGCAGCTCTGCTGTCTCCCAATTCATTATTGCCAACAGACTTGCTGAGGCTGTGCCCTCCCCCATCACCCACACTGCTATAGGGCAGGTTTTTGCATGCTTGCAAATGGATTCCAGGAGTGTTTGCTTCACCATCTTCCAGGCAGTGAGGTGAGGCTGACTGACCTTCAGCTCCCTGCATCTTCTTTCTTGACCTTCCTGAAGGTGAGGCAAAAATCTCCTCTTCCCCCTGGCCCTGGGTAGTCTTTACCTGCTCTCCAGTACAAGCAGGGCATAATGGAAAGGTAAAATGAAAGCCTGAGTGGTATGCTGCAAACCTGCCAGGACATATCTGCCTAGCACCTATATGACTCAATGCAGCAGCAAGCAAGCACACAATACTAGCCAAAGCTTGACAAAGAAGCATCTTCAGAAGTGGACCAAGTCCCATCTGTTACTCCACCATACACAGTCACAAACCAAACAAACTCTCACCTCTTAGAGCTGCACAGTGTTTCTTAATTGCAGGAGGAGTAAGATGCAAAAAATTGGGAATCTGAAACAAACATATTAAGAGTTAACAAAGTAACAGCTTTGTGTTGGTTCACAGGTAACAGAGCATCACTGAAATATGGTTACACTTAAAATAGTCAGGAAGGACTCCTCTCAAGTTTGATTTAGCAGAAGATTTAAGTTAGCCCCAGTAGAAAAGTCACAGGCATGGCTAATCCTAAAAAAAACCCACCATATCTCCTGACTGGGTTCATTTGTGGCACTTCAGGATATAGTTCAGTGGTCATGGTAAGACTTCATGATCTTAAAGGTCATAAGTTCAAGTGCTGGGTGCTGCACTTTGGTCACAACTACCCCATGCAGTGCTACAGGCTGGGGTTGGAGTGGCTGAAGAGCAGCCAGACAGAAAGGGACCTGGGGGTATAGGTTGACAGTAGGCTGAACACAAGCCAGCAGTGTGCCCAGGTGGCCAAGAAGGCCAATGGCATCCCAGCCTGGATCAGGAATAGCATGGCCAGCAGGACCAGGGAAGTCATTCTGCCCCTGTACCTGCAATGGTTAGGCCACACCTTGAGTACTGTGTCCAGTTCTGGGCCCCTCAGTTTAGGAAGGACATTGAGACACTTCAGCATATCCAGAGAAGGGCAACAAGGCTGTGGAGAGACCTTGAGCACAAGCCCTATGAGGAGAGGCTGAGGGAGCTGGGATTGTTTAGCCTGGAGAAGAGGAGGCTCAGGGGAGACCTTATTGCTGTCTACAACTACCTGAAGGGTGGTTGTAGCCAGGCAACCAGCACCAGAACAAGAGGACACAGTCTCAAGCCACAGTTTAGTCTGGAGGTGAGGAGAAAGTTCTTCACTGAGAGAGTCATTTGCCATTGGAATGTGCTACCCAGGGAGATGGTGGAGTCACCATCCCTGGAGGTGTTCAAGAGGGGATTGAACGTGGCACTTGGTGCCATGGTTTAGTAGTCATGAGGTCTTGGGTGACAGGTTGGACTTGATCTTTAAGGTATCTTCCAACCTTATTGATTCTATGATTTTATTTCTTTTCCAACCTTCATGATCTGTGAGTTGTGTATTTACCATTTAGTTTAGAAATTCAGTAGAGTTTCATCCTATTCAACAACTGCAAACAGTATCCAATATGCATATTCTGGTCAAAGCAGTGAAATCTTAGTGTATCACATCTGGAATATTGTGTCTAGTTCTAGGCCACTCACTTCAAGGGCCTCAGGGAACTGCTTGGAAGAGTCCAGCATAGAGCCACAAAGATGCTTAAGGCAGTGGAACATCTCCCTGCTGAGGAACAGCTAAGGGAGCTGGGGCTCTTGAGCTTGGAGAAGAGGAACCTGAGGGGTGCCAACATCCTCCATCCCTGGAGACTTTCAAAACCCACCTGGATGTGTTCCTTTGTGACCTGCCCCGGGTAACCCTGCTTTTGAGGTCCCTTTCAAGCCCTACTATTCTGTGACTCTGTGAATAATGACTTTTAAAATAATCAGACACCAATGGCATGCATCTCACCTTCATAAGCTCTAAGTTTCCTTCTTTTGGTGGAGGTACTCCTCTCTTCACAGGGTAACCCATTCTAATTGGGAGTGGCACAGAGGCAGGTTTAAATACAGCTGCTGTGGGATAAACACTGCTCCAGTCCTGATCAACAGCCATCTTCTCAGTTCTGGGAGTTAAGTCCTAAGCAATTGAAAATGACACAAGTTTTATGGGACAGAAGCTGTCTGGTGAGGCAAAACACAACATCTTTCAGGAAGAAATTCCCACAGCTCCCCCCAAAGCTTGTGCAGCAGGCCCTTCCCCATCTGCAATGTTACTTTATTTCAGAGATGCTTAGAAAGAAGAACTTAAGTGTGTTGTTGCATCGTGATAAATCACCATCCCTGCAACCATTCCAGGTCAGGTTGTATGGAGCCTGAGCAACCTGCTCCAGTTGCAGATTTCCCTCCTGAGTGCAGGGGATTGGACTCGATGAGCTTTAAAGGTCCCTTCCAACCCAAACCATTCCATGACTAAAGACATAAGGTGCTGGTTCTGGAATAGCTGCAGAACAAATTCCTCTACAAACTGCTAAGCTTACAAAACTGCTTCAAATACCTGTAAAGTTTCAGTACTTACTGGTCTTACAAACTGCGGTGTCCTGCCTCTTCTCCTCAGTGAAGCTGAAAGGAAAAGAAATACTTTTACTGCAGACTATGGTATGGCTGTGTGAGCACACCCAGCAGAACCATGCACGCTTTTCGCCCTTGTGTAGGGACGATGTGCGGCGAGACTTCCCAGTGCTCACAGGCAAACAGAGGAAGATCAGACACATGCTGCAGATTGCTCGTCTATTATTTGAAACCTAACAGAAAAATAAATACATATATGCTTGGAAGCCATTTTGCCTGGGGCATTCCTAAAAGCATGCTAACAAAAGCTCCCAGGCAAATACTTGCAAACGAAAGATCTTTTTCAGAGTGGTCTGGAGAACGGAGTGGAGGGGGCCTGAGCTCCGCGGACGGCTGCGCCCCCGCCACTACCACTGCAAAGTGAACGAACCGCTCTCACCTTCCCTCTGCTGGCCTGCTCTGCTGCTCACCGCAGGCACGGTAGAATAGGCCGCGCTCCCGAAGAAAGGCGCGACCACGATCTTCCCACAGCGCCGGGAGACCACGGCCCAGTACCCGGCAGCCGCCAGCTCCGCCACCCTGCCCAGCGCCATCTTGGCCGCTCGCCGCACGCAGGCTCCCCCCACAAACAGGGTCCCGGCAGAACGGGAGCCGGCCCGGGCCAAGCCAGTCGGAAAGGCGAAGCGCTGCGGTTTCTCGCCCTCAAGGAGGAGGGAACGGGGAGCGCCGACGCTGGTGCGGAGCGGACTGGGGTGCCCAGGGTAGAAAACGTTCTTTCACTGTGAGGGTGACGGAGCACTGGAACCGTCTGCCCAGGGAGGTTGTGGAGTCTCCCTCTCTGGAGATACTCAAAACTCTCCTGAAAGCGTTCCTGTGTGATCTGGTATAGATGATCCTGCAGGGGGCTGGACTAGATGATCTTTCGAGGTCCCTTCCAGCCTCTGAAATTCTGTGAAATCCCGACAGTAGTCTTTCTGCCTCTGAGAGGAAGGTGAGAGAGGAAGGGAGAGTGGCGTAGGGTTGCGCTCGAGAATCACCTGGGCCTTGCGATGCGCTTCCACCACCTTAGCGTCTGTAACTCCCTGGGGGAGCGCCGCTGGCCTCTGGGTCTGGCCGGGGCTGTGGCCGGAGGGATGGGATGGGAATTTGCGTGGGGCATTTTCCCGAAGTTGGGTTTTTTTTCCCCCTCTCAAATTAAAAATACAGTTTCTTAGTCCTTGTGCGTGCTTGATGTCCCAAAACCAAGGACAGGCTCTTTCAGTAAGCGGCTGAGGGAGCTGGGGTTGTTTAGCCTGCAGAAGAGGAGGCTCAGGGGAGATCTTATTGCTGTCTACAACCACCCGAAGGGAAGCTGTAGCCAGGAGCGGGTTGGTCTCCTCTCCCAGGCAACCAGCACCAGAACAAGAGGACACAGTCTCAAGCTGTGCCAGGGGAAGTTTAGGCTGGATGTTAGAAAGAAATTCTTCACGGAAAAGAGAGACTGGCCATTGGAATGTGCTGCCCAGGGAGGGGGTGTGGTCGACATCCCTGGAGGTGCTCAAGAAGACACTGGATGAGGCACTTAGTGCCATGGTTTAGTTGATTAGATGGTGCTGGGTGATTGGTTGGAGTTGATGATCTTGGAAGTCTCTTCCAACCTGGTTGATTCTGTGATTCTGTGATCAAAACACAAGTTGGTTCAGCTCTGCCACATGCAAACAAAAAGATCATGCAGTTGTGTGTAAGTCTGGACTAAGTAATGCTACTTTTCTTAAATTTCAGGTTTTTTCTGCTCAGAACCTGCTAGGTGCAGGTGTAAGTGGGTTCTGTAATAGTACACTGGTACCTTCAGTCTGGAGAAGAGAAGGCTCCGAGGTGACCTCATTGTGGCCTTCCAGTATCTGAAGGGGGCCTACAGGAAGGCTGGGGAGGGACTTCTCAGGATATCAGGTAGTGATAGGACTAGGGGGAACAGAATGAAGCTGGAAATGGGGAGATTCAGGCTAGATGTGAGGAAGAAGTTCTTCACCATGAGAGTGGTGAAGCCCTGGAATGGGTTATCCAGGGAGGTGGTTGAGGCCCCGTCCCTGGAGGTGTTTAAGCCCAGGCTGGACGAGGCTCTGGCCAGCCTGATCTAGTGTAGGGTGTCCCTGGCCATGGCAGGGGGGTTGGAACTAGATGATCCTTGTGGTCCCTTCCAACCCTGACTGATTCTATGATTCTATGATTCTACCTCCTGGATGTGTTCCTATGTGGCCTGCCCTGTGTGATCCTGCTCTGGCAGAGGGGTTGGACTCTGGAGGCCACTTCCAAACCCTAATGTGACTGTGATTCTGTGATCTGTGAACATGTTCGAGAGTTCCTGGCTTTCCAACATACCCATCATGTATTGTACCCTTTCATTATGAATGTAGCTTTGCAGCATGGCTTCATCTACTTTAACAAAATTACTGGTTAAAAGTGCAATCCTGTGAGTGATGGATATAACACTCTTAATTACAGCTTGCCACGAGATCTAGTTTTACACATTTTGAGTTACAGAATGGCCATTCCATTTTTAACAGCATGTGGGGAAAGGACAAAAAAGATGTGGTGGAAATCTTAATTAGCAGTGTCTAATAGTTGATCCAAACAGATTAGTTAAGTGGAGCATCTCCCTGTGAGGATAGGCTGAGGGAGCTGGGGCTCTTGGGCTTGGAGTAGAGGTGCCTAAAGGGTGCCCTCATTCCTGGTGATAAAGATGTGCAGGGCAGTGTGGGGAGGATGGAGCCAGGCTCTGCTCAGGGATGTCCAATGGACAAGGGGGACAAGCTGGAGCAGAGGAGGTGCCATAGGAACATAAGGAAGAACATTTTCCCTGTGAGGGTGCCAGAGCCCTGGAGCAGGCTGCCCAGAGAGTTTGTGTAGTCTTCTTCTCTGGAGACATTGCAAAGCCACCTGGATGTGTTCCTGTGTGACCTGCCCTGGGTGCTTCTGCTCTGGCAGGGGGATGAGCCCCTAATATTCTGTGAATTCTATGAATCACTACATTCTCAAGAAGTTAATTCTGAGGCTAAAATGTCCTAGAGGTCAGAGAGAGCAAATCCAAGTGAGGATTTGGGCTTGAGTGCTCAAAGAGTTTTAATCTATCTTGAAATAGAAAAATGAAATGTTGCTGGTAGTAAGATGCCCAGACGCCCCAGGAGCCAGAGAATGGATATTATTCATGCTAAACACACAAGATATAAAGTTGCACTGAATGTCATATAATAAATTCAGAAATACTCCTTAGAAATAACTGCTTTTCCAAGTAAAAAAAAAAAAAGTTTCTGATCTTCATTTTCAGCATATTGGGCAGACACACTGTGTCGCCTTCACAAAGATGTGGCATTGTCAAGGGTGAGAGAAATCCGACTTCTACACCCTTCCCTTCCCCTCTTTATTGTCAGGATAGAAACCTTGCAAGTCAGTTTATGCACATGAAGACCAAGTGGAGATTGGTGTTAACATGTAAAAGAATCAGTGAGTTTTATAAATAATAAGCGATTGCTTAGGCAGACTTAGTGACTTTCTGAAGCCCTGCTGTGTGCTCTCACTAGAATATTCTTACTTAGAAGAAACTGAATTTTGTCTATTTCCATGTTAAGGTAACTTAAGAAGAGATCTTGCATTGTTGAAAGCATGTAGTGCTGGTAACAAAACCAGATCCAACTGCAGGTGTTGTGTTATCTGCACTGGTGAGGCCACACGTTGAGTACTGTGTCCAGTTCTGGGCCCCTCCGTTTAAGAAGGACATCGAGACACTTGAAGGTGTCCAGAGAAGGGCAATGAGGCTGGGGAGAGGCCTTGAGCACAAGCCCTATGAGGAGAAGCTGAGGGAGCTGGGATTGTTTAGCCTGGAGAAGAGGAGGCTCAGGTGAGACCTTATTGCTGTCTACAGCTACCTGAAGGGAGGTTGTAGCCAGGAGGGAGTTGGTCTCTTCTCTCAAGCAACCAGCACCAGAACAAGAGGACACAGTCTCAAGCTGCACCAGGGGAAGTTTAGGCTGGAGTTGAGGACGAAGTTCTTCCCAGAGAGAGTCGTTCACCATTGGAATGTGCTGCCCAGGGAGGTGGTGGAGTCACCATCCCTGGAAGTGTTCAAGAGGGGCTTGGACGTGGCACTTGGTGCCGTGGTCTAGTGGGCATGAGGTCTGTGGTGACAGGTTGGACTTGATGATAGGTCTCTTCCAACCTTGGTGATACTGTGATACTGTGATTCTGTGAGTTCCCTTACCATGCCTTCAGCACGGGTCACTTGCACATCTCAAGTTGCATTATCAAAAGTTACCCATTTATTTTATTCATACCTTTCCTAAAAAGAATCCAGTTAGTCAGAATTATTCTTTAAATGTCAGCTTTCAGGACAATGATCCTACTCTCAGCCCACTCTGCACCCAGCCTGTATTTGGGCCAGTCCCAGACACAGATGCAGGCTGGATGCAGAGTGGGTTGAGAGCAGCTCTAAAGAAAGAGACTTGGGGGTGCTGGTCACTGAGAAGCTCTCCAGGAGCCAGCAGTGTTCTCATGCAGCCCAGAAGGCAGCTGTGTGCTGGGCTGCAGCCAGAGGAGTGTGGGCAGCAGGGCAAGGGAGGGCATTCTGCCCACTGACTCTGCTCTGCTCAGACCCCACCTCCAATCCTGTCTCCAGTTCTGGTGTCCCCAGCAGAAGGAGGACACAGAGCTGTTGACAAAATGATTGAATCTCTTAATGTTTTGAGTGCACAGAGCAGTGACATGGTTATTATTGAGAAACCATACACCCCTCCATCTGTGCTTGGTTAACCAAGTCAACCTTAGTTAATTCAGTTGCTTGGGGCACAGTGGTAAGACACTTGGATAGCCTCTTTGTGATCATGCTCTTCAAATCTCTGCAGAACAGGTGATGAACAGTGAAGTCTTTCTGCACATGTGCAAGGCATGTTGCACATTGTAAAAGGAGTAAAGGATTTAGAACTAGCAGAGAAAGTGACAGGGAGTTGTCTTGGTTTTGTACTTCCAACCCTTGTCATCTGGACTACTGAGTCCAGTTCTGGAGCCACTGTAACAAGAATGATCTGGAGGTGCTGGAACATATCCAGAGAAGGACCACAAGGATGATCAGAGGGCTGGAGCTCCTCTCCTGTGAGGACAGACTGAGAGAGTTGAGGCTGTTCAGTCTGGAGAAGAGAAGGCTCTGAGGAGACCTTATTGTGGCCTTCCCATATCTGAATAGGGGGCTATGAGAAAGCTGGGGAGGGACTATTTAGGGTGTCAGGTAATGATAGGACAAGGGGGAATGGAGCAAAACTAGAAATGGGTAGATTCAGATTGGATGTTAGGAAGAAATTCTTCAGCATGAGGGTGGTGAGGCACTGGAACAAGTTGCCTGGGGAGGTGGTGGAAGTCTCATCCCTGGAGGTTTTGGAGGCCAGGCTGGATGTGGCTCTAAGTAACCTGATGTAGTGTGAGGTCTCCCTGTCCATGACAGGGGGGTTGGAACTGGATGATCCTTGAGGTCTCTTCCAACCCTAACAATTCTACAATTCTATATTCTCTGTTTGGGGGAATGAGGAATAGCATTTCAGAAGAACTACTGCCTCAGACTAGATTGGAATCAAATAAGCAAGTCTTGTGGACCTGTTACAGAGAATGTCAAGTTTGCTTGCCTTCTTTTTATTATCAGCTTGAAAATCTATTAAAGGGTGTCTAAAAGGGCCTACAGGAAGAAAAGCTTAGTGGAAATCTTTAACTAAAATTAACAAAATATCTTAACTGACCTTTTAAACTCATACATGCAATTGTGCTTATCCTTTGCAAACTCTTCAGTTACAGCACAGAGCTCCTATGTCAAGAGCCACTCCTGAAGCACTCGTCGTGTATTGATCAATCTTTTCCATTTTAAATGGTATTCTGTTACAACCTTAGTACCGATAACAGGATCCTTCTTCTCCAGTGCATCACTAATGATTTAAACAAACCCAATAAAACAATGCTAGAACACTTAATATAATTGAAGATAGGAATCAAGTATCAGTTGAGGTTCGCTGTACGAGATTTTATATTGCCTCTTACTATTTGAAGGTTCTCCATGACTGCTATCTGATACCTCTTCAGCATTAGAATAGGCATGATAGTTCAAGCACTCCTTTTGCCTTCCTTTTATGCAACATAAGTGTATCAGCAGATACTTTGCCTTAGGTGGTAGCACTTCAGTTCATACATTTTGGTGGTTTTATTCTTTTTTTTAAGGCCATGATGGATGTGGCTCTGAGCAATCTGATCTGGGGCAAGGTGTCCCTGCCCATGGCAGGGGTGTTGGAACTAGATCATCCCTGAGGTCCCTTCCAACCCTAATAATTCTATGATTCTTATTCATCAAGGTATTAATACTATTATGGGCTTCTATGAAGATATACAATGCTTAGGATTAGTTTAAAAATGGTGCTGACCTATTAAAGAGCACTAAACTTAAAGGCCAAGCACACCTGAAACAGCACACCAAGCTGTTCTCTTTTGTCCTGGTAGAATAACACGAGATTAGCAGAATTTGAATTCAGGCCCATGGCAGCCTGAGCTGCATCAGAAGAAGGTTGGACCGTGAATCCAGAGAGGTGATTCTGCCACTTTAATCTGCTCCCCTGAGTCTCACCTGGAGTGCTGTGTCCAGCTGTGGGAGCCCCAACACAAGAAAGACAGGGATCTGATGGAGCTGGTCCAGAGTGGTACCATGAAAATGATCAGGGGCCTGGAGCAGCTCTCTTGTGGGGACAGGTAGAGGGAGCTGGGGTTGTTCAGCCTGGAGAAGAGAAGGCTCCAGGGAGACCTTATTGTGGCCTTCCAGTACCTGAAGGGGTCTGCAAGAAAGCTGAGGAGGGACTATTTACTAGGGCTTGTAGCATGAGAACAAGGGGCTGTGGTTTTAAACTAGACAAGGGTAGATTTAGATTGAACATTAGGAGAAAGCTCTTTATCATGAGGTTGGGATAACACTAGAACAGGTTGCCCGGGGGGGTGCTGGAGGCCCCATCCCTGGAGGCATTCAAAATTGGGCTTGATGGGGCTCTGAGCAGCCTGCTCTAGTGGAGGATGTCCTTTGGAGGTCCCTTCCAACCCAGATCATCCTGTGACTCTCGGATCCTTCAGATACTCTCACCACGTGTAATGACACTCTGGACCGTAGCTCTTTAAGGTTGTAGGTCACTGATCTCACAGTAAGGCTCCTTGGAGTTCAACACGGTGAAGGTCGCTCCCGGTTCATTGCTGATGAGTCTGTGCAGCGCCAGGGGAACTGGGGGCGACGCTCTCCAGGGTGCTGAATCTCGGCGCGCCGGTGAAATTTAGACTAGACTGGACTGGAATGGAATGGACTGGAATGGACTGGAATGGAATGGACTAGAATAGAATAGAATAGAATAGAATAGAATAGAATAGAATAGAATAGAATAGAATAGAATAGAATAGAATAGAATAGAATAGCATAGAATAGAATAGAATAGAATAGAATAGAATAGAATAGAATAGAAAGCTTGGCAATTGGGTTGTGACTATTTTGACTTGTTGTTTAGGGCTTGAACACTTGTGTTCAGGGCAGGCTGGGAGTGAGGGCAACAATGTTTGCATTTGGGAAATCACTTTATAGAAAAGTTAATAGAGCAGGGACTACAAAAGTATTCATTGGTGCAGAGAACAATCTCCTAGCCATTCCTTCAAAAGGAAGAAACCTAAGCAAAAAACTTGGAGAAGGATCCAGTGTCTCCAGTGAGGTGTTAGTCCTTTTCACTTGCTCACCTGCAACGCTGTATTCAGTTGTGTGAGCAGTGTAAACTGGGTCACACAGCATCCAAGAAATGTTCTGAAGAGGCTGATTTTTAGGGGAGTAAAAACATAAGCCTGATAGGACTGTGTTATCAGAAGCAGAAAGGAACTAGCAATGTTTTAATTTTTTTCCAGAAAAAAGAAATATAACTGAGAAACTAAATAAGGAACTTGCTGGAATTATCTTTTTGTGGCATTAGAGGTCTTGTCCCCACGAACAATAGGAATAAAAGTTAAAGACCATGTACAATGGCAACATTCCTCCACTGCCAGAATGAAAAAGGAAATAGTTACCTTTGTTTCCTTCTCAGCCACATGACTAGAAAAGTGAGAAGTCATGTTCAGAACGCTGCTGTTTTGGAAACCAGTCTGATTCATCCTACAAATGGGAAAAGAGGAGTGAAATATTATTCACTTTCTCCTTCCTAGCTGGAAAGTTCAACAGTAAATAAGAGGAGGCTAGTGCTGCAGTGCTTATGTTCAAGATTCTTTTCCTCCCAACTTAATTAAACAAACAAACAAAAAGAGCCATAGTTCAGGAAGGCAACAACCATAAAGAGCTCTGATTTTCCATTGCTTAATGTACTGTAATAAAGTGCTGGGTTTGGTTTTGCCAAAACTTTGATAGGAAAAAGCCAACAACTGAAGCTGCCTGTTTAGATTTGCTCAATATTAAAGCCTGCTGCAGAGCCTCCATGCAGCTACAAGCAACACCTAATTCAGTTTGTTAAAGATGTGCAGTAAGGCAATGTCACTTGGAACCCACTACAATGAAGTGTGTGCAGATAAGGGAAGGACTAGGAGCTTCTGCTTGCTGGCTTTGACAACAGGAACAAGCAGAAGTAACTCCTCTTGGAAATGGTCAGAACTGCTCCCCAGTTCTTTCTCTGCCTTTTGTGAGGGCTGCCATATAATGCAGCTAAAAGGGAGGGACCCTGCAGAAGGACTTGGAAGCTGGCAGCAGCATCAGGCAGCAGCTCCTCTCTCTGCAGCTATCCAAGGAATCCACTGTACGGAGGGAGCATAAGGGCAGGCAGTGTGACAGAAAGCAGGTACTGCTTGCCAGCTGGCTTCACCTCTTTCCTGTGCTTTGTGCCTGATTGTGTGGGGTTCCCCTCTTCTGACTGAACAAGCTAGCAAATGTGTTTCAGGTAGCACTGCAGGGGAGCCAGCCTTTGCACCAACACTTGTCTGGGTGACCTCAGCACCCTGCAATGCACAGTACAGCAGATAGGTGGCTCTTAGGTAGCTGTTGTAGATTGACATGGATAAAGGGCTTTGTGGTTTAGCTTTGACTTTGAGTTTTTGTCCCTCCAGCTTTTCATCATTAAGCAAACTGACGAGGGAAAGGAAGTATTTCTCTGTCTGCTGCAAGGCTAATGTAGCAATGCATCAGGCCACCTTCCTGTGAGCAGTGGTAACAAATGAGCACATAGTATTAAGTCCACTGTTGCATGTAAATACTTTTGGGAATAACTTAGAGGGCTCTGTTCGCGAGTTCATCTTGTACACATGAGGATCTTTAAGCCACAACAAAACAGAAGCTTCATTTAAGGAGGTGATGAAGGGTGAAATTGACTATCTCCAAATTATTCTACAGCGGCAAAGTGACTCATATGTGGGTGTGAGTCTCTTCAGAGACAGGAGCAGTCAGCAGTAGCTCCTAGGCATAGGGATGTTAAAGGGATGTTATTGTGTGGGTAACACAATATATCAAATTATAATACTACAGACATAATTTCAACTTTAATATCAGCACTGCCTTGAAGTTAGTCACCTCTCTTGATACTTCTATGGTTTTCATGTTTTCATTTTAGATAAGTGTTTGAAATAAGGCAGCTTTCCGTGACAGTGTGTGAGAAATAAGGCAATGGCAACCCTGACATTTCAGACAGCTGCTCTCAGTCTCATGCAATGCTGCTGCTAATACTTTGAGTTCTGTCCCACAAAATATATACTGATATATAGCAGCCTGATTTTATAGTCTGTTTTCTGTAGGTACTTGCTTGAGAGGAGCAAAGTTAGCAGCAAACATTAAGTGGCTCGAGGAAAATGAAGAATCAGGTCAGAACTCTTTGACCTCTTCCCTTGTAACAATATTAACTTCCCAGTGACAGTTCCAGTTAATGCCATCCTCCTTTTTACACTTGAGGATAATTGTTCCTGAGTAACATGGGCTGCAAAATCAGATCCCATGAGGTGACTGAAATAATTTATTCTAGTCTTAAAGTTTTTCTGTCATTGATAGTCTAGACAAGACTTCTTGCTATGTAGGTGTTGAAGTTTAAAGCCTCAGTCAGGGGTGTTTCAGGCAGCAGCAAGTTTATAAATTGCAGGACATTTTCACAGTTCCACCTCTAATCAGGACACTTCAGGAACTTCTTAGCTTAAAACAATATCATAGGCTCAGCTTACAGGATGGTTCTGCTGCTGTACGAATGTGGCACTACTTAACATTATTGTAAGCTTCCTGGTTAGCAGATGGAACTTCAGATCTCAATATTCTGTATTCCTCCAGAAGTCTTAAATTCTTTCTTTTCCCAACCTCCTGTTACTTCTGATGTCCATCATGTGTCATTGTCAAAACATTTTCTGATGTAATTTCAGAGTCTGTGAATGACAGCAGGTGACAGGCTGACAGCTCACACTTGTGCTGCAGAGAAGCTCCGTGATAACAGCAGAAAGTCATCTTATCAGCTTCTGGAGAATACCCTAGGCAGTGAGGACATACAATACCTTCTTCAGGATTTGAAATATTGATCAGGGTTAGTAATACCTCTGCCTTGTTATAGAATGTCTTCTGATAGTGGAGAAACTGTTGGGCACCCAATGTATAACCTCTGTGGGCAGATTCAAGGCTCCACTTCCCTGCTTAGCAGTCTGGATGGAAACAGGAAATCTGCAGTATTGTTGGAAGTCAGGGGGACCTTAAGCGGAATGCAGTATTCTGCTGTGGCTACAGATCCAGAAACCTCAATGAGCAATGGATCCAGGATTCCTCACAGCCCTGAGGAGGGCACAAAGGCTGCAGCCTTGACAGAGGGTGAAGTCTGCAGGGCCTGTGCGGCAAAGTGTTTCCGTAGCCGTCAGATAACTAAAACCAGCACACAGAGAGATGTCTACAACTTCCTAGAGAGGCCCAGTGGATGGAAGTGTTTCACCTACCATTTTACTGTGTAAGTACCTACCCTTTCACGTAATCTGTGGTGTAAGAAAAACCTGAGGCTGTCCACTTCAGCAGCCCCACATCATAGTACTTGAGTTCCTGGGATGAAAACCTGTTAGCTGGAAGTAGTGGCAGAGGCACTTTCTCAGAGAGCCAGCCACTATCTCCTTACCATTCCTAGAGGAGGGCTTTTGTTCTTCATGTGGCGCTTGTCTTCAAAGACTCTGCACAGCTGAAATTTCTGAGGGGAAGCCCTGTACACTCATGACAGTTTTTCTTGCTGCTTTACATGATTCTAGCTTCAAACACTGCATTTTTTAGCCTGAGATGTGGAGGATTTCACTGTAATCAGATAAGCCACATTTTTGTGAGTCCAATTTGCTTCTGCTGAAGTGCCAAAACAAACAATTGGTTGGACAAACATTTATTAGTTTGAATCAATCTACAATCATGAGCACATAATGAGTACAAGTATAGCCAGTTTTCTTTATGCCATGTATGGAGTACATGTAAGGATAAAATGAAGGCTTCCATTTGCTCTCTAAAATATGGGTAGATACACTAACACAGCTGCCCCTTTTTTCTGGGATCTGTCTGTGGTAGTTGCCAAGATCAGTCCAGCCTCAATTACTACACTGAATGGTGCTCAATAGAATGATATTTTGTCAGCTGTAGAAAGGGTCCAACTACAGTGGGCTCAGAGCTCCCACTGAGGCAAGAGAAAGCTTTACTGCCTCTAGTGAATGCAAATGGAGCCTAAAGTCCTTGCAGATGTCTTAAAGAGGAGCAGAATATTGAAGTGAGTCTGCTTGTCTCAGATGAACTTTCTTATGGCCTGACTGCATTTTGGAAACCCCTTATCAGTTACCGCAGCCAGGAACTGCCCAGAGCAGTGTACCATGAATGAACCAGAATGCTTCTGTTTGGAATGAAATAGATGGATTTGGTAATACTTGCTTCCTTTCACCTCTCAAAATCATATGTGGACTTTTTTTAAAAGTCTTTTGATTCGTGAGCTTTTGCCAAGTAGAAGGCTAGGACTTCTTTCAAGGGCTGTGCTTATACTAGATAATAGTTGCTGAGGCTTAGACAGATGTCATTTGTGTGGATTTAAACCTATGGATAGCCATGGATGAAGCCTATTTGAAGTTAGGACTTGCTAATCTTGCTAAAATGCATGTTGTGTTGGGGTTTTGGGGTTTTTTGCATCATCTGCATTGCTTTTATCTCAGACTGAGGTTGCCCTTTACTATGTGTGGGGATTCTGCAATGGACATTGACAGAAAATTAGGGAGCAAAAATATATACAGAGACACAGAGAAAATATTTGTGTTACTAACAGAAAAACTTTTTATCAAGAGTAGGATCCCTAACTTCACTGAAACAATACAGGAACTGACTTCTTGCAACAACTTTTTCTTTGAGGTGGCTTGAAAGGAAACCTTTTAAACCTAGCTTTTGGCCAGAACTTTACTGTGAAGTGTGTTTGATCTAATCATTATCCCAATAGCTACAGAAGCAACATTAAATATCATTCAAGCTGAACATCATTAAAGCAATAAAGTGTTAATCTAAAGTACAGTTAATTTATAATGAGAACAACCTGTGATTTTTTTTTTAAAGGTTTCCCATTTTGTATTTGTGGGCTTGAGGTGATTTATGTAGAGTTGCTAGGATGAGGATGATGATGATTTTCATGGCAAATCCATTCTTTCAAGTATAGCTGATACTTGTGCAGCCTGGTGGAGCTGGGTGTGCAGTGTCCCTTTGCTGTCCTTTTGTCTTTCATATGCCACAAAGGTCACATAACTCAAGTGCAGTTTCTATCCAAGAGGGACTGGAACCTGGCCTGGCCTGGAGCCAGTTCTGCTAGAAGGAACCTAACTGGCCAGAAACAGGCAAGGCAAGGGAACAGCAAATGCTCCAGGAGGTGACCTTCCTCTTTCTCATCTCCTGTAACATTTGGAGTGTGCCTGATGCTTGGAGTATCTCTTACTGGAGTTCAGTAATTTTATAATATGCCTTAGAAAATTGAATTCTTTTTCCCTTACTAAGTCTGGAATTTGTGTTACTTTATTTAACTTATTAGAGGCTGAAATTACAATTTCAACCCAAAGCATCTGAAGAGGTGAGTGGGTTTGCCTGATGATTTCCCCTCCCAGTCCTCAAAACCTTCTCACTTAGGTGGTTTTCAGCTTCACTGGAAGTACTGTGAAATACTTAACTCCTGAACCCCCTAAAAACAGAGCAGAGGATCTCACTGACAGGTCAGGAAGAGATGAGGGCTTGAGAAACAGCTGTGGCATGCTGTTAGCATCACATTGATCCTAACCACCCAATTCTGGTAGCTATCTAAGAGCCTTTGAGGAATGGATAGCAATATATATTAGAGTCCAGCTGCTTATGATATGGTTCTCAGTCCAGAAAAAGTAGTGTGTGCCTGTTTTGAATCTGATTTCTCAACTCAGCTATGCCCTTGTTTAAATCACATCCAAATGTCAAGATATTAGGGTATAACCCTCATATTCCACCTTTTGAGTATATAACTTTCATATTCCACCATTAGAGTATATAACCCAAAGCCAGCATCCAGTGCAGGTAATCAAAGTACTAGAGAGGCAGCTGTGGTGGGGGATGTTAAACTGCCAGGTCTTGGCAGGCCACCTTTGCCTTAGACAAAGGATGGAGAAAGATGATCTAGCTTTTCTGTCACATTTATGGAGGCAAGAAGCAGGAAGATGTAACTCAAGCCTATGAAAAGAGATGCTCACTATCTGGGCATCCACCTGCACCCAGGCACTGAAGGGGTGACTGGTAACAACAGTTTGAACAGAATCACAGAAACGTTCAGGTTGGAAAAGACCCTCAGGATCACCAAGTCCAACTCAGAACCCTACTCTGCAAGGTTCATCCCTAATCCATATCCCCAGGCACCACATCCAAACCACCTTTAAACACATCCAGGGTTGGTGACTCCACCACCTCCATGGGCAGCACATTCCAATGCCTGACCACTCTTGCTGGGAAAAATTTCTTCCTAATGTCCAGTCTAAACCCAGTCATAGCTTGAGGCCATTCCCTTTTGTTCTATCACTAATTGCCTGGGAGAAGAGATCAGCACCAGCCTCTCTATAACCTCCTTTCAGGTAGTTCTAGAGAACAATGAGGTCTCAGTTTGGTTTCAGTTGTTTTCAGGGAGGAGAGGTGAAGGCTTGCTGGCATGTTATTTTGTTCTGTGAGTGATGGAGGCCACCTTGTGTCAGCCTAAGGCTATGTCTCCATCACAGTGCAGCCCTGTGTTACACAGGTTCTGGTTAAAATCTCCACTGAGTTTGCACAGGTTTGCACTGAGGTTAACTTGCCCTTGTAGCTCAGCATCAAGGTGAGTCTATAGTAGCTTTTCCCCTTGGATATGTCCTGTTGTTTACACTCACTGCAGTCCACTGCTTTGTTTGATCTATTCCATTTCTCTGGAACATCCAGTGACTTCTAATTTCAATCTTTTCAGCTGCCCTTGGTTGAGTCGATGATTTTTTTTAGTTAGAAGCCAGATGTTTATAGGTAACCTGAGTGGGTAACACTTGGACTAAGAAGTGATGAAGCAGAACAAAGTTCTATACTGATTCTGATGAAACATGGACAGAGGAGACTCTGACAGGGGTTTGGACTAGATGATCTGCCTGTCATTCCATGAATGTGTGAGAAGCTGGGACCAAGAGACAGAAGGCTAGGCTGGATTGTCATAGAAGGTCAGACTGGGGCTAGTGATGCTGAAAGTGGAGGAAAAGCAATACCAGAGCAGGCTAGCTCAAGAGTAAAGAAAAGAAGATGTAAGCAGGAAGGCTGAAGAAAGAGGAACTAGCAGCTTTTGGAGATCAGAAGGCTGGATATAAGCACAAAAAGCTACAACTGTGGGACAGCTGAACACGGTCAAAAAGCTTACAGACCTGCTGGGAGAAAGGAACAGTAGGAGCTGACAGCTGGAAGCTGGGGAAAAGAGGGAGCATAGAATTCATGGCAGGAGAAGGAACCTTTCACCTATAGGCAACTGGTCTGAATCTTGTCCAAGTGACTAGTGAAGAAGAAGTAATGGCTGTGGGGAGATACCAAAGCAGCTGTTGGTCTCAGTCCAGTTCTAGCAAGCATCACCGCTGGACTTAGCACAGCTGGAAGGCTTGCTGGCAGGCAGCAGAGTAACCACAGGCTGGTTGAAAAGGGAGGCAAGTCTAAGACAAGAAGGAGGCCCGTGAAAGGAACTCCTATGTTGTGTTCTCAGGCCTGCCACTTCCTTGTCACGTAACACTGCCAAATCTGAAGTGAGAACCTGCAGCTGTTCCAGGTTGCTTTGTGCTGGTTTGGCCACTTGCTTGGTGGATGTCAGCCCTTTCTCTCATTGTAGAGTTAGTGCAGGCTTTATGTCCCATAACTTCCCATGGGCCAGAGTGAGCCAAGCTAACATTCCATTGTTAACAGACCACCTCCAGTTCGACTCCCCTCATCCACCTTAGTGAGTCAGCTTGTTCCCGCCAGCTCTAGCTGTCCTTGGATATCCTTGGACAGCCAACTCAACTAATTACAGCAGCAGAAACCTAGCCCAGCAGGAAAGAGTTGCTGGTGTTCTGTCAGGTTAGTTACACAGGCTCAGCATCTTGGAGTGCTGGCCACTGTTGTTTACTCAGTGCTCTTAGGGTGCTTAATCACCTCTTGAATATCATGTGGAAATGGATGGAATATTGCAAAGTGACACTGCCAATCATCTGGTGAGTCCTGTAGACCACCAGATCTGACTGCCAAACATCTCACAGATGCAGAGCTACCTAGCAACAAAGGCTGCCCTGCAGACTGCCTTTGGATTTGGAGAGAACAACTCTCAGGGGGAACAATGGCTGCTGTCAAGAACCCTTCCTGCAGGCTGCTGTCCAGAACCCTTCCTGCAGGCTGCTGTCCAGAACCCTTCCTGCAGGCTGCTGTCTAGAACCCTTCCTGCAGGCTGCTGTCTAACTCTGCTGACTGCATGGGAAGGATGTGGACAATGCCCTCCTTAGAAGATGGTTTCACATAATACTTTACCAATACCACTTAAAAAAGTGCATGATCCTTACAAAAACAGCAACAGTATGGACCTTGTGCCCTTGTGGCCAAGAAGGCCAAGGGAATCCTAGGGTGAATCAGAAGGGCTGTGGTGAGTAGGTGAGAGAGGTTCTCCTCCCCCTCTACTCTGCCCTGCTGAGGCCACACCTGGAATATTATCTCCAGTTCTGGGCCCCTCAGGTCAAGAAGAACCTAAAGGAACTGCTTGAGAGAATCCAGCACAGAGCCACAAAGCTGCTGGAGGCAGTGGAACATCTCCCTGTGAGGACAGGCTGAGGGAGCTGGGGCTTGGAGCAGAGGAGCCTGAGAGGTGCCCTCATTCCTGGTGACAAAGATGTGCGGGGTGGTGTGCAGAGGATGGAGCCAGGCTCTGCTCAGGGATGTCCAAGGACAGGACAAGGAGCAGAGGAGGTGCCACAGGAACAGAATGGAAAACTTTTTCCCTGTGAGGGTCCAGAGCCCTGGAGCAGGCTGCCCAGAGAGGTTGTGGAGTCTCCTCTGGAGACATTGCAAACCCACCTGGATATGTTCCTGTGTGACCTGCCCTGGGTGCTGCTGCTCTGGCAGGGGTTGGACTGGATGGTGTCTGGAGGTCCCTTCCAACTCCTAACATTCTGTGATTCTGTGACCATTTTGTGAAAAGATTTTAAAAGGTTGCATGAACCAAAGCCTGTATCACCAGGAGTAATACAAAAAGAAAAAGATTTAGGTCATTGGGGCAAACAAAAGAACTGCTGTTTTCTTTTATTTTTATTTCTCTTCTAACTTTACTTTCTGTTGTTTTGGTATTTTTGTGGGGTTTTTTGGTTGGGTGGGTTTTGTTGTTGTTGTTGTTGTTGTTGCTTTTCACTGCACTCAGCTTCCCATAAGAAATGCTACAGTCACGTTCTGTTCGTGCAGCTGAGTTATTTTGGTTCAGGTGTAGCAGCTCTCAGTTAGTGAAACTAAATACACAGAGCAAGTAAGTCAGCACAGTGGTCACCTGGTTCTGTTCTATTCTGTAAGGGAGCCTGTAGCCATTGTTCGTAGCTGTCTGTCTGGAAGGCACCATCACGGCCTCATTTCTGTCCTTTCCATATTCGTCTCTGGGAGGAGAGCAGGTTGGTTGCTTTACCCAATGATGTGCTTGTAATACATTGACATCAGTGCCAGTTTGGCTCTGCCATTAAATCCTTTCTCATTTCAACATCTTCTTTTCCTGATCCCCCTTCTCTGCTGGGGAGGGTTCATTGTAACTGCTGTAGTGCAGCCCCACATATGGGCTAAATGTAGACAGGCTTATTATTATTGTTGAGTTCAGAGAGATTCTTGCTAGCAGAACTTTTACTGATTTGGACATCTGAGAAGGTTTCCAGTTTAGAACTAGGTACCTTTAATCTCTAAAGTAGCTAAAAAGAAGTATGAAGCTGGTGTCTTGTCTATGACCATAAGCTTCAGGTACCAGAGAATGTGTAGAATTAAAGGGAAGAGACTCAAGAACTACTGATTTTATGAAAGTGGAATGTTCCTCTGACTGCTTAGGGCTACATATTCATGACATGCTGGAGTGGTGTGTGTTGCTAATGCAGATGCACTGATACTAAACAAAATTGTCTTTGGGATTCTGTACAGTTCCAAGATTTGGCTGTTCTAAAAGCACCTTGGGACACCTATTAATTTGTAGCCTCTTTTCCTAAGGAAATGAGGTTTATGCAACCACAGTGTCTGAGTGTTTCTGTCTGAAAGTGCCTTACCAGAAGTTTCTGAGCCGGCTGGCAAGCTTCACTTCACATTGACAGAGGATGAGATGTGGCAGAAGTATTAACTTTCTTCTTGTTGTTTGGTTTGGTTCTTTGGTGGGTTTTTTTAAACAAGCATTTGGATAGAGGAGATAAATTAATAACCTCAGAGGTGAAAACCCTTCACGTAGCTCAATGAGGTTGTTTGGCACCGGAGAGTCCTCTCAGGAGAGGGATGTTAGCAGAGTTCCTAATGAAGAGCTTTGATCTGAGCATCCTTCACTTCAAGAACGGAATGACATAACCACAGTGCACAAAGCTGCAGATTGTAAGATTTATTTTCTCTTTCTTTCTTTCTTTCTTTCTTTCTTTCTTTCTTTCTTTCTTTCTTTCTTTCTTTCTTTCTTTCTTTCTTTCTTTCTTTCTTTCTTTCTTTCTTTCTCTTTCTCTCTTTCTCTCTTTCTCTCTTTCTCTCTTTCTTTCTCTCTTTCTTTTTCTCTTCCTTTCTTTCTTCATTCCTTTCTTCCTTCCTTCCTTTCCTTCCTTTCCTTCCCTTCCTTCCCTTCCTTCCCTTTCTTTCCTTCCCTTCCTTCCCTTCCCTTCCTTCCCTTCCTTTCCTTCCTTCCCCTCCCTCCTCCCTTCCTCCCTTCCTCCCTTCCTCCCTTCCTCCCTTCCTCCCTTCCTCCCTTCCTCCCTTCCTCCCTTCCTCCCTTCCTTCCTTCCTTCCTTCCTTCCTTCCTTCCTTCCTTCCTTCCTTCCTTCCTTCCTTCCTTCCTTCCTTCCTTCCTTCCTTCCTTCCTTCCTTCCTTCCTTTTTGTTTTGTTTTTTTTTAGATTATGGATGACTTCTTTCCATCACTTATGTAAGAAATTCAATCCATCTTATCCTAGGAGCTTGGATTTGTGACAGGTTAGCAGTGAATATGCATTAATATCTCCACAGTCTAATGTTTCTGTAGCAAAACTATTCGGTTCTGGAGTGAAAAGAAATCCTGCAGAGTGGCACTGACACCACAGAATCCCAGAATGGCTCAGGCTGGAAGGGACCTCAGAGCTCATCTACTCCAACCTCCCCACCATGCCCAGGGACACCTCTCAGCTAGACTCAGCTGCTCAAGACCTCATCCAGCCTGGCCTTCAGCACACCCAGGCAGGAGGAAGCCACAGCCTCCCTGGGCAGCCTGTTCCAGAGTCTCACCACCCTCACACTGAAGAACTTCTTCCTCAGATCCAGTCTAACCCTGCTCTCCCTCAGCTTCAAACCATTCCCCTTTGTCCTGTCTCTAGACACCCTCAGGAAAGGTCTTTCTCAGCTGACATTTTTGCCTACAAATGTTTTGCTCTCTAGACACAGCTTTGTAAAGTTTGGCCCCAGAGATGTTGTTTTGTGTGTGGTTGCCAAGGAGTATATCTCTGTCTACCAGTTCCTAAGTTTGTCCCCTCCTCACACATCCCTTCTGTGTTTTCAAGAGAGAGCATTCCCACAAGCATCTTATCTATCAGCGCTTCAAGCACACTTATCTGCAGCAGATCAATACAAACCCCCACTTGAACAGATTTGCTAGAAATGGCTCTATTTGATGCAAATCTTGAAAGGAGGAATGAGTAATCCTTCAACTTTAAGAGCTTTCTTTAGGTTCATCTTCCCTGGAAAATGAGATTATTGCAGCATGACTCCACAAGGGTTCAGCCTTGATAGTGAACTTGACATCATTATGCTCTGTGTTGTGGTCAGCCTCCTAGTTACAAGTGTTTGTAGGCTTCAGCAGAGCATGCTGTGGCTATTTAGCAACAGAATTTGTGCCTGGCTACAATGACAACAGAAACAGGTTTAGAGTTGCTCTAGCTACTCTCCAAAATGTAGCAATGTTTAGGAAGGTGAGAACAAAGAGGAACTCATTTTTGACCTTCAACTCTGGCTAATCAAGTGTTCAATGGGCTAGCACTGCCTCTTTAGATTTGTTAGCAAAAGAAACAGATTTAAAAGCAATGGTTTAAAAACACTGAGGAAGAAGCAGTTTTGTGTTGGTCTGCAGGAGGCTAAGGGAATTTAGGAGAAAGCAAGAAGCACAGAAAGGCAAAGCATGGCACAGTGCAAGGTCCTGCATCTGGGTAGGCCAATCCCAGGCACAAATCCAGGCTGGGTGCAGAGTGGGTTGAGAGCAGCTCTGAAGAAAGACATGGGAGTGTTGGTTGCTGAGAAACTCCCCAGGAGCCAGCACTGCCCTCATGCAGCCCAGAAGGCAGCTGTGTGCTGGGCTGCAGCCAGAGGAGTGTGGGCAGCAGGGCAAGAGAGGGGATTCTGCCCCTTGACTCTGCTCTGCTCAGACCCCACCTCCAATCCTGTCTTCAGTTCTGGTGTCCCCAGCAGAAGGAGGACACAGAGCTGTTGGAGTGAATCCAGAGGAGGCCAACAAGATGATCCAAGGGCTGGAGCACCTCTGCTATGAGGACAGGCTGAGGGAGCTGGCGTTGTTCAGCCTGGAGAAGAGAAGGCTCTGGGGTGACCTTAGAGCTGCCTTCCTGCATCTGAAGGGATCCTCCAGGAAGGCTGCAGAGGGACTTTTCCTGAAGGTGCCTAGAGACAGGGCAGAGGGGAATGGTTTGAAGCTGAGGGAGAGCAGGGTTAGACTGGATCTGTGGAAGAAGTTCTTCAGTATGAGGGTGGTGAGACTCTAGAATAGGTTGCCGAGGAAGCTGTGGCTGCCTCCTGCCTGGGAGTGTTGAAGGCCAGGCTGGATGAGGCCTTGAGCAGCTGAGTGTAGCTGAGGGGTGTCCCTGCCCATGGTGGGGAGGTTGGACTAGATGAGGTCTGAGGTCCCTTCCATCCTGAGCCATTCTGTGATTCTTAGAATCCAACGTTCTACTAGCAGCACAGCTATTTCAATTTACAGCTATTTTGAACTTTCACTGGTTTATCTGTAAGAAATCAAAACTAAGAAGAAAAGTAAAAAACACTCCCAAGTGTTGTGAAGTGCTTGTGATTTTTTTTGGTTTGTTTCAAAAAATTCAAGATACCAAATATTATTGAAAAGTAATAACAGTAATTATTATTCATGGATGTTGCTGTTAATAATTTATCCCATAATCTTGACTTTTAAGAGTGGCGACCATTTGTGCTTATAACAAATCAAAGTGAGCTGCAGTTTTCATCTGTAGAATAAGTTCCTCTGCTCTTGATTGCTTGCCTGCCTTGCTCTGGTCTCAGGTGTCTTCACCTATACCTTCAGCTTCCATGTGTCTTGTAGGTGTCATTCTGTTGTATCATGCAGCTGGCAGTGACAAGCATGATTGCTGGATGTAGGCACCTCAGTGCTTGAAGCTGCTGATACTGCACAGAGAGAAGTACTTGCTGCTTGATGTTACCAGGAGAGTTTTCCATCGTGGGTTGGATCTGGGAAAGGAGAATGCTGAATCTGGAATATCACAGTGTCACAGTACAGGTTGGAAGGGACCTCCAGAAAGCATCCTGTCCAACCCCCTGCCACAGCACAGTCACCCAGGGCAGGTCACACAGGAACACATGCAGGTGGGTTTGGAATGTCTCCAGAGAAGACTCCACAACCTCTCTGGGCAGCCTGCTCCAGGGCTCTGGCACCCTCACCATATAGAAGTGTCTCCTTGTGTTGAGGTGGAACCTCCTGTGTGCCAGCTTGTACCTGTTGTTCCTTCTCCTGATGTAACTGATGTAACTGTGCTCAGCCTTCCTGCCAGCTTGATTCCACATGGCTTAGGAGGTGAAGTGGTGATACTCACTTGAGTACGAAGAATTGCCTGATTAACCACAGAGTAGTTGTGGTGGAAAAAGTTGTGTGAATGAGAGACCCAGGTTTTACAGTTCCACTTGATGAGTCATGAAACTTTGTTTTCTTTTTCCAGCTTTCTCCTGGTGCTGGTTTGTTTAGTCTTCAGTGTGCTGTCTACTATAGAGCACTACTCGGAATCTGCCACTGGAGCCCTTTTCTGGATGGTGAGTGAACTGTTGTGGGGAAAGCTAATTCAGCTTGACTAAATGGAAATTGCTTTAGATGAACAAGGCAGAGAGCTGTTCCAAATCCTCATGCAAAGCTTGCTAGCAGGACATGCTTTCCTTAAAGTAAGGCTGTAGTTTAATCATGGAATCCTAGAATGGCTCAGCCTGGAAGAGGCCGCAGAGCTCATCTCCTCCAACCTCCCCACCATGGGCAGGGACACCCCTGAACTAGATTCAGCTGCTCAAGGCCTCATCCAGTCTGGTCTTCAACATCCCAAAGGCAGGAGGCAGCCACAGCCTCTCTGGGCAGCCTTTTCCAGAGTCTCACCACCCTCGTACTGAAGAACTTCTTCCTCAGATCCAGTCTAGCCCTCCTATCCCTCAGCTTCAAACCATGCCCCTTGTCCTGTCTCTAGACACCCTCAGGAAAAGTCCCTTCTGGAGGATCCCTTCAGGTGCTGGAAGTCAGCTCTAAGGTCCCGCTGGAGTCTTCTCCAGGATGAAGAACCCCACCTCCCAGCAGAGGTGCTCCAGCCCTTGGATCATCTTTGTGGCCTCCTCTGGACTCTCTCCAGCAGCTCTGTGTCCTTAATAATGGGGCTGATTGTTTTCTGGATATGTAAGCTGAGGGTAATTGCTGAGTGAACAGTTTTTGTGTACTAGGTTTTCCTAAGTCATTAAATGGTACCCTGCAGACCTTAGAGCACACAGCTGGTGTTCAGCAGTCTTACTTGGTGTGGAACAGAATGTTCTGTAGGCAGGAATGTGCTTGTTGGGTGGCTGTTCAAAGTAAAAATGTGTTGAGCTATTCTCCAAGTTGCACAGACTTTGCAGGCATGGCCAGAGGCAAACCTTGAAGTTGTCTGGGTCTGAGATGACAGCAGGTATGTGTCTTGTGTGTTGGCCCTCAGAAGGATCCAGCAGTTTCTGTGCCAGGTGTGATTTTTAAATCACCCCTGGATCTTTAAGGACATGGCATTAAACTCGAAGGTGTCATTCCTCCTTGGAGGACCCAGTCAGCATTTTCCTGGTGAGTGCTCATCTAGTTTTGCACCACGAGAGGTCCCCATGGTAGTTCACGAGCGGCAGGTTTGCATTCCTGTTGTAAATGACCTTGCAGAAAGACTTCTTTGGCGCCGTGGGAGTAATTCCACTAACTGGGCTGCTCTAGAAACAAGAGCAAAATGCCACTTTTATCCCACATGTTTTTACACACTGTGAGTAGCAGAGCACAGTCAGTCGTTACTGTGTGCAGTGACAGGGTGTTGTAGGTGAGAGAAGAATTTGTCACTGGTTTAGTAGCTTCGTGGTCACTACTTTTGAAACGTAAGAACACCAAAAGGGCTCCTGCCTGTGAAGAACCAGCCTGGGTTTGCTGCAGAGCACATCGATTTACCTGTGGTCACTTAGTTTCTACTTGTCTGCCAGTGTCCTGGTTTAGAGTGGGACAGATTGCTCTGTTGCTCCAAAAGGGGCAAAAGAATAACGCTCACACAAATGGGTAATATAGCAGTGGAATGTTTAAATGGAAAAGCAATTTATGTGCTACAGTAACTACAAAGCATAGTGGTGAGCATAGCCAAGCATATACAGTTCAAAGAAATCCCCAGTCTAACCTTAACACACAACCCAACACTTCCTTCTCTCCACCTGGGGTCCACCAAAGACCCCAGGGCTCTTTCTTCCCCACCCACATTGCTGGTTTCAGGCTGGCCAGGCCTGAACTGCCCCCACTCTTTACCCTGCCATTAGGCCTAAACTGGCCAAGATTGCACAGGGCAAAAAAAAAATGTTAGGCCAAAGAGGCCTGGGATGCTCCCCCATTGTTACCAGACAAGAGAGGGTCTCTCTCCCACAGGAGCAGAGAGGGAAGAAAGAGAAAGACAACAGCTTTGCAGCCAGATTTATAAGAGTGCAGGATTTCTGGGTAGCAATACACTATTGCCTGTGTCCACCCACTGGGCTGGACACTCTAGACACTGGAGGTCTCAACTCTGTGGCTTCTTTTTGGAGACACCCAGCCTAAAAGGCCACAGCCAGTTTGGAGCACATCATCAAAATGTGACATCACTGCAATGCTTCCAGGCAGAGCTGTGCAGGAAGTGGTGCTCTGGGCTGGAGCAAAAGCTGGCTTCTCTCAGTGCTTCATCTCTGCTAATACTGTTTTCAGTGCACAATCAAAAGGCCTTCTGGCAGCACTCTTGTGTGTTGTCATAGAATGCATTGGTGTCACCTATGAGATGAGCATCTGAATAAGCTAATGGTACCACATGACACTTAGCCGTGATTGGCATCTTATCTTCCATATACTGGATATCATAGAATCATGGAATCATTCAGGTTGGCAAAACCCCTAGAGGTCATTAGGTCTACCATGAACCCTAATCTACCAAGGTCACCACTGAACCATAGTGCTAAGCACCACAAATGATCTTTAAACACCTCTAGGGATGGTGACTCCACCACCTCCCTGGGCAGCCTCTTCCAATGCCTGACCACTCTTGCAGGGACATTTGTCCTAATGCCCAGCCTAAACCTCCCCTGGTGCAGATTGAGGCCATTCCTTCTTGTTCTGTCACTAATTCCCTATGAGAAGAGACCGTCCTCTACCTCTCTCTGTTGTCCTTTCAGGTAGCTGTAGAGGACCATAAGGTCTCCCCTCAGCCTCCTCTTCCTCACACTAAACAGTCCCAGTTCCCTCAGCCACTCTTCATCAGACTCGTTCTCCAGGCCCTGCTCCTCTTTGCACCTGCTCCAGCCCCTCAATGTCTTTCTTGTAAAGAGGTGCCCAAAACCCAACCCAGCACCCAGGGGTGGCCTCAGCAGTGCTGAGTACAGGGGGAAAATCCCTGCCCTGCTCATGCTGGTCACCCCATTGCTGATCCAAGCCAGCATGCCACTGGCTTCCTGTGCCACCTGGGCACACTGCTGGCTGATGTTCAACCTCTTGTTGATCAGCACTCCCAGATCCCTTTCTGCTGGACACCTTTCCAGCCACACTGTCCCAAGCCTGTAGTGCTGCACAAGGTTGTTGTGGCCCAAATGCAGGACCCAGCACTTGGCCTCATTGAAGCTCATCCCATTGACCTCATCCCATTGATCCAATCTAAGTCTCTCTGTAGAGCCTCCCTACCCTCCAGCAGATCAATACAACCACCTAACTTGGTGTCATCTGCAAATGTACTGATGGTGCACTCTAACTCCTCAGCAAGATCATCAATAAAGATGTTAAACAGAAGTGGTCCCAATACTGAACCCTGAGAAACACCACTTGTGACTGGCCACCAGCTGGATTTGGCTCCACTGGCCACCACTGTTCAGGCCTGGCCACACAGCAGAGCATGTGCCCATCCAATCTGTAAGCAGCCACTTTTGTCATGAGAATTCCATGGGAAAGAGTCTTGAAGGCATTATGGAAGTCCAGGTAGAAAACATCCATAGCCTTTCCCTCTTCCATTGGGCAGGTCACCTTGTCATAGAAAGAGATAAGAGCTGTTAAGCAGGACCTGCCCTTCATAAACCCTGGCTGGGCCTGCTGCCCTGGTTGTCCTCTGTATGGTGCATAATGGCACTGGGGATGGTCTGTTCCATGACCTTCCCTGGCACTGAGTCCAGACTGACAGGTCTATAGTTCCCCAGACCTTCCTTGTCACATATGATGGCTCCCATCTTTGTAAGAGCAAGAGTGGTGGCAGGAAATGGGTATTTCAGGATCAGTGCATTTTCATAGCCTTCGAGTAACTCTCAAGCTAAACAGGTCACTAAATGGACATTTTCAGCTCCAAGGGCTGAAGAACCTTGAAGCTAGGTTATCAGATGAACTTTTGGGCAGAAGTACACATGTGCAAACATTTGGACTATTAGACCTTCATGCCTGCCTCTGAGGCTTCATTGTTCTGAGCTGCCATTCCTTGCTGGAGCCTTGGTTCACACACATCATCCATTGAGCCATCTCACTTCCTCCTGTGCACCGGCACCTAAATACCCCAATAAAAAGAGTGAAGAGAGCCTTCTGTGTGCTCCCCACCTCAAACACAGCTGCAGCTGAGAAAATATCCTCCTTTCATGTGTGCACTGTAACCACTCCAGCCCAACTTCCCTTCTCCTACTTCCCCTCACAGCTCTCCAGAACCATGCTGGGCTGTATGGTGAATTCCAGGCTCTCTGTTTTGTTTGCTGATTAAAATGTTGATTTTCTGTGTTGATGTGAGCATTTTTAATTTAGTCATCAGTGGCAGTTTTAGGTAAAAGCTGATGGCTTTTCCATGAGGATTTCATATTTGACTGATTGACTTAGATACAGGTGGAAGTTATTTTGCAGACCTATTTCCCTTTAGGCTTATTTTCCCATATTTCAATAAAATTAATAAAATGGAATTATACTAAGAATAGAATCACAGAATCCTAGAATGGCTCAGGTTGGAAGGGATCTCAGAGCTCATCCACTCCAACCTCCTCACCATGGGCAGGGACACCTCTCAGCTAGACTCAGCTGCTCAAGACCGCATCCAACCTGGCCTTCAACACCCCCAGGCAGGAGGCAGCCACAGCCTCCCTGGGCAGCCTATTCCAGAGTCTGACCACCCTCACACTGAAGAACTTCTGCCTGATATCCAGTCTAACCCTGCTCTCCCTCAGTTTCAAACCATTCCACCTTGTCAAACCATTCCACACCCTCAGGAAAAGTTCCTCTGCAGTTTTCCTGCAGGATTGGAAGGTCCGCCTGGTGTCTTCTCCAGGCTGAACAAGCCCAGCTCCCTCACAGCAGAGGCTCCAGCCCTTGGATCATCTTTGTGGCCTCCTCTGGACTCACTCCAACAGCTTTGTGTCCTCCTTTTGATGGAGGCAGGATTGGAGGTGGGGTCTCAAAGGGCAGAATCCCCACTCTTGCCCTGCTGCCCACACTCCTCTGGCTGCAGTCTAGCACACAGCTGCCTTCTGGGCTGCATGAGGGCACTGCTGGCTCCTGGGGAGCTTCTCAGCAATCAACACCCCCAAGTCTCTTTCTTCAGAGCTGCTCTCAACCCATTCTGCACCCAGCCTGGATTTGTGCTTGGGATTGGCCTACCCAGGTGCAGGACCTTGCACTTTGCCTTGTTGAACCTCATGCAGGTTGCAGATAAGGACATGGAGCTGTTTGCTTCAGGCATGCTCTTTCAGTTCAAGCTTTGTTTGTGCCTTTCAACCTAATTAGGGAAGGAGGTGCTCATGACTTCAGTCTGCTGCAAGGTTTCAGTGCTTTTCCTCCAGCCAGTCTGTTGGGCCCATAGAAGCCAGTGTTCTGCCTCCTTTAGTGGCTCTGAGAGATTTAGTATTGACTATCATGGTGGAATACTTTTCCACCGAGATTTTAGCCAGCACAAATTTAAAAGTGTTTCTTGTAAAAGCTGTGGATAATATACTCATTAAAAGAAAACCAAACTACTGCAGCTAATTTGGTATCTATTTTCTTGTTTTTCTGCCTTGAGACTGTGCTGTAAAAAATTCTTTAGCTTTCTAATAAACTGTGGGTTTAGTCAGGCTGAAAGTGCCATGAAATCAGAGGAAGACTGCAAATTTTCTTGGTCCTCCTTCCAGGCAAAACAATGAGGTAGAAGCAAGTACAGAAATGTCGACCTGACTCGGTTAAAAATCAAAGACGACATCAATTTTGCTTGTTAGTGCAGAGGCTTTGAGCATGTTTTTCAGCTTTGAAATACTTTGGTCTCTTTTCAGCCACTCATAATGTCTGTTTTACGGACATGTTGATATGGGGTGGAAATTGTGGTTGAAGTGTGTTCGCTCTTTGGGTGCTGCAGAGTTCCCCAGGTGCAGATTTGAAGCGTGTTGAAGTTAAAAGACAAACCTTTTCCATAGCTGTCATTTATGTAGTAGGTGTTGCATGACTGAGGTACTGGGTACAGTTTGGGTTGGAACGAAGCCTGGAAGCTGTATTTTGGTTGTGCTGGCATACTGAAGTGGTGGAGAAAGCAAGGGAGGGGCAAAGATCTCAACAGATCTGTCCATGTGATCTTCATTGACCAGCTCTCTTTAGAAGTGCCTCAGAGTACTCTGATCCTTGGTTGTGCAGCAGTGCTTTACAGATGTTGGAAAAGACCTCAGAGATCATTAAGTCTGACCTATTACCTAACACCTCATGACAACTAAACCATGGCTCCAAGTGCCACATTCAGTCCTTTTCTGAACACCTCCAGTGACTGTGACTTCACCACCTCCCTGGGCAGCACATTCCAATGGTCAATTACTCTTTCTGTGAAGAACTTTCTCCTCACCTTGATCCTAAACTTTCCGTGGCACAGCTTGAGATTGTGTCCTCTTGTTCTGTTGGTGGTTGCCTGGGAGAAGAGACCAACCCCCACCTGTCTACAACCTCCTTTCAGGTAGTTGTACAGAGCAACAAGGTCTCCCCTGAGCCTCCTCTTCTCCAGGCAGAGTGCGGCAGAGGGAATAAAGATCAGCTCTCTTGTCCTTAGGGGTGACTTTAGCATCCCAGGCATCAACTGGAAACATCACACAGCTGCTGCAAACAGGTGCAGAAAATTGCTGAAGCATGTTGAAGATAGATTTCTGGTCCAAGTAGCCAACTAGGAAAGATGGCCTCCTAGATTTGGGGGTTGTAAACACCGAGGGATTTGTGGGTGAAGTGGTGACTGGTGACTGCCTTGGTCACAGTGGCTATCAAGTAGTTTGGTTTCAAAAGTTGGTGATAGGGGCAGCTAAGGGCATTCAGCTTGGACAAGGTTCAGGGGTGACCTCACTGCAGTCCACAGTTTCCTCAGGGGAGGGTGCTGATCTCCCCTGTCTGGTGAGCCACAGCAGGAGACAAGGAACTGGAATGAATCTGCATCAGTTCAGATTGGATATTGTAAACAAGTCTTCCCTGAGAGGGTGGGCTAGTCACTGGAGCAGGCTCCCCAGAGAGCATCAAGCCTCCCAGGGTTCAAGGAGCATCAGAAGGATGCTCTTAGTCATATGCTGAGTTTTGGGTAGTGCTGTGAGGAGCAGAGGGTTGGACTCTGAACCTTGTGAGTCCCTTCCAACATGAGATACTCTGTGTTTGTGCAATTCTGGTTTGAACATAGAAAACTTGGTAGCACACTTCCAGGTTTTATGCTTACAAATTCTGCTCCATGATCTAGAGCTGTTTCCTGCCCTCGTTAGCTTTAGGAATAGTGTTCCTGGAGCCTTCCTCCCATCCTTATATTTTGAAAGATTAAGTTTGGATAGAAACAAAAGAGGAATATTGTGGGTTTCCCTGTGATACACTGATTGAATGGAGCTTTAACCATTCTTTTCTGCTTGCCCTCAGGAACAGATTATATCTTCCTTGTATGCACTGCATGGAACAAGTGACCAGATTAGGTAGAATCCTTTTTCTGCAACCTCCGTGCCTCAGTATTCCTCCCTCCTCAGGCACCATCCCTTGCTGACCTGCTGTGGTGTTTCCATGTCTCCTTGGACTGCAGGGCAGGGGAAGGTGGGAAGGGCTGGGAAGAGGGATGCCATAAGATGTCCAGAGAAGGGCAACAAGGCTGGGGAGGGGTCTGGAGCACAGCCCTGTGAGGAGAGGCTGAGGGAGCTGGGGTTGCTTAGCCTGGAGAAGAGGAGGCTCAGGGGAGACCTTCTTGCTCTCTACAACTACCTGAAGGGAGGTTATAGACAGGTGGGGGTTGGTCTCTTCTCACAGGCAACCAGCACCTGAACAAGAGGACACAGTCTCAAGCTGTGCCAGGGGAAGTTTAGGCTGGAGGTGAGGAGAAAGTTCTTCCCAGAGAGAGTTGTTAGCCATTGGCATGTGCTGCCCAGGGAGGTGGTGGAGTCACCACCTCTGGAGGTGCTCAAGAGGGGACTGAATGTGGCACTTGGAGCCATGGTTTAGTAGTCATGAGGTGTTGGGTGACAGGTTGGACTTGATGATCTCTGAGGTCTCTTCCAACCTGGGTGATTCTATGATTCTGTTCTATGATTCTAAGTTTATGTGTAGTAGTCCCTAGAAATCAACCCGCTGTGCAAACCGTATTCTGCATTCTAATTGTGGTGGATTGAAATTACACCCAAAATAAAATTGCCAGACCAGCTCAGATGGAAGCAAATGAAGCTGTATTTACAAGCAAACTAAAATCTACAAATAGGAAATGCAACAACTATGTACAAAATATACAATATTCACATCTATTTACAATTTATAAACAACACAAGAACTGCCCTGGACAAAAACAGGGGGTTACCAACAGCTTCCCCCTCTATGCTCCCTTCTCTCACCTTATACAAGGTAGAAGAGATAGAGAGAGAAGAGCAGAGAGTAGTTTGTTAGTACATAGCCACAACAAAGAAATGCGGTCAAGGTCAGCAACAGCCAAACAGAAGCAACCAGCTAATATCACAGTATCACAGTATCACCAAGGTTGGAAGAGACCTCAAAGATCATCAAGTCCAACCTGTCACCACAGACCTCATGACTAAACTGTGGCACCAAGTGCCATGTCCAGTCCCCTCTTAAACACCTCAAGGGACGGCGACTCCACCACTTTCCTGGGCAGCACATTCCAATGGCTAATGACTCTCAGTGAAGAACTTTCTCCTCACCTCCAGCCTAAACTTCCCCTGGTGCAGCTTGAGACTGTGTCCTCTTGTTCTGGTGCTGGTTGCTAGAGAGAAGAGACCAACCCCGTCCTGGCTACAACCACCCTTCAGGTAGTTGTAGAGAGCAATAAGGTCTCCCTGAGCCTCCTCTTCTCCAGGGTAAACAACCCCAGCTCCCTCAGCCTCTCCTCATAGGGCTTGTGCTCAAGGCCTCTCCCCAGCCTTGTTGCCCTTCTCTGGACACGTTCAAGTGTTTCAATGTCCTTCTTAAACTGAGGGGCCCAGAACTGGACACAGTACTCAAGGTGTGGCCTAACCAAAGCAGAGTACAGGGGCACAATGACTTCCCTGCTCCAGCTGGCCACACTATTCCTAATGCAGGCCAGGATGCCATTGGCCTTCTTGGCCACCTGGGCACACTGCTGGCTCATGTTCAGGCAGCTGTCAATCAGCACCCCCAGGTCCCTCTCTGTTTGGCAGCTCTCCAGCCAGAGCAAAGAACCAAAAGAGAGTTAGTTTATGCAACTAACTTTATGTCAGCTATCAGCCCAAAGGGATTACTTAGACCTTATCATTATTTTCCTCTTACATCCAATGGTAATTTATTTACATTCTATCACTTTCTACTCAATGTGTGGAAAATTTTCCTAGGCTCAGCCTAAAACTGCCACACTAATAAAAACAGCTGACAGTTTGTCCTTGTAATTCTGACAGGAAACAGTGCTGGTGGTGTTTTTTGGTGCTGAGTATGTGGTCCGGCTGTGGGCTGCAGGCTGCAGGAGCAAGTACGTCGGCTTGCGAGGAGGCTGCGCTTCGCCCGGAAGCCCATAGCCATCATCGGTGAGATCTCAGTTCTCTTCTTTGCCATTATCCACCTCTTTTAAAGTAAAGGTGTTGTGGTGGGTTGAAAATTCCCCCCAGTATTAATTTGCCAGACCAGCTCAGTTGGAAGCAAATCAAAGCTGTGTTTACAAGCCAAAACGACAATGGAATGGAATACCATAAATATGTACAAAATACACACTATCCACAATATTTACAGGTATTCACAATTAATAAACAGCACAAAACTCCCCTGATCAAAGACCAGGGGAAGCTGCTAGCTTCTCTATTTCTGCCCCCCTTACCTCCCTGTACAAAAGGGAGAAGAGACAGAAGTAGAGAAGTTAATACCAAAACAATGCAGCCAAGGTCAAGGAGAAGCAAGTTAGCATCTCTCCAGAGCAAAGAAGTGAGAAGAGAAATTGGTTTGGGAACAAGATCTTATGTAGATATCTCTCCAATGGGATTGTTTAGAATGATCTCTGGTTTTTTACACTCAATAGTGATTTATTTACATTTTACTACTTTCTGCTCAAGATCTGTGAATAATTTTAAAGGCATAGCCTTAAACTACCACACTTGTGTTGTGGCTTAAGCTTTCCCAGAGTCCAAAAGCCCCAGTTAGAACAGATTTGGATTGCCTCCCCTCTCCCTTTTTTCCTGGTAGGGGAAAGCAAATTAGGCAGGAGAAAAGATTAGTAAAATTATGAAAGAAATAGTCTTGAATTGATTTGGAAGTAAAAAGGTAACTTTAATAAAATAGAAAAGGCATTTGAGTAAAAGGAAGGTTACAAAGGTATGAGGAAAAAGGCTAAATAAAAATATCTACAAAACCAGACACAGGTGGCAAAGGATCCTCTGGATGCAAATGTGGATTCTCTTTAGATGCAGTCCTTAGGAGTTGGATGCAGCATACAAGAGGCCCCACCAGGTGATCACAGCAACAGCAGGAGCAGGAAAAAGTCTGTTGGGCAGGTGGAGGCAGGAGCAAGTGAGGAAAGACAGGAAATGGCTCTCCTGAAATAGGCTTGGTGGACAGGAAGTGGAATAGACTTTGACCAGGGGACCCCCCCAGGAGGGGAGACCAAGTCTCTATGCCCACCTGCATCAGGTTTCTCTGCCCACCTGGGGGCTATGCTCTCTTAAGCTCACCCTGTCCTGGGCTGGGTGTAACCTGGCACGAGGTATTAGCTGCTACAGGGACCATGGTGCATTCTGAGCTGTGTCTATCACTCAAAGCTTTGTGAAGCTGTGCAGTTATTTCTTCTGGGTTGCTAGAGCTGACCATGTCAGATACATCTGTGAGACACAGGCAGACACCAGCTAAAGAAAGGCAAAATTGTCAAGTGGAGAAATCTTCACTAAATGTACTGGTGTAACTGGAGAGAACTGGCAGGGCTTGGAACTCCAAATCCTGCCATAGGTCTGCTGGAGAAAGCAAACACAGAGGCTGAGGGAGTTGGGGTTGTTCAGTATAGAGAAGAGAGGGGAGCTCCGGGGGGGATCTTAGAGCTACCTTCCAGTAGCTGAAGGGAGCCTACAGGAAGGCTGCAGAGGGACTTTTCCTGAGGGGGTCTAGAGACAGGACAAGGGGAAATGGTTTGAAGCTGAGGAAGGACAGGGTTAGACTGGATCTGAGGAAGAAGTTCTTCAGTTCCAGGGTGGTGAGACTCTGGAACAGGCTGCCCAGGGAGGTTGTGGCTGCCTCCTGCCTGGGGGTGCTGAAGGCCAGGTTGGATGAGGCCTTGATCAGCTGAGCCTAGTTGAGAGGTGTCCCTGCCCATGGTGGGGAGATTGAAGGAGATGAGCTCCGAGGTCCTTTCCAAGCTAAGCATTTCTGTGATGGTCTAAAGAGGATTTCCACAGAAATGCTCATGCAGGAAATCAGAAAAAATATCTTCTCAGAGTAATGCTAGGTTAGGGTTCAAGAACTAGAAGCTGCAGCCTGGTTTGCTGAACTAGGATCGGAGCAAATCGGGGGGTTCTGGCACTGAGGAGGCTTCCAGCATCTGCATTTTGTAATGCTGGAACTCTGTAAATTGTGGAGGTGTGGAAGTAAAAAACAAACTCGGGAAATGTGGTTTTTTTTTTCACCCTATTAAAGACCATATCACAAAGTAAACCAACAATTCTGACTGTGTTTTTTTTCTGATGCAGTTTTTAAGCCACATGCCTGTGTGGAGTATCAGTTCATGAGACTGAGCAGGGACTGAAGCAAACTCTGAGTTTCATCCTTGAATCACCCTTTCAGCCTTGAACTGAAATGGGGATTCATTTCTGGGGGTACATGCCTTTGTCCTGTTGGTTTTGTGGCTGTCTGCTCTGTCAGGATCCTTAAAATTGCAATTATTAAACTCATCATGGAAGATACTGTAGCCATTGCCTTCTTGATGTGAAACTATTACATTGATTTGCTGCCCAAAGGCCTGCAGGGAGAGGACGAGGGGCAATGCTTTGAAGAATGGTTGAAGAGCAGATTTAGATTGAATGTGAGGAGCAAGGTCTGCACCATGAGGGTGCTGGAACACAGCAACATGTTGCCCGGGGAGGTAGTTGAGGCCCCATCCCTGGAGATATTCAGGGTAAGGCTGGACAAGGATCTGAGCAACCTGCTCTAGTGGAGGATGTCCCTGCTGTGTGCAAGGGGGTTGGACTGGAAGAGCACTGGAGGTCCCTTCCAACTCAAACCATTCTAGGATTCTATGAAACTGGATTTCTTGTGTTTCAGTGATGGAATCTGACAGTTAATACATTCTTCTTTATTCTTTCCTTTTTGACCAGATCTAATTGTGGTGGTAGCCTCAATTATTGTTCTAAGCATAGGATCCAATGGACAGGTGTTTGCCACCTCTGCAATCAGGTATGATCTGATAGTGCCTCAGTGCCCCCTCTGCCGTAAGGTTTGCTCTGCCACTGCCTCAGTGCCACCCCTGCAGTAAGGTTTACTCTGCTACTGCCTCAGTGTCCCCTCTGCAGTAAGGTTTGTTCTTCAGATGCCTCAGCCCTTCACAACCACACATCTGGTTAGCTGTTTATCTAATTTCCCTACTCTCATGTCCCTAGTATCAGATAAATTCTTTCACTGAAACACTGGAGAGGGGCAGCCTGTGCTTGGTCACTGGGTGGGAATCAAGTGCAGAGCTCAGGCAGATGCTGAATGGCAGGGCTGCTGGGGGCCAGAGGAAGGAGCTGATGGGACTCATGCCCTGTTTCTCTTGCAGGGGGATCCGGTTTCTGCAGATCCTCCGCATGCTCCACGTGGATCGCCAGGGTGGCACCTGGCGGCTCCTGGGCTCAGTTGTTTTCATCCATCGGCAGGTACTGGAGCTGTAAAGATCTGCTTTTGGTTTCCTTTTTCCTGGTGGAGTTCAAACAGTTGTCTGGTTTACATGAAGGGGAGGAAAAATACTTTAGAGTCCCTCATCATTTCCCCTCTGCTTTTAGACTGGGGCCATTATTCTTCATTTCAGGTCAGAGGCTAACTGAGCAGCAGCAGCAGCAGGTTTTTGGTTGTTTGGTTTGCTGTTTTCCCCCCAGTTGTTTTATTCTTTGTTATCCTTAAAGATCTCTGAGATCCCTTCCAACCTAAGCCATTCTAGGATCCGATGAGTCTATTGCTTTTTGAACTTTCTAGTCTGATACAAACAGACACTGAACTGCCTGGTTTCTTGGAAGTAGATTCCACACCTGAAATGTAGCTCACTGCTTTTTCTACTGGAATGCAAAACCCTCCAGGTGTTTGCAGTGCTTTACAGAGATGGAATTTGTATGCAACAATCTTCATGTTCTTCTTGGCTTTCTCTTTCAACAGGAACTCATAACCACATTGTACATTGGATTCCTGGGATTAATTTTCTCATCCTATTTTGTCTATCTTGCTGAGAAGGATGCAGTTGATGAGGATGGAAAGACAGACTTCTCCAGCTATGCCGATGCACTTTGGTGGGGTGTGGTAAGTGTTTGCCCACAAACTGGCTGTGCACACAGTGCCCCTCTGACAAAGGTGAGATCTCCTCCAAAAATCTGCCATTTCATTCTTTGCAGAACCCATTTCTGTAGGGAAGGTGGACAACCTTCTGGAAGGGTTGTAAGAAGAAATGTAATAAATGCATCCAAATTATTTTAGCATTTAACTTTATGGTGAAAAAAAATCCTTAGCAAAAGATGTTGAATATTGACAGATAAAAAAAGTCAGAATCACAGAATGGCTCAGGCTGGAAGGCATCTCAGAGCTCATCTCCTCCAACCTCCCCACCATGCCCAGGGACACCTCTCAACTAGACTCAGATGCTCAAGGCCTCATCCAACCTGGCCTTCAACACCCACAAACAGGAGGCAGCCACAACCTCCCTGGGCAGCCTATTCCAGAGTTTCACCACCCTGGTAACTGGAGAACTTCTTCCTCAGATCCAGTCTAACCTTGCTCTCCCTCAGCTTTAAACCATCACCCCTTGTCCTGGTGCTGGACACCCTTATCAAAGTGAGGGGATCAAGGAAGAGCTGACAATAACAAAAGGATTTTCAGCAGTCAGGGAACTAGCTATGGAATGGAATGGAATGGAATGGAATGGAATGGAATGGAATGGAATGGAATGGAATGGAGTGGAATGGAATGGAATGGAATGGAATGGAATGGAATGGAATGGAATGGAATGGAATAGAATAGAATAGAATAGAATAGAATAGAATAGAATAGACCAGACCAGGTTGGAAGAGACCTTCAAGATCATCACGTCCAACCTATCAACCAATCCAACACCACCTAATCAACTAAACCATGGCACCAAGCACCCTATCAAGTCTCCTCCTGAACACCTCCAATGATGGTGACTCCACCACCTCCCCAGGCAGCCCATTCCAATGGGCAATCACTCTCTCTGTGTAGAACTTCTTCCTAACCTCCAGCCTAAACCTCCCGTTGGCGCAGCCTGAGACTGTGTCCTCTTGTTCTGGTCCTGGTTGCCTGGGAGAAGAGACCAACCTCCACCTGTCCACAACCTCCCTTAAGGTAGCTGTAGAGAACAGTAAGGTCTGTTTGGTAGTATCCAGTTCTGCCCATGTATAGTCATGCCTGCCTTACTCCGGCATGCAGCAGAACTTCCATGTGAAGCCCGTGTCCCATTTCATACCTTCTTACAACTTACCTTTGTGTTTGTTTGGTTTTTTTAGCTCTAGTTATGCAGGGCTTGCTTTAGGAGTTGCACTGAATGTCGAACTGTGAGTTGCAAAATATTTCTCAATGCTAGAAACTAGCATTTGAATAAAGAGTTTAAAAAGAAAAAAGTGATGGTCAGAAAACCTCAGACTGTGTTTATAGATATTCTTTAATATTTTGGACTTCAGCACTTTAAAAGGTGTTTGGTTATGGAGACCAACAGAGAAGTTTAAGATGGGGCACTACCTTGTTGAGTAGATGCCTTGCAATCTGCATTTCAAAGGGTGTCTTATGCCTTGCAAAGTGCGCGGTGGTTTTGGTGGTTGTTTTCCAGCATTTCGGGAGTAGATGCCTTGCAATCTGCATTTCAAAGGGCGTCTTATGCTTTGCAAAGTGTTCAGTGTTTCTGGTTGTTGTTTTCCAAAACTTGACTTTTCGTGTGTGATGGGCAGATCAAATCAGCTTTGTATTTCTCAGGCTGTGGGAGGCACATGAACACTGTTCCAATTGTTGTTTGAGCTTTTCAGATGGCCAGGCTTCCTCAGCATTAGTGAGTCACGGTGCAGGTGCACTTCACAGCTGGCAACAGTGACAAAGGACAAAGTGAAGCAGTCTCTGGTTGTTTTTTTTTTCCTTCTTTTCAAGTCTTCTGTAACACAGAAACACAGATGTGGAGCTACCAGGGAGTGAAATTTGATTTCACTTTTGGCTTTCAAAACTGAACCACAGGAAAAAAAATCTCGGTACCAAGTATTTGAAAGTCTTCTGTGCCTGACAAGAGCCACAGAGAGTATTATGGGTAGCAGTTTGCTCTGGGTGGAAAGTGCAAGCTTGCTGAACTTGATACAAATGGCCTGAAAGGTTTCAATCTGAAGCAAAGGGGAAATAAAGAAAGAATGAGAGTTGGAATGAAATGCTAACTACATTCACCTGCTGCAGTTCAGAGCAAGCATGGCTCACTTGCATTTGGCAGGCACACAGACTACATTGCAAAGCCCTCTCAAGGGCTGGTGGATCTTTTACATGAAGCTGCTTTCAGAGGCTGTGGTGTGTTTGAACACATGCAGAAGAATTTCCAAAAGCACTGTCGGCGCAGCTCAGGTCACAGCAGGTTTCCATCGATTCTTAAGGAAAGAAGGGCATGTAAGAGGCTTCTCTCTGTGGGCTTTCTGTGCTCATCTCTTGATGTTGGTAACCACAGAATCACAGAAGCATTCAGGTTGGAAAAGACCCTCAGAATCACCTAGTCCAATCCAGAACCCTACTCTTCAAGGTTCACCCCTAAACCATATCCCCTAGCACCACATCCAAACCACCTTTAAACACATCCAGAGTTGGTGGCTCAATCACCTCCCTGGGCAGCACATTCCAATGCCTGACCACTCTTGCCATGAAAGATTTTTTTCCTGATGTCCAGTCTAAACCTACCCAGTCACAGCTTGAGGCCATTCCCTCTTGTTCTGTCACTAATTACCTGTGAGAAGAGACCAGCACTAGCCTCTCTGCAACATCCTCTCAGGTAGTTGTAGAGAACAATGAGGCCTCCCCTCAGCCTCCTCTTTTCCAAGCTAACCATCCCCAGCTCCTTCAGTTGCTCTTCGTAAGATTTATTCTCCAGACCTTTCAGCAGCTTTGTTGCCCTCCTCTGCACTGGCTCCAGCACCTCTCTCTTGTATTGAGGTGCTCAAAACTGGACACAATACTCGAGGTGTGGCCTCACCAGAGCTGAGTACAAGGGGACAATCACCTCCCTACTCCTGCTGGACACATAATTTCTAATATAGGCCAGGATGCCCTTGGCTTTCTTGGCCACCTGGGCACACTGCTGGCTCATATTCAGTTGCTTTTCAATTTGACCACCCAGGTCCCTTTCTAATGCTCATTAGTTTTGCTGCAAACTGGACTATTCTGGTACCACTGGACCTAAGATAAATAAATACTCTTGTAAACTGGTATTGAGTGGCAGAGGTACTTGCCTAGGATGTGCAGTGCATTTCCATGCAAGGGGTAGCAGTTATAACCCCTTTATATTTAATATCTTTTTGAGGTGTGCTGCTCTGACTCTCTAAACACTTCCAGGTGAGGTCTCACCAGGGTAGAGTAGAGGAGGAGAAGAACATCCCTGGATCTGCTGGACACACTCCTCTTAATGCACCCCAGGATCCCCTTGGCCTTCTTGGCCACAAGGGCATATTGCTGACCCATTGAGAACTTGCTGTCCACCAGCACTCCCAGTTCCTTCTCCACGGGGCTCCTCTCTAGCAGGTTTAAGTCTCTTTTAGCTGTATTTCTGCTGCCACTGAAGGCAAAATGAAGGGAGTGGGACTGGGTTTAGGGCTGTTGCTTCTCCATTTAACGTCCTCCCTGGTGGTTGGCATTGGTGACAGAATTCCTCATTTTCTTACCAGAAGCTTTCCATTTCTCAGGGGCACAAATCTTTTTTATGCCATTTGATAGCATTGAGTACCATAAAAAGCCTTAATGGCTCTAACCTGCCACACCTGGGGTTACTCAACCACCAGGGCCCAGGGCAGCTCTTTAGGCTAAGCCCTTAATACTTGTTTCCTGCTGGAGCTGTGCTGGGCATGGGCTGATCTCCAGCTGTGGTCTGGTGACCTGCAGCTCAACTTAGAGCAGGTGGCCCTTGTTATATTACAAGCTCATCTGATGGAATGGCCTTCAGCTGTGACCTTCACCTGGACTCTTATTACACCTCAACACCACTCCTTTGCTGGTCACTGGGCTCCTCACGAGCTCTTTTCCAGTCTGCTAAGGCTTAGCAGGAAAAAAACTTCTGTCCCACTGAGGAACTGCTTGCCTCTCTGGCGTTTTAGATTTAGCCTCTCTACAGCAAGTCCTTGCTGAGCTCAGAGTTGTGTGAGGAAATGTAAAGGAACCCCCAAGGAAAGGTGCTGTGCTGGAGCTTGTCTTCACCAACAAGGAAGGACTGGTGAGTGATGTGAAACTTGAGGGCAGCTTTGGTTGCAGTGACAAAATGATAGAGTTTAAGATCCTCAGGGCATCAAAGAGGGTGTGAAGCAAGCCCACTGCTTTGGGTTTCGCTCTTGGCCTGCTGGCATATTATTTTTGGGAGGGAATACGTCCTGCATTGGCTGTGTTCTTCTTGCGCAACTGGAATGGCTGATTGAGTCTCTGTCATGCTAGCACAGGGCATAGCTCACTCTGCTGCAGAGTCTGTCAGGTGTCTGTGCAGGGGCTGCGTGCAGGGGCTGCATGCAGGGCAGCTTTCTCAAGGCTTGGTTTTCAGCCTTTTGGAACTACACTTTCAGAAACAGAAAAGCTATAAGCTTGTGCTTTCAAGACCACAGAGCCAGTCCTTGCAGTCTGAGGAGTGGGAAGCAGTTGGCTGCAAAGCGAGAGCAGCCATCCTGAGCCCAGATGGCTGCTGTATCCAAACTGGGCCAAGCATGAATGCCTGCTGAAGAACTAAACTCAGGAGAGAGGTGCAGTGCTGTTTGGTGAACTCCTGTGGCTCCCTTGTGCCCAGAATTCCAACACTGTTACTAGTATCTATCTCCTGTTGCTTCTCTGCTGTGTTTTCCTTTCTTTCCTGTGTGACCTGGAAGAGGTGATCCTGCTTTGGCCAGTGGGTTGGACTAGATGATCTCTCAAGGTCCCTTCCAGCTCCTAACATCTGTAATTCTGTGATGATTCTTTTTCCCTGCTGTTGGGGAGAAGAGGTTCTGCAGTGTGGTGAACCCAGGTGTTTGTTCCTGGCCTAGGTAACGGTGACAACAATTGGTTATGGAGACAAAGTTCCCCAGACGTGGATTGGGAAGACAATAGCTTCCTGTTTCTCAGTGTTTGCTATCTCTTTCTTCGCTCTTCCAGCGGTGAGTACCACTTGTAGCTTCTTTGTTAAAGTGTCTGCCTGACCTGGGCACACAGAGGTTTAAATTGGTGCCTTTGATAGGAAATAATGAGGTTGGATGTTGCCTCAAAACATGCCCGAACACATCCTCAAGTGTGTGTTTGTGTCTGTGCATGCATCAGTGACCAAAGCTGCTCTGCTGTCTGCATCTTTACTGCAGCTGGTTCTGGAAAGCTATGGTCTAGAAGAAAGGAAGAGTAGCTTTGGGTAGGCAGGAGGGGGCAGCTTTGGACGGCCAGGTGTGGTAGTTTCATTGTAGATTGTAGTTTTGCTTGTAATTAGTTTCAATTGCTTCCAGCTGGGCTGGTCTGGCAAATTTAATGTTGGGGGGGGATTTTTAACCCACCACACCAGGGGAGAGGAGCTTTGGGTGGCCAGGGAGCTGCAGCTACTCTGTAAGGTAAAGAGAGAAGTTTGGGGTTTTTTTTAATCAGCATATTGGTGGTAAAGGTGAAACTTGCTTCATTTCTGCTGTTTTGTGACTATATAAGAACAGTTTTGGGTCCTACAAGGAGAAAGCTGGCAGGAGGCAGAGGTCTAGGGAATTGCATCTGCTTTCCTCTATGGTACTACTGTAAATCACCTTCATATCTTCAAATAAATGAATGGAGGTGAAATAAAGACAAGAACATCAGAAGCATGAGAGAAGACAAAGTATTTTTGCAGTACCTTTTAAGTGTTAACAAAAATGCTGAAGTTGTAAAGAATATCTTTGTCTCATTTGCTCAGTTTGCCTGGGAAATCAAATGAGGTTCTGTCTCTAGTTGTGTTTTGCTGTGTGGTTGGTTGGCTTTCCTGGCAAGGAGTTGAAACTAAGTGCCAGGAAAGCTGCAGATAAGTCATGAGGCATTAGAACTTGCTTCTCCCACCACTGCATAGAGTTGCCTTTGGGACATGGCCACCTCTGGTTACTGCTACCTGTAGATCAGAGCAATGAACACGTCCTGCTGACTGAAGCTGCATGATGCCAGTCTCCACCTGCTTATTTCGGATTTCCCTATTGGAATAACCAAAATTCTGTCACTGTGGGCTTTGGGAGATTCAGAAGTTTATTGGGGGAAAAAATTTCCTAAATTGACTATTTCATATACAGAGCATTTGGGTTGAAAATGTGAAGCCATGCTGGAGCCATGTGGTAATTTTGCTTATTTTTAGGGTATTCTGGGCTCTGGTTTTGCCTTGAAAGTACAACAGAAGCAGCGTCAGAAGCATTTCAACAGGCAAATCCCAGCTGCAGCTGCTTTAATTCAGGTAAGGCTTCTAACATTCAAATGCTTAGGAGAGTGTTGGAGAGGGTGAGTGGCTGGAAAATTGAAGCAGTGAGAAGCAGAGTTAGTAGGCTTCTGTTTAACCACTTTATCTCTTTGATCTGCTTCAGTCACTAAAGAGAATAAGAGAACTGCTTGTCCCTCCTCTTTGGACTGAGCATAGGAGGCTTTACCAGCTCCATATTGGAGAGGATTTTACCTAAGGGTATCTAGAGACAGGACAAGGGGGAATGGTTTGAAGCTGAGGGGTTAGACTGGATCCGAGGCAGAAGTTCTTCAGTACCAGGGTGTCGAGACTCTGGCATAGGCTGCCCAGGGAGGTTGTGGCTTCCTCCTGCTTGGGGTTGTTGAAGGCCAGGTTGGATGAGGCCTTGATCAGCTGAGTCTAGTTGAGAGGTGTCCCTGCCCATGGTGGGGAGGTTGGAGTAGATGAGCTCTGAGGTCCCTTCCAACCTGAACTGTTCTGTGATTCTGTGGTATGATGACACTAACTGGATGCAATATGCCTGGCCAGAGAGAGAAAAACCTTTTCTGTAACCTTTAACTCCTAGCTTGCTTTTTATATTCCCTTCAGTTGTGTGCATCTGCCAAATGCTGAGGTGATGGTGTATGTACAGACCTGTCTTTAGAGAGATAGCACAACGTGGCATTCTGTATGGTACTGAGGGGAATGCAATGGCACAGTGCACAAATCTTACCGTGGCACACCTCAGGGAAGGCAGACAGCAGTACTCTGGCTGTGGGCATTTGCTTTATGAGGGGTGTTTATTTTGATTTGGGTGTTCTTTTCCTTCTGCGTGTTTTTTGTGGGGTTTTTTGGTGGTGGTGGTGGTTTGGTTGGGGGTTTTTGCCTTGTTTTATTTTGTTTGTGGGGTTTGGTTTTGTTTGTTTTGGTTTTGTGGCTGGTTGGGGTTTTTTTGGACCTCTGGCCGGGGTTAGACTCCAGCTCCTAAGGAGAATGATACACAGAGCATATTGAAGGTCCCTGTGTGCTGAGCACGTGTGTTCTGGGGCAAACTACACTCAGGGCAGTTCCACACAGGGGACAATGTATGTTTTTCAGGTTTGGTGTTGTGTGGCATAGCACAGTGATTGCAGCCAGGACCCTTTGCAGCGTGTTTGCTTTGCAGGTTTCACTGGCAGCTAGATTTGCAGCAGGATCTGCTTTAGCTGTCCCGCAGGATAGCAGTGACTGCTAGTGCATTGAGATTATCTCTCTGGGGGTTTATTGCAGACTCTTTGGCGGTGCTATGCAGCAGAGAAACCCTGCAGCTCGGCAGCAGCGTGGGACATCTGCGAGGCTCCCTCCGGGTGTGGTTCCCGAGTGCCGCCAGCGCCGTCTAGCCCCAGCCTGAGGAAGCAGGTGAGGAGTTGCTGGCAGAGCTCTGCCTCTGTCATCCTGCTCACGATTAGAGGTCTCTTGGTAAAGCAGAGCTTTGAAGAGCTGTCACAGCCAAGCTGCTGTATCTTCGGGTGCTTGGGATTTTGAGTGCCAGGAGTTTGCACCCAGTCTGAGGTAGATTGAGATTGGATGTTAGGAAGAAATTCTTCCCCATGAGGGTGGTGAAGCACTGGAACAGGTTGCCCAGGGAGGTGGTGGAAGCCTCATCCCTGGAGGTTTTGAAAACCAGGCTGGATGTGGCTGTGAGCAAGCTGATGTAGTGTGAGGTGTCCCTGCCCATGACAGAGGGCTTGGAACTGGATGATCCTTGAGGTCCCTTCCAACCCTAACAATTCTACAATAACTTTTCCTTGCAACCTGATTTTCAGGATGTCTCTGTCCTGAGAATCAAATCCTTACCCAGTTTAAGTTGATACTTCAAAGCACTCTGCTGTGAAAATGTTAACCAAGACTGTAACACTTTCACTATATCTCAGCTGCTTTTTTTTTTTCCCGTCACATATTCCTTTTCTACCACCACAGACCAGAAGATACAAGAGCAAAGGGAAGCTGAGCTGCGGGAATGGCTCTGCCCCTGCAGTGAAGCCAGCAGAGAATGCCCTGGCAGCTCCACAGGTCACTCATCCCATGCATGAAGACAAAAAAGCTGCATCCTTCTACAGTGATGACCCGGGAGGTAATTTACTGTTACTTATCTTTATTTTTAACAGACCTTCACAGTGAAAAAATTCCTCCTCATGTTAAGGTGGAACCTGCGGTGCCATAGTTTCTATCCATTGCTCCTTGTCACAGGGTGCAACTGATCAGAGGCTGTCCCCTCCCTCTTGACACCCAGCCCTCAGATATTTAGAAACATTTACAGAATCACAGAATCACCAAGGTTGGAAGAGACCTCAAAGATCAAGTCCAACCTGTCACCACAGACCTCATGACTAAACCATGGCACCAAGTGCCACATCCAATCCCCTCTTGAACACCTTAGCAGATATCTGGCAGGTTAAAGTCACCTACAAGGACAAGATCTGATGATCTTGAGTCAGCCTGCAGTTGCTTATAGAATATTTCATCAGCCTTCTCATCCTGGTTGGGTGGTCTATAACAGTCTCCAACCAGGATGTCAGATTTGTTAGGCCTTGCTCTGATTTTAACCCCCAGGCTCTCAATTCTTTCATCCTTCACTTCAAGCTCTGTGGCATCTAGTGACTCCCTAATATACAGAGCCAACCTTCCTCCTCTTATCCCTCATCTGTCTTTCCTAAAGAGCCTGTAACCCCCAGTGTAGCACTCCAATTGTGTATTGCCCCACCATGATTCTGAAATGGTGGCTATATCATAGTCTTCCTGGTGGACCAGAACTTCCAGTTCCTCTTGTTTATTACCTATACTGTGTGTTGGTGTACATGCACCTCAGCTGGGCTATTGATTTCGCAATTAACCCTAATTTGTGTCCCACTCTCCTCTCTGGAGAGACTGGTTTCCTTACCCACCCCCTTCAGACCTAGTTTAAAGCCCCCTAATGAGCCCTGCCAACGCCAGTGCTCTTGCCCTTTCTAGATAAATTCACCTCATCTAGGTCCAGCTGGTCAGGTGCAGTAAAACTTGCCCCTTGATCAAAGAACCCAAAATTCCGCTGCTGGCACCACCCCCTGGGTTGATGGTGTGGGTTCTCCTGTTCCTCTCAGTGTACACCCCTGCCACTGAGGGAACTGAGCAGAAGAACACCACTTGCGCTCCTGCCCCATTTATTAAGTCTTCTCCTCTCCAGACTAAGCAGCCCCAGGGCTCTCAGCCTCTCTTCATCAAGCAGTGCTCCAGTCCCTTCATCATGCTGGTAGCTCTCTGTTGGACTCTCTCCAGCAGATCTGTTCTGTTAAGTAAAGGTATTACTGAACTGGACAAGGAACAGTGGATAAAGTCCTAACCATTGTTAAGAAGCCACTCAGTGGGAGAGAAATGGATAAAGAAGTGCTGTATTTGAAGAATGTTTGGTGTCACCAGTACCTTATTCCAGTTCTGACACCTTCCTTATAAAGAAATATCTCATTTTTCAATAAAAACCCTGTGCCCTTGCAGGAGAACATCTATATTTAAAACCCTTTTGGAAACAAGAAGTGAGGATATGTACCTGTAGGAAAAGCTGTTCCTTCTCAGTGTGCTGCAGAAAAAGTTGTAGCCACTTGGCAATATCTTATGTGGGAATTCCTCTCGGGTGAACAGGTAGCAGGGAGGTTGATGAATTACTTTGGACATCCCTTCCTTCCTGCTGAGCCCTCTCAGGGAGTTATCCTCATTTCCTTCTCTGATGTTGTAGGTAATACTCCTCTATGGCACTCTCCTGTCTTTTATTATCACAGAACCATTCAGGTTGGCAAAGACCCTCAGGATCACCAAGTCCAACCCAGAACCCTACTCTACAAGATTCACCCCTAAACCATATCCCTAAGCTCCACATCCAAACCACCTTTAAACACTTCCAGGGCTGGTGACTCCACCACCTCCCTGGGCAGCACATTCCACTGCCTAAAAAAATACAGATGTGAGCAGGGTTGCCCAACACAGCAGAGAAATACCTAACTTGGAAATATAAAGCAGCACTGATGGGTTTCTAAATTAGGTTATTATTTTGATGTATTGCTTTTGTACTGAGCATCTTCCAGTTGCTGCAATCCACCATCAAGGAAAAAGCCTGCTGGTTTTCCTCATTTTTGTTCTTGCTATGGTCTCACCACCAAGAGAATTGTGTGTAGCTGGTATGGACTTTGAATATTTTCTTTTTTACAGAGATTTTTTTTTTGTTACTATCTGTATTTTTCATCTTTGAGGTAAACTATGGGGAGAACATCTGTAATACAATTGTGACAGCTTATCCCAGCAGTTCCAGCTTGCACACAAGCTGGTTCTGAGTCTGCCTCCCGGGGATGTAAAGTGCCCCTTTGGCTCCATCTGTGTGCTTTTTGGTATTATATTGTGCTGAGCTCTCAGAACTTGACTCCAATTTGCAAAAATGTCTTGAGAAGCATAATGCCAGTATTTGTTGCTCATGGCTTGTTCATTCTGTTTTTAATGGAGTGAATCAGACCGTGGCAATAGTATACTCGAGACCTGGTTGTACTAACTCAATTAAGATCCATTTCAGGTCAGCTTGCCCCGAGTCTCTCCTAGATGAGTTTGTGCTGAGTGAGCCATCGTGAAACAAGCGTGTGCTGGCATCCCTAGATGGAAGCCTACAAGTTTCTTTTGCTGTTTATTTGAAGGGCTCAGGCTGGCTGCTATTTCTGTAACCTTCTACAAGTGAGGGCAGGCAGGCATGCACCAGAGTTTGGTGTACACAGGGACCCAGCAGCTTGAAGTTTACAGGGATGAACACAGTCTCCCTGATAAGCAGAAAGTATGTGCAAGCTGGCCTTAGAGTAACACAGTATCACTAGTAAATGGGATTTTACCATTTCTTCAGCAAGAAAATGTATCTCTGGAAGTTCACAGGATCACAGTACATTAGGGGTTGGAAGGGACCTCCAGAGATCATCAGGTCCAACCCCCTGCCAAAGCAGGATCACCCAGGGCTGTCTGCACAGGAATGCATCCAGGTGGGTTTTGAATGTGTCCAGAGAAGGAGACTCCACAACCTCCCTGGGCAGCCTATTCCAGGGCTCTGTCACCCTCACTGTAAAGAAGTTTCTCCTCATGTTGAGGTGAAATCTTCTATGTCCAAGCTTGTACCTGTTGTTTCTTGTCTTGTTATTGCACACCACCAAAAAGAGCTTGGCCCTTCCACTTGACACCCACCCCTCTGATGTTTATAGATGTTGATCAGATCCCCTCTCAGCCTTCTCTTCTCAAGACTAAACAGCCCCAGGTCTCAGTCTCTCTTCATAGGGGAGATGCTCAAGGCCCCTAATTATCCTCATGACTCTCTGTTGGATTCTCTCTAGCAGTCTCTGTCTCTCTTGAACTGGGGAGCCCCAAACTGGATGCAGCATTCCAAGTTCTGTGGTTGCACTGCTTCTAATAAGGGAAAACCACATTCATGAACCAGTAGGGCCCAGCCATGTGTGATATGGATGGCATCAATTTCAGCTGACAGACCTACTTGAAGAAGATAATGATGTCTTTTGCAAGAAATCATTTTATTAAAGATCTTGGGTCCCAGTGCTTTAAGGTTGCAGTAAGAGTCTTCACATTATTCTCTCCAAAGAAGTAATTTGCCTTTTGGGCTATGCCTTTGTTATTCCCAGAGTCTTTGATACTTCTGAGAGTTCATTTCCCTTACAGGCTTCCTCTCTAGGGCTGTGAGGTGGTGCTCCACTAGCACTGCATGTTTTTCCCACTGCAGTATTTGAAATTTGAAGCCACTGCATGAATTTTCCATTCACAGGGCAAGTGCACATTCAGATCTGTACTAAAAGTCAGTGTAGAAAGATTTTGGTATATTCTCAGCTCTGTGTGAACAGATCCCCTGAATATGAAGAGCCATACTACCTCCAGCTTGGAAAGTCCCAGGGCTGCAGAGCACAGGAAATTCTCTGTGGAGCTAGCTTTCCCACTCCCTGCTCCCTTCCCTCCCTCCTGTACACAAGGGACAAGAGAAAAGCAACTAACAGTAGCTCTCAATGTCCTTCTTAAACTGAGGAGCCCAGAACAGAACACAGTACTCAAGGTGTGGCCTAACCAGTGCCAAGTACAGGGGCACAATGACTTCCCTGCTCCTGCTGGCCACACTGTTCCTAATGCAGGCCAGGATGCCATTGGCCTTCTTGGCCACCTGGGCACACTGCTGCCTCATGTTTAGGCACCTGTCAATCAGCACCCCCAGGTCCCTCTCTGTTTGGCAGCTCTCCAGCCACTCCGACCCCGGCCTGTAGCTCTGCATGGGGTTGTTGTGGCCAAAGTGCAGCACCCGGCACTTGGATTTGTTGAATGCCATCCTGTTGGACTCTGCCCATCTGTCCAGTCAGTCGAGGTCCCTCTGCAGAGCCCTTCTACCCTCTAACTGATCAACATCTGCTCCCAACTTGGTGTCATCTGCAAATTTGCTGATGACTGACTCAATCCCCTCATCCAGATCATCAATGAAGATATTAAAGAGGATGGGGAGCCCCAACTCTCTCAGTCTGTCCTCATAGGAGAGGTGCTCCAGCCCTCTGATCATCCTTGTGGCCCTTCTCTGGATATGTTCTAGCACATCCAGATCCTTCCTGTAACAGGGGCTCCAGAACTGGATGCATTGAGATTTAGAGTTGAGTCACCTTCACACGTACCAAAGATGAATTTGTGTTTCAGGCCTCAGTAATGCAGCTGAAGGAAGCTGGAATGAACCAAAGCCTTATAAGGGGCTGATAGGGTGAGAGTAGTCATAGCTGTTGTTATTTATGCAATATCTGCTTCCTCTGAAAGATGCTGCCCTCAACCCATTCACTTCTCAGGTTCAGCTTGAATCCAGACTTCTCTTTGGGTCTGGCAGCAGCCACAGCCAGGTCGCAAGGTACTGACCCTTGTAGCCAGCAGTCTCGGTACCTGGAGCTATCTCTCAGCTGCACAGCTCTTCAAGAAGAACACTCTCTGCTCCATGGAGATGTATTTTATGGGTGGAATGGCTCAGTCGAAGTGAGAAGTGCAAGGTGTGCTCAGAGGTGTGTGCAGGAGTGAGCTCCTTCTCCTTCCTGCACACAGGTGCTTTGGTGGAGGGAAAGAGGAGCCACTGGACTAGCTGTGTCTCCTTAACCTCAGTGTGCTTCCTACTGCCATTGTTCAAGCACAATCGTGGCCTGCTGCCAGAGGAGAATCAAGGTCACACTAAACCTCAAGAGCTACACATTCACTTGCATTTCCATGATGTCATCAGTAACGTAAGACTTGAGGCCTCTGACTGAGGGCAGGTCTCAACTTAAAGTTAGATCTCAGTTCCAACAGTCATCATTCCCTTGTGCTAGAGACTTCTGGTTTCTGTAAGGAGTGTAGAGTACTAACTAGGCTGAGTCTTCTAAGCTAGGATTTGGAATCTCAAACAAATGGGTTAAAGTTGTGCTTTATTTGTAGCAGCAAAAGCTCAGCAGCTTCTTTGTAATGAAAAGAGGACCTTCAAAAATATTTCCTAATGGAAGTTCTGAGTGAGCAGGATGAGGAAGTGGGAAGGTAGCATTACTAATGAGGGTGGATACTGAGCCAGCTCTGAAGTACGTGGCTGAAGACCCCAGGAACTGAAATAGACCCCAGGAGCTGAAATAAAATGTGATCAGTTGATTTGCAGCATTTCTAGGAAGATAACTTCTTCCAAGGAGGATCTGTGCTCATCAGGTGTTAGCAGTTCACATTCTATCATCTGATCTGTCAGTCAACTGGATATTGGGTAAAAGTAATAATGACTGTTATTAATTCCTTTATTAATAGCTGTAACCTAGACCTTTACTTAAATTCCTGCCCTGCTTAAAATACCTTCACATTCAGCATTTAGCAAGTGTCCCCTAAAGAGGAGATGGCTCTGGGGGGACCTTAGAGCTGCCCTTCCAATAGCCGAAGGGATCCTCCAGGAAGGCTGCAGAGGGACTATTCCTGAGGATGTCTAGAGGTAAGATGAGGGGAAATGGTTTGAAGCTGAGGGAGAGCAGGGTTACACTGGATCTGAGGAAGAAGTTCTGCAGTGTAAGGCTGGTGAGACTCTGGAATAGGCTGCCCAGGGAAGCTGTGGCTGCCTCCTGCCTGGAGGTGTTGAAGGCCAGGCTGGATGAGGTTTTGAGCAGCTCAGCCTAGTTGAAAGGGGTGGGGAAGTTGAAGGATGTGATCTCTGAGGATCCTTCCAACCTGAGCCATTCTAGGATTTAGTGCAGTCAATAGCTACAGATTACTTTGCTGTGTTTGCTATGAATCCTAGGACAAATCTGACAATTATTTCCTCCGGTAGTAATATTTATTTTAATTTATAGCATTTTTGTGGTCAGTTTGGTGATGAAGTTGTGTCTCGAATTCATGGTTAATTGCTAATGAGTGGGAAATTATTCTATAAGGATTTGTGTGATGCAAAGAACTGCAGTAGAGCAGCAAATAATGGTGGCATGTTTCACTGCAATTCCGGTAACTGAGGTTTTGTATTCTGGTGAGTCAAAACACTGAAAGAACTCAGAAGCTGTTTCTAATTTTACTGTCACTGCAATTGGTGTGCTTTGACTGTTGAGTCATGAAAAATACAAATGTTTTCAGAGTGCTTTATTTTCTTTGATAGCCACACTAGAACTGAACTTCCTTTTTACAATAAACAGTTTTACTGCAGTGGCAGCTCTGAATCCCCTAATGGAAGGGAACTTGGTGTATTTACATTACATGACGCGTTCCCTCTGGGTGATTCTAAGTGTTTGTATGTGTTAAGAGATCTCACATCAGAGCTAACAAGCTGCCAAATTACATTTCTCTGGCAATTAATTGTTTCATTTGAAGGTCAGGTCCTTCTTGTCCTTAAGAAAAGAGGCAAGCAGTGGAGGAGGCTTCCTCTCCAAGCTATTTCTTTGTCTCTTTTGCCTTGATAGTTCTTCCTGTGTGTTTCTTTCTCCAGAATACCTGAAGTAGCAATCAAATATTGCTGCCAAATGCATTAGTAGCAGTGACTCAATTTAATTAAACTGGAATTTAAACTTGTGCCTGAATATAATCACGAAGTGCAGATGTTGTCTCCAGCTTGGGAAGTGTGATCAAAATATCTGTGGGCACAAGGATGGAAGGGACCTCAGAGATCGTCTCCTTCAACCTCCCCACCCCTTTCAACTAGACTGAGCTTCTCAAGGCCTCATCCAGCCTGGCCTTCAACACCTCCAGGCAGGAGGCAGCCACAGCCTCCCTGGGCAGCCTATTCCAGAGTCTCACCACCCTCACACTGAAGAACTTCTTCCTCAGATCCAGTCTAACCCTGCTCTCCCTCAGCTTCAAACCATTCCCCCTTGTCCTGTCTCTAGACACCCTCAGGAAGAGTCCCTCTGGAGCTTTCCTGTAGGAGCCCTTCAGGGATTGGAAGGCAGCAATTAGGTCCCTTGCACCAATGCTTTTATCACAGCACGATCAATAGATGTTTTAAAGTAATTAATTTACTCTGATTAAATTGGCCAAGGAAAATCCTTCCTTAACTTAATGCTTTTGAAGGGGTCTGTGCTGAGAGCAGAGGAAATCACAGCTCCTTATCTGAGCAGATATGAGTGGCACCAGCACTGCATGCTCCTCCACTATGCTTCATTAATCTCCAGTTGTCTCCTGACAGGTCCTATCTGTGCATGAGGACGTACTTAGAGCTCAGTGTGCAATTGGTCCCTGGCCACTTTTCTGAGGCTATCAACAATCCTGCCTGTCACTTAATGCCAAACATTGCACAGGTTCACTGGGTGTTTGCTCACTCCACAAGTTATTTCATGCAAATTATTGAGCTCAATATTCTAAGCCTATGTATTCCCTTTAGAGTTGGTTTTGTGCTGAATGGAACATTTTCTTAAGCAGATCTGTGTGATGCTGTAGAGAATTTTTGGTGGCTTGTCTGCTGCTGTTTGTTGTTTTCTGTAAATATGTACATCTTTCTATTTGCTTGGTCTTAGAAGAATGTTCAGGCAATTGGGTAGGTAACAGCATCTTCAGATACATTCAAAAGAAAGTGTCTTTCATTGTTCTTTCCTTGCATCCAAAATGTGGGCAGCAGAGCAAGAGGGGATTCTGCCCCTTGACTCTGCTTTGCTGAGACCCCACCTCCAATCCTGCCCACAGTCATGGTGTCTCCAGCATAAAAAGGACATAGAGCTAGTGGAGAGGGTCCAGAGGAGGCCACAAAGATACTCCAAGGGCTGGAGTACTGCTATGAGGATAGGTATGGTGTGAAGCTGAGGGAGAGCAAAGTTAGGCTGGACCTGAGGTAGAAGTTAAATAGCAGGGCGGTGAGACTCTGGAACAGGATGCCCAGGGAGGCTGTGGCTGCCTCCTGCCTGGGGGTGTTGAAGGCCAGGCTGGATGAGGCCTTGAGCAGCTGAATGTAGTTGAGAGGTGTCCTTGGGCATTGTGGTGAAGTTTGAGCTGATGAGCTCTGAGGTCCCTTCCAGCCTGAGGCATTCTATGAAGCTTTCCAGGACCGCCTGCCTTTGTGAGTGTGAGTTATGTATTATGCATCTCCATTTCCCTGTTGTCCCATTGGGTGTGCAGTGAGTGCCTGGGTTCCATGGGGTGCAGGTCAGTATGTGAGTTGGCCTGCAGGCTTATCTAAACAAAAGCATGTACAAGAAATCAAGCCATGTGGAGTGCTGATTGTTTACATCAGATACACACCAAAGCAGATGTTGAAGTTCATCTACAACCCATGCAGCTGAATAGATGGCTAAGTGCAGCAGCAGCAGTGCATGACACTTCTGGTGTGTGCTTAGCAATAAGTTTGCAGCCAATACAAGTTCATTCCAATCTGTCAGTTACCCTTTGCAGATGCTTTTGTATCTCTGTTCTGCTAGCAAACCAGCATTTGCTTGATTTGTGGTTTGATGCTTCAGATCTTCTGGGAACAAAATCACATTGAAGGGGAACGTACAAGGAGTGCAGTATCATTCGTGTATCTAATGACAGCAAACTTAGATACCTGCAAGTAGGTACATGGCATGGGTTAAATACTGTGTCTTTACTACTTGTTGCTTTCAAGTGTCTATGCTCAGAAAATATTCCCTTACTGAATAGGTGCAACTTCTTCTTGAATAGTAGCATGTATGAATCATAGAATCACCAAGGTTGGAAGAGACCTCAAAGATCATCAAGTCCAACCTGTCACCACAGACCTCATGACTAGACCATGGCACCAAGTACCACGTCCAATCCCCTCTTGAACACCTCCAGGGACGGTGACTCCACCACCTCCCTTGGCAGCACATTCCAATGGCGAATGATTCTGAGAACTTTCTCCTCACCTCAAGCCTAAACTTTCCCTGGCACAGCTCGAGACTGTGTCCTCTTGTTCTGGTGCTGGTTGCTTGAGAGAAAAGACCAACCCCCTCCTGGCTACAACCACCCTTCAGGTAGCTGTAGACAGCAATAAGGTCTCCCTTGAACCTCCTCTTCTCCAGGCTAAACAACCTCAGCTCCCTCAGCCTCTCCTCGTAGGGCTTGTGCTCAAGGCCTCTCCCCAGCCTCGTTGCCCTTCTCTGGACATGTTCAAGAGTCTCGATGTCTTTCTTAAACTGAGGGGCCCAGAACAGTACTCAAGGTGTGGACTAACCAGTGCTGAGTACAGGGGCAGAATGACTTCCCTGCTCCTGCTGGCTACACTATTCTTGATGTGTGCCAGGATGCCATTGGCCTTCTTGGCCACCTGGGCACACTGCTGGCTCATGTTCAGGCAGCTGTCAATCAGCACCCCCAGGTCCCTCTCTGTTTGGCAGCTCTTCAGCCACTCTGACCCCAGCCTGTAGCTCTGCATGGGGTTGTTGTGGCCAAAGTGCAGCACAAAGGAAGGATGACTTCTCTTTCCCCTCCCTAATTTCTTTACCTCCCATCCTTGCTACCCTGCAACAACAAAAGTCAGGCACTCATTACCACAGAAATCAGTTTGGAAAAAGGCAAGCTTATTAAAATAAATATGGAGAGGGAAGATAGTTCTGGCCTGAGCTGCAGGTGTTAAAAACTTCTCATATCTAGTATCTGGGCCTTGCAGCTTTGATTTTGACTTCTGACAAGCATCACTGCCATGTGTTGAATGTATTTTTAGGGTCCAGATTTCCTCCGAATGAAAACATTATCATTAATTACTTCTGTGCTCAGTTTGTGGCTTCTTGGCATTAAGAAAGTATTGTTCCTTGTTGTGTGGCTTTTTGGGAAGTTTGGTTTCTGACTGCACACTGCTGTCCAAGTGAGTTCTGGGTGTTCACTTGGGGAGTGCAAGCTTGGACTTCAGAAGCTGGCAGAAAGCTGTGCCTGATATTGGAACCATGTCTTCAGCCGCTGTGCAGTACCTGAAGCAAGGGGAAGGGCTTGTGGGGTTGTCCTGTCCTAACCTATTGTGGCTTCTTTCCCTTTTTTTGTACAGTGAAGGGATGTTTACAAGGGAACACCCAAGAAATGTGCAGGGACAACAGCTTTGCTGATGACATTGCCCTTGTGTCAGAAGAGTCACCACTGCCAGCTGTATCTGATGTGGCACAGTAAGTGGAACAACTCTTGTGTGATTGAGAATTTAATGGTGGGGGGCAGCTGTACACAAGTACTACTTCTGTGGTGTTTGCACTTGAAGCCATGACAAGGTTGAATTTGTTGAACTGTGTGTCCTTGTTCCTCCAAAATGCAAGTTTGGTTTCAAGTTGAAGGCAAGCAGAGGTATGGAAAGAGAAGCACTGCTGTGCCATGGGCAGCTCACAGTCTGGGTCTCTTTGTTCCCCTTTGGAAGGCATCTGGCAGCTCCTGGGAATGATTTTTGCAGATTGATTCAGAATTGTACAAATTCTAAACCTGTCTGAGCTGTAAAACTCTGCTAATGTGAATGATTCTAATTGGATAGATCCATTGCTGCTAGGTGAACCTCATGAAGTTCAACAAGAGCAAGTGCAAGGTTCTGTACCTGGGCTGGAACAATCCTCACTATCAATACAGACTGGGGCATGAGGTGTTAGAAAGCAGCCCTGTGGAAAAGGATTTGAGGATGATGATGATGGACAAGAAGCTGGACATGAGCAGGCAGTGTGAGCTTGCAGCCCAGAAGACCTATGACATCCTGGGCTGCATCAAAAGCAGTGTGCCAGCAGATCCAGAGGTGATTCTGTCACTTTGCTTTGGTGAGACCTCACCTGGAGTACTGTGTGCAGGTCTGGAGCCCTCAATATAGGAAGGACATTGACCTGATGGAGAGGGTCTAGAGGAGGGCCATGAAAATGATCAGGGGTTGGAGCACCTCTGCTATGACAGGCTGGGGGTGTTCAGCCTGGAGAAGAGGAGGCTCCAGAGAGACCTAATAGCAGCCTGCCAGTACCTGAAAGGGGGCTACAGGAAGGATGGAGAGAGTCTGTTTACAAAGGCCTGCACTGACAGGATCAGGGGCAATGGCTTCAAACTAGAGAAGGGCAGATTTAGATGGGATGTTAGGAAGAAGCTCTTTACTCTGAGGGTGGTGGAACACTGGAACAGATTGCCCAGGGAGGTGGTTAAGGCTCCTTCCCTGGAGATACTCAAGGTGAGGCTGGACAAGGCCCTGGGCAACCTGATCTAGTTGTCTCTGCTGACTGTGGGGAGGTTGGACTGGATGACTTTTGGAGGACCTTTCTAGCCTGGGCTATTCTATGTGCTTAGTATGGTCTGTGATGTCTCTTAGCGGACCGACAAGCAGGTAAGTCTTCACATGTGCTCTGCTTGCAGTGTGTGAGCTTTCCAGACCAACATGGCTATGGCTTTGCACTTACTCCTTGTGCTTCCTGCCCTAGTGTGCCTTGGAATTTGTGATGGGAATTATCTAGCTTTTCTTGTTATAAGTTTCATTTGTGTTTCACTTGTTTACCTTGCTGGAATAAACAATTAATCTGTCTGTTCATGTAGACCTTGTTCCATGCTCTGGTGTTACGTACCAGTTAGATTTCCCCATCCCTCACCCTATGCTTTTGAGTGAACTACATCAAGGAAAGTGGTTTTATCTCCTTGGGGAATAAGATACACCTGATAACTAGTGTGACAAATCTTCTTCCAAGAGTCACAAATGTGTCTGTGAATTAGACAAGAAGTCTTCCTAGAGCAGCATTCAGCCACTGGGGTGTGTGTGTTTGTAGGGAACCCTCTCAGTCTGCAAGGTGGACTGAAAGGCTCTCAGGTATCGGTTATTGACAGCTTCACAGGGAGCACTTCATTGTGAAGTCAAGCTTGACTTTGTCAGGCTGCCAAAAGGCAAAGCTTTCCTTGTCTTCAACAAGTGCTGTGAGTTACAAAGTCATTCTCACAGTGTACCTGTATTTCAAAGTCAGGAGCTGGGCACTCCTTGAACTTTGCAAGGTGATGTGTTGATGGTTAACCAGGAAATGTCAGGTCTACAGCTTTAGTGTTTTGAGTTTTTTTTAATTCTGTAGCACAGTGGGTCCTGAAATTGTCTGTGCTGGACAGGTTCACCGTCATTGGAGGTGTTCAGGAGGAGACTTGATGGGGTACTTGGTGACATGATCTAGTTGTTTGATGGGTTGGACGCGATGATCTTGAAGGTCTCTTCCAACCTGGTTTATTGTATTGTATAAGGTGATAGGAGAGATGTTCTTTGATGACAATAACCTTTATTATTGGCCTTACTCTCTTCAGAACTTCCTTCCTGCACAGTAACTGGAGTGGTTGCTCCACAACCCATTGCCTGCTGATTGGAAACTGGTGGTGCTACCATTTAAGAACACATCTGAAGTGAAGGCAAGCCAGCTCAGTAGGCTGCATCTCTGCCTGGGTTTCAGTGGTTGATATATGCAGTATAGGATTTCTGATCTCAGTGATCCGTGCCAGCTGAGGAGAAGGCATGCTGTCCTGCTAGCAAGTGTAAGCTACCAGTAACTCCAAAACCAAATGACAAACTTGGTTTACAAGATCACATTACAAGCTCAAAATCAAGCTGAGCATAAGAGAGCTTTCTGTAGAAATGGAGCTGCTTTGGATCCTTTAGCTAGTTGGGGTGATGCTTGCTGGCAGTGATCTGAGGAAAAGTATGTCTGAAGTGCAGTGTCCTGAGCTAGGCAACAACAAGCATCATCTCCAGTACATAGAATTATGTGGCTGGCTGAAATTCTCACTGAGTATCTCTGGCTCTCAGAAGTAAAAATCCTGTGTGGTTGCTGCCCTGGTTGGAGCTGTTCTGGCTGCTTCTGAGTTGTCCAAAGCTGCAGAAGAACAATGTTGTTAGAGATTAATCAACCCCAACAGATGGAATAAATGAGTGAGTTTCATGCAGTTGATGAGTAGTTCTGTTGTTAACAGGAAATGCTTGGACCACCACGTTGCCTGATGTATTTACCCACCCAATCATTCCAGTTCTGTGCTGGGCAGTGAGGAGATGGCTTCAGCAGCACACAGAGAGACTGCAGAATCAAACTTTGAGCTTTGAAACCCATCAAAGCTCAAAGTGATAATATTTGTTTCTTTGTGGCACAGTGGCTTGATTCCTAGGGTTAATGTCATATAGGGTAGCTATCTAAATGAAATGACACAGTAGGAAAGGTCTAAATGTTGAGAATTACTTCTAGGACTGGAAAATATACTATTTTTTATCTCTTTGCTGCTGAGTTTAGCACTTTCTTTATATCACAGAATCATTTTTGTTGGAAAAGACCTTTAAGATCCTCATGTCCAACCATTCTCTAAATATACCAAGTCTGGGGGTAAACCATGTTCCTCAGTACAACATCTATAAATCTTGTATCACATGATGTAAAATCAAACAACTTGAAGTTGGCTTCATCATCCAACTTGATCCAGTATAATGCATAGTGCTACTTCTTTCTCCATGATGTTATGCCTTGAAGCCTTTCTGTTTTTCCCCCTGATTTCCTACTTCATGCACACAGACATTCTCACAGAAGGGCAGAAGACTTGAATGATGCCTACTTGTGAACACAACACATGGCAAATCCCTCTGTTTGTAACAGCTATTTACTGATGGAAGAGGCAAGAGATTGCTCCAAATGGCACTGCTTAAGCAAGTGGCAGGCTGGGATTTACCTTTTTCCTGGGTTTTTTTGGTGAAGTTTTGTGTCCTTTCCATTGCTGGCAGGTCTGGTGGATGTCTCATGCAGCCTGTGGTGCATGTCACAAGGTTTCTAAGGAAGCGAGCTGATGCTATTGAGCTCTGTAAAATGAGTAAGCTCCAAGCTTGCTGATTCTTGATCTGTGTCCATAAAGAACAAAAATAAAACCTCTCCCCCAAATGTGTGTGATTTTGGAAAGTGAGAGGAGGAAGAAATACACATCAGCATGAGAGCAGGCACACACCTCTGGGAAGTTGTGAGCCCTCTTCCCAGACCAAATATTTAAGGCCAGGCACTGCCAATAACTGGTTCAGCCCAGAAGCTATGGTTGTGCTTTGCCTGTGTTAGGTGGCACAGCCTTTGGGCATGGGTAGGTGCTTTGATTGAGAAGCAAGGTTGTGAAGATCCTTGGATGTGTCCAGAGGAGGACAACAAAGCTGGTGAAGGGGCTGGAAATAATGTGCTGTGTGGTCTGAGGTCTTTGGGCTTGGCTAGTTTGGAGAAGAAGAGGCTGAGAGATGACCTCCTTGCTTTCTACAGCTTTCTGAGGAGGTGAACTGGAGAGTGCTGATCTCTTCTTCCTGGTATCCAGTGATATGACACATGGGAATGGTTCAAAGCTGTCAGGGGAGACTCAGAACTGACAGCAGGAAGCATTTCTTTACTGTGAGGATCAAAGCACTTGGACAGGCTCCCTAGAACAGTGATCAATGCCATAGGCCTGTCACTGTTGGAGGAACTGGAACAAGGTCCTTCAACATGCTTTAGCTTGGGCAACCTTGAAGTGGTTAGGCAAATGGGACTGGATGATAGTTGTAGGCCCCTTCCAATTGAAATAGTCTGTTCAGCTCTAAGTACTGTAGAGCTATGCTAACATACCCCTGAACAAAAAGGAACAATGGCATTGCCACTTGTTGAACTCTACAGGTGGTGTTTGGCTCTCCCTGGATTCTTCCTGGCTGCACTGGAGCTTTGCAAGGGTAAAGGAGACCACAGAACATAACTCTGAGCTTTAATGTGTTGTTTTGTCTCCAGCTGGTCCTGTTGCTACACAGACTGTGATGACAACAGCCATTAACCATGAACATGTTTTGTGCTGTACACACCGGAGTTAACCTGCGAGCAGGAAGGAGAGAATCTGGCCAGCGTTCTGCATTGAAAGATTCCACCAGCCTGTTCCCAGAGCAGCTTCACAGGCAGCCTTCCTGTTTTTGTTTTTCAGAGTGCTGTGGTATAAAGCTGTGGTGTTCAAAGCAAAAGGTAGAAATTCTGTATGTCAGCGCGGTTAGGCAACTGTGGTTGAGTCTGCACTTTGGAGTTTACAGATGTCACCTAAAGGTAAATGTCAGATGGTCTCTTAGCAGAGAGCAGTGTGGTGCTGCAGCTCAGCAGCCATCATGTCAGCTCTCTTGAGAGGAGGCTTTTAGGAGATGAGATCCACATACAGTGACCCTCCTCAGTGGTGACTGTTGTCAGCTGAACAACTGGAGCGGGCTGCCAGGGAAGTGGTAGCTACAGCTGCTCCCCATAGGAAAGTGGGATGTGGATGACTTTTCATGGACTGAGAGCAACACCAACCAGAGTTGCTCTGGTTTGTGAGGACCTGTCCACTATAGAGTCAAATCATGCTAAGGAACTGAGAGTTGAATACAACCCTATGCAAATGTTTAGTGTCCATCTGCTGCATCCCCATGGACTCATCTGTGTTGTGTGGCTGTGGAAATGACTCACTAGTGCAGTCTGAGGGCTTAAAACAGTGTCAGAGAACCACAAAGACCTGAACATAGAAATACACACAGTATGGGAAGAAGCTTTTGGATTGTAGGAAATGATCAGCAAAGTGATCAGCAGAACAGCTCAGCATTAGTGTGGTGACTGCACAAGCCAAGGAAGTGGGAGTGCAGCTCATTGCCATGAGCTGTGCAAGAACCCTCAAGAGGGCAGAGAAGAGACAGGAGGTAAGGCAATGGCTGCATGGCTACAAAAGCTCAAGGCCTGCAATGTAGCACTCCCTGCTAGCAGGGGAAACTGAGAGTGAGCATGACTGAAGTCCTTGCTTTGTGCTGTTGCTGGTGACTCACAAATTGAACTGTAGTGAGGAATGGAACCTTCTGTGGGGAGTGAGGTTTAATGGGCAAAAAAGTGATTGTGGTCTGCTGGTGTTTGTGCTTGCTTTGTGCTGCCTGCAAGAATAAAAGCACCAGAGCCGCTCTCCACTGCAGCAGAGCTGGGGTCTGCAGAGACTGGGGAGGAGGACACAGCACTGCTGCTCACTGGGGTGGAAAAGCTGATAGGAATCCATGCAAAGATCTTTAAAGGAAGATGCCTCATCATTGGTCTTAGCATCTGGCTCTTCTCCTTGAAAACAAGTTAAGGAACAGTGTTGGCATTTCTTTTTAGTTTGTTTTTTGTGTTGAAAGTAGTTGACATGGCATTGGCAGCTATAAAATGGATCTGGTTTCCTCCACCACCCACTAACACCAACTTCATAAAAAGTGAGTGGAACAAACTGTTTGCTAGGTCTGAAAGCTTGTGCTCAAACAAAATGATGCTGTCTGTTCCTTTTGAGGTTACTGGACAGCACTTGATAAAGAGGCTGTTAAATCTTTCAGCTTTATTTCGGCCTCTTGCTTGCTCCTTCCATCTGTAGATGGCAGTGAAGGTTTAACAGGGATTGAGGAATATTTTTGTGTGGTTCTTTTTTGGCTCTGCTGGAAAATCCAGTGGTGTGTAGCTCTTGACACAAACCATATTTTCAGTCCTTCTCTTCTTGTGGCCTATCTGTGCAAACACCATTCACTTTTTTTATATTTACCACTTCCTTCTACAGCTTCTTTCTTCTGATCTTACTACAGAAACAGTGCACCTTATCACCAGCAAATCTATCACATTGAAAATCCTTGGATCTGACAATCAGTGAGTGATCTTATGTAGGGTAATTGAATCTGCTAAAAGCTCATTATTAACACTTACTGCTAAGTTTGCTAAGTATCTGAAGGGTCCTCCAAGAAGGCTGCAGAGGGACTGTTTTCAAAGGCCTGGAGTGATAGGGCAGGGGCAATAGTTTGAAATGAGGGAAGAGCAGATTTAGATTGGATGTGAGGAACAAGTTCTTTACCATGAGGATGCTGGAACACTGCAACAGGTTACCTAGAGAGGTGATGGAGGCCCCATCCCTGGAGATATTCAAGGTTAGGCTGGACAAGGCTCTAAGCAACCTAATCTAGTGGAGGATGTCCCTGCTGACTACAGGGGGGTTGGACTGGATCAGTTTTGGAGGTCCCTTCCAATCCAAACAATTCAATGAAGAAGGCTTCTGAGGCATCTCTTTCAGCACGCAAAGTAATTTTATTACCATGTAATATAAAAGCCAGGCTGGTGTCGGTACAAACTGGTGCCATTCTGCAGTAACCTTTTTGAAGCACTTGACACAACTGCCTGTGGCTTAAGTCTGAGGTGTAACTTGAAATGTTTTGCTCTCTCATTTTTACATGAGATTGTTTGGCCAGCGGAGGGCACTGCACCATCACACACTGAGGGACAGGAGCACTCCACCCCCACCCCCTTGCAACGCTTCCAAATCCAATTTGTCATTTCAACAAACATATCAACTTAATTTATAAGCATCTGAATTTCCCCAATGTTAAACTGGCAAGTTGCCATGCTGAGGGAAAAATACTGCATGTGTTTGGCCATCAGCTTAATGAGAAACTTACCCAAGCCCTTGGCACTGTGGGTGTACTTTATCTGCTGCAACACAGGCTGCTGAAACAGCCCTCTGAAGACTGGCATAGAATCATAGAATCATAGAATTGATAGGGTTGGAAGGGACCTCAAGGATCAGCCAGTTCCAAGCCCTCTGTCATGGGCAGGGACACCTCACACTACATTAGCTTGCTCACAGCCACATCCAGCCTGGCTTTCAAAACCTCCAGGGATGAGACTTCCACCACCTCCCTGGGCAACCTGTTCCAGTGTCTCACCACCCTCATGCTGAAGAATTTTTTCCTGACATCCAATCTGAATCTACCCCTTTCTAGTTTTGCTCCATTCCCTTTGGTTCTATCACTCCCTGACACCCTCAAAAGTCCCTCCCCAGCTTTCTTGTAGCCCCCTTCAGATCCTGGAAGGCCACAAGAAGGTCTCCTGGGAGCCTTCTCTTCTCCAGACTGAACAGCCCCAGCTCCTTCAGTCTGTCCTCATAGCAGAGGAGCTCCAGCCCTCTGATCACCCTTGTGGCCCTTCTCTGGACATGTTCCAGCACCTCCAGATCCCTCTTGGAATAGGGGCTCCAGAACTGGCCACAGTACTCCAGGTGGGGTCTCACCAGAGTGGAGTAGAGGGAGAGAATCACCTCCCTCGACCTGCTGGCTATGCTTCTGTTGATGCAGCCTGGGTTCTGGTTGGCTTTCTGGGCTGCAAGTGCACACTGGTGGCTCCTGTTGAGCTTCTCATCCACCTGCACCCCCATGCTGTGCATGCAAGTGCATGCAAGCCTCTATGCAACAGTGCTTCAGGTCTGCTGGAAGAGTCTGAACTCCAAGGCTGTTCTGGAAACAGAAGCTTCTGTGAACACACACATGACATCTTATATAATGTCTTAATAATAATCTGCCTAATTTCACAGATTTTAGAGCAGGGATAAAGTTTTTCATGCAAGGGGTGAGATGCCCCTGGGATGTATGGCTGCAAATATCTGTCTTGCATAAGAACTGTCTCTGTTTTCAGGTCAAAGTAGACTCGTATTTATGGCTTGTTTAACTCAGAAATTGTTACTGCTCTCAGGAGCAAGATGAGAATGACAATAAAGCAAGTCTTTCATTCATTCCTGAAAGGCTAGACTGGAACCCTAGTCTTCAGTGCTGACATATTTTGCCTGTATGTGTGAGGATGAAGCTAATATAGGGTGAAATAATTTCCTGAAGGCTTTGTTTGGGTCTCCGAACTCATTGATTTTTTTTTTTCAGTTATAATGCACATAATTGCTTCCATCAAGCTCCATATCACTTAACAGATAACTGCATTATTGTGCATCTGTGCTGGAAGTCTGAAAGGTGTAGCAATGAGGGATGTTCTCTGCTGAGAATGACACTACAACCCTGCTTAGCAGACCACTCACACAAACCAAAGGGCCAAGTGTGGTACTCCTGTTTCTGCAGTAAAAAAATAGATGGTGAAAAATCATGAGTGCAACACACAGAGGAGTGTAGCTCTGTCCTTCACCATGGCGCAGGGAGAGAGAAACCAGTGTATGGACATGGAAGGACATGGACCTGATGGAGAGGGTCCAGAGGAGGGCCATGAAAATGATCAGGGGATTGGAACAGCTCTGCTATGAAAACAGGCTGAGGGAGCTGGGGGTGTTCAGCCTGGAGAAGAAAAGGCTCTGGGGAGACCTGGTAGCAGCCTGCCAGTAGCTGAAAGCAGCCTACAGGAAGGATGGTGAGAGACTGTTTACACAGGCCTGCAGAGACAGAACAAGGGGTAACGGCTTCAAAGTAGAGAAGGGCAGATTTAGATTGGATATCAGGATGAAGTTCTTCACTATGAAGGTGATGGAACACTGGAACAGGTTGCCCAGGGAGGTGTTTGAGGCTCCTTCCCTGGAGATATTCAAGGTGGGTCTTGATGAGGCCGTGGGCAGCCTGATCTAGTTGGGGATGGCCCTGCTTGAAGGCATGAAAAGCCCATTCGTTTTCCTGGGAGGTGAAGTTGTGGCAAGGGAGGGGAGAGCTGGGATCAAAACCTGACATTCTCCTTGAGGCAGGGAGTATAAATATTACCTTAATAATACCTGAGCAGTTCTGCTGTGGTCCTGCTGAGCATTGTAATAACAGCACATCTCGGCAAGTCAAATTCCTGCCTTCTTTGTGTGAGTGACTTTGCCTCTATGTAGCTGCTTTAAGAAATGATGTTGACTGTTCCTATTAAAGAGTTTATCCAGGGCAGTATCAAGCAGAGAAAAATGCAGAAACTTGCTGTGCACCTTAGGGGGAGCTCAGCGTTGTTAGTTGATAGATTGTACTGAATGTGTTAGAGGAAGGAAACAGAACATAAGACTGCAGATGTGGAGAAGAGTTGAGTAGTCTGGGAATGTAATATATGGGTGGTGATGAAAATCTATTTTAATGCTCTCAAAATAACCTGTAAAATAATATAGCAACCATCAATTAAAATGACATCATTTGGTAATGATGCTTGATAGTTAGAAGCAAAACCAAAGTTAACTACAGAATCCTAGAAAGGCTTTAGTGACCTGGTTCATGTTGATAAAGATGTGCAGGGCAGTGTCAGGAGGACAGAGCCAATCTCTGCTCAGGGATGTCCAGTGACAGAACAAGGGGCAGTGGGGGTAAGCTGGAGCAGAGGAGGTGCCACAGGAACAGAAGGGAAAATTTTCCCTGTGGGGGTGCCAGAGCCCTGGAGCAGGCTGCCCAGAGAAGTTGTGGAGTTTCCTTCTCTGGGAGACATTGCAAACCCACCTGGATGTGTTCCTGTGTGACCTGCCCTGGGTGATCCTGCTTTGGTAGGGGGATTTGGACTGGATGTTCTCTGGAGGTCCCTTCCACCTCCTACCATTCTGTGATTGTGTGAAATTACACTGGAGTCGAGAGTTCTTTGAGCTACTTCTGTGAGCTACTTCTGTTCTATAGGAATAGAGATAAGATATGGATCACTTCTGACAGCTCCAGATCCACCTCTTTTATAAAAGTTTGAATTCTGCACCTTTCCACATGTCCTATTGGCCTTTTAGAAATACATTTCAAAGAAAAATCTTGTGAGAAAAAATAAGTTCTGTAGTAAAAGATATTGCTGTATACATCTAATACCTGAAGGGGCTACAGGGAAGATGGAGAGAGACTGTTTACAAAGGCCTGCAGGGACAGGACAAGGGGCAATGGCTTCAAACTAGAGAAGGGCAGATTTAGATTGGATATCAGGAACAAGTTCTTTGCTATGAGGGTGATGGAACACTGGAACAGGTTGCCCAGGGAAGTGTTTGAGACTCCTTCTCTGGAGATATTCAAGGTGAGGCTGGACGAGACCCTGGGCAACCTGATCTAGTGGGGGATGTCCCTGCTGACTGCAAGGGGGAAGTCAGACTGGATGAGCTTTGCAGGTCCCTTCCAGCCTGGGCTGTTCTATGATCTTCACATCATTATGTACTGAAATCCCAAACCGTTTTCCTTCCCTAGGTGACTAGGCTGTGCCCAGCTGCAGCAAAAACACACTGTAATTTTTTCTCCTCCATACTGCAGTTGTTTTCCCCACTAAAACCAAATTTATTTTGCACCAAGCAGTGTCTCCCCACCCTCACTGGGAAAGAATTTCTTCCTAATGTGCAGCCTAAATCTGCCCTTCTCAAGCTCCAATCCATTCCTTCTCATCCTGTCACTGCAAGCCCTTGTCTGAAGGCACTTCCCAGCTTTCTTGCAGGCCCTTTTGTGTACTGGAAGGCTGCTCTAAGGTGTCCTGGGTAGATAACGTTTTGAGCAAAGTTTTTAAGCAGTAACCAAATACCAAAGTAACCAAAAACCAAAGCCCGGGAGGTGGTTGAGTCGCCGTCCCTGGAGGCGTTCAAGAGGGGACTGGGTGTGGCACTTGGTGCCATGGTCTAGTTGTGAGGTTTGTGGTTACAGGTTGGACTCGATGATCTTCGAGGTCTCTTCCAACCTTGGTAATACTGTGTAATACTGTGTACTGTGTAATACTCATTGCTAAACCCACACACGATTTGGATTAACTGCAGTTGCCTCTATGGCTGTCTGGGAGACTTGGTTACAGCTGCAACTTGTGCATTGCAACTGTGTCTGACCCTCTGAAGAGGGCTGAGGTAGGACCGAGACCATAAAAGCTGATGGGTGTTGTTGCTTTGGTCATTTGACTGCTGTGTTAACTTCAGTGCCTGCAAACTTTAAGAAGTTACTTTAAGGAAATGTAAATGTTATAAATTCTTTGACACCCTGATGCTTCCTCGTGGATTTGTCAGCTCTGACGCTTTTACAGCTGCCACGTGTGAAATCTTTCTGTTGCAGGCAAAACTTTATAACCTCCATGTGGGACACAGAAAGTTACTTTTCGGGTTGGATACACAGAAATAGATGCCAGACAAATACCAGCGCCAGTCGCTTGTCTGCCTTTTGTTTTTCCCTTTTCAGTGCACTGTCATTTGGAGAAGCAATTACACTCTCTCTTTTTTACTTAAATCCAAGCCCCTGTATCTCCAGGGCTGTTTTCCCCCATCACCCAACAATGCTTTTAGATGTTATCGCTGTGTTCTCCAAAAACTTTGCCCTAATTGCTTGGCTGTTTGTTTGTATTGCTAAGACAATTTATCTCTGGTCTCTGGGTCAAAATGAATGTATCAGAGCATTACAGTACAGAAAGCTTAGTACGTGGGCACTGGAGCTTGCAGTCATTGCACGCTGTATTGAGCTCTGTTCCTCTCGTTTCTCATGGCTCTTTTGCTGCTCGCAGGCTGTAATGGCATTTTTCATCAGTTACTGATACTTATCTGCTCTGGTTTACGTTGGCTAGGCTGCCTGCACCCGAGGACTGGCGAGAATGGATTATCTCGATGGCCTTTGTGATTGAGTCATCTGACTATGACATACAGTGGTGCTCATTAGCATTGAAAGATGTTTGAAAACAAAGTTCAGAGAACTACCAGCAACGTTCTTGGGTTGATTCCTCTCACTGCAGCCGTTGCTGCTGAAGGATCCCCTCTAGTGTGCTCTGTGACTTGTCCCTGTAATGGGAGTTCAATAATACGATGTAATTGGTATTTGATTGCTTGGATACAACTTTGCTGGAGGTTTCCACCTGTTGCTGTGCTGAACTAGTTTGTTATTTTTTTAACACATCTGAACTGAAACCAGTGGAACCTGCAGCATTCAGCAGGCATTTCAGATAAACAAAGCAGGAGCTCTTCCTGTATGTCTTACCTTTTCTAAGCTGTGGCTGCAGTAGATGTTGTTAATCTTCACTTTGGAGTTTCATTATCTGGGACAATCACAGGCTTTCTCATCCTGACAAGGAATTAAGTGTTGGGTGGGGGTGGTTTTGGTGTGGTTTGTTGTTTGTTTGTTGTGGTGCTGGTGTTGGGTTTTTTTGTTGTTGTTGTTTTGTTGGGTTTGGGTTTTTTTTGGGAGGGGTTTGTTTGTTTGTTTAATGTAGAAGTTGTTTCAGTGTGATTTGTATGTATAATCTTTTGTGTCTTACTGTGAGTGAAAGTTTTCTGTTAATCTCATGTTAGCTACCTGACTAGCTCTACTTACATTTTATTTAGAAAATGACCCTGTTAGTATCCAAGTTAAACTAGCACTGGCCAAGGAAGACTTGCCAGCCAAGGAACTGCTCTTGAGGGTTTTGACTGCAAGCCCTTAGTTTGGCCCCGTTGCAAGGAACCCAAGGTGAGCTCTAAATGAAGTACAGTTTGTGAAGCTGGTTCCCCTGCTGCCACACTGTACTGCTGCTGTCACCGCGAAAGAATTGCTTTGGGACATGAACTTTGATGTTTCAGCAGCAGGAATGGGTGAGCCTCTGCCCTCTCCTCCTGTCTCCCCCTTTTACACCAGAGGCAAAGGAATAATGGCTGTTCTTGAGGATGAGGAATGGGGTAGGTGCAGCATGAGGTGACGAGTGCAGGTCCTGTTGACTGTGTTGGAGAAGTGAACGTGCCTGAAAAGAGAGTAGAGGCAAGGGGAACATCGCCAGTCTGGATTCAAGGGACCCTCGCTCTTTCCTAGAGCTCCCTTGCACATCTTGATGGCCACTTCAGAGCTTGCTTAGGCTCCCTTTGTCATCCACAACCTCCTCAACATCTGCTTAATCCTTCCAGTTTCCCCTTCACTTCCACATGGGAAGGGAGTAGTGTGTGTGTATGTCTGGGGAAAGCCCTAGACAGCAACATTTGGTTTTGTTCACTCTCCTGGGAAGCCTTGCTTGAGATCTGACTTCTGTTTAAACGATCGAGCATCTGAGTTTTATCCCTTTAGCTGCTCAAGAATGAGAGTTTTTGCATCCTCAGAGGGCCTTCAGCTTTTCCCAGGATGAATGTCTTTCATCTGGAAAAGTGGGAGAGAAGTCTTTCTCACAGGTCCCTATGTGCAGGTGTAATTGGCGCTGGGGTTTCCCCATTCCCTTCAGATTTACTCCTCTGCTACACAGAGCAGTCAGCCCCGCATGTAGTTGATTAAACACAGGTTTAGAGGCATCATCAAGTAAGCAGCTATTGAATTTTTGTGCAAGAGTCTCTGCCTCACAGAGCTCTCTCTCTTCTATGTTATGTTACACCTTTTCAGATTCCTTTTGTTGTTTGTTTGCCTGGTGGTGAAAGCTCTTAGCCAGCCTGGGTGCCTGAACCCCTGCATATTTATTTGCAGTCTAAATTTAATTTTATCACTCATGCATAGTATTAAACCTGAACATTAAGCCAGAATTATCCTCCTGCTTACTTTACAGCAAGGCTGTGTGTGTGATGAGTAAACACACTGTGGGTGGCCTAGGGGAAAATAAAATGGCAGTTCTTGCTCACTAGGGCAGCTTTCTTTGCCTTCAAGAGATAAACACCTAGCCATGGCTTAGTTGGTTTATTTGACATGGGGGTGGGGAAATCCCACAGATCAATTTAAAACTTGAAAAAGTGATGTTGCTATTTTCATAAGCATATTTGTTAGGTTTTCTGAGTCCTCTAGCACTCAAATCTAGTCTTATTTTGGATGTTTGGGTGGTGGACTTGACCACAGCCTGTATCTCAGATCTCTGTTACTGAACTACCACTATAAAACCCAAACGTTATGCCCTTACCTTGCCCAGTCTTTAGCTAAGTATTACACAATAAAATGATAGCAATTAAGAGAACAAAAAAATCATCCTAGTATCACACAGCACCCCTCTTTTGTCATTGTAGCATTTGAGCACCATTGATGAGCACCTCTCAAATCTTTGAGCAGAGGAATTGTGATGCCTTAGTGCAGGAGCTAATGAAAACCTGGAGCTGTGGCCAAGGCTATTTAGTCTTCTCTTTGCCAGTTCCTTGCTCAGCAAATGCTTATCTCTTTCACAACCAGCAGAGGCCTGAGCTCATTACAGAATTTGCTGTTCAAGACAATACCTTTGCTCTCACTGCTTCTTGTCTGAGGTGGCTTTTCTTCTTCTAGTACTACCTGAGCAAGGTTAGTAAGTGTCAAAGCCTGACAACGGTTATACCTCTCCATGGGCAAGGAGCTTCTGCTTGTTCATTGGTTTCATTCTTCTTGCTTGCTAACAAAGAGCCGGCTGGGGAGGGACTTTTTAGGGTGTCAGGTAATGATAGGACTAGGGGGAATGGAACAAAACTAGAAATGGATAGATTCAGACTGGATGTAAGGAAGAAATTCTTCCCCGTGAGAGTGGTGAGAGACTGGCACAGGTTGCCCAGGGAGGTGGTGGAAGCCTTATCCCTGGAGGTTTTGAAAGCCAGGCTGGATGTGCCTGTGAGCAACCTGCTGTAGTGTGAGGTGTCCCTGCCCATGGCAGGGGGGTTGGAACTGGCTGATCCTTGAGGTCCCTTCCAACCCTAACAATTCTGTGATTCTGTGACTGTCTGCCAGTTGAGGTGTGTGCATTTAACTGGCTTGCAGAAATGCCCTTAGAATCATGGAACAGTTTCAGTTGGAAGAGAGCTTCAAGATCATTGAGTCCAAGCATTATCTAACTAAACATTCTGAGCCATGTGTCTCAGCACCACATCTCTGTGTCCTTTAAACACCTCCAGGGATGGTGATACAGCCACCTTCCTGGGGACAGTTGCCAACCTCTTTATCTACCTGTTTTAAAATTCTTTGTTTTACTGAGGGGTAGGAAGGTGAAGGCAGCAGCCTGGGCCTTTTGGTTCTTTTGGTTTACACTGTTAGGTCTCGTTGAAGCTCTTTTGTTTAAACACAGCTGGCCTGTTGTGAGCTAGTAACCAGCTGTGTTCTGATTTCACCAGGAGGTGAAATCTGTAGCTGTGCTGCTGAAACCACCAACAAAAGTCTATGGAGTCAGGGAGAAATCTGAGGAGCTCCATGACAGATGAAATTAGATTGGCTCATTCTCAAAGTGCAGTGGAGTAACTTCTCTGTGCAAGCTCTGCACCCAAATGATGAAATGCATTGTGAACAATGCCATTTACACATGAGCTGTGCTGAGTGACTGTCACCTGCAGTCCATGAGCTGTGCTGAGTGACTGTCACCTACAGTCCAGGAGCTGTGCTGAGTGACTGTCACCTACAGTCCAGGAGCTATGTGGTTGTTGGCAACCTGGAAGCAGGTTCCAAGGGTCAGGTTTTTGTCTATCTGCTACAAAGCTTTGACTTCACAGAGAACTTGCTCTGCAGAGGGGTTGTGGCTGCTTCACAGGAACCTGTACAAATACAGCTTTTGTACAAATACAAAGTCCAGGTCACAAACAGGGAGCAGATTTTTTGGTCGTGTAGCTTCTCCTTTTGTATCGTTAGAGGGTATCAGTGTTGTCATCCTCAGTAACACTGCCTAAGAGATGTGTAAAGCAGATATTTTCCTATCAGGGAGATATTCTGGGAGTCAAATTTCATGTTCCCTGTCTTAAACTCCACTGGTTAGCTTTGAATAACAAGCTAACAGATCTTATCTTCATTTCCTTCAGATGATTCTGGACACAGAACACAGTGTTTGATGGCTGCTTGGCCATGTAATGCTTCCCATGTCTGTTGGAATGTTCTGTCAGCTTCCATTTGCTGCAGCTCTTTTGCACAGGCCAGTTTGTGTCATTTCTGTGAACCAAAGGGAAGGACCATTTCTAGTTTTAATAGCAAAAGATGGGGAAAGTTACCCTGCTATTAATCATAGCCATAGAAGCCTCAGCATTTAATTGCTTAGTTTTAGTTACCTGCCTTGATGGCAATCATCCTCAAAAAAATGTTTGACATATACAGCAAGGTTAAATTTTGGATAAAGGAATTATTAACTTAAGAATAAAATAAAACTGCCACAAAGGGTTGTAAAAAGAGGTTTCTGCTTGTGGGTCAAAGCCAGAAGAACTTTAAACACTGATTTACTAAGAGGTTTTTTGGGGCAAGGAGTTGCAAAGCTTAGGTGACTGAGGGTTTACTGAGACTTATACCTATAAATAGTACCTGTGATTAAACAGAGAAGAAATGGGCATTATCTTGAGGAAGGGTCTTTTTTGTGTGTCTGTTGTTAGGCAGTAGTAGGCATTGAAACCAGTATCTCTCTGACATGAAAAAGCTTTTACTGTCTCACTGCTCCAGAGAATGATGGCTTCCAAAAGCAGCCCTGTCAAAGTATGCAGGCAATGCTGTGCTGGGAGTGTTTTCAGGGGGAGTTGTAAGTGATGCTGGTGTTGTATTTTCTTTGGGGGGAAAGAAATGGTTTCACATGTTGGCAACAATTCAAGTGAATGAAGGACTGAAGTTTGTGTCCATTTGCCAACCAAAATGAGAGGTGAGCTTTGGGAGCTGGAGCAGCATGTGGCCACCTGACCAAAACATGGCGCTTCGGCTTTGGTTGTGCCTCAGCACAGCAGAGGTGCTCTAGAACTTGAATCACCTTTGTGGCCTCCTCTGGACTTTCTCTACCATCTCTGTGCCCTTCTCATGCAGAACTGGAGGCAGGATTAGAGGTGGAGTCTCAGCAGAGCAGAGTCAAGGGGCAGAATGCCCTCTCTTGCCCTGCTGCCCACACTCCTCTGGCTGTAGCCCAGCACACAGCTGCCTTCTGGGCTGCGTGAGGGCACTGCTGGCTCCTGGGGAGCTTCTCAGCAACCGACATCCCCAAGTCTCTTTCTTCAGAGCTGCTCTCAACCCACCCTTCACCCAGCCTGTAAATATGGATGCCTGCTGACGAATAACTAAACAGTAGTGTCACGTGAAGTTCAAGGAGATCACATCTGAGTGTTTTGAAAGAACACTTCTGAGCATCAGCCTTTCTGCCTTGGCTTTTGGCAATAAAAATGAGTGACTCCTGGGTTTTACTGTTAACAGGTTGGGCAGAGTAGGTTTGTAGGTCATTGTTGTTAATGATTCAGAAAGGAAAAGTCAGATCATAGTTAGTATCCAGTGACGCAGCAGCAAATGCTTTTTTTCATCCAAAGGAGGAATGCCTGAAAAAAAAGGGATGAGAAATTGTGTCTAGTTCCTGTGTTGTTAAACAAGTATATTTGAAATGTCCCTGCTGAGTAAATGCAATTGACCTGCCTGTGGGGATTCAAATTAGAGTTTTCAGCAGTGTTTTGTTGCTTCTGCCTCTCCAAGGTAACATTTTGCTCTTCCTTTTACTCTGCTGTTCATTTTGATCTTGAAAAGCAAGATGACTTGCAGCTGGACAATCACAACTCAGCAAGGCTGTAGTCGGAGTATCCTCTCTGTGTTGAAGTGCAAAGGAACCATCTGAAGAAGCTGCTGCTTCGCACACTGTAAGATGCAGGCTGCTGGGAGCTGGCAGGAACAAGCTATTCCTTCTCCAGGAGAAGTGCACGTTCCCTTCAAGGTTAGCTTGGGAACAGTGTGAACAGCACAGCGTGGCCCCAGTTAGAGTCTCATTCTAGGAGTGGCTATGAGAGGCTGGAGTTCATCAACTTGTCCAGCTCAGTTCATGTCAGAAGCCTGGAATGTGGTGATATCATTGGGCAGTTGTGCCAAGGGACTTCTAGAAGTGATGTTTTGTTGTTTGGTCAATATTGCTTTCAGAGATCCCTTCGTCCTTTGTGACATTGCCTTTGGATTAATTCAGCAGAGAGCTCTCAAGAGGTGATTTGTAGCAAGTGCAAATGCTGCCTCTTTCCCCTTCCCCAGTAATCTTTCCTGAGGTCTAAGCTGTTGTTCTTGGTTTGCTCTTGTCTCCTCCTTACACCTTTCAGTCTGAAGTTTTTGAAAGATGTGCAGAGGGGAAAAAAAACCTGACAAGGGCCAGGAATGTCATAACTGAAGTATAACTCAAAACCACCTTCTGTTTATAAATGCTGCCTATGAATGGTCCCTAAAGACATGCCCCTTTATCTATGGACAGTTCTGGTGCTAGGCAGTCAGTATTTCCTGCTGAATTCCTGAGAGCTGATCTGCTTGCTTGCTTTTGGCAAATGGCTGTGTGTGTCACACTTACTGATCTTGTGAATCATAGAATCATAAAATTGTTAGGGTTGGAAGGGGATCTCAAGGATCATCCAGTTCCAACCCCTCTGCCATGGGCAGGGACACCTCACACTACAGCAGGTTGCTCACAGCCACATCCAGCCTGCCCTTCAAAACCTCCAGGGATGAGGCTTCTACCACCTTCTTGGGCAACCTTTTCCAGTGTCTCACCACCCTCATAGGGAAGAATTCCTTCCTGACATCCAATCTCAATCTACCCATTTCTAGTTTTGCTCCATTCCCCCAGTCCTACAGCTCCCTGACACCCTCAAAAGACCCTCCCAAGCTTTCTTGTAGCCCCCTTCAGATACTGGAAGGACACAAAAGGTCTTGTAGTGGGTTGAGGCAGACCCCCTCCCCACCATGGGCAGAAATAACAACTCAAACAAACGGATTGCAAAAGCGATGGAAAGTTTAAATGGAAAGCGGTGAATGCTTACAGAGAGCCAGAAGCACAGTGACAAAAGAAATCCCAAAGCAGACCCAGAAACGTCCCATCCCCACCTGAGGGTACATCCAAGACCCCCAGGGCTCCTTCTTTGCCCCCCCACTGCTAGGCTAGTCTCAGCTGGCCAGATCTGAGACTGCCCATCCCCCCCCGTGGCTTTGGGCCTAGCCAGGCCCATGGCCAGGAGACATCTCCCCCAGTAACCAGGTGATGGCAAGGGGAAGAAAGAGGAAGTGCTGGACCCTGCGCTAGATCTTATAGTGGTGCAGAGAATTATGGTAGGAAATACCTGGCTTCCTGTGTCCGCCCACTGGGCTGGACTTCTGGACACAGGAAGCACCCCACACAGCAGAGGGCACCCAGCCCAAACTGCTACAGGTCTCCTGGGAACCTTCTCTTCTCCAGATTGAACAGCCCCAACTCTCTCAGTCTGTCCTCATAGGAGAGGAGCTCCAACCCTCTGATCATCCTCATGGCTCTTCCCTGGACATGTTCCAGCACCTCCAGATCCTTCCTGTAAAGGGGGCTCCAGAACTGGATGCAGTACTCCAGGTGGGGTCTCACCAGAGCTGAGTAGAGGGGGAGAATCACCTCCCTTGACCTGCTGGCTATGCTTCTCTTGATGCAGCCCAGGATCTGATTGGCTTTCTGGGCTGCAAGTGCACACTGGTGGCTCCTGTTGAGGTTGTCATCCACCAACACCCCTAAGTCCTTTTCTTCAGGGCTCTCTCAAGCTGGTCTCTGCCCAGCCTATATCTTGAAAACAGAAATGCAACACCTTTTTTTCCCCCTTTTCATCTTAAATCTTTTGCATTCCCAAAATGCATTTACAAATTCAATTGAGGTTTTTATTTGCAGAGAATTTCTTCTTCAACAGCAAGCTTGGCAACACTTGTGCTTTGGATTGTGCTTTGTGATCATGTGCAAGGAGAAGCCTGTGTACTTGCCAGCAGTGCTTCAGTGGTATAGAATCATAGAATTGTTAGGGTTGGAATGGACCTCAAGCATCATCTAGTTCCAACCCCCCTGCCTAGGGTTTTTCACAAGATGTGGTAGCAGAACTCAGCCTTTCCTGGTGCGTGTGATGTGTATTTTGTTTTGAGAAGGGCTGAGCTTGGCTTTTCCAGAACCTGACATTTCAGAACAGCTTCATGCAGAGAAAAGGGCTCAAAGTGCTTCTCCCTTGTCACACCAGGTGCTGGGAGACTTTGCAAAACCTGAGTTTTGGGTTTAACTGCCATGTGGTGCTCTGAAAAATCTGCCTGCAGCTCAGCTGTTGTATCAGCAGGTGACCCAGCAATTAATATCTTAGGTTAGAATTACGTGGATTAAATTAATGAAAGGCAATACTGGCTTGACCTTTCCCTCTGCACACTTACTGGGCTTAGCCCAAGACCTTCCCAGTGTCCAGGACTGGGAAGAACTCCCACTGCACAATGAGGAACAAGCCACAGACATCCAAATACTTCTTGTAGAGCTCTCTTCACGGTGAGCTAGTCAAGTGTGTCCAACACAAATGGGAGGAGGAAGCCCTGGAGAGCACAGAAAGAAACGTCAGCCAGATTGCCAGCATAGCCCAGATTAAAGATCTTCCACTCTCCAGGGCTCATTATTGGCTGCAATGTATTTGAAATTTAGTCACTGGTTTTATGGAGAGTCTTTCAAAGCAGGAAGAAGACCCCACCTGTTCAGCCAAAGCCTACAGCCTGAGAGAGACTCTGCATGCCATTGGTCATTACAGGGGATGTCAGAGCTCTTTGGAGAGAAAAGCTCCCATTATCCAAAGGATTCCTCTAGCAGTAACTTGCAGGTTGACGTTTTTATTTGCCACAGGCATTGATAAATTTTAGCCAACCTGGAATTTTCTGCAAACTTTAGAAGAAGCCTGCCTTTTTATCATTTTCTTTTTCCTCTTTTTGTAACATGGTTCTGGTTAAATCAACCCTGGCAGAGATGAAGCAAAACATTGACGCATGAACTTGGAATGAGCATGTTCAGTCCCTTCTCTTTCAAAACCCACCAGAAACCCCAAACCAGTGATTTTTTTAGCTTTTGTTTTCTCCTGGGATAGATAAATGGAATCAGCTGTGACAGAGGCAGGATTCACCAGCACGAAAAAGAGGCTGATAAAATCCAGAACAAACAAACAAAAGCAGAACAGGGATTCAGAGGAGAGGGAGAAATGGGTTTATTTTTCCACAGAACTGCTTTGAGTCCATAGGGTTTGCAGTGTTGGGATTCCTCTTTCTCCCACATCTGCCCTCAAAGCTGAACAGCTTTTAGACTAAGAAGCAGTAGGCAGAAGCAAGCCCTGCTTGTGCCTGTGGAAGTCTGAAATATACCAGAGCCCTTGTTATTTCTCAGCCCTTAGAAACATAATTCCAGGCACAGCAGTTTTCCAATGGTATCTAGCTGACAATGATTTAATATTTTCTAATGACTGCAGAAAATTGTTTCCTTCTTTGTACCAGCAATCAAAATGCTACAGTTTCAGTGTCTTTCCAGTAAGAGTAACTTTTGTTTCCTGTAAGGCAGAAAGGACCCTGAGCTGCTAAGTAGTTCCATCTTTCATTTCTTTCTGTACCTCCAAGAGGTGCAGCTCTGATACATGCAGACATGAGCACAGAAGGTTGGTATTTAAACCAGAGATACTGCAGAAGTCTTGAACCAGAAGCCAACAGAAAATGATGTGCAATGTTAACTTCTTTTTACAGTACAAATCCCTCCAGCTCCCATGTTTCAGCAGGCATTCAACCACCAGCACTGGGTTCTGTTGCTGTAGTTCAGTGTGGAAGCTCCTTCTGATGCTTTGTTTTGTAGTTCCTGTGCATATTCTTGACAAGCTGGAGAGGTGGGCACAAGCCAACCTCATGAGCTTCAACAAGACCAAGTGCAGGGTCCTGCATCTGGGTCAAGGCAATCCCAGGCACAAATCCAGGCTGGGCAGGGACTAGCTGGAGAGCAGCCCTGAGGAGAGAGACTTGGGGGTGCTGGTGGACGAGAAGCTCAACAGGAGCTCTCAGTGTGCACTTGCAGCCCAGAAAGCCAATCACATCCTGGGCTGCATCAAGAGAAGTGTGGCCAGCAGGTCAAGGGAGGGGATTCTCCCCCTCTCCTCAGCTCTGGTGAGACCCCACCTGGAGTACTGCCTCCAGTTCTGGAGCCCCTATTCCAAGAGGGATCTGGAGGTGCTGGAAGGTGTCCAGAGAAGGGCCACGAGGATGAGCAGAGGACTGGAGCACCCCTCCTATGAGGACAGACTGAGAGAGTTGGGGCTGTTCAGTCTGGAGAAGAGAAGGCTCTGAGGTGACCTCATTGTGCCTCCAGTATCTGAAGGGGGCCTCCAAGAAGGCTGGGGAGGGACTTCTCAGGCTCTCAGATAGTGACAGGACTAGGGGGAATGGAATGAAGCTGGAGGTGGGGAGATTCAGGCTGGATATGAGGAGGAAGTTCTTCAGCATGAGAGTGGTGAAGCCCTGGAATGGGTTGTCCAGGGAGGTGGTTGAGGCCCCATTCCTGGAGGTGTTTAAGAGCAGGCTGGATGAGGCTCTGGCCAGCCTGATCTAGTGTGGGGTGTCCCTGCCCATGGCAGAGGGGTTGGAGCTGGATGATCCTTGTGGTCCCTTCCAACCCTGACTGATACTATGATATTTCTTATTTCTTCTTTTTTTTCTTTTCCAAGTGAAACTGTTCTGTCATTTAAAGTTGTCCCTGAGAAGTTTTTTTACCAGTAACCCCTGGTCAAGAGCCCTCTTGTTCCTTCCCCCCCACTCCCCCCAAACAATAGCTGTTTTGTTTGTAAATATCCATATTCTGACTGCAAATCAAAGCAAGACAAAAGCACATTGGCCTTTGTCTTGCAATCTAGTGCACTTGGCTTCCCTGCTGTCCACAAAATCCTTCTCTTCAATTACAGGAGCATGTACAATTTCTACTCTCACTACTATTATGATTTCAAAGCACAAAGGCCTACTAGATTGTCATAGCCCTTGCAAGGTAGCAAATATAAGAAGAGTTTCCATTCTGCTCAGCAGAATAAAATGAATCACAGTACATTAGAGGTTAGAAGGGATCTCCAGAGATCATTTGGTCCAAAGAGTTTAAGACAGTCAAGTTTAAGGGAGAACTTTAAGGTATAAAGTATCTCATAGGATGCTATATAATGGGACTAGTGGTGATATATTGAGAGTAGTGGGGGTTTAGGAAAGAGACTTGGGGGTTTTGGTTGCTGAAAAGTTCCCCAGGAACCAGCAGGGCCCTTATGCAGCCCAGAAGGCAGCTGTGTGCTGGGCTGCAGCCAGAGGAGTGTGGGCAGCAGGGCAAGACAGGGGTCCTGCATCTGGGTCGAGGCAATCCCAGGCACAAATCCAGGCTGGGCAGGGACTGGCTGGAGAGCAGCCCTGAGGAGAGAGACTTGGGGTGCTGGTGGACGAGAAGCTCAACAGGAGCTCTCAGTGTGCACTTGCAGCCCGGAAAGCCAATCACATCCTGGGCTGCATCAAGAGAAGTGTGGCCTGCAGGTCAAGGGAGGGGATTCTCCCCCTCTCCTCAGCCCTGGTGAGACCCCACCTGGAGTACTGCCTCCAGTTCTGGAGCCCCTATTCCAAGAGGGATCTGGAGGTGCTGGAAGGTGTCCAGAGAAGGGCCACGAGGATGATCAGAGGGCTGGAGCACCTCTCCTATGAGGACAGACTGAAGGAGTTGGGGCTGTTCAGTCCGGAGAAGAGAAGGCTCCGAGGTGACCTCATTGTGGCCTTCCAGTATCTGAAGGGGGCCTACAGGAAGGCTGGGGAGGGACTTCTCAGGATCTCAGGTAGTGATAGGACTAGGGGGAATGGAATGAAGCTGGAAATAGGGAGATTCAGGCTAGATGTGAGGAAGAGGTTCTTCCCCATGAGAGTGGTGAAGCCCTGGAATGGGTTGTCCAGGGAGGTGGTTGAGGCCCCGTCCCTGGAGGTGTTTAAGCCCAGGCTGGATGAGGCTCTGGCCAGCCTGATCTAGTGTAGGGTGTCCCTGCCCATGGCAGGGGGGTTGGAACTAGCTGATCCTTGTGGTCCCTTCCAACCCTGACTGATTCTATGATTCTATGATTCTGCCCCTTGACTCTGTCCTGCTCAGACCCCACCTCCAATCCTGACTCCAGTTCTGATGTCCCCAGCATGAGAATGACACAGAGCTGGTGGAAAGAGTCCGGAGGAGGCAACAGAGATAATCCGTGGGCTGGAGCACCTCTTCTATGAGGACAGACTGAGGGAGCTGGGGGTATTGAGCCTGGAGAAGAGAAGACTCTGAGGGGACCCTAGAGCTGCCTTCCAATCCCTGAAGAGATCCTCCAGGAAGGTTCCAGAGGGACTCTTCCTGAGGGTGCCTAGAGGCATGAAAAGGGGAAATGGTTTGAAGCTAAGGGAGAGCAGGGTTAGACTGCATCCAAGGAAGAAATTTTTCAGCATGAGGGTGGTGAGACTCTGGAACAGGCTGCCCAGGGAGGCTGTGGCTGCCTCCTGCCTGGGGGTGTTGAAGGCCAGGTTGGATGAGGCCTTGAGCAGCTCAGTCTTGTTGAGAGGTGTCCTTGGGCATTGTGGAGAGGTTGGAGGAGATGAGCTTTGAGATCCCTTCCAGCCTGTGCCAATCTTTGTCTCTATGATACAAGGTGTGTAGCTTTTCCCCAAGCTATCATAAATATTAGTGAAGTAACTTATACTTGAGAACTGAATCAGACTTTGTAAATGCTCATCCTTGTCGACACAAATGCATGAGTGCAAACCATTTCATAGTGTTTAAAGACTGAGCCAAGCTGTCTCTTAACTGTGAAAAGAACCTAGACAATAAATTTGGGCCAGAATCATGGTATGGGTTTCAATGCTTGTGTTCAGTCAGATCCATTTGTTAAATGTCAGCTCTGCAGTTATTGAAAAAAGAATCCTCACAGGACTTGCTTTTCTGGGCAGAAAGCATCAGCCTGGGAGTATTGAATCACAGAATCATGCAGGCTGGAAAAGACTTCACAGATCATCAAGTCCAACCTATTACCTAACACCTCCTGACAACCAAACCATGGCTCCAAGTGCCACATCCAATCCTTTTTTGAACACCTCCAGGGACGGTGACTCCACCACCTCCCTGGGCAGCACATTCCAATGGCCAATTACTCTTTCTGGGAAGAACTTTCTCTTCACCTTGAGCCTAAACCTCCCCTGGCGCAGCTTGAGACTGTATCCTCTTGTTCTGGTGCTGTTTGCCTGGGAGAAGACACCAAACCCCAGCTGGCTACAACCTCCTTTCAGGTAGTTGTAGAGAGCAATGAGGTCTCACCTGAGCCTCCTCTTCTCCAGGCTAAACAACCCCAGCTCCCTCAGCCTCTCCTCATAGGGCTTGTGCTCAAGGCCTCTCACCAGCCTTGTTGCCTTTCTCTGGATGCATTCAAGTATCTCAATGCCCTTCTTAAATTGAGGAGCCCACACCTGGGCACAGTACTCAAGGTGTGGCCTAACCCGTGCTGAGTACAGGGGATTGAATAACATCTGGCAGTGACCTGCACTTCGTGAGACACGTTTCTGGAATCAGCTTAACATTTTTGTCTAAACAACCCAAGCTATCCAGAGGCAGAGGAAAGCCTAGCATTCCTCCTGCAGATAAAAATAATTGCTGAAGTGCTATCAGGAGACTCTGAGTAATTGCAGAAGGCTGATGGAGTGGTGGCAGCAAGCATCTTTTGTTATAGCTGTAAACCAGGACATTAGGAAAGCAAACAGAAGGTCTTTACCATGGTGCTATCATTACAAGGGGTGCCGTTGAGCAAGGATAGTGTACCCAGAAAAGTGCTGTGTTTGTTACATGTGTGTGGTAGGAACTGAGGATAATTAGTCTTATAATAGAAGTTTCTGGCTCTGGTTCTGCTCTGTCTCAAAGCCTCAACTCTTCTTGAATCCTTAATAAGTTAAGGAATGAGTGCAGCAGAGGAGAGAGCAGACAGAATGTGTCGTAGCAGCTTACCCACACCAGCTTGCCAAAACCTAAGTAGCCCTTTAAAAAGCCCTTGGGGTTTTGCTGATGACATCATTCCTGCCACTGTCAAAGCATGACAAGCCTTGGCTTGCCTAAAGAAGAAGAAGAAGAAGAAAAAAAATCTTTCTAACTTCGACACTGCCCAGATTTAGAACACAGAAAAGGGCTAGGGTAGCTGTAAGGTATTTATATCCCTTTCCATGCTAGCAGCTTTCATTCAAGAAGAGTTTTGTTTTGTTTCCAAGCATTATGACTTTGTGCATCTTCGAACAATGTATTCTAAACAGCCAGATTGTTGGTGATTTTGTTGTGGCTGCCTTTACTTAAGACGAGGACTGTTTTGGTATCAGTGACCAGAACCTGCCCTTTTCCCATTGTAGTTAGTTTGGACACAAATCCTATGAGGAGAGGCTGAGAGCCTTGGGGCTTTTTAGTCTGGAGAGGAGAGGGGATTTAATAAATGTTGATAAATATCTGAAGGCTGGGTGTCAAGAGGGAGGGGACAGGCTCTGCTCACTTGCACCCTGTGATAAGACAAGGGGCAATGGATAGAAACTCCAGCACAGGAGGTTCCACCTCAACACAAGGGGGAATTTCTTTACTGGGAGGGTCCCAGAGCACTGGAACAGGCTGCCCAGAGAGGTTGTGGAGTCTCCTTCTCTGAAGAGTTGTGGCAATTTAACACATCCAAGTGCAGGGCTCTGCACATTGGCCACAGCAACCCCATGCAGTGCTACAGGCTGGGGTCAGAGTGGCTGGAGAGCGGCCAGGCAGAGAGGGACCTGGGGGTACTGGTTAATGGTAGGCTGAACATGTGCCTGCAGTGTGCCCAGGCAGCTAGGAAGGCCAATGGCATCCTGGCCTGCATCAGGAACAGTGTGGCCAGCAGGAGCAGGGAGGTCATTCTGCCCCTGTACACTGCACTGGTTAGGCCACCCCTTGAGTCCTGTGTCCAGTTCTGGGCCCCTCAGTTTAGGAAGGATGTTGACTTGCTGGAAGGTGTCCAGAGAAGGGCAACAAAGTTGGTGAAGGGTTTGGAACACAAGCCCTATGAGGAGAGGCTGAGGGAGCTGGGGTTGCTTAGCCTGGAGAAGAGGAGACTGAGGGGAGACCTTCTTGCTCTCTACAACTACCTGAAGGGGGGCTGTGGACAGGCAGAGGTTGGTCTCTTCTCCCAGGCAGCCAGCACCAGAACAAGAGGACACAGTCTCAGGCTGCACCAGGGGAGGTTTAGGCTGGAGGTTAGGCAGAAATTCTACACAGAGAGAGTGATTGCCCATTGGAATGAGCTGCCCGGTGGAGTCACCATCATTGGGGGTGTTTAGGAGGAGACTTGATAGGGTGCTTGGTTGCATGGTTTAGTTGATTAGGTGGTGTTGGGTGATAGGTTGGACGCGATGGTCTGTTCCAACCTGGTCTTGTCTATTCTATTCTATTTTATTCTATTTTATTCTATTGTATTCTATTCTATCATAGCAAAAAGTGTTGTGAGCAATCTGGCAATATAAGCTTAGAGCTTGACATAGTGGTAGGCCATGCTTAGCATAAGTGTAGAAGTAGGTAGCAGTTTAGCAGAAGAGTGCTGTGCTTGCAGTGGGTAACTAAAGCAAGGTACTGGTAGCTATAAACACAGAGAATTGTCCGGGCATAACAGGATGCACGCGTCGATCAACGACCTCACGTGGTATAATTAGTTTAACTAATGATGTATAACAGTATGATGTGGGGTCAGTTGTGGGGACCCAATGAAGCTATGCCAACGGTGCTCTGTGAGTCTATAGGAGCTGTAGAGGTTCCTTAGTAAATGAACAATACTTAGGTCATACTGGTCGTCCCTATTGATTCCGTACTCTGTCGTCCACAGAGAGTTTCAAGGCCCATCTGGATGCCTTCCTCTGTGACCTGAGCTAGATTCTATGGTCCTGCTCTGGCAGGGCAGTTGGACTTGCTGATCTCTGGAAGTTCTTTCCAACCTCTAACATCCTGTGAGCCTGTGAACTGGCACTATCTGTATGAAGCCAGAAAAGCCCCAGGCGTATCTTGAGCTGATCTTAGCACATGCTTTCCGTAGCACCACCCTAACCTTAGATCTTCTCCTCTGATTTCTTCTGCTCTGAAGCTTTGTGAGGAAGATGCTTTGTGTGAGTGTTTTTAACATGCCTCTTATTTGCCTTTTTTTTGGGGGGGGGGGGGGTTGTTGTTTGTGTGTGGGGTTTTTTTTGGTAAGCATCATCCCCAGCTGTGAACTGTACAATGAATAATTAATGTCGAATAGTGACCTCAAACCTCATAAAGCTGCTTAGTAAGACAATGCATCTGGGAGAACTGCTTTAAGACTGTGCTTGTAAAAGAATATCAAAACAGCTTAACACAGCAGGGAAAAGCCCCCTGGAGTCCTTTTAAAGCCAATTGCCTACAAACACTTCTGAAAAAGAACAACTCCACAGTGGAGAAAAAAAAAAAAAAAAAAAAAAAAAAAAAGGCATGTATCAAACCCCTATGAAGTTCAGAAAAGAAAACAGCCTTTATTCTTCATTGTGACAGAGATATTGGCAGTGAAACTCTGCCTGGCATTACTGAGAGGGTGTGACCAGCAACGTAGAGCATATTTGTCCGCTGCCTGTTTCAGATTGTTACGGCACAGTTGTTTTCTAGTTCACTGGTTGCTAAACTCATTCATAAACAGGGGCAGTGCATGGCTTCACAGGCACTCCATAGCAGAAAGCATTTGCCCTGGATCCCTGTTTTAAGAGGCTGGTGATAAACTGCATGTAAGTGCATCAAGAAAACTGTGTCCAAGAGGTCTAGGGAGGTTCTTCTCCCCCTCTACTCTGCCCTGCTGAAACCACACCTGGAATACTGTGCCCAGTTTTGGGCTCTCCACTTCAAGAGAGACAGAGACCTGCTGGAGAGAATCCAACAGGAGAGCCATGAGGATGATAGGGGATTCAAGCATCTCCCCTATGAAGAGAGACTGAGCGCCCTGGGGCAGTTTAGTCTTGAGAAGATAAGACTGAGAGGGGATCTGATCAATATCTATCAATATCTGAGGGGTGGGTGTCAAGCGGTTGGGGCCAATCTCTTTTCGGTGGTGCACAGCAATAAGCCAAGGAACAAAAGGTACAAGCTTGAACATGGAAGATTAGACCTCAACATGAGGAGAAACTTCTTTACAGTGAGGGTGAGAGAGCACTGGAGGAGGCTGCCCAGAGAAGTTGTGGAATCTTCTCCTCTGGAGACTTTCCAAACCCACCTGGATGCATTCCTATGTGGACTACCCTAAGTGATCCTGCTCTGGCACTGGGGTTGGACCTGATGGTGTCTGGAGGTCCCTTCCAACCTCTAATGTACTGTGACAAGTGATAAATTCAGTCTAAACTCTGTTGTGATTGCACACTGGCAAAGCTAAATCACTCTCTGGTTTTGATAAGCAGATTGGTATTGTGTAAAAGATCTCTGCACGTTCTCTTACGTGGTGCCTGTCCCCTTCTGGCAGCCCCAGTGCTGCCACTGGCAGAGAGCAATGAGTCTTCCCCTTAGGGTCCACAGGGTCTGAATGAAACGACTTGATTTCAAAGGGTGTGAGGAAGAGAATGCCAAGAGATGTAGTTCAAAGCCTGAGATGCTAAGGAGCTTGCCCAAGATTATGAAGGAGCTGTGGACAACAAGCCTGGATTTACCCAGAACTGAAGGATTTAGGCTTCTGAATTAGCCCATCTGGCATGGAGTGGGCCCCTGTGTTACATGGCAGAGCAGTGAGTGTGTGCAGCTCCTTTAGCTGACCAGAAATGCAGTGTGTGTGGAAAAGGCTGGGCCAGCCTCTGGAAAAACAGGTTTGATGACAAGGTCAGTCCTTCCTCTGAGTACCTGTGTTCAGTGAGTGAATGCAAGGAGAATATTCTCCTTTTTTTACCCCTAATATTTTACCTTTTTTTAATGATTGAATTTCATCCTTAATGGTATTTATGAAAACATGGCAAGTTCCAGTTGTGACTGACAGCAGCTTTAAATCAAGCAAATCTCCTCTTCTTTTAGCTCCTCTAAAACGTGTTATAAGGTCTAAAATATGGACTCCATCATTCATCCATTAGCTCTGGCTTTCTTCGCAGGCTGTTAAAGTTAATCTAAAAAGGATGCAAAATTTAGGTTGGAGTCAGTCTCAGTAAAGGCCTGGTGATGCTGCAGCCTGTAACACAGTGTGAGCTTGCAGCACAGAGGACAAATGGCAGCCTGGGCTGCAGCAAAAGCAGTATGGCCATAGATGGAGAGAGGGGATTCTGCCCCTCTGCTCTGTTGAGACTTCACCTGCAGTGCTGTGTCCAGCTCTGGAGCCTGCAGCATGGGAAGGATGTGGACCTGATGGAGCAGGTCCAGAGGGTATCATGAAAATGATCAGGGGCTGGACCACCTCTGCTATGAGGACAGCTGCAGCACAGGAGTTTCCACCTCAACACAAGGGGGAACTTCTTTACTGTAAGGGTCACAGAACAGGCTCCCCAGAGAGGTAGTGGAGTCTCCTTCTCTGGAGAGTTTCAAGGCCCATCTGGATGCACTTCTCTGTAACCTGTTCTAGGTTCTATGGTCCTGCTCCAGCAGAGGGGTTGGACTTGATGATCTCTTTGGGTCCTTTCCACCCCTGACATCCTGTGATCCTGTGAGGACAGACTTAGGGAGCTGGGCTTGTTCAACCTGGAGAAGAGGAGGCTCCAGGGAGACCTAAGAGCAGCCTGCCAGTACCTGAAGGGGGCTACAAGAAGGCTGCAGAGGGACTGTTTGCAAAGGCCTGCAGTGATCGCACGAGGGGCAATGGTTTGAAATGAGAGAAGAGCAGATTTAGATTGGATGTGAGGAACAAGTTCTTTACCATGAGGATGTTGGAACACTGGAACAGGTCACCTAGAGAGGTGATTGAGGCCCCATCCCTGGAGATATTCAAGGTGAGGCTGGACAAGGCTCTGAGCAACCTGCTTTAGTGGAGGATGTCCCTGCTGACTGCAAGGGAGTTGGACTAGATGAGCTTTGGAGGTCCCTTCCAACCCAAACCATTCTATGATAACTTTGAATCACTTTCAGGTAACGTTCTTTATTTTTACCAAATTGATCTCATTATGGAAGGAAAGGCAGGTCATGGTCACTGAAACCACAGGAGTTCTGCACTGCAGATTGAACAAGGTTTTAAAATCTTGGTATGATGTTCACAGCTGCTGGGTAATTTGTTGTGTGAGCTCATTTTCCATACATCAAGCTAAAATATTTGTATATCCTAATTTAAATTCAAAACACAAATAATAACTCTGAATCTGCCATTCACAGCATCACCAAGGTTGGAAGACACCTCAAAGATCATCGAGTCCAACCTGACACCACAGACCCCATGACTAGACCATGGCACCAAGTGCCACGTCCAATCCCCTCTTGAACACTTCCAGGGACGGTGACTCCACCACCTCCCTGGGCAGCACATTCCAATGGTGAACAACTCTCTCTGTGAAGGACTTTCTCCTCACCTCCAGCCTAAACTTCCCCTGATGCAGCTTGAGACTGTGTCCTCTTGTTCTGGTGCTGCTTGCTAGAGAGAAGAGGCCAACCCCTTCCTGGCTACAACCACCCTTCAGGTAGTTGTAGAGAGCAATGAGGTCTCCCCTGAGCCTCCTCTTCTCCAGGGTAAACAACCCCAGCTCCCTCAGCCTCTCCTCGTAGGGCTTGTGCTCAAGGCCTCTCCCCAGCCTCGTTGCCCTTCTCTGGACACCTTCAAGTGTCTCGATGTCCTTCTTAAAGTCCTGGAACTGGACACAGTATTCAAGGTGTGGCCTAACCAATGCAGAGTACAGGGGCACAATGAGTTCCCTGCTCCTGCTGGCCATACTGTTCCTAATGCAGGCCAGGATGCTGTTGGCCTTCTTGGCCATCTGGGCACACTGCTGGCTCATGTTTAGGCAGCTGTCAATCAGCACCCCCAGGTCCCTCTCTGTTTGGCAGCTCTCCAGCCACTCCAACCCCAGCCTGTAGCTCTGCATGGGGTTGTTGTGGCCAAAGTGCACATTCAATCTCAATTGAGTTTGTAAAGGTATTTAGCTCATGGAGTCTCTTGGGTTTATGCTTCCAGGGCAAAGCCATTCAATTATTTATTTATTTTTAACCAGTCTCTGAGTCCTTTGGGGATTGATTTGTCAAATCTTTGAGTGTAAAGCTTATTAAACTCTATTGAAGCTATTTATTTTAACTAGGAGTGGAGGGGTCTGTGGAAGGATGCACAAGGGATTCTGTCCTCTTCGATAAGTGATTTGCCAGTCTTTGGAGAGTGGAACTAGAAGGGTCCCTCAGATCTGTGCAACCTGTACTTGGTTTTTGCCTCATGTTGCTGGGCCAAACCTGAGCCCTTTTCCAGGGCTCAATCCTGTTAGCTCGCTGTGACACCAGAGCTTGCTTGAAACTTACAGCTGTATGCTTAGCACGTGCTGAGTGTCTGACGTCTTCATGTCTTCTGTGCTGAATATAGGAGCGATCAGTTTGTAGTAGGTAGGAAGAATTACTCATGTGATGCTCTGGGTTTGGTTTGAGGGCTTGAGTGAGGGTTAGAGGAGGTCAGGAGCTATCTTACCCCACATAGGCAGGTTTCATTCTGTTTGAATTTTAGCTGGCTTAGCTGCACATCTCTTTTATTGTGTTGTTTGGTGGTTTGCATTCCCCCCTCCCAAATACTGTACTCCCAGCCAAGAATGGCTTGTGACTGATTGCAGGGCTGCTTTTTAATGCTTTCAAAACATTACAGGAATGTATCTGATGCTTTCTTATACCAGATCCAGTTATTTTTCTCTCTTTTTTCTAAAGGCACTTAGTGAAACCAACAACTCCCTGAAAGCAGCAGCTTGCTCATGTTGGAAGTGCACAGAACAAAGGTTCTGAACCCCAAACTGAAATGCTGGGCTACAGGAAAGGCTTCCTGGCAACTCTCCAGCTTCAGGCCTGTCACCATTCAAAAAGTTATTTGTGTCGATCTAGGCAATTTTTGTTCCACTTGTGCTGCCAACAATCTTATCAATATCAGAGCACTTTGGCTTTTCCTGCCCTGACCTCGCTGTGTGTTTATGAAAGCTCTTCATCTTCCTTTTCTTATTTGGCTTCTTTTCTGATACATGGGTTTTTTATCACTGACAACATCTTGTGTATGTGAGAAGGGGTAACAGTGTTCTTTCTGGGTGAAGATGGCCTGTATTTTTGCATTAGCTCTGCTAGTGCTCTTTCTTATGCATTAGGCAATATTTTATGAGCTGATTTCAGCTGGGTTGAGAAGGACAGGGATCTACTGGAGAGACAAGGATAATTAAGGGACTGGAGCACTGCCCTGTGGGGAGAGGCTGAGAGCCCTGGGGCTGTTTAGTCTGGAGATGAGAAGACTGAGAGGGGATTTAATAAGTGTTTCTAAATATCCGAGGGCTGGATGTCAAGAGGGAGGGGACAGGCTCTGCTCAGCTGCACCTTGTGATAGGACAAGGGGCAATGGATAGAAACTCCAGCACAGGAAGTTCCACCTCAACTCGAGGAGGAACTTCTTCACTGTGAGGGGCCCAGAGCACTGGAACAGGCTGCCCAGAGAGGCTGTGGAGTCTCCTTCTCTGGAGATTTTCAAGACCCATCTGGATGCATTCCTGTATGACCTGTGCTGGATTTCTGTGGTCCTGCTCTGGCAGGGGGTTGGACTGCATGATCTTTTTGGGTCCCTTCCAACCCTTAGCGTCCTGTGAGCCTGTGAAAAGGGAGAGCCCCTAGGCTAATAGCTCAGTTCCACCCTGGCTCTTAGGCTTACTGTATTCCCACAGGTTGTCACAGCATGGGCTGAGAGAAGACTCTTTGGACACTCCTCAGATTACAGTGATATTAAATTATATTCATGGCCTTCCAGATCTTGTGGTTAATATCTATCATCATGATGCAGCAGGCACAGGATTCCCCACCTGAACTCTAGGAAACTCTTCTTAGTAAGTGTTGCAGGGATGTGTATGCAGGGAAGGCTTTGCATTCAGTGTACAGCTCAGGTAGGGCTGTGCATGGCCGCCAGTTCTCCTCTGCGTGGTGCCATTTGCTCCCCGTGCTGTGCAACCGCTGTTTCTCTACACAGTACAAGATGGTGTCCTGGAGCATTTCAATATCTGGAGTACCTGGTTGGAGTTGAGGTGTGGGCAAATTCTATGAAATAAACCTACATGCTAGAATCCCATGCTATTTAAAAGCATCCTGCAGTTAACTGGGGGGAAAGTTGAACACCTATGAAGTCAGAGAATAAAACAGGCAAGAAACCCTCCTGCAAATAGGACTATAAATGCGTTTGGGATTTTTTTGTTAATTTTTCCAAAGGTTGTTAAAGCCACAATAGAATTTATAATGCAAAATAGATTCTGGGGACAGAAAACCCACCAGAATGCTTTCTTTTCAGATTTTAAGTTGCATGTTTTCTAACGAGTTCACACTAGACACAGTCTAACCCTGCACTCCCTCAGCTTCAAACCATTTTCTTTTGTCCTATTATAGAATCATAGATTTGTTAGGGTTGGAAGAGACCTCAAGTATCATCTAGTTACAACCTCCCTGCTATGGGCAGGGACCCCACACACTAGATCAGGTTGCTCAGAGCCACATCCAGCCTGGCCTTAAAACCCTCCGGGGATGGGGTTTCTACCACCTCTCTGGGCAACCTGCTCCAGTGTCTTCATGCTGAAGACTTTCTTCCTAGCATCCAATCTGAATCTACCCATTTCTAGTTTTGCTCCATTACCCCCAGTCCTATCTCTACCTGACACCCTAAAACGTCCCTCCCCAGCTTTCTTGTAGCCCCTTTCAGATACTGGAAGGCCACAATAAGGTCTCATGGGAGCCTTCTCTTCTCCAGACTGAACAGCCCAAATTCTTTCAGTCTGTCCTCCTAGGAGAGGAGCTCCAGCCCTCTGCTCATCCTCATGGTCCTTCCCTGGACATGCTCCAGCATGTCCAGATCCTCCCTGTAATAGAGGCTCCAGACGCAGTACTCCAGGAGGGGTCTCACCAGAGTGGAGTAGAGGGGGAAGTGAAAAGTCTCTCTCCAGCCTTGCTGTGGGATCCCTGCAGGCACTGACAGGATCCCTTTGGATTAATGTTGTTCAGACAGGGCAAACATTCAGTGCATTTCTCTGCTGCTAGTCCCTGTTTCCCACCTCAGCAATGCAGAGTGCAGAGGTGTCAGGGAAGCATGCAGGGAGGTGCTGGAACTACAGAACAGCTTTTGTACTCCAAATTGAAATGCAAGTGGGCTCTTTTCACCGCCCAGCCTGATGTATATGCTGGCAAAACCAACCCAGTGCTGGCCAGCTACAGATAGCTGGAATACTTTCCAGAGTGCTCCATCGACCGGGAGTTCTGGAGCTATCTGGGTTATCCAAAGAGGGATTTCCTCTGGAACTGCTTGTGCCATGGGAGCAAACAACCCTGTGGTTGATTGAGAAGGACTCTCCAATCCTGAACGTTAGCATCTGATTTGCTGTTCTGAAAATTGCTGCCCACTGAGTGAAAACTCTCAGATCAGGTTGGCAAGGGCTGCCTTGTGAGCATGAATGAAGTGAGCATGTGCCAGGCACGGGGGGATGGAATGCACCACTTAACAAACACTTCTATTTTTAGCACCCCAACCTTCCTCATATGCTTTCCATCAGGGGACAAGCCCTCGCTCATGGGAGGCGGCCAAAACCAGCTGCCAGTTGCAGACTTTCCATGAGTTTTCCATGGTTTTAGTTTGCAGCATGAAGGGCTGAGGAGGGCTGCAGCAGCTGGCTGGGGAGCAGCAGCCGCAGTGTGGAATTCCTCTCAGCTGAGTCTATTTAGACAGCAGCACACTTACAAACCAGTCCTCACACTGGACGCCTGCCGGGGAGCCGGGGGCCTCCTCGCTCTGCTTGCTAAGCCCATGTTTCAATGGAGAAGCAAATTTGATTTCCACCCCCTTCCCCTCCCTCCCTCCCTGCCTCCCTTTTTCTTTCTCTTTTGCCTCCTCCCCCACCCCTCCTGTGCTAAAAAAGGCATCGGTGACTGGTGAGAAGAACTGACCAACTTGACCTTCTCTCCCACTGGTGGTCATGAGAATAATACAAGAGGGAGGTCGGAGGTTAGCTTTTGAATACTCTTAGGAGCTAATTTATTACAAGGAGGGAGTTTCACATTGGCTGAATTATTTTCTTGAAGAGAAGACCACACTTGAGTTTGTTTATGCCTTGTGTTGGTTGGGAGCTCTCCTTAGGAGCCTCTCTATGCACCTGTGTGCAGCACAATAAGAGCCTTTTCTCCAGGCTGGAAGAGCTGACAGCCAGCGAGAAAATGGGTCAGCCTGCAGCAGAACCTGAGGGTTATTTGGTTACAAAATGTAGTCTGGAGGGATTTTTTTCATTGAAAGTCCTTTTTTATTTCCCCACCCCTCATCCCCTCCACCCTCTTTATATTTTTGACCTTATCCTGTTGCTGGATAATTTTTTGGCTGGTGGAACATGGATGAACTGAGCTGGGGGAGGAGGGAGGACGGAGAGCACATTTGCACGAGGCTCTTGCTGAGAAATAAAGGCATGGAATCTTCAGGAAATAAGGAGTGCCATAGCTGGAAGCCAGTGATAGTAAGAGCTGCTCACTTATCAGTTCCATTAGCTGTTGGGATTTAGGAAAGTTCTGTGTTCTGCTTGCATTTCTAGCTGCCCGGGACACTGCCATACCTCAGGGCTTTGGAAATGATTTGCCTAGCTGTAAGCGTCCTGGCTGCTCTTAGTCTACCTGTTGCTCAGCTACAGCCCAGCAACCTGCTGCCTCAGCCATGCCTCCTGCTTTTGTACAGAGTCTCACTTAGAGGCAAACAAGGCAGCTGTGGCTGCAGACTCTGTTGAGACTCCCCTGAACCCGAAAATCTTGATGTTTCTTTTTACAAAACAGCCTCCAGCCTTGGTCTGCAGCTTAAGGGAGTTCTGCTGTGTGTTAGCAGGTGCTGTACATCAGCTCCTCTGTGCACTGCAATCTGTGGTTTGCCTGATTGAAAGTTGTCCAGACCGTTGGTGAAAGATTCTGAAAGCTCTCTTTATATAAAGGAAGCAGCTAGCTTTTGAACATACTGGGATTAGGAGGCTGAGCTTGCTCAGCCCTGGAACCTGGGTTTGTTGGGGAGTTTACAAATTCCACATGTCCAAGCACCAGGGCTAGGTAAGGCTCAAGCTTTAAACGTGCTCAGCAGCTTTGGCTGTGCCAGCAAGGAAGCTGAAGCCAGACTGCAGAGCTTGAGAAGAAGGATGTAGTTCCTGGAGCTGTAGTCCAATTTCAAAAGAGCAGACTTCCCACTCAGCATCTCGCCCTTTAAGCTCTGCAGTTTACATCTTGTCTTAAATATTGAGGCATCCACCTGCTAAAATTTTGGAGGGATATTTATAGCCATCTAACAGACAGGAAAGTTCTTTACTATGAGGGTGGTGGAACAGGCTGCCCAGGGAGGTGCTGGAGTTGCCATCCCTGGAGTTCAAGAATCTGTAGATGTGGTGCTTCAGGACATGGTTTAGTGGTCGTGGGAGCTAGGCTGTGGTTGGACTTGATGATCTCAAAGGTCTTTTGCAGCTGCAGTGATTCTATGATTCTGTGATTAGCCAGTGTGAAGCTAGAGTAGCCAGAGAGGAGGCTGGGGAAGCAAGGTAGAGGCCGGAGTTCTGCGAGCTGGCAACTGTAGAGGTTAAGGTGTTTATGACAAAGCCCACAGGGCTTGAGGGTTGAATGTGTGTATGTGTGCCTTTCCAGGTGACACAACTGCAGGTGATGTATTTGTTCACAGAATCACAGAGTGTTAGGGGCTGGAGGACCTCAAGAGATCATCCAGTCCAACCCCCCTGCCAGAGCAGGATCACCTAGAGCAGAGCACACAGGAACACATCCAGGCACATCTTGGGTATCTCCAGGTACATGGGTGTGTGCCTGAACCAGCTGGAATGGAGCAACAGCAGCCTTGCCTGTCTCAGCATTCTGGATGCAGCAACAGAGGTGTTTCTTTAATATCTCCTGAAGCAGAAGTGAATTGCACTGCTGGGTGCCTGGTGCTGACACTAATCAGAAGTCCTGTTTTAAAACATTATCACAGTCTCAGCTGTGATCTGAAACCCATAGACTACAGTGATGAGACTGAAAGGAGACATGGACTTTTTTTCCTCAGATCTAAGAAGAAAGAGGAAAAGATTATATTTTTCTATGCTTTTTGGACATGTGGAGTCACTGAAAAGGCTGGTGAGAGGTCTTGAGCACAAGCCCTGTGAGGAGAGGCTGAGGGAATTGGGGTTGTTTAGTCTGGAGAAGAGGAGGCTCAGGGGAGACCTTCTTGCTCTCTACAACTACCTGAAGGGATTGTAGCCAGGTGGGGGTTGGTGTCTTCTCCCAGGCAACCAGCACCAGAACAAGAGGACACAGTCTCAAGCTGTGCCAGGGGAGGTTTAGACTGGATGTTAGGAAGAAATTCTTCATAGAGAGAGTGATTGCCCATTGGAATGGGCTGCCCAGGGAGGTAGTGGAGTCGCCATTAGTAGAGGTGTTTAGGAACAGACTTGATAGGGTGCTTGGTTGCATGGTTTAGCTGATTAGGTGGTGTTGGTTGATGGGCTGAACACGATGATCTTGAAGGTCTCTTCCAACCTGGTTCATTCCATTCCCCTTCGTTCCATTCCCCTCTGTTCCATTCCCCTCCACTCTATTCTATTCTATTCGCAGTCACTGAGGCAGAGTAGAGGGGGAGGAGAACCTCTCTTGACTTACTAAGCACAGCCCTTTAGTTCACCCAGTCACCAGTCCTAAAATCAAGGCTTGGAGAGGCTGTAGGCTGCTTGCAAGATCTCTGGTTGAGCCTTCCCAAGACACACACTGTGGGGTAATTTCTAGAGTTTCACCGCTTGCAGACAGGGAGCCCCCAGCAAGTGTGAGATAGGAATGAAGCTGGAATGCTGCACTTTGCTGCACTCAGTTTTCCACCGTCCCTGCTGTGCTGCTGACGGAGTGAACATAAATTAGAGGACTCTTTTTTTTTTTCCCCACTGTGATGTCTGCCATCCTTTATTACATGCTGCATTTCACAAATGGTTCATCTGAGTATTTGTTTTGGTTTGTTGTTGTTATTTGTAAAACTTATGAACAAGAAATATTTTGCCACTGGCCTCGCTCCTTGTATCTGCAAGTAGGAGGATGCCCACTGAATTTTGTTATGAAGCTGTGGATCTTTATTGGCCTTTTGCTGATGTAATTGAGGAGGGTTAGAATTAGGGTGCAGTTTTCACTGATCTTTTCAATGGTTTTAAGAATGCTGTCATCAGAAAGTCCTGTCACTCTGACTAATTTACGGCTCGGTAAAGTGTTGTCTCTTGTTTGCCTTGGCTACCTGTCGCGAGACCAATTTTGATGTGCTGCTGTATGGTGCAATGTGTGGGGTACGGCAGGGCTGTTGCCTTGTAATTGGGAGAGGCTGCTACTGACTTGCTGTAATACTGCCTGCCAGCGAGGGATTGGGGAGTTTGAGTGTGGGGGTCCAATAAGGAGGTTTTCTAAAGAGAATAGTAGAATCCTACAGTGACTCAGGCTGGAAGGGACCTCAGAGCTCATCTCCAACCTCCCCACCATGGACAGGGACACCTCTCAACTACACTCAGCTGCTCAAGGCCTCATCCAACCTGGCCTTCAACACCCCCAGGCAGGAGGCAGCCACAGCCTCCCTGGGCAGCCTATTCCAAAGTCTCACTACCCTCATACTGAAGAACTTCCTCCTCAGATCTAGTCTAACCCTGCTCTCCCTCAGCTTCAAACCATTCCCCCTTGTCCTGTCTCTAGACACTCTGAAGGAAAGGTCCCTCTGGAGCCATCCTGGAGGATCTCTTCAGGGATTGAAAGGCAGCTTTGTTTTCTGGAGTAATATTCTTGGCTTTATTCAAAGAGCAACTGTGTAGATCTAAAGCAGCTCCTTGCAAGACAGCATAAAGCATGAGATGCAGAGGTTTGGGAAGGACGCGTATGTGTGTGTGTAGCGGTTGTTCATCTTGGAATCTTTCAACATTAGGGTACTCTGCTGCACACAGATGTGGTTTAACACATGAGCTGAACAGCCTTTGTGCTCTTTTCTTCAAGCTTTCAGAACTAGATTTTATAGTTTTTGGCAGTCAGTCCCTAGAAGTTTCAGAACTCTTCTATAAGCAATATCTTGTGGCCATAAATTATCACCAGCATTGTAGGTTTGTAAAACCCCTGCATAAATCTCCCTGTAAGCACAACAATAAAAAGTGCAAATGTGTTCGGCAATGTTTCTTGGGCCACCATTGCTCTGAGCAGCACCCTGAAACCTCCATCTGAAGCCTATCTTGTTACCTGTGTGTTAACTCCCCGTGTAACACAGTGCAGCAGTAACACACTCACACACACACCCCTCCCAGCTCTGCTGTTTATTGCCCTTCTGACGTGGCAACACAAGTGGACTGCAGGCACTCTGAGAGCAACTAGGAGGGGGCTTTGTTCAGCATTCGCACTGCAGATGTTTCCCATCTTTGCCTCCTTGGAGTGAGCAAACCAAACCCTGTAGAGGGATCTTGCCAGGCAGGACAGATGGGCAGAGTTCAAGGGCATGAGATTTAACACATCTAAGTGCCAGATTCTACACATTGACTACAACAAGCCCATGCAGTGCTACAGGCTGGGGACAGAGTGGCTGGAGAGCAGCCAGGCAGAAAGGGACCTGGGGATACTGGTTGACAGTAGCAGAACATAAGCCAGCAGTGTGCCCAGGTGGCCAAGAAGGCCAATGACATCCTGGCCTGGATCAGGAACAGTGTGGCCAGCAGGAGCAGGGAAGTCATTCTGCCCCTGTACTCAGCACTGGTTAGGCCACATCTTGAGTACTGTGTCCAGCTCTGGGCCCCTCAATTCAAGGACATGGAGATACTTGAATGTGTCCAGAGAAGGGCAAGAAAGCTGGGGAGGGGTCTGGAGCACAGCCCTGTGAGGAGAGGCTGAGGGAGCTGGGGGTGTTCAACCTGGAGAACAGGAGGCTCAGGGCAGACCTTATTGCTCTCTACAACTACCTGAAAGGGGGTTGTAGCCGGGTGGGGGTTGGTCTCTTCTCCCAGGTAACCAGTGACAGAACAAGAGAACACAGTCTCAAGCTGCTCCAAGGGAGGTTTGGGCTGGATGTTAGGAAGAAATTGTTCACAGAAAGAGTGATTGGCCATTGCAGTGGGCTGCCCAGGGAGGTGGTGGAGTCACCATCCCTGGAAGTGTTTAAAAAGAGCCTGGATGAGGCACTTGGTGCCATGGTTTAGTTGATTAGATGGTGTTGGGTGATAGGTTGGACCTGATGATCTCAAAAGTCTTTTCCAACCTGGTTAATTCTGTATTCTGATTGTTGTGGGCTTTCACACAGGCTCAGGGTTTCTTATTTACTGGTAGAGGCAGCATTGCTCAGTGCATGGCTGGCATCATTCTTAGGCTCTTTGGAAGAAGACTATCCAAGTCACTGAGCTGTTATTTGAAACAGCCCTGACAGTTCAGCTCTGCTGTGTGCTTTAGGAACTTCCAGGAAAACATGGGTCTTGCTTCAAAGAGTTTATAATGAGGTTGAAAATGAGGCCCACCACATCAAAAGAGGGATATAGCATAGGAGGGGAGAAAGACTAGAGGAACTGAGGTGCTTTTGTCCAGTGGCACAGCAGAGTCATGCCTTTAGTTCCTTACTGGTTTAAGCAGCTCTGTTCAAGAGGTTTTTTGTGGTTGCTCCAGCCAGCCAACCACCTATCCCATGGAAGTGCCACAGAGCTTGATCTGAATCCAAAACCTGCTCTGCTTTCCCCAGCAGAACTGTGACCCAGATACATTAGCAGCTCAACAGCTGCAAAGCACCAGGCTGCTGCTGAAGGAGGGCTCTAAAGCAACCCATCTGGAAGTGCAAGCAGCTGGATCAGATTTCTGCTGTGCACCTGATCTGCTGCTGCAATTCCTATTGGAGCTGCAAATCAGTTGATAATGGCAATGACTGTCTGTCCACAGGCATGTTCCACACAGTTCTCTGGCCACACTTCAAATTGACATAAATATTATTTTGGGAGGAGCATGGCAAGGGTTACCAAAGGCTTTTCTGTTTCCAGGCAGTTAGTGAAACCAAATGTATCTTTGTGTTCTCCAGGTGGTAGTGGGGCCATGATCTTCTTGCAGTGAATGAGCTACGATCTGCAGAGGAGGTAGGGCTGATGAGTGACAGGTTGTGTATAGAAGGACACTGGAGATGCTGGAGCGAGACTAGAGGTGGCCCCAAAGACGATCCAAGGGCTGGAGCACCTCTGCTATGAGGACAGGGTGAGGGAGCTGGGCTTGTTCAGCCTGGAGAAGTGATGACTTGTGGGGGACCTTAGAGCTGCCTTCCAATAGCTGAAGGGATCCTACAGGATGGCTGAGCATCCTAGAATAGAATGGAGTTAGGAATTGGTGTAAAGTGAAATGTACAGAGATAGGTCAAAATCATCCAGCTGTCCATTTTGTTCGGCTGTTGACATTGGGCAACTCTGTTGCTCTATGATCCCAACACTCTCATGTTTCTTGCTGTTTGAACTCTGGTTAAACCCAGCCTGCTCCAAGGCTCACACTAGCAGCGGCCCTCTGAGGCCATCAAAAACCTGGGTAAGAGTAACTGAACCTGTTCCTGCTGGATCTGCTGTGCCCTCACTGGCAGCTGATTTTTCTTGCTTGTCTGAGTGTCAGTGCTTCTGAAACTGCAAGTACTGCAGTACTGTTTAGGACAACAAGGCCTGCAGTGGAACTATTCAGATACCACTAAAAACCCTCCTCCTCTTATGTCAACAGTTCACTGCTGAAATCTCATGCAGGCAATGCACATTCTAAGCGCTGAGTTACTCCTCTAGCTAGTTGTCTTGCTAACAAATCAAATACCATTGTCAAACCTTGCAGCTAATACTGATAGGAATTCTCTCCCACACTTTGGTTGGAAACAGGACCCAGGATAGAAAAACAGACAGCAACTTGACTGTATGGTCAGCTTCTGGTTATGTGCTGAGGTGAAAGCTCTCGTTGCCCACTTCAGAGCTTAACTGTGTGGGTTAAGTTCAGCCATTTCCATACAAAGGTGTCACAACCCCTACCAGGTCACTTTGAGGGCATCACTCTGCTTAGAAGGACTGAAGAGAGAAGCAAAAGTCACCCTTCCATTTTCATACCCCATGCACTGCCTGACCTCTTTCATTCCCAGATAAAGCAAGCAGTGCCTTCCACTGCTCTTCAAAAGACAGAAAGGAAGATTACATCAGGGAGTGGCTGGTAATAAGAAATAATAATAATTTTTAAAGTACCATGGAATATGTTTAAAGCAGGAATGGATTCAGGTTGCACCTTAGAGGATGCAGAGGGCGCTCAGACACTGACAGAACCTGTGCGGCTTTGGACTGCCGTGCATCGGGTCCACAGCACTCTGTGAACTCTCCTGTAGTTTACAATAAAAATTGCTAACAGGAGGTAGCACCTCCAAGAGAAGGAGCATGTCTGAGACAGGGAGAGGTGCAGTAACTGAGCCAGCAGTGCTCTCATGCAGCCCAGAGGGCACTTAGAGGAGTGTGGGCAGCAGGGCAGGAGGAGGGATTCTGTCCCTTGACTCTGCTCTGCTCAGACACCATCTCTGATCCTGCCTCCAGGCCTGGTGTCCCCAGCAGAAGGAGGACACAGAGCTGTTGGAGTGAGTCCAGAGGAGGCCACCAAGATGATCCAAGGGCTGGAGCACCTCTGCTATGAGGACAGGCTGAGGCAGCTGGGGGTATTGAGCCTGGAGAAGACTCTGGGGGGGCCTTAGAGCTGCCTTCCAATAGCTGAAGGGATCCTCCAGGAAGGCTGCAGAGGGACTTTTCCTGAGGGTGCCTAGAGACAGGACAAGGGGGAATGGTTTGAAGGTGAGGGAGAGCAGGGTTAGACTGGATTTGAGGAAGAAGTTCTTCAGTATGAGGGTAGTGAGACTTTGGAATAGGCTGCCCAAGGAGGCTGTGGCTGCCTCCTGCCTGGGGGTGTTGAAGGCCAGGTTGGATGAAGACTTGAGCATGTGAGTCTAGTTGAGAGGTGTCCCTGGGCATGGTGGGCAGGTTGGAGGAGATGAGCTCTGAGGTTCCTTCCAGCCTGAGGCATTCTGGTACTTTCGGTTACTATCTGGGGTTTTTTTGTTGGTTTGGGGTTGGGTTTGTTTGGTTGTTTGATTTGGGTTTTTTGTTTGTTTGTTTTTTAACCTAGACAAACCAAACCAAACTAAACTGAAACCTAACCCCATACATATTTTGAATCTCTTTCTCCCCATAGAATTGTTGTGCTTTGGAAAGTTCCCAATCCCAAGTCACACGCCCAAAGCAAATCTGTTTCACCATTCTATGATTCTCTTGTACAGGATATTGATGGCAACATTTTGCAGTTGGACATCTATTTATTTCCTTTACTTATTGGCACAGTTCCTGTGACATCCAAACGACTGTGGATGGGCACACACATTTCATCAGCCATTCAAGCTGAGCTTTACGAGGTCAGCTCCTGACTGCTTCACGCAGAATCACAGAAAGGCAGAGGCTGGAAGGGGCCTCTGGAGGTCATTGAGTCCTTCCCCCCGCTGAAGCAGGTACCCCTGGAGCCAGTTGCACAGCCGCTTCTGTTTCTATTTATAAACAGGCAGTAAGGCATTAAGGTGAGAAGCAGAAACGTTTTACAAAGCTGGGTAGCAGGGTGCCTTGAGAAAGTGAAAGAGCTTCACTATGAATGCCTCTTATGGCTCAGAATCTAACTGTGGTGCTGGATAGTCCTGCGGCACAAAACCATCCTCTGCAGGTGTGGCACATTCACTTCTTTGCCTTTTTTGTCTCTTTCCTCTTGTGCTACATTTTCCTCTTTCAGATGGTAGCAGAACTTGCCTCTTTTCCTTTGTAAGTCACTGAGATTACTCCAGGTGATTCTCTGATGGCAAGCACAGAGAGAGGCTGAATGTTTTCCCACTCGTTTATGCCGTTGTCTCCAGGAATCAATTGATGTGTCCAGAGTGGCTCCAGAAACAGCACTACAGAGTGGCTCAGGCTGTAGGTGTTCAAGAGGGGATTGGACATGGCACTTGGTGCCATGGTCTAGTCATGGGGTCTGTGGTGACAGGTTGGACTCGATGATCTTTGAGGTCTCTTCCAACCTTAGCGATACTGTGATACTGTATGCAGCAGCTGTTTGCTGCCTTTTGATACTGTGACAGCTTTAGGCTGTGCCTTTAAGAGAAGACAAGCTACAGAATTCTCTAGCTGAAATGTTCAGGTGTAAAAAGGAAAACAAAGATAATTCTAAACTAATTTCATTGGCAGATCAGTAGAATGTGACTTTAAGAACTTAGTCTGAGCTCAGTCTGTTCTGCTTTTTCTCTTCTGTTCTTGAATGGGGTGGATGCTGCTGACCTTGGACTGATGAGATAAGAAAACTAACTTCTCTAACAGCTGCTTTGGACTAACGTTTGTAGCATTTGAAGTGGTAGAGGGCTAAAATTACCCCCCCAAAAAAATAAAATTTGTCACACCAGCTCATTTGGAAAACAAATGAAGCTACATTTACCAGCAGACTAAAACCTAGAGGTATGAAATGCAATGAATATGTACAAAAAACACAATATTTACATGTATTTACATTTTATAAACAATGCAAGAACCCCCCTGGACAAAACCAGGGGGTGACAAACAGCTTCCCCCTCCCTGCTCCCTTCCCCCACCCCCACCTAGGGTAAAAGAAAGAGAGAGAGAATAGCAGAGAGTAGCTTGTTAGTAACTAGCTACAACACAGAACACAGCAAAGGTCAACAACAGCCAAGCAAAAGCTGCCAGTTAGTATATGCTAGAGTGAAGAAACCAACAAAGAACATGAGTTAGTTTATGCAACTAACTTTACGTTATTATCAGCCCAAGGGGATTACTTAGACTTTATCATTATTTTCCCTTTTGCATCCAACAGTAATTTATTTACATTTTACCACTTTCTACTCAATCTGTGGAAAATTTTCCTGGGCATCAGCCTCAAACTGCCACAGAAGTGATGTAGGAGAAGTGAGAGACCTGAATCAGGACAACATCAGACACATTTGCATAGCTTTCAAAGGCCCATATTTAGGGTTTCTTCCCAGCTAGGATGAAACAGTCACAAGTGCATGTGTGTTGATTCTGACTGTGTATGAAATAGTATGAAGAGTGTGGCCAGCAGGAGCAGGGAAGTCTTTCTGCCCCTGTACTCAGCACTGGTTAGGCCACACCTTGAGTACTGTGTCCAGTTCTGGGCCCCTCAATTCAGGAAGGACATGGAGATACTTGAACGTGTCCAGAGCAGGGCAATGAGGCTGGGGAGAGGCTGAGGGAGCTGGGGATGTTTAGTCTGCAGAAGAGGAAGCTCAGGGGAGACCTTCTTGCTCTCTACAGTTTCCTGAAGGGAGGTTGTAGCCAGGTGGGGGTTGGTCTCTTCTCCCAGGCAAGCAGCACCAGAACAAGAGGACACAGTCTCAAGCTGTGCCAGGGGAAGTTTGGGCTTGATCTTAGAAAGAAATTCTTCACAGAAAGAGAGATTGGCCCTTGGAATGTGCTGCCCAGGGAGGTGGTGGGGTCAACATCCCTGAAGGTGTGTAAGAAAAGCCTGGATGAGGCACTTAATGCCATGGTCTAGTTGATTAGTTAGGGTTGGGTGATCGATTGGACTTGGAGGTCTCTTCCAACCTGGCTGATTCTGCGAAACCCCCACCACACGTGTGTGTGGGTTCCCATTGTTATTGTACTGAACAAGCTGCACAGAACACTCTCATTGTCACTTTCCAGTGTTAAAGTTTCCTCTTTTCTCCTGTTGCCTGTGCAGCACAAGATTAACAAAAGGGCCTGGCTATGTGGTCATGACTTGCTAGCAGCTGATGTCAGCAACTGTGCAGTCTGGTTTTTATCTCAGAGTTAAATGAGGAGTTTTATGGACAGATCTGTACTTTTTGATATTTAATATTTCAGGTCTCATTCCCACTGACAGTCTGGAGCAGACAGGGGTCATGACTTAACTTGTCCATGAAATAAATGGAACACTATTGATGCTATAAAGATAAGCAATACTCATTACAAAGCCCACATTAAAGTCCTGTACTTGAAGAGGCAAGTATTTGAAATCAGAGCATGTCAGATCTCTCCTTGTCTTTGTGATATTAACTCAGTCACTGCACACACACAGAGCTGGTTAATAGTTCACTAACAGATGTTTTGTTTCTGCTTCTGAATGCATCCAAGGGTTTAGAGTTCAGTAGTGACTTATTTAATGAAATGTAAAATACCTTAGCAAACATGCTGCAGAGAGACATCTATTTTGGGGTCAGAACGATGCCTTGGCAAGCCTGTACCTGCACTGTTGGTTTCAGCAAGCTGCTTGTGTCAAATGAGTGGAAATTAGGGGATGCATTTTTAATTGTCTGGCTACAGTTCCCTTAGTGTGTACGGAGTAGGTGCACAAGAAAGCAGTCTGCACATTGGACGTCTGCAGTTCTCTCATTGGGGTGGGATTTGGTTACCCAAGTGTAAGTATCAGTTGTCATTTGAGACACTAAGGTGTCCCACCTGGCTCCCAGCTGCTGTTTCTGAGGGGCTGCATGTCCCTCATCGACCTTTTCTGCTGTCTGTGAGGCCTGTGCAAGCTTTGCAGATGTCCCATGGCACTGATGCTTACACACAGACAGCTCCTACCACAATTATTTGCCTTTGCAAGCTGGAAAAATCTTTTCTAGGTGTAGTTGCGTAGTGCTAACATGCAGATTTCCTCCCACTGATGCTCATGCAAAGAACAGGGCAGGACACTTGCACAGCAGATGCTGGCAGTTTCAGATAGGTTTGCACTGTAGAACTGTGTTCAATGGCACAGGTGCAGCAGTCAGAGAAGGCAGCAAATGAAGCCATGTAACTGGACAGTTCTGGGCTCCCCAGTTAAGGGCAGGGAACTGCTTCAGAGGATACAGCAAAGGGCTATGAAGATCATGAGGGGACTGGGACATCTCTTTTGTGAAGACAGGCTGAGGGTACTTGGTGCTCTTTAGTCTAGAGAAGAGAAGGCTGAGGAGGGGATCTTCTCAGTGCTTCAAGGGTTCACATCAGGAGGATGGGACCAGGCTTTTTTCAGTGGTGGCCGGTGACAGGACAAGAAGTAATGGGCACAAACTCGAACAGAGGATGTTCCATCTAAACACGAGGAGGAGCTTCTTTACTTTGAGTGTGGCAGATTGCTGGAAAAGTCTGCCCAGAGTGGTGGTGGAGCAATGCAGCCTGGGTGCCATCTTGTGCAGCCTGCTCTGGGTGAACTTGCTCTAGCAGGGATGTTGGACTAGATGATCTCCAGAAGGCTCTTCCATCTCCTGTTATTGTGTGAATCTGTGACTTCCCTCCCAGGGGTGTGTGTGGGCCGATAATGAAATAACGCGGGGCAACACCCTTATGAACACAGCAGTGGCAATACACTGGAAACACCAAAGGACTGTCCAGCTTCTGTATCCATCTCTGGTCAGCAGCAAAGGCTTAGAGATCATTATCAAAACAGGACAAGTGTACAGCATTTTGTAATCCAAAGCCCTCACTGGGATCCTGAATCCTGCAGGAATCTTTCAGTTTGGGCAGTTGCTTTTGAAATCACTGCCCCACTTACTCACCCAAGACCACTACCTACTTTGCACTATCTACATAGGCATCCTTGGTTTCCTGATGAACTTCTCTGGAGGATAGCAGAATCTTAGTCACATTTCTGGTTTCAGCTATTGGGTTTGGAGCCAGAAAGAATTCATGATAATTTGTCTCAAACTGTTTGGCACAATATTTCCTGGTTTATGATCGGATGTGGAGTTCATAGTCACTTTAAAAAGCTTCCAAAGCTTTCTTTCCAGGTTGGTTTGAGGTGTTTGGGCTTAGTTTAGTTTGGTTTGGTTTTGCCAGTATCTACTCACCCTTCTGTGCCTGAGAATAACACAAAATACTCCCTCAAAATCTCTAGGTCTTAGATATGTCAAAATAGATTCCTTGGTGTGTTACTGCTTGAGATGCATTTATTGCAGAGTGATACCTGAGTGCAGATTTAGTTGAAATCTATGAATCAGAATTGTTGAGACATTGGATAAAGGACGAGTTAAGTTTGAATGTTCCTAATCTTCTTGGGCTTGCCCTTCTAACTTGAAGGCAAGGAGTTGCAGCGTCTCCAGTTTGTTTAGCTGGTGTTTAGGAGAGGAGGGTTTCACACCACTTCATCACCTTCCTCCTTCAGGGCAAGTTTCCTGTTGGATCTGTTGTTCCTTACTCTCTAAACTCTTCGTTTTCTAAACCCCTGGGCTTTGGGAGTTGACCAGTCAGCAGGTTGTAAAAGGTAAGTACAGCAAGCCACAGACCTTTGGGAGGCCTTCCACTCACGAGCATTATGTTGTTGATTTCAGATCTCAAGGCTTCTTGAAACTCATAATTGCAGCAGCACCAGCAGCCAGCACTGAGGCTGAGGCACAGAAAACTCTTCATTACTGGGGACAGAATTCTGTCTTCCCTGCAGGGTCAAGATGCTCTGAGCTAGCTGCTTACACAGCCTTATCTCTTTGGACTTCGGCTATAGATGTCCGCATGGTGATCTGAAGCTGAGCAGCTAAACTGGGTTAATTCAGCTAATTAGTTACCAGCACTTGAAACCGTTTCAGTAGCAGAGGCAATATACAGGAGAGCTGGGAGTTCATCCTTATTAGGTACAAGATGATGCCACTGTTTAATGAAATTGATGTTTTGCAACCATTCAGGCTGCCTCAGGTCATTGCAAGAGAGAAAAAAAGAGTTTTCAAAAGTCAGTGCCTGGAAAGAGGGACAGAGAAAACCCATGAAGTTCTTCAGAGAGTTTTTATATCTACCCAGAGAGGTACATACAAAATTAAAGCAGTTGGTTAAGATCTAAGCGTTTGGTAGAATACTTTAACATGTAGTTGCTGTCCCCACATGAATGTGTAGATTCCCTGCAAGGAAGTACAAGTAGGCAGCTGTGGAGATGGCTCTTTTTGCTCTCTCCTCTCCTCGTCGTTCTCCATGTTCCATGCTCTTGAGGAGCAGGATTCTCCAAAGCTGTTCTGAATCCCACACTGTGTAATTGTGGAAGCCTGAACATCTTCAGGGTTGTGGCTAGGTGATTCAGCTGTTGCTCCTGTGCTGTCCAGCAGAGATTGCTTTCTGAAGGTGCAGAGGCAGCTGATGGGTTGCAGGAGCAGAGGAGCAGGTGTGGGCTAGTTTTGCACAAGCTCTACAGATGTTCTCAGCACATGTGTTGGGGAGAAGGAAAGGATGGGGTGTGACTGCAACTATAGCTGCACTTCTCAGCTCTGCTACAGGCTTCCTACTATCAGGTCATTTAGAACCATGCTGAGTCTGCAGGGTGTCTTACCTCAAGACCATGGCCCACAGCTCCCTAGGGCTTGAATCTCTTATGTGGTAAATCAAGAGAGGTAATGAAGGCCCTAGACCGCTGCTTTTCTTCAGCCACCTTAAGAGCTTTGCAGTCTGCATAGCATGCTGGCTTGATGGTTGCTTCCCTGTGAGTGAGCACACTGGCAGAGTCTATAGATACTGGAATGAGTATCTATCCTCTATCTCACGTCATGATTTCATTGCTCGGTGGGAACAGAGCTGCTCTAGGGCTTACTTTTGTCCTTTTCAACCATCTCTGTGCAGCAGGATTGGACCAGGCCTGCTTTCATCTGGCTTGCATGCACATCAAACCACAGGCTTGGCTCAGAGGGGCTTTCTTTGTTTGATGGGGGAGACCCCCTTTTTTTTCCCCCAGATTCCTGTGTACACATTTATTTGTTTTTTAAACTCTGAAATCTTTATTACTTTTTTTCCTAGTGCAACAACCAGAGGTACATTAAATCCCAACTTGTGTACAGCTGGCCCTGGTGTGAACCTTCAAGGCACTGGGGAATTATTTTGTAAACAAACTCACAGAATAGAAATGTAAATTCCACTGGGAAAGTTACAAATCTACTCAAATAAAGCTGGTTTGCTTCAGTTTTCCTGAGACAGAATCTGTGTCTGTGTGGCATTGCTTTCTCAACCTAGTTTCAAATGTAATGCCATAGAAAACGTTCATAGACATTGTTCTGAAGTGATTTATCCTTTAAATCCTGTCTGTCCTACTGCCTGCCTTCATCTGATCCTAGAAGTATAAATGAACTCCAAGGCTTTGATCTGGAAGGTTCAAAACTCAAAGGAGATTTTCAAGGGCTTTGAAGTTGAGCTCCAGAAGGGACAATGCACTGTGCACTTATTCACTGGGGGAGTGCTGTCATCAGCCAACCAAGCCTTTGCCAGTGCAGATTCATCACAGTGTTTGATGTAGCATTATGACATTAGCATTCATTTTGATTTAGAGTTAGAATACAGGGGGAGTAGGGGGGAGAAAAACAAAAGAGAGTAGCTTCTGTTGCTGTTTGCCTCCATTTGTTAACTGAGATAAATAGACATTAAAAAGAATTAAAAAGAAGCCTCTCCTAGTATCACCCTTTCCTGAGAAACTGTTCAGAGGGGTTCCTATTCCTGTCAGCAGTTTTCACTGAATAACAGCAGGCAAGAAAAGAATGATGTTGACTTTTAAAAAAAATGCCACTTGAAGGCCTCTTCCTGATTTAGAAGACGCCCTGTGCCCCTCACTTCTGCTCAAGCAGTCAAAATCCCGTGCCTAAAAAGCTGTGATTAATGTCATGGGGGATGTGTAGCTCCATGAAGTTGTGGGGTGTCATCTGTGGAGTCTCTGTGGAGCAGTTGATGCCTGAAATGCCAGTTGGAGCTCTATGACTTTCTGCTGGCAAACTTCTGTGGGCTACAGCCCATGGAGGCACAAAGCAACTCCTGTGGCTGAGTGTGGTGGGTTGAAAATTCCCCCGAACACTAAATTGCCTGACCAGCTCAGTTGGAAACAAATGAAGCTGTATTTACAAGCAAAACTACAATCAACAATGGAATACAATGAATATGTACAAAATACAATATTTACATATGTTTACAGGTATTTAAAATTGATAAACAGCACAAGAATCCCCCTGGACAAAACCAGGAGAGCTGCTAATAGCTTCCCTTTCCCTGCCTCCCTGGACAAAACCAGGGGACCTGCTAATAGCTTCCCCTTCCCTACCCCCATGGACATGGGACAAGAGAAAGAGCAGAGAGTTGTTCTGTTACATACTCAGGGGCACCAAAGAACACAGCCAAGGTCAGCAAAGCCAAGCAGAAGCCAGAGCTAGTATCTGCTAGAGCAAGGAAGCCAAAAAGAGAGAGAAAGTTAGTTTACCTTACTAGACTTATCACAGAATCAACCAGGTTGGAAAAGACCTTAGAGATCAAGTCCAACCTATTACCTAATACCTAACACCTCCTGACAACTAAACCATGGCTCCAGGTGCCACATCCAATCCTTCTTTGAACACCTCCAGGGATGGTGACTCCACCACCTCCCTGGGCAGCACATTCCAATGGTTCTGTGAAGAACTTTCTCCTCACCTCGAGCCTAAACTTCCCCTGGCACAGCTTGAGACTGTGTCCTCTTGTTCTGGTGCTGCTTGCCTGGGAGAAGAGACCAACCCCCACCTGGCTACAACCTCCCTTCAGGAAACTGTAGAGAGCAAGAAGGTCTCCCCTGAGCTTCCTCTTCTCCAGATTAAACACCCCCAGCTCCCTCAGCCTCTCCCCAGCCTCATTGCCCTGCTCTGGACACGTTCAAGTATCTCCATGTCCTTCCTGAATTGAGTGGCCCAGAACTGGACACAGTACTCAAGGTGTGGCCTAACCAGTGCTGAGTACAGGGGCAGAAAGACTTCCCTGCTCCTGCTGGCCACACTCTTCATACTATTTCATACACAGTCAGAATCAACACACATGCACTTGTGACTGTTTCATCCTAGCTGGGAAGAAACCCTAAATATGGGCCTTTGAAAGCTATGCAAATGTGTCTGATGTTGTCCTGATTCAGGTCTCTCACTTCTCCTACATCACTTCTGTGGCAGCTTTAGGCTGATGCCTATTCCTGATCCAGGCCAGGATGCCATTGGCCATCTTGGCCACCTGGGCACACTGCTGACTCATGTTCAGCCAGCTGTCAATCAGCACCCCCAGGTCCCTTTCTGCCTGGCTGCTCTCCATGTTTATTATCTATCCAATGGGATTATTTGGAGTTTGTAATTATTTTCCTTTTTACATCCAGTGGTGATTTATTTACATTCTACTTCTCTCTGTTCAAGATCTGTGGAAAATTTTTCAAGGCACAACCTAAAACTACCACACTGAGCTCACCTTCACCATCACATCTGCAGCTCCCGAAGGTATCTCTGCATCCTAAGCTGCTGTCAGCAGCACAGAGTGGTATACAGAAGCACTGAAATTCCCCAAATGACTTCATTAAAATGTTTGGGTTATGCTGTCAAAAACTTCAATGTTTCAGTTCTTGGTCTTGAGCTTTTTAGGTTGATACATCATTGCTAAGGACATTTGATTGAATCCACTAAGCTCATCACTTCCATGATGTGAAGGAGATTAGGACAGAAGCTTTAGCACGATGAAAGCCTTGTCGGTTTATCTCTTCTTCTACCTACCCCAAGAGAGCTGCACATTTCTCTCTGTACTTTTCTGGTCCTTTTGTTGGAAATGAGAATCACAGGGCTGGGGTCAGGGCATGCTGTGACTGACTGCTTCAATAAAGACAGGATTATTGTGATGAGGCTTTTTACCTCCCCTTCCCCCTTGTCAACTGGAACGATAAGCAAAAGTGAGCTGGCACGTTCATCTTCAGCTGATGCTGTCTTTTTCTCACTCCTTGCTCTGAAATGAATTATTCTCCAGAATTTGCAGCTGGGGCTGAAGCACATCCAGAGAAGGGCCATGAGGATGATCAGAGGGTTGGAGCTCCTTTGCTATGAGGATGGACTGAGAGAGTTGGGGCTGTTCAGTCTGGACAGGAGAAGGCTCTGAAGAGATCTTATTGTGTCCTTCCAGCATCTGAAGGGGTCCTACAAGAAAGCTGGGGAGGGACTTTTTAGGGTGTCAGGTAATGATAGGACAAGGAGGAATGGGAGAATACTAGAAATGGGTAGATTCAGATTGGATATTAGGAAGAAATTCTTCAGCATGAGGGTGATGAGACACTGGAACAGGTTGCCCAGGGAGGTGGTGGAAGCCTCATCCCTGGAGGTTTTGAAGGCCAGGCTGGATGTGACTGTGAGCAACCTGCTGTAGTGTGAGGTGTCTCTGCCCATGGCGGGGGTTGGAACTGGATGATCCTTGAGGTCCCTTCCAAGTGTAACAATTCTGTGATTCTATGAAAATCGCAGATTTTGTTCTCAGCTTGTCGAACAAAACCTTTGCCCAGGCTAACTCACCGATCGGTTCGTCCTTATTGTGAAACTATTTGCCTGCAATTGTTTCCTGGGCTTTTAGATTCTTTCTCTCAGCACTTCTGCTTGCTCACAGGTGTATCACAGCCTCACAGGTTAAATATCACCATTTACATCCCACTGCATAAAGACCTCTGTTGTAGCTACCCTTTGCCTTCCTGCTGTGTGGGCTGGATCTCTGGCTTGCTTCTCTGCTTCTGAACTGAATTGGTGCAGTGGGGTTGTCAACCCCCAAGTGACAGTGAGAGCTTCTGGGAGTGCATTCTCCTGGCATTCCAGGGAGACATGAAATTCAAGGAGGATGAATATTTCACACCCAGCATTTCATTCCCCCTTTCCGGCTTTGCTTTACGTGTCACACAGAGGGAGTGGATTTGAAGCTCAGTGGCCATTGCCTTAGCTGCAGTCCCCTTTACATCCAGTCAGTGTGTGGATGGACTTGGTGATCCCAAGAGTCTTTTGCAACCTGAATGTTTCTGTGATTCTGTGATGTAATCTGTGGAGCCAGACCAAGGAATCCTCTCCAGGGTGGTGATTCTTAACAAAGACGACAGCATTGTTTTTAGGCCCCAGAAACGTGCTGACACAGGCAGAATGCAATCACTGACATTACAGATCTAACCAGTCCTGTGTCTCTGAGGCCCATGGGATCCTCTGCCTGCAAGAGAAGATCTTTGTGAGCTACAGTAAGGCAGTGTGGTCTGAATGATCAGGCAGTGAGGTGGATGGGAACTGGTTGAAGGAGAGAAGTCAGAGACTTGTGGTCAATGGGACAGAGTCTAGCTGGAGGCCTGTGTCTAGTGGAGTCCTTCAAGGGTCGGTGCTGGGACCACTATTGTTCCGTATATTCATCACCAGCCTGGCTGAGGGCACTGTCAGCAAGCTTGCTGTGGACACCACATTGGGAGGAGTGGCTGACACCTCCTCAGGGAGGTTCCACAGGAACATAAGGAAAAACTTTTTCCCTGTGAGGGTGCCAGAGCCTGGAGCAGGCTGCCTAGAGAGGTTGTGGAGTCTCCTTCTCTGGAGATACTGCAAACCCACCTGAATATGTTCCTGTGTGACCTGCCCTGGGTGCTGCTGCTCTGGCCAGGGAGGTTGGAGTGGGAGATCTCTGGAGGTCCCTTCCAACTCCTAATATGCTGTGATTTTGTGATAGGGGTTGTTTGATTTGGTTTGGGGTTTTTTTTTCTGTTTGTTTTTGTGGTTGTTTTGTTTTCTGTAAAGAAGAAAAAGGTAACTGCAAAGCTTGCAGCTAATCACAGCAGTTTTCCTTACACAAATGCAAGGAGCCCTTTCCCCAGAGCTCTCCTTTGAGCCTATCCCTGGAGTCTGCTGTAGCAGTGGCACAAACCTCACAGATCTGTTATGAATAGAGAGTGCTGTATAACCTCACTGCCTCTGAATGAGAAACAGAGCTTAGGCTGCAGTGTGGATCAGTCAAGTGGCATCATTTCATGCCAAGTTTCAGTCCAGTGTGAATATTTATGGCCTTGGAAAATTCTGTTGTGATGTAAAGGCTGCCAGATTCTGAAGTTCAGCAGTATTGTTGGGCTCCTACTATCATACAAATGTTTTCTTTCTTCATATGATTTATGGGCCTGTCTCTCCATCTTTTCTTTTTCTGGGATCTTGGGTAGTGAATCAGAGTATGAAGCATGCCAAACCTCTAACTGACAGCTATCTCACTGGTACGAGGAGAGAGATTTGTTGGCCAGCTGACCAAAGAAATCAGCTCACAGTTGGCCTCGAGCAAGTGCAGTGAAATTATGACGAATCCAGATATGCAAACCACAACCAACTGAAGCCAAAGCTGGGACATGGTGCAGCCATTTGAACCACAGCACTTTTCCAAGAGGATAAAAGAATTTATGTACTGCAGAGCCGATAATTTGATTTTTATGCTCTTTAAAAGTACCCAGTCTTGGAAATCTCAGGTTTCTTGACTTTTTGGAGGTTGAGTCTTTGCCAGAATGGACTGCCTGTTGCTAAAGAAATACATGCCAGGAGTCCTTCCTGTTGATCCAACCAAGACACAAATAGATCGAAGCCATTAGGTAAGGTAGGGATTTGTAATGCTGTAACTAACAGTGTGTGCCAGGAGACTGGAAGCAGGCTGCTGTTTGCATTCTTAGCTTACAAACTCTGAGATGTGGTTTTGCTTTAACACTTGCAGTCCTGAGGAAGAGCTGTTCTGTTAAAACACAGCTGCTGTGTGTCCAGGATGCCTGGGAATGCAGAGGATTTTCACGCTGCAGTCAAGCGCTATACCGGGTTTGTGTCCAACTGATCATTATCAACTTTCATCCTTACAGAAAGCACTTTTACACGTTGTACAACTCCTCTTTCATGCCAGCTTAAACCTAGCCTGACCTGGCATTGTTTCAGGACACACATTTTGTTCTCTGAGTTCTTGCTGCTGGAGCTGTTCAGTATTGGAGTTGCCAGCATAGTGTCTGCTCACCAGTCACTGACCCATATGGTAGTTTTCACAGAGTCCCAGAATGTCTGTCAGGGGTCGGAAGGGTCCTCCAGAGATTATTTAGTCCAACATCCTGGCCAGAGCAGGATCACCCAGGGCAGGTCACACAGGAACACATCCAGGTGGGTTTGCAATGGCTCCAGAGAAGGAGACTCCACAGCCTCTCTGGGCAGCCTGCTCCAGGGCTCTGGCACCCTCACAGGGAAAACGTTTTCCCTTCTGTTCCTGTGGCACCTCCTCTGCTCCAGCTTGCCCCCAGTGCCCCTTGTCCTGTCCTTGGACATCCCTGAGCAGAGCCTGGCTGCATCCTCCCCACACTGCCCTGCACATCTTTATGACCAGGAATGAGGGCACCCCTCAGGCTCCTCTGCTCCAAGCTCAAGAGCCCCAGCTCCCTCAGCCTTTCCTCACAGGGAGATCTTTCACTGCCTTCAGGAGCTTGGTGGCTCTGTGCTGGACTCTCAGTCTGTTCCCTGAGGTCCTTCATGAACTGCTCACACAGAACCCAGGGAAGTTAGAAGAACTTCTCATAACTGTGAGATCAAATCCACTAATAATGAGCAGCCCAAGCATTTTGAATGCTCTGAGTTCTCACTGCTGGAGCTGTTCAGGATTGGAACTCCCAGTTCCATGTCTGTTCACTGATCACTTTGAGCCAAGGCTGACCCATATGGTAGTCTTCTTTCATCTCAGAACTGCAACTTAATTGGCTGAGGAAGAGGAGCTGTGTCAGGTCAGGGTCTTTGAAAGCCTGTGAAAATGTATGCACCATCCATGGGACTTCTGAACACAGAGCAGTTTGCAGAACCATGTGTCACAGTTCTAAGTTTTATCACTTTGCTCTGGTGAGACCTCACCTGGAGTACTGTGTGCAGGTCTGGAGCCCTCAATACAGGAAGGACATGGACATGATGGAGAGGGTCCAGAGGAGGGCCACAAAAATGATCAGGGGGTTGGAGCAGCTCTGCTGTGAGGACAGGCTGAGGGAGCTGGGGTTGCTCAGCCTGGAGAAGAGAAGGCTCCAGAGAGACCTAATATCAAGAGGTCAGCCCTGAGATTCATAAGTAAAAGTCTTGTCTTCCTAATCCATCAGTTCACAAAGCAAGCTCTTTAAGCTTTCTCTCAGTGATGGGCTTCTATAAGCTAAGCCAGTGGCCGATGGTCAACTTTCTGATGCCTTCTGAGAAATTTCTATCCCAAGCGCTGTTGACAAAGACGTTAAGAAAAGCCAAGTCCCCTGTCAGTGCTGAACCTGACACCAGTGCCAGCAGCTTCCTCTACCTCATGGGTCCTGACTAGTACTAAGAATTCAAACTGGTCTTCTTTCTGGATCAGTATACTTCACTGGCTTTAAATGATGTCTGTTTGCTGATCAAGGAATTGGTTGGATGATCACATCCAGAGGATCAACAGCTCAATGTCCAGATGGAGATGAGTGCAACTGGGACCAGTGCTGTTCAGTATCGCCATCAATGATATCAACAGTGAGACCGAGGCACCCTCAGTAAGTCTGCAGATGATACCAAGCTGATTGGTGTGGTTGATAACACTGAAGGACGGGATGGTGCCATCCAGAGGGACCTGGACAGGCTGGAGAGCTGGGCTGAGGAGAACATCATGAGGTCCAGTAAGGCAAAGTGCAAGGCCCTGCACCCAGGTTGGGGCAATCCTAGATTTCAATCCAGGCTGGGAGATGATGAAATTGAGAGCAGCTCTGCTTGAGGGTGCTGGTGGGTGAGAGGCTGGACAGGAACCAGCAATGAGCACTTTCAGGCCAGAAGGCCAATGGCCGCCTGGGCTGCATCCAAGCCCTCAGCACAGGAAGGACATGGAGCTGATGGAGCAGGTCCAGAGGAGGGCCATGAAGATGATGAGGGGGCTGGAGCACTGGAAACTACACCAGAGATTTTTATTTTCACAAGTATATTTCTCTTTTCAATCCATGCTTCAAAATACCTCTCTTCTTAGCAGCTCTGTCCTTGCTGTTTAAAACTGTTTTAGGGGTTTCAATCTCCTGTCCAGCTGTGCTGTTGCATTAATGTCAATGGATAGGCTTTAGAAAACATCCTGATGGTGCAGATCCAAAGGGATTGATGTGGAGCTAAGAGTATGTGGTTGCTGTAAGGAGCACACTCATCCTCTTTTGACTCTGCAGCCTTTTTCTTCCCTCAGTCTTACACTAAGATTAATGTGGTGAGTTGAATCTCTGCTGGGATCCAACTGAAAACTCCCTGTGAGTCTTTTTCCCTTTTCTTGTGTACAGCTACATTTTTATAGAGCCAGGAATGCTGCCATGCTTGCTCTTTAGCTGCCTGCCTGGCATCAACTTGCATTTTAAAACCAGCAGGTAGGAACCAGTTCCAGGCATCGAGCTGGGGCTGATGTTACCCAAATCCAGCCCAAATTAGTCTTTTCAGCTCTTTCCAATTTATGGCCATCTAGAACAGGGGCAATGATGAGCAGGACATAAGCATAGGAGAAATATGTTAAAGTTGTTTTAATTTCAGTTGTTTGAGGTTGAGGGCAGACCTCATTGCTCTCCACAACTCCCTGAAAGGAGATTGGAGTGAGGTGGGCGTTGGTCTCTTCTCCCTAATATCAAGTGGTAGAAGGAGAGGAAATGGCTTTACGTTTTACCAGGGGAGGGCTGTTAGGAAAAATGTCTTCACCAAAAGGGTCACTGGGCACTGTAACAGGCTGCCCAGGGCAGTGGTGAAGTCACCTTCCCTGGAGGCATTTAGAAACCCTTTGGCTGAGGTGCTTAGGGACATGGTCTAACAATTGTGTGCAGGGAGATGTGAGGTTCTGGTTGGAATCAGTGATCTTTCCCAACCAGGTGATTCTGTTCCTTTTTAGAATCCTCTGGGGCAGAGTAGAGTTTGCAACAGGATTTCAGGGGAGAAAAAGATGAGTGAAAAGTTTGTGATAAGTGAAAAGTAACTTGGGGACTGAGCAAGTCTCATGGCTGGGGCTCAAGACTTCGCAAGTCTTGGCTAGTGAAAATAGTTTTGCCTTCTTGTTCATTCTAAGCCACCTCTTTGAAGGAAGCAGATGTTCAGGACCAAACAGTAATGCAGCTGCAACACTCACTGCAGTGAGAAATGTCTGAGTCCTTATCCCTGTAGTGGAACTTAAGCTTCCTAATCCTGGCCAAGAGGACACTAGGGGTGTCCTCAGAGTCTGGATGAGAGAATCTGTGGATCCGTTTTCATTGGAATCACAAATTCCTAAGGTGCAGTGTGTCAGGGAATGATCTTTTTGTTTTATCTGCATGACTCCTTTTATGCCATATTTCTAGGAATGGATGAAGGATGTGTGGAGTTCCTCTTTTGCTAGGAAATGCCCAGAGAATGGGAAAGCTGACTCGTGCTGAGCACTGGATCAAAGCAGCATCCAGTGACTTGATGTCGTCCTGGCTTTTCTCTCCAATGTGAAGCATCAGCTACCTGCAGGTGAACGCTGCAGACAGCTGCACCATTCCTGTGCTTGGGCTTTAATCTGTGCTTGTGCTTTCCAGGGTGTTTCTTAAGGTAATACCCATTTTCTCTTGCATCTGCATTAAAGCTGATGAGGAAAGAGCAAGATACAAAGTCCCCCTTGAGTTTTAGTCATGCAACAAGGCTTGAAGGGATGTGGAGGAGATCCTCAGAATGCACCACTGCAGCATGGGAACAGCTCACAATAAATAAAATAACCTGCTCATTAGTTTCTGCTGTGCAGAAACTCTCTTACCAGCTCTTTTTCCCCACTGTCTAATTGCATTAACAAAGCACACAGCGTTGAAGGAAGCAGGGTGCATGTCCTGGATGTGAGCTGCAGAATCCCTAACAGTTTTCAGCATTGTTTTAGGCTGTGCGTGTGAGCCTTGCCACAAAGTGCAGCCCCACTGGCATAAATTGAGCAGTCATTGTGTGCTGTCAGCAGAGCATGGGGAGAGCAATAATTCCCTGTGAGCACTCAGCTAGCACTTCTCCCATTGCCCCTGGTACTGGTGTGAAAAGAGGAACCAGCACAGTAGCTGTAGTGCTTCGCTCACCCTGCATGGATCGTGGAGCTATTGCCCTGAGAACACAGCACAGTCAGTTCCTGTTTGCTTGGGATAAAGATAGCAAAAACAGCAACCCAGCTTCCCAGGAACAATTCTGCTGGCAGTGCTCTGCCTAAAACAGCAGTGCCTCAGCACTTTTTTCCCTTCATCAGCAGCCTCTCTGTTTCCCATGTGTGCCCTGATTCATCCCTAAGTGTGAGACTTCGTCTGCATCCATGTGGTAGAATTTAAGGGGCAGAAATTCCCACTGCTGCTTCTGCTGCTTCAGCAGAAGGGATCTTTGGTCAGGTAGTTTCCAGCATTTCTGCTGCTATTGGCTGTGTCACCTTGTCCACCACAAATATAGACACTTAAAAGCCATTTTATATTGGAACAGACACTTGGAGGTCACAGCTTCAAGTCAGCTTTGCGGTCACCTTCTGCAAGGAAGGGCAGATTTAGATTGGACATCAGGAAGAAGTTCTTCACTATGAGGGTGGTGGAAGATTGGAACAGTTTGCCCAGGGAGGTGGTTGAGGCTCCTTCCCTGGAGGTTTTCAAGGTGAGGCTTGACAAGGCCCTGGGCAGCCTGATCTAGTTGGGGATGTTCCTGCTGGAAGTCAGACTGGATGAGCTTTGGAGGTCCCTTCTGGCCTGGAGGATTCTATGATTCTATGCTGCTTGTTTGATCCTCTCATCTGTGTACCTGCACGGACAGCAGGAATAACTTCACAGGTTTTGCCTCCTGATTATGTTGCTTTTGGTTCTCTGTCAATCAAGACACAAGGCAATAGTCCAACACACTGCATTCTTTCTGCTGACTGCTTTATCTGATGGCTTGCTCCATGGAATTCAGTGGCAACCAAATGATGAGATCCAGCAGCCTTTCGGTGGGATCCCTGTGACTTTAATCTGTTCCAGCAAGACACTTTCATCTGAAAATACTACGTCTCTCTCTCTACGTCTCTCTCTCTGCGTCTCTCTCTCTCGTCTCTCTCTCACCAAGCTGGGGGCAGGAGTTGATCTGCTGGAGGGCAGAGAGGCTTTGCAGAGAGACCTCGACAGGCTGGACAGATGGGCAGAGTCCAATGGCATGAGATTTAACACATCCAAGTGCCGGGTTCTGCACATTGGCCATAACAACCCCAGGCAGCGCTACAGGCTGGGGTCAGAGTGGCTGGAGAGCGGCCAGGCAGAGAGGGACCTGGGGGTGCTGGTTGATGGGAAGCTAAACATGAGCCAGCAGTGTGCCCAGGCAGCCAAGAGGGCCAACCGCATCCTGGCCTGCATTAGGAATAGTATGGCCAGCAGGAGCAGGGAGGTCATTGTGCCCCTGTACTCTGCTTTGGTTAGGCCACACCTTGAGTCCTGTGTCCAGTTCTGGGCCCCTCAGTTTAAGAAGGACATTGAGACACTTGAACGTGTCCAGAGAAGGGCAACAAGGCTGGTGAGAGGCCTTGAGCACAAGTCCTATGAGGAGAGGCTGAGGGAGCTGGGGCTGTTTAGCCTGGAGAAGAGGAGGCTCAGGGGCGACCTCATTGCTCTCTACAACTACCTGAAGGGTGGTTGTAGCCAGGAAGGGGTTGGCCTCTTCTCCCTAGCAACCAGCACCAGAACAAGGGGACACAGTCTCAAGCTGCACCAGGGGAAGTTTAGGCTTGAGGTGAGGAGAAAGTTCTTCACCGAGAGAGTGATTCGTCACTGGAATGGGCTGCCCGGGGAGGTGGTTGAGTCTCCGTCCCTGGAGGCGTTCAAGAGGGGACTGGATGTGGCACTTGGTGCCATGGTCTAGTTGTGAGGTTATGGTTACAGGTTGGACTCGATGATCTTCAAGGTCTCTTCCAACCTTGGTAATTCTATTCTATTCTATTCTATTCTATTCTATTCTATTCTATTCTATTCTATTCTATTCTATTCTATTCTATTCTATTCTATTCTATTCTCTAAAAAAAAAAAAAAAAGTCATATTGCTATTCTTTGCCTTTAATGCACTATATCATGGAAGATCCTACCCATTTCATATCATAAAATAGCCTCACATGAAAGGGACCTCAGAGCTCATCCACTCCAACCTCCCCACCATGCCCAGGGACACCTCTCAACTCCACTCAGCTGCTCAAGGCCTCATCCAACCTGGCCTTCAACACCCCCAGGCAGGAGTCAGCCACAACCTCCTGGGCAGCCTGTTCTAGACTCTCACCACCCTGGAATATTTGTCCCTAATATTCAGTCTAACCCTGCTCTCCCTCAGCTTCAAACCATTGCCCCTTGTCCTGTCTCTAGACACCCTCAGGAAAAGTCCCTCTGCAGCCTTCCTGGAGGATCCCTTCAGGTACTGGAAGGTAGCTGTAAGGTCTACCTGGAGTCTTCTCTCTTCCAGGCTGAGCAACCCCAGCTCCCTCAGCCTGTCCTGATAGCAGAGGTGCTGCAGCCCTTGGATCATCTTTGTAAATAAATAAGATAAATTTTTAGAAATTTGGGACTGAACATGACATGTCTGAGTTGATGCAGAGGGAAAAACACTGGGAACAGCAGTGCTACAACTGTTAGATCACTTTGTTAATGTTGTTAATCAATAAGATACAGAATTGAGTAATCAAGGTACCTGCAATCTGACAGACTTGCTTTTGTCTGCTAAAAGATAAAACCCTTCCTAAACCTGTTCTCAAGGCATTTGTGATGTTGTTTATGGAAGGGAGCAGAAGAGAACGAGGAAGAAAGACTGGGTGCTTTCATTAATATCCTGGGCTATTATGAATCTGTTGTTTTATCCTGCTTTCCCAGTGCAGTAAGCCTTAGGTGAGACCACTGCCATTCATAGAGTAGAATTTTTTTTCTCAAAACTTGAACTCATGGGAGACCTTATTGGCATGAAGGGAGGTTGTAGCCAGGTGGGGATTGGTCTCTTCTCCGAGGCTACCTCTGACAGAACAAAAGGACACAGTCTCAAGCTGTGCCAGGGGAGGTTTAGACTGGGTGTTAGGAAGAAGTTCTTCCCAGAAAGAGAGATTGGCCATTGGAATGTGCTGCCTAGGGAGGTGGTGGAGTCACCATCCCTGGAAGCGTTTAAAAAGAGACTGGATGAGGCACTTGGTGCCATGGTTTAGTTGATTAGATGGTGTTGGGTGATAGGTTGGACTTGATGATCTCAAAGGTCTTTTTCAACCTGCTTAATTCTGTATTCTATATATATTCAACAGAAACTCCCAGACACACAACTCTGACTTACATCTTTTGTGCAAATCTGCCACTGGTGGAAAAGGGACCTTGAAGTTAAGGCCTGTACTGAACCAAGTGCCAGTTGTGGCTATTAAGCAATCTGTTTGATAGAAGCCAGCCATTCAAGTCAATGTTGGCATATGGTCCCTCAAGAACCATCTGTAGATCCAGCCCAGCCACAATGGTGATGCCTTTGCTGATAGAAAGCCCCCAGAACTGTTACAATGGTAAGGAGAATGTGGCACACAGGAGACAGGAACTGAGCCTTGGTTGGAGACTGTCCATGAAACAGGTGCTTTCCATGGAGCTGCAGGTAAGCTCCAGTGTACAGGGAGCAGGTTCCCTGCTTTACAGACAGCTGATATACGAAGAGCTCATTTGTTTTTTCCTCTCCTCATTTGCAATGATCTCAGAACAGCTGCAGCACCTCGCTGTGCCTCTTCAGTGAAATTAGATGCTACACAGGCAAAAGAAGATGGAGAAATGCAGTGGTGGTTAAATTCTAATGATTCACTCTGACCAAGGTAGGGGGTTGTCGTTCCCTTGTTGTAGAGGCAGCTGAGAGGGCAGTTGAGGGTTCACTGGTTTAAGGCTGATCTTTCAGGCACCAACCCACACATTTTGTTCCTTTCTCTGTTCACCCTGCAAGCCAAATGCAAGCAGCTTAGTGTGGCAGAGTCTGTTGAATCCTTGTGATACAAGCAGCTGGGGGACATGGTGGCTGCACTGCGAGAGAGGTGAATCAGCTTTAGCCCTAGTGCAAGTGAATGGGAGAAGAGGAAGGCAAGTAACTTAATATTGCAGTGGTAGTCTTTCAGGTTCAATAGGTTACTTTTGTTAGGACATGTTCAGAGGGATACCATATGGTGAGTTATAATAAAAAATCACCTCTCCTAGCTCTGCATATGGTACCCAGCATGTATAATAGATGTTGCTAAATGTTTAGCAAGCATAATTAAAAGGCTAACTGTACAGCATCCCCTCAGAGATGCCAAAAGCCAGAGTGAGCTTACAGAGATGGCAGGATCCAGCTGACAGAGATCACAGAATTATAGAACAGTCCAGACCAGAAGGGACCTCCAAAGCTCATCCAGTCTGACCTCCCCACAGTCAGCAGGGACACCCCCAACCAGATCAGGCTGCCCGGGGCCTTGCCCAGCCTCACCTTGAACATCTCCAGGGAAGGAGCCTCAACCACCTCCCTGGGCAACCTGTTCCAGTGTTCCACCACCCTCATAGTAAAGAACTTGTTCCTAACATCCAATCCAATTCTGCCCTTCTGTAGTTTGAAGCCATTGCCCCTTGTCCTGTCCCTGCAGGCCTTTGTAAACAGTCTCTCCCCATCCTTCTTATAGGCTCCCTTCAGGTGGTGGCAGGCTGGTATTAGCTATCCCTGGAGCCTTGTCTTCTCCAGGCTGAACACCCCCTGCTCCCTCAGCCTGTCCTCATAGCAGAGGTGCTCCAACCCCCTGATCATGTTTGTGGCCCTCCTCTGGACCCTCTCCATCAGGTCCATGTCCTTTCTATATTGAGGGCTCTAGACCTACACACAGTACTCCAGGTGAGTTCTCACCAGAGCAGAGCAAAGTGACAGAATCACCTCTCTGGATCTGCTGGCCCACTGCTTTTGGTGCAGCCTAGGATGTGGCTGGCCTTCTGGGCTGCAAGTTCACACTGCTTGCTCATGACCAGCAGGATCCAGCTTCTTTTTCCTGGGCATTTATACAGTGTTAGTCCTCTAACAGCATGGGAAGATTGAACTCCTATCACTGTGCACAAGTGAAGATGTTTGTGCCAGCCTAGGAATTCTGAAGGCAGTACAGGCAGCAGCAGCTGACATTTGTCATTCAAAATGCCTTTATCGGAACAATTATTTTTCTTCCCTGGGTCTTTCCTTTGTGAATAGAGGTGGTTTTATTTCAGCACCTGCTGGCAGAGATAATAACTAGCTGAGAGTGATAAGGGGAGGGATGTGAATGAGAGTCTTCCTTACTCATGAGGCCTTGAGCAACCTGCTCTAGTGGAATGTGCTCCTGCCCATGGCAGGGGGTTGGAACCAGATGATCTTTAAGGTTCCTTCCAGCCCAAACCATTCTATGGTTGTATGAATCTACTTTTAAAAATATAGTGTAACTCACTGAAAATTTTGGGGCAGGTTTTGTGCTTGTTTGGGGTTTTGGTGGGGTTTTGTTGTTGTTGTTGTTGTTGTGTTTTGGTTGGTTTTGGTTTTGTTGTTTTGATTTTAGCGTTTATTTGTTACTTTCTGTTCAAATGTGCAGTATTACTCAGCCTTCAAAAAATAGTATCATAGCATCAGTCAGGGTTGGAAGGGACCACAAGGATCATCTAGTTCCAACCCCCGCCATGGGCAGGGACATCCCCACAATAGATCAGGCTGGCCAGAGCCTCATCCAGCCTGCTCTTAAACACCTCCAGGGACGGGGCCTCAGCCACCTCCCTGGACAACGCATTCCAGGCCTTCACCACTCTCATGCTGAAGAACTTCCTCCTCACGTCCAGCCTGAAGCTCCCCACCTCCAGCTTCATTCCATTCCCCCTAGTCCTATCACTCCCTGATATCCTGAGAAGTCCCTCCCCAGCCTTCTTGTAGGCCCCCTTCAGATCCTGGAAGGCCACAATGAGGTCACCTCAGAGCCTTCTCTTCTCCAGACTGAACAGCCCCAACTCCTTCAGTCTGTCCTTATAGGAGAGGTGCTCCAGCCCTCTGATCATCCTCGTGGCCCTTCTCTGGACACCTTCCAGCACCTCCAGATCCCTCTTGGAATAGGGGCTTCAGAACTGGAGGCAGTACTCCAGGTGGGGTCTCACCAGAGCTGAGGAGAGGGGGAGAATCACCTCCCTTGACCTGCTGGTCACACTTCTCTTGATGCAGCCCAGGATCTGATTCGCTTTCTGGGCTGCAAGTGCACATTGAGAGCTCATGTTGAGCTTCTCGTCCACCAGCACCCCCAAGTCTCTCTCCTCAGGGCTGCTCTCCAGCCAGTCACTGCCCAGCCTGTATTTGTGCCTGGGATTGCCTTGACCCAGATGCAGGACCCTGCACTTGGTCTTGTTGAAGCTCATGAGGTTGGCTTGTGCCCACCTCTCCAGCCTGTCCAGGTCCCTCTGGATGGCATCCCTTCCCTCCAGCGTGTCCACTGCACCACACAGCTTGGTGTCATCAGCAAACTTGCTGAGGGTGCACTCAATGCCACTGTCCATGGCACCCACAAAGATGCTGAACAAGACTGGAGAACTGGGCCATGCTGATTAAAAATGCTAAGTGCCATGAATTGGTTAAGGTCAGCGTGGCATCAGCTTGCAGTGTTTGCATTGTAGTGTTGCCTTCTGGGGATACAGTCTGCTGACATTATCCTTTAACACACCATGGCGAGTCCAAGGAACTAGCTTTCCAAGAGAAGGAGAATCATCCTGGACTCTCTGCTATCTCAGCCATTTTGGTCTCTGGACTTCGATTCAGCTTCATCCTGCTTTCTCATTTTCTCACCCTGTTTTCATTTCTGACTCCTAAGAACAAAAGGAGGAGCTCTGTGCTTGCAAGGAGGAAGCAGATTTTTGTCCCTCTTCTCCTGCCTCCTTCTTTATGCTCCTCCCATGTCTTTCCAGGAAAGCCAGTGCCTTTCTGAAAGAGGATTCTCACTTCCCAAGAGCTGCCAGAAAATGACATCATCAGCCATGGTTTTCAACAGCTTTAGTTTAGCTCCTTTAGATCCGAAACGTTTTCTAGTGGGTATGCAGAGCCCTTTGGGAATGTCTCAGATATGCACAGCATAGATGGATTTGCTTTCCTTTATGACATTTCCTAATGGCCTCTTCTAAGTAGGTTTCTGCAGGCAACAGCTGGAACACGAAGTAGCCATTCCAACACACACATTTCATCCTGGACAAGGATGCCTATGGATTTGAGTGGCATTGCTTGATTGAACTAAATCACCTTTTTCTTAAAACAGTTTGGAAACCAAGCCTCAGAGCTGCTGATTTGCCATGGCTGCAGCTAAAAACTTCCTCAGAAGTTGGATTTGAACAGGTTGCCCAGGGAGGTGGTAGAAGCCCCATCCCTGGAGGTTTTGAAGGCAAGGCTGGATGTGGCTGTGAGCAACCTGCTGTAGTGTGAGGTGTCCCTGCCCATGGCAGGGGTTGGAACTGGCTGATCCTTGAGGTCCCTTCCAACCCTAACAATTCTATGATTCTGTGATTTCAGGGCTGTCAGTTTGTAGCAACAATCTAGGCAGTAGGTTTTGACACACCTTGGATTTTCAGCACTGTTTTCACTAGCTCAGGTTACAGAACCTCTGTCATACATGCAACAACGTAAATGCACACACTCACAATGCTTTTGGCAGGGGGATTGGCCTCCATGAATTCTGGAGGTCCCTACCAACCTCTAACATTCTGTGATTCTGTGATTCACCTCACTCATGGCACTCTGAGACGGAGAGGCTCTAAATTGTCCTAAAGGAGCTGTGCTGCATTGCAACAGGAGATAACTACTAAAGACTTGCTCTGCTGTGTTTTCCCAGAGTTTCTGTTGTGAGAGAGACAGAAATGCTTGATAGCCTGACTTGGGATTTGAATGTTCTAGCCCCTGACATTAGAAGCAAAGGTGAAGGTATTAGTGAACAGAGCTGGTGCTGGTAGGGGGGCAAAGGGCAGTGTATCAAGACATTACCTAACAAATAAAAATGGAACCTTGCACCTTATTTGTAAAAGGAAAGGGTGAAGATTTACTCTTTAGAATGATTGTAGCACACGTGTAGTGCTGGTTTCTGTCTCCAGCAAAGTGAAACAGATGGACTGTGGGTTTAGTGGGGGAAAAAAATGTGCTGAAAGATTTTTATGATGTGAGAAAGAGAGAACAAAACCCAAGGAAACATCTGGACAATTAATCTCTCCAATCTTGGTATATAACACGAAGAGAATTACTCAAATCTTTCAGAAGTCTTGCTCAGAAACAAATTAACTATTGTTAGCAGAGCACAATAATTGGCCATCCCACTCGTAAAATAACCCCAAAAAACAACCAACGAACCCCAGCTTTGTGATTAATAATTGATGGATCTCGTTTGGTTCTTCACCCACAGAAAAATAAAGAGCAGGGAAAGCAGCCTGGTCCTCCTGAGACTTCTACTCTGTCGTTAGAAAGTGCCCAATCACTTTCCCCAAGGCTGAACTGCTCTGTCACCTTTGAAAGGAAGCGTATGTCACCATGGGGACAACAGTTCTTTACCTGTTATTCAAGTCAGCATGGTGTCTGATTACTGAGATGGACCTCAACATCTGGCACGCATGCCACCGCTTCCTGACCTGTGTGCAACGTGCAGCTCTGTTTGGTGGGGTTTCCTTCTCTGGAGGGTTTTGTTCTTTTACTTTCAAGCCACACAGTGACAGGTGAGCAGAGAAAGGAGCACTTCTGGGGGAGGGGCTGGTGAAACATTAGCGTTTTTGAGAGAGTAGGTGACTTTTTCTGGTGTTTCTCAAAGCTGTTGTGCTATTAAGCTGTTCTAAATGAAGAAGTTGAGGGCTCCCATCAAAGCCTGCTGGCTCTTCCTCCACGTCCCCCTCAGGCAGTGCCTTTTCTGTGGCAGCAGCAGTGGTACCCCGCAGAGAACAGCCAGAGACCAAGCAATTCATATGCTCACTTCTTTCTCTTATTTGTACTTGTAGCATGTTGATTTCCTCCTCATCAACTTTCCATAGTTTAGGAACTGGGAAAGAGTTCATTACATTGGTTTCCCCACCTCTGTGCTTGCAGTTCTGGCTTTGGCTTCCCCTCCTAGCAGCCCCACTGTGGGTTTTCTAGTCCATACTCATTCAGATGCTGTTAAAGATGTGTGCTTTGGCCTCTCTTTCCTTCTCCCAGCCAAGTAAGTGTACAGAGGTTTTGCCACACAGTTTCAAAGCAGTGGTGTCTCTGGGCTAGTGTCCCATTTCTGGGGACACACAGTAATGCCGTGCCTTGCAAAGCAGAAGCACCAAGGAAGGCAGGCTGTGTGATAAACAAAGCCAAGAAGAGATTATTCTCAGTGCACACTCTGAGTCACTATGAAAGCTGGAAAATCAATATTTTGTGTGGCTGGAAAGCTGTCTGGCAGAAAGGCACCTAGGAGTTCTAAGCAACAAGCAGCTGAGTATGAGCAGCAGTGTGCCCAGGTGGCCAAGAAAGCCAAGGGCCTCCTGGCTTGTATCAGAAATGCTGTGTCCAGCAGGAGGAGGGAGGTGATTGTCCCCTTGTACTCAGCTCTGGTGAGGCCACACCTTGAGTATTGTGTTCAGTTTTGGGCCCTGCAATGCAGGAGAGATGTGGAGGTGCTGGAGCCAGTGCAGAGGTGGGGAACAAAGGTGGGAAAGGGTCTGGAAAATAAATCTGTTGAGGAGTGACTGAAGGAGCTGAGGATGGTTAGTTTGAAATAGAGGAGGTTGAGGGGAAACCTCATTGCTCTCTACAACTACCTGGAAGGACATTGTAGAGATATGCTGGTCTCTTTTCATAGGTAATTAGTGATAGAACAAGAGGGAAGTGCCTTGAGCTGTGACTGGGTAGGTTTAGGCTGGACATTAGAAATAATTTTTTCCCAGCAAGAGTGGTGAGGTATTGGAATGTGCTGCCCAGGGAGGTGGTGGAGTCACCAAGCCTAAATGTGTTTAAAGGTGGTTTGGATGTGGTGCTTGGGGATATGGTTTAGGGGTGAACCTTGAAGAGTAGGGCTCTGGGTTGGACTTGGTGATCCTGAGGGTCTTTTCCAACCTGAATGTTTCTGTGATTCTGTGAGTATCCTTCCTGAAGTTCAGGCTCATTGCTTGTGTCTGATCTGTCATACTGGATGCCTGGGTGCTTAGTTACATGACATTTGCCTTTAAATCTCCCTTGAAATTCATTAAACTCCTAAATTGGCTTTTATCATTTAAGTGATGAATAAAGACAATTGCTTCCTCATAGACCTAATAAAGAAAACTGTCTCCTTACGGATTGAAGGAGGAATGGAGGATTCATTTTCATTCTCTTCATTTCAGTCAGTATGACAGATAGGAAAATCCACAAATGCACAGACTTTTGAAATAGCAGAGTTCAGTGCAGGCTCTTTAAAAAAATCTAAGTATTTCTGATGTCCAGAAGTTATGTGCCCAGTATTTAGTATCAGTCAGGGTTGGAAGGGACCACAAGGGTCATCTAGTTCCAAACCCCTGCCATGGGCAGGGACACCCCACACTAGATCAGGCTGGCCAGAGCCTCATCCAGCCTGCTCTTAAACACCTCCAGGGACAGGGCCTCAACCACCTCCCTGGACAACCCATTCCAGGCCTTCACCACTCTCATGGTGAAGAACTTCCTGCTCATGTCCAGCCTGAATCTCCCCACCTCCAGCTTCATTCCATTCCCCCTAGTCCTATCACTCCCTGGTATCCTGAGAATTCCCTCCCCAGCCTTCCTGTAGGCCCCCTTCAGATACTGGAAGGCCACAATGAGGTCACCTTGGACCCTTCTCTTCTCCAGACTGAACAGCTCCAACTCCTTCAGTCTGTCCTCATAGGAGAGGTGCTCCAGCCCTCTGATCATCCTCGTGGCCCTTCTCTGGACACCTTCCAGCACATCCATATCCCTCTTGTATTTATATGGATCTTACCCACCCTGTATCTCTGAGGCCACATAGAGGCAAAAGGTATTGAAAACTGAGTGGCTTGATGGCAAAATACTTTTGTACAGACAATTTAAAATCTGGTTTTGGTGTAACACCTCTTTCTTGTCAGCTCCAACTCCACTAGACATGAGATTGCTGGTTGAGGTTGATGTGGAATCAGATGATGGCAGTTCTGTGTTGGCATAACATCCAGAGTCTGAGGCTAGCAAGGAGGCTGAAGCTTATCTAAAGAGTAACAGTTGTTGGAACATCTTGGTGAAACTTCTGTCACCATATTTAGAAATATCATTTGCTTTGGTGTTGTCTTATGTGAAAAGACTATGAGGGCAGGCTGAGGGAGCTCAGGATCCCTCAGGGGGAAAGGCTCCAGGGAGACCTAAGAGCAGCATTCCGGTACCTGAAGGGGGCTACAAAAAGGCTGCAGAGGGACTGTTTGCAAAGGCCTGCAGGGACAGAATGAGGGGCAATGGTTTGAAATGAGAGCAGAGCAGATGTAGGTTGGATGTGAGGAGCAGGTCCTTCAGTAAGAGGGTGGTGAGACTCTGGAACAGGCTGCCCAGGGACGTTGTGGGTGCCTCCTGCCTGGGGGTGTTGAGGGCCAGCTTGGATGAGGCCTTGAGCAGCCAAGTTGAGTTCAGAGATGTCCCTGCCTATGGTGGGGAGGTTGGAGGAGATGAGCTCTGAGGTCCCTTCCAACCTGAGTCATTCTAGGATTCTATGATTTATATATTATGGCAAAAAATTCTGCCTGTCTCTTGGCACTGTGCAGTAAAATCCATTGAGGGGCTTTGGGAAAGTTTCAACAAGTCAGTTATCAGTCTTGTACCAAGAGCTTTGAGCAGGCAGGGTCTTCAGTCATTACACTGGGAAGAGTTTGGCTTTTGTTCACACAGCCACAACACAGCCCACAACACAAAGTCATAACATCATCTGGACCTCAGCAGATCTGTTACCACTGCCAGAAAGAATCACTGTGATGAACTGCTCGAGTCATTATTTGGTTCCACTCCTCTGTCACAACATCCATTCAGCCCTTGTCTGGGTTGTGTTTGGGTTGTTGTTCTAACTTGGGTAGTGGAAGTCAGCTGCAGTGGAACCTTTGTTAATAGAAGACCAACACAAACAGTTGGATTTTGTATGTTATTGGCTGTGTTGTTGAGGACTTTTTGTTTTCCTCTCTGGTGGCTGCTGAGGTCAGGCATCAGTCTCAGGGCGAACAGAAGACCTCTGCCATGCTGCAGAGATGACCTCACTCAGTGGCTATGTGCTATGTTAGTGGTGGCTTTGCAATGTTGCTTTAGGTAAATCCTTGCTGTTTCTGTCACAGCCACAGCACTGCAACACTTCCTGTTCATTGGGAGCTTCCATCCACATTCCCTGCAGAGCAGGCAGAAAAAGTGGACATTTAGTGGCTCCTTGTATAATGTAGGTTATAAATAGGTGTTCACAGAACCACAGAATGTGAGGGGCTGGAAGGGACTTCCAGAGATCATGCAGTCTAAGCCCCCTGCTAGAGCAAGGTCACCCAGGGCAGGTCACACAGAAACACGTCCAAGTGGGTTTGGAATGTTTCCAGAGAAGAAGACTCCACAACCTCTCTGGGCAACCTGTGCCAGGGTTCTGGCACCCTCTCCATAAAGAAGTGTCACCCCGTGTTGAGGTGGCATCTCAGCTTGTACCTGTTGTTCTTTGTCCTGTCACTGGGCACCGCCAAAAAGAGCCTGGTACCTTCAGCCTGACACCCACCCCCCAGATATTTATTGACATTGATCAGACGCCCTCTCAGCCTTCTCCTCTCCAGACTAAACAGCCCCAAGGCTCTCAGTATTTCTTCACAGCAGAGATGTTCAAGTGCCCCAATCATCCTTGTAGCTCTCTGTTGGATTCTCTCTAGCAGATCCCTGTCTCTCTTGAACTGGGGAGTCCCAAACTGAACACAGTATTGCAGGTGTTGTCATGATAGTGGAATAGTGCATAACTGATCAAGAGAGATGTGAGAATTGAAAGGACAGAGGGGGAGAACTAGGAGCAAGCTGTCTGTCTTCTCTTCCTGCCTCTTCCCACATCTGAAGGGTGATGCTGAGCAGGAATGAGCTAACTGCACAATCATGGTTATCCTTGCCCACACCCTTCTCATGGAAAACTCTGTCAGTGCTGCAGAAATCCCTCTTCCAGCTGTTTGCAGGGACTTCACCCCTGTGTATCCTGGGATGACCTCTCATAGGCAACAGACATGTGCCCCAGGGACCACAAGACACCCTCAATTCTTTCTTAGTTGTGCTCGCACCCAGTCTCCACCACTGTGTTGGAGAGAGCTGAGAACACACACCCAACTCGCTGGGCTGGGGAGCTGGGATCAAATCCTGCCTGCTCTATGTTGGCTTCCTAATGGAAAAAAGAACCCAAACAACACCAGCTAGGGCATTTATTTTAAAATGGGCCTTTTAGAAAAGAGCCCTTAGCACAGAGAGCTATGCACAGATCTCCAAGGGCTGTGGTTTTTTAGATGGGGTTCATTCTGAGGCTGGCAGCGTAAAACCTTTGCTGAGTGACCTGCCCTAGGTGATTCTGCTCTGGCAGGGGGATTGAGCTGGATGATCTCTGAAAGTCCCTTCCAACCTCTAATGTACTGTGATACTGTGAGTTACTGTAGAACTAACAATGACTGTTGTGCAGACATCTGAGAGTCAGGTGTCTTGGGAAGGAAGAAGAGCAATGGCATACTGGCAGCACTCCCAAGCTTCCTCTCCTCCCTGGAACACCTTGTAGCCAGGAATCAGATAGTACCTTGCAAACACAAACAACTAGAGACCCATGGGAATATTTGACTTGTTCCCTGAGGTCACATATTGAAGGCTGGTGAAAGAATCAGGAAGAGTGACAGAGTTTCCTAATCTGTGGTGCTGTGTTCTTGCAAGCAGCCTGTCTGCTACAGGCTGTGTGTGCTGATGGCACCTACACGGGAGTCAGGATAAACCAAACCAAAATCCCTGTTTGTGAAGATGTTGTCTGTGAGTCAGGCAGCTAATGAAGCCTGCTTGCCTGGGAATCTGAGCTTCAAGGCTGGACTCTGGTGTCCAGTAAAATCTAAGTTCCAACTGAAGACTGGGATATTTAGAGAGCCCCCGGTGTGCCTGGATTCTCTGGTGGCTGATAAAAAAGGAGCTTGTGCTGCAGGCTTTCCTGTTCGTGGGGCACCCCTGACAGGGGCTCACGTTTTTCTTCTTCTTTGCCTCTCATTTTCAATCGGTTTATTAGAACAAAACACAATTGTGATCATTACTCCCCTATCAAACTGGTTTGAAAAGGTCCATCTCAGGCACATTAAGTTGGAAAGCCTTCAGAGATGTGGAATTATGCAGAGTGAGTGAGCACTTCTTCCTTAGGACACAAGGGTGAAAAGGGGATTTGCTTTCCATGGACCATCTTGTGTCCTTTCCAGGTAAAACAGGAGTAAGCAATGGTGTTTCTGGGAGAGCCACAGTGGAGGAAAGGCTTTAGTATGACAAGCCAGAAAAAGTTATTGTACTGACTGCTGTTAATGGATTTGGGACAGCAATGTGCCTTTATGGCCAGCAGGGCAATGACATCCTGGGATGTGTCCAGCAGGGCTAGGGAGGCTCTCGGGCCCCTCTGCTCTGCCCTGCTGACACCACACCTGCAATGCTGTGTCCAGTTTTGGGCTCCCCAGTGCAAGAGACGTGGATCTGCTGGAGGGAGTCCAAGGGAGGCTATGAGGATGACTGGGGGACTTTAACATCTCTGCTGTGAAGAGAGACTGAGAGCCCTGTGACTGTTTATTCTGGAGAGGAGAAGGCTGAGAGGGGATCTGGTCAAAGTCTATAAATAGCGGGGGGGTGGGTGTCCAGGTGAAGGTGCCAGGCTCTTTTTGGCAGTGCCCAATGACAGGACAAAGAGCAACAGGTACAAGCTGGCACACAGGAGGTTCCACCTCAACAGGAGGAGACACTTAAAATCATAGAATCAATAAGGTTGGAAAAGACCTCAAAGATCATCAAGTCCAACCTGTCACCAAACACCTCATGACTACTAAACCATGGCTCCACGTGCTACATCCAGTCCCCTCTTGAGCACCTCCAGGGACGGTGACTCCACCACCTCCCCAGGCAGCACATTCCAATGGCTAACAACTCTCTCTGTGAATAATTTTCTCCTCACCTCCAGCCTAAACCTCCCCTGGTGCAGTTTGAGACTGTGTTCTCTTGTTCTGGTGCTGGTTGCCTGGGAGAAGAGACCAACCCCCTCCTGTCTACAACCACCCTTCAGGTAGTTGTAGACAGCAATAAGGTCTCCTCTGAGCCTCCTCTTTTCCAGGCTAAACAATCCCAGCTCCCTCAGCCTCTCCTCATAGGGCTGTGCTCAAGGCCTCTCCCCAGCCTTGTTGCCCTTCTCTGGACACGTTCAAGTGTCTCAATGTCCTTCTTAAACTGAGAGGCCCAGAACAGGACACAGGACTCAAGGTGTGGCCTAACCAGTGCTGAGTACAGGGCACAATGACTTCCCTGCTCCTGCTGGCCACACTATTCCTGATCCAGGCCAGGATGTCATTGGCCTTCTTGGCCATCCTGTAAGTGCTTTTTATTATCTTTCACAGAAGTGGCCAGCTTAAGTCCTAACTGGGCTTTTGCATCTCTAATTTTTCTCCAGCATGATCTAACAACATCCTTAAATGTATCACGAGTTGCCTCCCCACCTTTCCAAAGGCGATGTAGCCTCTTTTTTCCCCTTAATTCCTTCAGGAGCTGCTTGCTCATCCAGGCCGGTCGCCTTCCCCACCGGCTCATCTTTCAGCACATGGGTCCAGCATAGGCTGCTCAGAGAGGTTGTGGATTCTCCTGCACTGCAAACCTACTTGGATGTGTTCCTGTGTGACCTGCCTTGGGTAACCTTGCTCTGGCAGGGGAGTTGGACTGGGTGATCTCTGGAGGTCCCTTCCATCCCCTCACATTCTCTGATACAAAGGCCTCAGGGCCAGGAGAAGAGCAAATCTAGTACCAGCAGGGTCTGCAAAGCTAGGCAGGAATAGTGGAAATGACGGAGTTGATCTTATCCAGAAGCCAAAGCAATTGAGCAGTCAATTGCTGCTAGAAGTTGTTTGTTTAAACATTTGGGGTAAGTGCCCTGGCTGCCCATCTGTGAACAAATAACAACTGCTGCTGTGTGGCCCTTAGCCATTAACTACAACCCCTTAGGACCAATGCCCTTTTTATTTTCTTGAATCCACATCTTTCTGATGAAATAGCTGCAATGATGTGGGTTGTAAATTGCACTTGGTTTGAAAAAGACAAGCACAAATGAAACTGCAATTGAGCCCAACCAATGGAAACAGTTCATTTCATGAGTTTAAATGATCCCATGGGAAGGCCAGAGCCACCCCTCTGAGCTCTGTGTGTGTTTAGCCAAAAGAGTCATAGGACTGGTTTGTTGAAGAGACCTTCCAGATCATCCAGGCCAACCATTAACCCAGCACTGCTAGTTCACCACTAACCCATGTCTCTCAGCACCACACCTACAAGGCTCTTCAATCCCACCAGCGATGGGCACTCCACCACTGCCCTGGGCAGCCTGTTCCAGGGCTTAACAACCCTTTAGAGGAGTTCTTCATAATATCCATCCTAAACCTCCCCTGGCACAACGTGAGGCCATTTTCCCATTGAACCAGATAGCAAACTTCTAGATGACTCTAAAGTTGACAGATGACCCTTGCCTGGTCTGTCTGGAAAGCTGTACAGCCACTCCAGGGGCTGATCATGAACTCAGAAGCATCATTTTAACAAGCTTTTATGATCTGCAAAGACCAAAACTGCTGCCAGAGTATCTGTTTTGTAGAATTATAGAATCACAGAATTGTTAGGGTTTGAAGGGACCTCAAGGATCATCTGCTTCCAACCTCCCTGCCATGGGCAGGGACTCCTCACACTACATCAGGTTGCTCAGAGCCGCATTTGACCTGGCCTTCAAAATGTCCAGGGATGGGACTTGTTACATCTGAACCTGTCCTTACTCATTCAGAAGCCTAAAGATCCCCAAACAACAGGGCAGGTTTTGCCAGCTTTGTCTTCTGCAACCACCCATTCAACAATAATGGTTGGTAGAAGAGGACTGGAGCCTCTAGACATAAAGAGCTTCAAGCAATGGTGTCTTCTGGTATTGTTAGGGGCAAAAAGCTTCAGGGATCAAGCAAATAAAAAAATGGACAAAATAATCAAAAGCTTTCACAACCCTTCAAAATTCAGTCATAGCTCCTTGCACATCTTTACAATACAGATGCTGGGGCATAGATCACAGGATGTTTGGGGTTGGAAGGGACCTCCGAAGCTCATCAAGTCCAAGCCCCCTGCCAGGGCAGGACCATAGAATTTAGCACAGGTCACACAGGAATGCATCCAGATGGGTCTTGAAAGTCTCCAGAGAAGGAGACTCGACAATCTCTCTGGGCAGCCTGTTCCAGTGATCTGTGACTCTCACAGTGAAGAAGTTCCTCCTCATGTTGAGGTGGAACCTCCTGTGCTGTAGTTTATATCTAGATTGGATGTAAGGAACAAGTTTTGCACCATGAGGGTGCTTGAACACTGCAACAGGTTGCCCAGGGAGGTAGATGAGGCTCCATCCCAGGAGATATTTAAGGTCAAGGCTCTGGACAACATGCTTTAGTGAAAGACGCTCCTGCTGACTGCAGGGGGTCGGACTAGATGAGCTTTGGAGGTCCCTTCCAACTCAGACCATTCTATGATTCTGTGCTAATGTTTTACTAACAAGACCATAGTCTTGGGCATCTATTTCTCTTAGTTTGAGAAAAACCCCTATCAGTCTAAGAAGGTCCATGTGAAAAGTCAGCCATAAGGTATCTCAGAGGATGTTGGAGTTGTCTGTGGCAGTGGATAGACATCCCAGCCAGAACCTTTGACATACAGTATTGCTCCTGGGCTCTCTCTCTGCTGCAAGTCCTGGAAGAAAATTTGTATTTGCAAGCACCTTCTTGGGTGCCTACTCCTGAGAGCAGGACACAGAGGTACGGGTGATGTGATGCGTGTTGTTCAGGTCTGCAGTGCCCACCTTGATGTTGTCCTTTTTACTGTTTGTGTAATCTGCACAGACAGAACAGAAATGAGGATTTGGGTTGGTTGTTTTAGGGCAGGGTTGTCCATCTGGCTCTTTCTAGGTGACTACTGTTAAAATACTCAGGCTAAGCTCCCCCTGTTGCTCTTCTCTTCCTTCTCTTGCACTTGGGTGAAGGAGCTCTTTCATATCACACTTGTTGGTGAAGGTCTACAGTTTTCAAGAGCCTTTTTCTTTATCCCTCTTTCCCTGAATTAAGGGCAGTCTGTCTGCTTTGTCACCAGGAACAGATGCCATTCACATAACCCTATCCTCCCAGAAATCAAAGGGCAAATTTCCAGCAAGGCAGAAGTTGTTTACAGCTTACTAAACATCTGTTTAGATAGAACTTCTCTCCTTTGGTATTTTTACTGAGATGGTTGTCATGGAGCTGTAGCAAATTAGAATTCCCTACTGCTGATGACCCTCACCACTGGCAGTGTGACTGACATCTAACAGCTTGGTCTGTGATCTGCTGTTTTCTGTGTGTTTTCTCCCAATGGACTTGCAATATAGTGACAACAATAATGAAATGTACTGCAGTTAATGAAATGTGCTGCTGTGATTTCCCTCCCTGTAAAAGAGTGATTATTTGCTCTTTCTGACTCCAATTTTCTTCTTTTTAGTTTAGAAATCGGAAACTAGAAGCTCTTTGCCTTTTATTGTTCTTCTCCTAGAATACATTATCAGAGCTATTTAAAGTCTCCCATAGTCATTCATTTCCTCCAGTGCCTTTCTCTGTGGTCCCTCATTTGGGCCTTAAAGCATTAATTGGGGTGTGGGTTGGAGGAAGAAATGGGGTTTTCCCCTGAATGTCAGTGTAAGACGGCTGGCAGCTCTGCCTCTTCCCCACTTAAACCAGAATATTTATTGTCCTAGCATTTCATCCTCAGAGGATGTTTTTATTTGTGGGAGAGCCCAATATGGCCTTCAGTGAGGACACCTAAAGCCCAGAGCAATTTATTATGCTAACTGTTTTTCTTCCTGCCTTGCAAATTGCAGCCTTGTTGGCATTTTCCACTGGGGAGAGGGAATGATGGAAGCTCAGTTACAGGGTTGGGTTTTTTTCTGTTTTGGTTTTGCCCCTTAGGAAAATTCTGGGCTGAAAAAGTCATTGCTTTCATACAGCAAACCTAATAGGTGTTGCTTGGGAAAAAAATCCTCTTATGTCAGCATCTCTAAGATGAATTGGTGAATTTCCCTAAGAACCTCCATTCCCACAACATTTCCCACTTGACTGATGTAGTATGTGCAGATGGACAGCTCAGCACTTGGAGCAGGCTCTGTAATGTTGAAAGCATTACCAGCCACTGTTTGGAAGGCAGCTATGGGCAAGCTTTGGCTTTGCAGAGCACAGGCAGGCTCCTCCTGAGCACCCTGCTTGCACTGCAGTGTGGCAGCATGTGATGGGTTGAAAATTTCCCCCCCGCCCCAGCATTAAACTTGCCAGACCAGCTCAGCTGGAAGCAAATGAAAGCTGTATTTACAAGCAAAACTACAATCTACAATGGAATGCAATGAATACGTACAAAATATACAGTGTTTACAATATTTACAGGTATTTACAATCAATAAACAGCACAAGAACCCCCTGGTACTAGCATCTCCCTCCCTGCCTCCCCCTTAACCCCCTGTACAAAAAAAGGGACAAGAGAAAGGAGCAGAGGGATGTTAGACTTAGCCAAAACAATGCAGCCAAGGTCAAGCAGAAGCAAGGCAGTATCACTCCCAAGAGCAGAGAAGCCAGAAAAGAGAGAAACTGGTTTGGGAACTCAATCTTATGGTGGATATCTCTGCAATGGGAGTGTTTAGAATTATCTTGATTTTCCTTTTTACACCCAATAGTGATTTATTTACATTTGACTACTTTCTGTTCAAGATCTGTGAAAACATTTTAACGGCATAGCCTATAACCACCACACAGTAGCAGTAGCAGGGCTGAGAGCCTCAGGCAGCTCAGACTGTTGGCATGTGGTTTGTGCAGCCTGCTTTCCTGGCTCCCTTGGCTTTGTGCTGCCTGCAGAGGTGTAGGATAGGTGGAATCTGTCAGGCAGGAAGCCAGCAGGCAGCGTGGAAGTGGAGACTGCTGGCATCAGATTGGTGAAGCCTGTGCACGTCTGTGGAAAGGAGACACCAGGTTTAGTGGCTCTGCCTGCATCTCTTTCTGTTCTTGTCTCTTGTGGATTAATGTCTTATGTAATGTCTTGTGCAGGTCACAGTGGGCAGGAAAGTAAACAAGGAGAAAAACTTATTACCTTTGTTATCAGTAGAGGTGTGTGAGGGGTGTACGCACCTGCAGATATTCCAGGTGAGGCTTGATGGGGCTCTGGTGACCTGATCTAGTTGAGGATGCCCCTGCTAACTGCAGGGGAGTTGGACCAGATGACCTTTAGAGGTCCCTTCCAACCCACATGATTCTATGATTATTTTGGTTATAAGCTCTTCTGAGAGCAGCTGGATCCTTTTGTAAATGCACTTCCGTTTGCCTTTATTGGCTTGCAAGTGCAGAGTGATTCCCAAGCCTGCAAAGCTTTGAGGCTGCAGTGGAAACGTCAATGCAATCTTCCTTGTGCAAACTGCCAGGGAGCTCCTTGGTGCTGCATTTGATGCACCTTTGCTGTTTACAGCCTTTGGCTGACTTGGCTGAGGAGAAACATGAGTGAGACAGAAGATCACATTTCCCTTCCCTGTAGCAAAAAGAACTCCCAAGCACAGCAGTCGCTCAGTATTTCTGATCTCTTTTTTGAACGGGTATCAGAACCCCATACATTTGTTATTTAAAGTAAGGGAATGATACAGCATAAAACAGAATAAACCAAAACAAAAGCTAAATTGCCCCTTTCAGACCCGTGCTCTGGGCTGTGTTCAGGCAGACAGGACAGAATGATCACAGAATGTTAGGAGTTGGAAGCGACCTCTGGAGATCATCGAGTCCAACCCCCTGCCAGAGCAGGACCAGAGAATCTAGCACAGGTCACGCAGGAACACACCCAGATGGGTCTTGAAAGTCTCCACAGAAGGAGACTCCACAACCTCTCTGGGCAGCCTGCTCCAGTGCTCTGTGACCTTCACAATGAAGAAGTTCCTCCTTGTGTTGAGGTGGAACCTCCTGTGCTGGAGTTTCTGTCCATTGCCCCTTGTCCTATCCCAGGGTGCAAGTGAGCAGAGCCTGTCCCCTCCCTCTTGACCCCCAGCCCTCAGATATTTAGAAACATTTATTAAACCCCTCTCTCAGTCTTCTCTTCTCCAGACTAAAGGGCCCCAGGGCTCTCAGCCTCTCCACTGGACTCTGTCCAGTAAATCCTTGTCCCTTTTGAACTGGGGAGCCCAGAACTGGACACAGTATTCCAGGTGTGGCCTCATCAGGGCAGAGTAGTGGGGGAGGAGAACCTCCCTGTATCTGCTGGACACACTCCTCTTAATGCACCCCAGGATCCCATGGCTTCCCTCTGTCTCCAAGGCTCCGCATGCCTATTGAGCTTGTACATTTTCCCCTTTTTTTATTGCCTGTAAGTTATTTGGAGACCTAAAAGCAAAGATAACTATTCCCAAATAGTTATACTACAGCATATTTAGATCTTTAGTCTCAAGCTAAACGAGACCAAGAGACTAAATAGAGGCTCTGTCAGCAGCAGTAATAATGGAGGGGTTCACCCCAAGAGGAAATGTGGGTTAAGAACTGGAGGAGACAGGCATGCAGGATTTGAATTTTCACTTGCAGATCCCATTAGGTCACAACTCTTTGGCTTAATGTCAAAAGCTGCAAATTTAAAGGATTGAAGTGAACTGAAACTCCTTTGGGAACATTTAGGGTTAACTATTGCAGGTCTTATTTATTGGTCCTCTAGAAGACAGTGCAGGTGAAGCTGATTCATTCCAAACTCTTCTGGTGGCCGACAAAGGAGGATGTTTGCCCAAGAGATGGAAAGAAAGCACCCAGCAGTTGTGACTCTTGCAGTTCCTGTGGTGTATTTGTAGAGGCTGAAGTCATCACTGAGTTTGTGCTGTGTTGCTTTGCTCATTGTTCTCCCTCTATTCAAGGCTCAGATACTCCCCCTTGGACCTGTAGATGTGGCATAGTAACTGTTCATTTGTGGCTTTCCAGCATCTGAAGGAGGCCTACGAGAAGGCTGGGGAGGGACTTTTAGGGTGTCAGGTAGTGATAGGACTAGGGGGAATGAAAGAAAACTAGAAGTGGGTAGATCGAGATTGGATATTATGAAGAAATTCTTCACCCTCAGAGTGGTGAGGTTGAGGTTGGAAGAGGTTGCCCAGTGAGGTGGTAGAAGCCCCATCCCTGGAGGTTTTGAAGGCTAGGCTGGATGTGGCTACCTGCTGTAGTGTGAGGGGTCCCTGCCCATGGCAGGGTGGTTGGAACTGGATGATCCTTGAGGTCCCTTCCAACCCTAACAATTCTGTGATTCTATGATTCATCCATACTTCACTAGTGGTGCTGCAGCAGGACTCTTGCTGGGCTTGCCTTCTGTTCTTTGAGGGGATCTTCATGTGCCACATCTAAAACACTTAACACTTGGCAGTGCTGCAAATACTATCAACTGAATTTCAGTTCTGTGTAGACAGACCCTCCAGTCCCAGAGAATCTCTCCTGTGCCTGGAGACTCACTCTCTGTGGGGGACTTGATGCTGAAGAAGGATTTTCCTCTCTTCTGGGACTGGAATTTTCAGTCCTGTTTAGCTGAGCAGTTCAGTGTGCTTTGCTTAGAATGCAGTAACTGAACTTGGGGACATTTCTTCAGCTCTGTTCCCAAGAATTTGTTGTAGCAGTGAGTTACCTCAGTACACAACTGGAATAACAGGGGCCTAGCCTCTCCTTCTTGGTGGCAAGCAACAGGACCAGAGGAGATGGTTCCAAGCTGCACCAGGGGAAGTTCAGGCTGAATATTAGGAAATATTTCTTCGTTGAAAGGGTTCTCAAACACTGAAATGGTCTGCCCAGGGCAGTGCAGGAGTCACCATCCCTGGAGGTATTCAAGTGCTGTGTGGACCTGGTGCTTAGGGACATGGTTTAGTGTTGACTCTGCAGTGCTGGGCCAAAGGTTGGACTGCATGATCTTGGAGGTCTGTTCCAGCCAGATGTGTTGTGTGATGCTCTGATTGCAGATGTGTAGTGATGGTTTTTTTGAAGGCTGGTTTGAAGCTTGTGCAGTTCAGTCAGAGATTTAGTTTGCTCTGAGGAGGAAAGGGGGTGTTTTTTCTTCTTATGCCCCATTCAAGACTTGAAACCATGGCTTTAAGTTTTGTCATTCCCCTTAGGATGCCCTGTGCTTCCAAGACGTAATCAGGTTGTAGCCCATCTGTAATTACTGCAGAATATCAGCCTCTGCAGCCCTGCTGAAGTATTTTGATTATTTCCCCCCCTTCCCTCCCTCATTTGGCTTCCTGGCTGTGCCACATTGTGTGACAAACAGCCTGTTGTTATAAACACTACAGGAGCAGTGCTGCACACAGACAGCCTATTGACAACTCAGGGGTGACCCAGAAGATAATTGCTAACATTGCCTGGAACAAACCCAGCGTGGCCAGACAAGGAAGGATATGTTTTTATGAAAGCAGACAGTCTTAATTCCAAAATTAATTGTGTCTCCAGCCACTGATAATTAAAAGGGGGAGTGAGGGCTGAAGCAGTGCATTTCTCTTTGTTCTGTGATTTACCTTATCAGAAAAATGTGCTCCCATGGAACAAGGCAGGTTTAGAACCAAGTGACTGCAAGGAGTTTTGTTTCCTCCAAGCTTTAAATGGCTGTAGGTGACTAAAAAGCATCTTCCTGCATCCATTCAAAGTAACACTGAGTGTGCTCATACCTCTAGAAGAACAGAGTCAAGTGCCTCAAACCAGCTCCAAACCAGCATAAGCAGACAGGGCAAACCATACCTCCTTAGGTCTGTCAGCACCTGGCCTCCAGACTGGGAAGCAGGTGCTGGGGACACAAAGCCCATGCTGGTCCAAGTGCAGAGCAGGCTGACGCAGGCTTTCCAGCTTTGCTGAACAGAGTCCTCAGGTGGAGTGCTGATAGCCCAAAGGGGCACACTTGGGAGTTTGCTTCTTGACAGGTTGGGATAATGCAGCCCTTAGGATAGAACCTGGGGATTCTAATGAACAGGCAACTGAATATGAGCCAGCAGTGTGCCCAGGTGGCCAAGAAAGCCAAGGGCATCCTGGCTGGGATTAGAAATGCTGTGTCCAGCAGGAGCAGGGAGGTGATTGTGCCTTTTGAGCTCTGGTGAGGCCACACCTCGAGTATTGTGTCCAGTTTTGAGCAGCTCAATACAAGAGAGATGTGGAGGTGCTGGAGCCAGGGTAGAGGAGGGCAACAAAGCTGGGAAAGGGCCTGGAAAATAAGTCTTATGAGGATTGCCTGAAGGAGCTGGGGATGGTTAGTTTGGAGAAGAGGAGGCTGAGGGGAGACCTTATTGCTCTCTACAACCACCTGAAAAGATGTTTTAGAGAGGCTGGTGGTGGTCTCTTCTCACAGGTAATTAGTGATGGAACAAGAGGGAATGGCCTCAAGCTGTGACTGGGTAGGTTTAGACTGAACATTAGGAAGAATTTTTTCCCAGCAAGCGTGGTCAGGGACTGGAATGTGCTACCCAGAGAGGTGGTGGAGTCACCAACCCTGGATGTGTTTAAAGGTGGTTTGGATGTGGTGCTGGAGATATGGTTTAGGGGTGAACCTTGAAGAGTAGGGTTCTGGGTTGGACTTGGTGATCCTGAGGGTCTTTTCCAACCTGAATATTTCTGTGATTCTGTGATAAGGAGCAAAGCCTGAAAGATTCTGCAGTCAGTTTTGGGGGGCAGAGTTATACACACCCACTGTATCCTGTGCTTCCCTGTTGGGTTCATCCATGTCTTCACACCAAGAGAGGCCTGGGAACTGCTGCAGTGATACAACATTTAGTGCTGCTGGGGAATTTGTGTGACTCCTGCCTGTTTCTGAAGCACTACCCCTGAAGAGCTCTCCTTGTTCGTCAGGTCAGACCCAGCATAAGCGACTGCATTTCAAATCACACCCAAACAGAAAACAGAGCAAAAGATCCCATCAGCACATCTAGAATTGCTTTACTTCAAACTCAAACATTACTATAAAAAAAATTCACACCTTTTTGCTGCATTTTAAATTTTAGTACTCTACTAACATGTGGGGATAGCATTGGAATAATTCAACATGCTGCTGCTCTGCTCTGCTGAGACCTCACCTGCAGTGCTGTGTCCAGCTCTGGAGCCCTCAGCACAGAAAGGCCATAGACATGAAGAGGTTCAGAGAAGGGCCACAAAAATGATCAGAGGCTGGAGCAGCTCTGCTACAAGGACAGGCTGAGGGAGCTGGGGTGTTCAGCCTGTAGAAGAGAAGGCTTCAGGGAGACCTAAGAGCATCCTGCCAGTACCTGAAGTGGGCAACAAGAAGGCTGCAGAGAGACTGTTTGCAAAGGCCTGCAGTGGCAGGATGAGCAGCAATGGTTTGAAATGAGAGAAGAGCAGATTTAGATTGGATGTGAAGAACACGTTCTGCACCAAGAGGATGCTGGAACACTGCAACAGGTTGCCTAGGGAGAGAGTTGAGGCCCCATGCCTGGAGATACTCAAGGTGAGGCTCTGATCAAGCTGCTCTAGTGGAGGATGTCCCTGCTGACTGCAGGGGGTTGGACTGGATGAGCTTTGGAGGTCCGTTCTACCCCAAACCATTCCAAGATTCTATGAAGTTAGTATTTTATACCTTTTGAAAGAAGGAGGTAGCTCTTCAGTAGCAAATCCCTGTCTAATATTTGTGTTTGAAGTACGCTCAGCTTTCGTTCCAAGTTGTGGTCAGTCTTCTTCTCAAAAGCCTGTTCTGGTTTACTTCCTAAAACTAGGCACTTTTCTCATTCAGCATTTTAATCACCTCTCCCCTAGCAGTAGATTTTCATGTGTAATGAATCTCCTTTGGCTGTCAATAGGTGTTTCACACTTGGCAGAACTGAAACAGCAGGATTTTGAGCAAGTGTTTTGGGCAACTACTGCAACTTGTATCTACCAGAATTAATCCTTGGTCACTGGGAACTCAGAGGAGCATCGATGTTACCTTATCTCAGCAGAACTGATAACATTTGCAGTCATTCAGCAGGAGCAGGGAGGTCATTGTGCCCCTGTACACTGCACTGGTTAGGCCACACCTTGAGTCCTGTGTCCAGTTCTGGGCCCCTCAGTTTAGGAAGGATGTTGACTTGCTGGAAGGTGTCCAGAGAAGGGCAACAAAGTTGGTGAGGGGTTTGGAACACAAGCCCTATGAGGAGAGGCTGAGGGAGCTGGGGTTGCTTAGTGTGGAGAAGAGGAGACTCAGGGGTGACCTTCTTGCTCTCTACAACTACCTGAAGGGAGGTTGTAGACAGGCAGAGGTTGGTCTCTTCTCCCAGGCAACCAGCACCAGAACAAGAGGACGCAGTCTCAAGCTGCACCAGGGGAGGTTTAGACTGGATATTAGGAAGAAATTCTTCATAGAGAGAGTGATTGCCCATTGGAATGGGCTGCCCAGGGAGGTGGTGGAGTCACCTTCATTGGAGGTGTTCAGGAGGAGACTTGATAGGTTGCCCAGGGAGGTGGTGGAAGCCTCATTCCTGGATGCTTTGATGGCCAGTCTGGATGTGGCTGTGAGCAACCTGATGTAGAGTGAGGTGTCCCTGCCCATGGCATGGGGGTTGGGACTGGATGCTCCTTGAGGTCCCTTCCAACCCTAAGAATTCTATGGTTCTATGATTCTACGGTAAAATGACTGGTGAGAAAAAATCGAGGAGCAGAAAAGAAGGCATGAAAATGAGTTTTAAAGTAGTTCATTTTCGAGCCTCTGACAGTGTCTGTCTTCTGATGCTAGGAAAGCTGGTTTGTTTGTAAGGCTTTGGATTGCTGATGAGGAATTTCTTGGGCTGGTATCCTGGACTATCTTTTAAATAAAACAGGTATCCAAAGTATCATAATGCAACGGAAAGGAAGGAAGCAGTGCATTAAAACCCAGTGCTAGCCGTAGTAATGGAAAAGGCAATAAATGGCTAGACCCTGACTGAACAGTTTCCAGTGCAGTTGCACACAGTAGCTCATTTCACAGATACATAGAGTGGGTTGATTGGGAAAGGACCTTAGAGACCATCCAGTTCCAACCTTCCACTAGCCCAGGATGCTCAAGGCCTCATCCAGCCTGGCAATGAATACCTCCAAGGAGGTATTCAACCTCCCTGGCCAACCTATTCCGGTGTCTCACCACCCTCACTGGAAAAAATTTCTTCCTAATCTCCAGTCTAAATCTGCCCTCCTCAAGCTTCAATCCATTCCATCTCTTCCTATCACTACAAGCCCTTGTCAAAAGTCTCTTCCTGGCTTTCTTGTAGGCCCCTAAGGCTGCTCTAAGATCTCCCCAGAGCCTTCTTTTCTCAAGGCTGAACAGCTCCAGCTCTTGCAGCCTGTCCCCACAGGAGACTTCAGCTGAGGGTTTCGAGAGCAGAGTGACCATGCCTCTGGGGCTCATTTTTCTGGGTTAAAATTACCTGGAGCTGTGGTTTATGCAACCTCTGTAGATTTCCAGATAAATTCTTTACATGAATTATCAAAGGTAGGACACCCTAGTTCCTGGACAAAAACATTCCCCTTTTTTAAACTGCCTTGGATGCTTTAAATCCAGAAAGAAAAGGGCCATGACCAATGCTGTTATGAAAAAGAGTGGGTACTGAAGCTGCAGATTCCCAAGGCATACTGTGGCCTTCAGCTGCTCTGCCATGGCCTGAGGACCTGCACTCCAGGCCTGTGCTTTGGAAGGAACACTGGCTGGGAAAAGTCCCACTTGCTTTGCACGTGCCTTGTACTCTGAACCCTTAGCCTGGATGTTCTGGTAGCTTTGTTTCCACGTTTGCCAGCAGAAGGAGACAACTGCACGAAACACAGAATGTTAAGAAAGGAGAAAGTAAGAAGCTCTGCAGCTTTGTGGGGTTGGTTTGCCTTCGTTTTGGTGTTTTGTTTTGTTTTTATTAAAGAGAGGAGCAGGAAGGAACAAAATAATGCCATCTGGAACAGGAAATCCCATCTGAAGTGTTAGTGAAAAACAACCTCTTCTTTCCCCCCAGCCAAGAGAGGTTTGTCAGTGGCTGACGTCACTGAAGAAAGCAGAGTCAGCACTTCAGCAGAACAGCCTGAACCAGCCCCTTAAGTCCCAGAGCGAGCTGCCCCGGAGCCTTGGAGGGCAAAGGTCACCCAGGCCATGGGCCTAATAAGGAGTGTTTTAATTGGTTTCTACTTTTTCTCCACTGATATCCCTTCCTTTCCCTCCCTTCTTCCCTCCACCAGCCTCCAAATCTTAGATCCCTCAGCTGAGTGGTTCTGAAACTGTCTGGAGAGAACTGTAATGACAGCAGTGCCACCTTTGCTGTGACATGTTGCAGAGAGGGCCAGCACAAGGCCTCCACTCCTATGTAATCCTGCAAATTGGTTACAATAACAACCAAGATCACTGTGCCCTGCTCTCATCCATTGTCAGGCTGAAAGAAATGGCTCTTTCTTTAACATGCCTAATCCTGCTAAACAGCACAAAATCCTATTACTCAATGAATTTTAAACCCTGCTTCAGCACCTCATTTGTCCTGGAGTGTTTCATTGTGAAAACTAGAAATTCAATACCTTAGTTTAGTCACACAACCCCGAGCAGGTCAGATTTTCCCCTTCCCTTCCCCCCACCCTCTCCTCCCATGTTGGTTGTGCTCAGTGAGGTTTGCAAAACTCTGGTGAGGAGAGCGAGGACAGCCCTTAGCCTGCTAAAAGACCAGGGGCAGGTTTCCAGCCTACATCCTCACCATGCACTTGTGGAAGGGAATGCAGGACAGTTTGGAGAGTTTGTGAAATGAATGTTGTGATGAACCTCTGTCAGGTCACACTTCTTCAAATCACTGGACAATTGTTTGGGGTGGAAACACCCTGAGATCATCCCACCACCCACCTAACACCACCATGGATGGCAAACCACGTCCTAGAGTACCAAGGCCACAGGTTCACCTTGAACACCTCCAGGGAACACCTCCATCAGCTCCCTGGGCAGCCTATTCCAGTGCCTGACCACTCTTGTAGGAATCATAGATTTCAAATCACTGCAGGCCTCTGCAAACAGTGCCTCTGCAGCCTCCTTATAGCTCACTTCAGGTACTGCAGGCTACTCTTAGGTCTGCCTGGAGCCTTCTCTTCTCCAGGCTGAATGCCACCATCTCCCTCAGCCTGTCCTTGTAGCAGAGGTGCTCCAGCCCCTGATCATTTTCATGGCCCTCCTCTGGACCCATTCCATCAGGTCATGTCCTTCCTGTACTGAGGGCTCTGGAGCTGGACACAGCACTGCAGATGAGGTCTCAGCAGAGCAGAGCAGCAACATGTTAGATACTTCCTGGTTTGGGTCCTCAAAATTTGCTGGTCCTTTCAGGACTCTGGGTACCCAGGGAGGCTGTGGCTGCCTCCTGCCTGAGGGTGTTGAAGGCCAGGCTGGATGAGGCCTTGAGCAGCTGAGTCTAGCTGAGAGGTGTCCCTGGGCATGGTGGGGAGGTTGGAGGAGATGAGCTCTGAGGTCTCTTCCAGCCTGAGCCATTCTAGGATTCTATGATGATTCTATAAGTAATATTAGATACTTGAACCAATCCTGCTGTACTCAGTGACTCAGCACACATCAGCTTGTGCTGGGTTACAGCCTACAGGAGCAAGGATATGAAAAGATGGGGGAGAGGAAGATGTGCTGAGTACTGTAGCTGGCAGTGACTGCTACAGCCGAGCAGTGCTGAGCTGTGCAGGGCTGCACCTCCAATGGCACATGAGGAAGTGTAGGTTTTTCTTTTGCCTGTCAGGATATTTGTTGCTCCTGACTAATCCTTTCCTATGTGCTCTTTGCTTCTATTTCAGTCCACACTGTTCCCACAAGTAGAAAGGTGTCATTTCATGTGCTCCTGCTGCAGTGAGGCAGAGCAAAGCCTTTGTTTTCACAGCATGTTAAACTGTATTCCTTAAATTCTTCATTGAGTCAGGTTTGGTGGTGGTGTGATTTTAAACCAAAGCAAAACTGTTTGTTCAAAGGATCTTGGGAGGTTTGGGTTTACCAAACTCCCAGGCTAAAGAGACTCCACAAAGTCTGCAGATGCCAGGAGAAGAAGTCAGTGTGCAGATTCCCTCTGGGCTCTGAGCAATGGCTCAGTAACCACGCTGCCTTGAGCAGCTAAGTCAAGCTGGGAGGCATCCCTTCCTGTGGCACGGTGGTTGGAGCAGATGAAGTCTGAGGTCACTCCCGCCCTGAGCCTAGCCTGGGCCTTCCCACCAAGGGGAGGAGCCCAAGTGTATAGACTCAAGAAATCCTCCAACATCCATTCCCATCCCTGGATCTCCTCCAGTGCCACAGAGATCTGATTATCATTATGCTTCAAAGCATCCTAGTTACTTTTTCTCTTCACGAGCAGTCCCTGACTGTCCATCACAGAATGCTTCATTATGCAGCAAGTGGAAGTGAGTGTCAGCATCTCTCTTGGTTGGGAGCATCTTGAAATCTAATTTATGCCTTTTGAATTTCTGGTGCTGGGCTCAGGTCTGGCAGGAGCAACATGTGAGCAGACTTCTCTTGTAATTAATTGTTTGCCTGCTCCGGCTGTTCTGAGGATCTGTTCTTTGTCTTGCATATCTGATAATGTCATGACTCTAAGGTTCTTTATGGCTACAGTAGCTAATGTACCTTAATGCATTTCTATTTGAGAGTCTTCAGATGTGGTCTCATTAACAGAAAGCAGAGCAGGGTTGAAGCAGCCTTCCTGATAAGTACACACTGGCGGCCTCTCATTCTGATTCTTCTCCTGTGCTTTTTATGTGACCTCTCCCATTGCACTCACAGCCCAGCTGCAGTCTAATCATCCCTCTCACTGTAACAAGCATCTTACATTCTCTAATCTATTGTTTCTAATCTCAGTTTGCCCTGTCTAGAATGTCACATTTCTAAACACAGAGTCCAGCCCCTTCTGTCCCCAAAGCAGAGCCATCCACCATGCCAGGGACTGAGGAGTCCTCTTGCACTAGGAGATTTAGGGTTCCTGAGCAGGGTAACAGTGACTTGCAGGTGTGAGGTGCTTGGTTTATATGTGGAACAAGAGAGTGTTAAAACGTATGTAGTACACGGAGGGGAACAGCAGAGGAGGTCACTGTTATTTTTGCCCTTTTGAAAAGCTTGGTTTGAAAATAAGCAGCAATTGGCTCCTTGCATAGAGTCATGGTTAACAACCAGCACAGAATCACAGAACCATTCAGGCTGGAAAAGACCTCAGGATCACCAAGTCCAATCCAGAACTCTACTCTACAAGGGTCACCCCTAAACCATACCCCCAAGCACCACATCCAAATGACCTTTAAACATATCCAGGACTGGGGACTCCACCACCTCCCTGGGCAGCACATTCCAATGCATGACCACTCTTGCTGGGAAAAAAGTCTTTCTAATGTCCTGTCTAAACCTACCCAGTCACAGCTTGAGGCCCTTCCCTTTTGTTCTATCACTAATTACCTGCGAGAAGAGACCAGCACTAACCTCTCCACAATGTCCTTTCAGGTGGTTGTAGATAGCAATGAGGTCCACACTCGGGAGTGAGAAAAGGCTCCAAGAGGTGCATTTTCCCTCTGCTCATTTCAAAGCAGTTGTTTTGACTTGTAAGAAGCCAAGTGCAGTTCATGTGCTTAGTTCCCCCCAGCCGTGTTGCAGATGCAAACAGGAAAAGGCAGGCTGTGGGCTGTGCTGCTCTGTATTGTTGGTGTTTGACGTTTGCTATTGCACTTCACAGCGGGGAGCCTCTCTCTGCCTCATGAAAACCAGTTGGCCCATTGTTAGGCAAGAAAGCGGCAATTTCCCCAGGAGGAAGTCAAGTGTTTTGCATTGTTGTAGAAAGACTTTCTGCAGCTGAAGGCAGCACATGCTGGTGACAGTAGACTGTGCGGGCTGCAGTAGTGCTCCAGGCTGTGATTAGACCAAGCCAGGTTCCCCTTGCACAGGTCAGGGAGCAGTGTGTGCATAGCAGGCAAGAGCCGATCCACAGAATCACAGAATTAACCAGGTTGGAAGAGACCTCCAAGATCATCAAGTCCAACCAATCACCCAACACCACCTAATCAACCAGACCACTAAGTGCCTCATCCAGGCTTATTTTAAACACCTCCATTGATGGTGACTCCACCACCTCCCTGGGCAGCACATTCCAATGGTCAATCACTCTTTCTATGAAGAATTCCTTCCTAACCTCCAGCCAAACCTCCCCTGGCACAGCTTGAGACTGTGTCCTCTTGTTCTGGTGCTGGTTGCCTGGGAGAAGAGACCAACCCCCACCTGGCTACAACCTCCCTTCAGATATTTGTAGACAGCAATAAAGTCTCATCTGAGCCTCCTCCAGGCTAAACACCCCCAGCTCCCTCACCCATTCCTCATAGGGCTGTGCTACAGACCTCTCACCAGCTTTGTTCCAGTAGCAGCCCTCTTCCCAGCCCTGGGAGCTGTGGCAGGTTTTGGTCACAATGCCTTTCGTGTAGCATTAACCCAGCAGGAGCTGTGGGTACAGGCTGAGAGAGCTGGGGCTGTTCAGCTTGGGGAGGAGAAGGCATGGAGGAGGCCTTAGAGCAGCCATGGTGTACCTGAACTGGTCTACAAGAAAGCTGGGAATGGGCTTTTGATAAGGGCTTGGAGTGATAGGAAGAGCAGGAATGGGTTGAAGCTGGAAGAAGGGAGATTGAGACTGGAGATTAGGAAGAAATTCTTTCCAGTGAGGGTGGTGAGACACTGGAACAGGCTGCTCAGGGAGGTTGTGCTTGCCCCCTCCCTGGCAATGTTCAAGGCCAGGCTGGCTGAGGCCCTGAGCATCCTGGGCTAGTGAGAGGTGTCCCTGCCCAAGGCCCAGTGTTGGAACCGGATGATCTCTAAGGTCCCTTCCAACCCAAACCATTCTATGGGTCTATGAATACACTCTTTGTTTTCCTGATGTTAGTTAGTTTGAGAAACTAGCTCTGGGAAATGTTGGCTGTTTTCATTTTTAAAAATGCAAACACTGCACCTTAGGCTTTGTATACTTCATCTTTTTTTCTTTATAGCAGTAAGAAATAAAATACTGCCTTCTGTAGTATTCATGTTCTGGCTTTTGCAGTTGTAGGTTTGAAAACCTACTTTGCTGTTTGGTGTTGGGGTTTTTGTTTTTTTGTTCCTTCTTTCTCCCCCTTCCCCCCAGATTCTTTAAACATTCCTGTCTGATAAGTTCCCTGAGCAACCTGCTCTAGTGGAGGATGTCCCTGCTGACTGCAGGGGGGTTGGACTAGATGACCTTTGGAGGTCCCTTCCAACCCAAAGCATTCTGTGACCCTCTGGTTTGTCTATATAAAATAATACAATATGTATTTGAAAGACCATCCAAATAATTTCCCAAGGACAGAAAGCTCAAGCTGTGTGATGGTTCAAAATGGGCTTCAGACAGAGCTCAGCATCTGCTCGTTTCTGCACAGTTCAGAGCGGAAGTCAGGTTCCATGTTTGCATAATGCTGTTCTCAGAATCTGAACCAAGAGCAGGGCAAGTCAGATCTCCATTTGGATGTATATTGTATGACTCAGTCATACATCCAGTAGTGTTTAAAATGCATCATTTAGTTGTTCTGCTCTCTTTTCAAGCCATTATTCAGAGTGTTGGCTAGTTATAGTTTGTATTTATTGGCTTAATCAAATGATGGTGCAATCCTGTGCTTATTTCCATTACTATTTCTCTTGGAGGAGTATTTGTTATTCTACATGAGTTACAAGCTAATAATAATGGCTTTAAGACTAGAATCATAGAATCATAGAATCATAGAATCAGTCAGGGTTGGAAGGGACCACAAGGATCAGCTAGTTCCAACCCCCCGCCATGGGCAGGGACACCCTACACTAGATCAGGCTGGCCAGAGCCTCATCCAGCCTGGTCTTAAACACCTCCAGGGACGGGGCCTCAACCACCTCCCTGGATAACCCATTCCATGGCTTCACCACTCTCATGGGGAAGAACTTCTTGCTCACATCTAGCCTGAATCTCCCCATTTCCAGCTTCATTCCGTTCCCCCTAGTCCTATCACTCCCTGAGATCCTGAGAAGTCCCTCCCCAGCCTTCCTGTAGGCCCCCTTCAGATCCTGGAAGGCCACAATGAGGTCACCTCGGAGCCTTCTCTTCTCCGGACTGAACAGCCCCAACTCCTTCAGTCTGTCCTCATAGGAGAGGTGCTCCAGCCCTCTGCTCATCCTCGTGGCCCTTCTCTGGACACACTCCAGCACGTCCACATCCCTCCTGTAATAGAAAGCTAAACAAAAATGAATTCTCACCTTTTAAACTGCTGGTACAATGACTGGGTTTGGGCACTTGCCTTTTGGGTTCAGTTTGGCCTTTATAAACTAGATATAAAGTAAGAGACCAGCCTCAGGAGTTAATTTTCTAGCATCTGCTTTGCGTGCTGCAGTTTTTCTTCCTGCACTCTGATTTTCACTTGCTCTTCAGTGGATACAAAGCAACTGTGTTGGTGCAAGGTAATTAACGTGCTGTTAATTGCCTGGGAAATTTGCATTGCTCCTTATTGCTGTCATTCTTTTGCTGAGTCCTCAAAAAATTTAGCATGCTAGACTAGATCGCTGGGAAAAGTATGTCTAGCAAGAGATCTGACAGAGATAAAGGGCTCACTGAATATTGCTCATCGGCTCTGCCTGTCGTTAGCATACAGAAGATACTGATACAAGAAAAATAATTGATCCTGGTGGAAAGATACAAAGCAAGCAAATTCCAAATATTTTGGAGTTTGTTTTCCTAAGATTTTAGAATTCCTTATAGCAAGAAACCTAAACGTCCTCATCAAAACATTCCAGTTATTTTGATCTGAAATTATGCAGGACGTTGTCCATAGGTAAATCACAGTCACAGAATGGTAGGGATTGGAGTGGACCTCCAGAGATCATCCAGTCCAACCCCCCTGCCAGAGGAGGGTCACCCAGGGCAGGACATGCAGGAACACATCCAGCTGGGTTTGCAATGTCTCCAGAGAAGGAGACTCCACAACCTCTCTTGACAGCCTGCTCCAGGGCTCTGGCACCCTCACCACAAAGAAATGCCTCCTGGTACTGAAATGGACCCTCCTGTGTTCCAGCTTGAACCTGTTGCTCCTTGTCCTATCACTGAGTACCACTGACATAGGAACTAGAAGAAAACAGTGTTCAATCTGAAAAGAAGAACAAGAATATGCTCCCCCCTCCAATATTGTGAAATTGACATGAGCCAAATATGGACAGAGCCCTTGCTTGTTGCTGACACGAATGAAAGGAAGGGAGAGCAATTTCCATCTGCTGGGCAACCTGCTGAGGCTGTGAGGGGATAAAACATTTGGACACATCTAGTCTAGAAGATTTGTGAGCATTAGTAAACTGCTGCTGTAAATTCTTAACCTTGAGTCTATGCTCACAAACCAGGAGCTTCTCTGTGTTGTTCCTCCCGCACCTATCTCGCCACTGGGCAGCTACTGAACAGTATCACCAAGGTTGGAAGAGACCTCGAAGATCATCTGTACCACCCACACCTTTGAAGGGAAGGAAATTAGCAACCAGATGTGAGGGATTTCTGCAGACCAGACCTGCAGAGGAGACTATGGAACAAGCTTTGGCAACTCCACTAAGAGGCAGGCAAGGCCAGCCCAGGTGAAGAGGGTAGGAAGTAGGGGACGCAGATGCGTGATGAGGAAGGCACTCACCTGGGAGACAGAATCTGGCCAAGTGGAACAAAGTCCTGCAAGTTAGGTGTGAGGTTTGCTGAAGAGGTGTCTGCAGGTATGCTCAGCACGTGGTAAAACTAATTGTGAGCTGGTAGTGATTCCAGCTCACCTGACCATAGGTCTTTTGGTGACGATTTAGAGAAGGAAGAGGAGGAAGAAAACAGCTTTTCATGAAGACACACAGGATCTCCCCCTGTGCACCACCTAGGAAGACTGTTGATACTGTGCATATGATTTGAGGGCTGTTTGGAACCTTCCTGAGGAAAGATTACTGACATTAAAGGGGCTTTTGTGCAAGCAGAAATTGTGGTGCAGAACAAGGCTCTTACTCAGCTATCCAGGAGGCTTCCACGGTGGGTGGTAAGCCATTGGGAGTCGCCAGATGGCTGCTGAGCTTGTGATTAAGGTGTTGGGACACCCCAGGGATTAAGTTTTTGGACCACACATCATTCTGAGTGCAGCATTAACTTGCTGTTTTGTGAGGAGGCAGGTTTAGTAGCAATTTGTGTACTTGAACCTTGGACAACACCCCCTGCTCTCAGGACTGTTAGTGGCGAGAGGAAATAAGTGCAGAACCCCCCACGCACTGCCCAGGCGATTTGCCTCTCACACTGGAAATTTCTAGGAAACAAACTTGAATCATGTACATCAGAAAAGAAAATACTGGCATCTTGGCTTGCCTTCTTAAACCTCCTTGGTGTGAATCAAATCAAGCTGGTCCAGTTTGCCTTTTAGGTGTCTGCAATGGAACTCTGTTGTGTACCTTGAAATATTGTTTCCTAGGAAGACAAAGATGTGAGAACCTTTCACCGATCTGCAGGAAAACATTTTCCTGCAATGTCATTTCCCTGAGCAAATACTTTTAGAACATTGACAGAAAAGTTTGACATAAATTTCAAAGCCTATGGTGTAATTTCATGTACAAATATTTATATACATGGTCCCAGGGAGGCTAAAAATGTAATGTTTTTCTGGCAAATATACAATACAAGGTGCCTTCCTCACACAGTGTTGGTATTGAAAATGGGAGAGCAGAGAAACGTGTTTCTGCAGCTGCAGGAAAAGAGCTTTCACCTACAACACAGCTCAGAGATGTTAGCAAACAGAAATGTTGTTTTGTGTCATGACAGGGCCCAGGCAGGAAGGGACCTCAGAGCTCATCTCCTCCAACCTCCCCACCATGCTCAGGGATACCTCTCTACTAGACTCAGATGCTCAAGGCCTCATCCAGCCTGGCCTTCAACACCCCCTAGGCAGGAGGCAGCCACAGCCTCCCTGGGCAGCCTATTCCAGAGTCTCACCACCCTGGGACTGAAGAATTTCTTCCTCAGATCCAGTCTAACCCTGCTCTCCACCTTCAAACCATTCCCCCTTATCCTGTCTCTAGACACCCTCAGGAAAAGTTCCTCTGCAGTCTTCTTGGAGGATCCCCTCAGGGGTTGGGAGGCAGCTCTAAGGTGGTCCCCCCAGAGTCTTCTCCAGGCTGGGGGAATGTTTGCAGTGGAAGTTAAACCCAGTCAGTTCACCTATCTCCTGCTGATCTTGTTAAACCCTAAACCTGATTAATTCCCTCTGACCTGCAACGAGAAGCCTGTCAGCAGCCTTGCATTCAGCAGCAGGAGTTGTGTCCTGTCTTGCATTCACATTGCTGTCAATGACACCCAGAGCAGAGACCTTACAGCCAGCCATTCTCAAATCAGTGCAGACTCTTCTCACTGCTCCTTGCCCTCCTTCCCTGCCACATGCAGTTACCACACTTGGTAGGGCCCTTGCTAGGCATTAGAAAGCAGTGGGAAGGAGATAGGCAACACTGTCCAGGACAAACATCTTCTGATACTCCATAGATACCAGCAGGTGGTCATACTCCCATGAAATCTGCAGCCTTGCAAGTGGGGGGAACCTGCTTCTCAGTTTTCACAGGACTTCTCCAGGGCGACTCCAGGTTATTCCTAACATTGTGAAGATTTCAGATGGAGATTACTGCAGAGTTTCTTTTACATCAGAGCTGAGCAGGCTACTCTGAATATACCTCCCACTAATGAGCCAAGGGCTGTGACACTGGGCAAAACAAATAACCCTAAATACTGTGAGGATCATTAAGTTTAATGGTTACCTGGTGACCAGGCAGTGTGTCTGTGCTCTCCAGTGTGGTTTTTTTAGTGGCTTTCAGCTGGGAATACTGAAAGGTTCAGAATTAGCAAGTCCTGCTCTAATGCACACTTCAGTCCTGCATGCAAAACATCTTAGTTTGCTTCTCAGTTTTCCAGTGATCACAGAATCACAGAAACATTCAGGTTGGAAAAGACCCTCAGGATCACCAAGTCCAACCCAGAACTCTACTCTACTCACCCCTAAACCATATCCCCAACACCACATCCAAACCACCTTTAAACACATTCAGGCTTTGTGACTCCACCACCTCCCTAGGCAGCACATTCCAATGCCTGACCACTCTCGCCATGAAAATATTTTTCCTACTGTCCAGTCTGAACCTACCCAGTGACAGCTTAAGGCCATTCCCTCTTGTTCTATCACTAATTACCTGTCAGAAGAGACCAGCACCAGCCTCTCCACAATGTCCTTTCAGGTGGTTGCAGAGAGCCATGAGGGCTCCCCTCAGCCTCCTCTATTTCAAATTAACCATCCTCAGCTCCTTCAGTCACTCCTCATCCGATTTATTCTCCAGGCCCTTTCCCAGCTTTGTTGCCCTCCTCTGCACTGGCTCCAGCACCTCCACATCTCTCTAGTACTGAGGTGCCCCAAACTGGACTCAATACTCGAGGTGTGGCCTCACCAGAGCAGAGTACAAGGGGACAGTCACCTCCCTACTCCTGCTGGACACAGCATTTCTGATGCAAGCCCGAATGCCCTTGGCTTCCTGATGTTAAGGGACACAGCAAACACTGCATTGATTGAGCAGCTGCTGATATTGTTTTAATGTGTTTATGTTTCTTACAATTTCTGTCAGAACAGTTGCTGGATTCTTTGTTTTCTCCCCATACAAGATCTTGAGGTAATAGATTTTGCTTCACAAACCCAGGATTATCCCAACTAATGTTCACGATGAGGTCTGATTTTGTTCCTGAAGTCAGATATCTGCCCTTTTTAACATTCAGAGAATCATAGCATAGCAGGAGTTGGAAAGGACCTCTAGAGATCATCCAGTCCAGAGCAGCAGCACCCAGGTCAGGTCCCACAGCAACACATCCAGATGTGTTTGCAATGTCTCCAGAGAAGGAGACTCCACAACCTCTCTGGGCAGCCTGCCCCAGGACTCTTGCACCCTCACAGTGCAGAAGTTTTCCTTCATGTTGAGGTGGAACTTCCTAGGTTCCAGTTTGTGTCCATTGTCCCTTGTTCTATCACTGGGCACCACTGAAAAGATCCTGGCCCCTTCTTCTTGGCAACCAACCTTCACATATTTGTAAATACGAATGACATCCCCTCTCAGTCTTGTCTTCTCCAGACTAAACAACCCCACGTCTCTCACCCTTTCCTCATCACACAGATGCTCCGGTCCCTTCAGCATCTGTGTAGCCTTCTGTTGAACTCTCTCCAGTAGTTCCCTGTTCTTCTTGAACTGGGGAGCCCAGAACTGTACATCATACTCCACATCTGGTCTCACCAGGGCGGAGATGATGTTAAGGAGAGCCTCCCTAAACCTGGCAGCCACTCTCTTCTCTATGCACCCCAGGATCCTATTGGCCCTCTTGGCCACAAGGGCACATTGCTGGCCCATGGAGAACTTGCTGTCCACCAGGACTCCAAGGTCCTTCTCCATGGAGCTACTTTCCAGCAGGCCAGTCCCTTAACTGTACTGGTGCACGGTGGTGTTCCTCCCCAGGTGCAGGACACTACACTTATTCTTGTTGAACCTCAGTAGGTTCCCCTTTGCCTGGCTTTCCAGTCTGTCCAGAGCTTGTTGCATGGCTGCTCAGTCTTCTGGTGTATCAGCCACTCTTTCCACTTTGGTGTCACCAGTACCTTGCTGAGGGTACACTCCATCCCTCATCCAGCCTGTTGATGAAGTTGTTGAGTGAGACTGGGCCCAGCCCTGACCCTTGGGAAGCACCCCTGTTCCCAGTCTCCAGCAGCACCCTGCAGTGTTGATCACAACCCTCTGAGCTCTGTTGTTCAACCAGTTCCCAAACCATCTCACCATCCCCTCTTCTAGCCCACATTTCCTAGGAGGATGCTATGGGAGACAGTGTCAAAAGCCTTGCAGAAGTCAAGGTAGACACCATCCACTGCCCTCCCTGCATCTGCCCATTCAGTCACACCATCACAGAAGGCTCTCAGATTAGTCAAATGTGACTTCCCCTTGGTAAATCCATGCTGGCTGCTACTCCTCACCTTCTTTTCTTCCACACGCTGAGAGATGACCTCCAGACTGAGCTCTTCCATCACTTTTCCAGGGATGGAGGTGAGGCTGCCTGGACTGCAGTTTGCTGGTCTTCCTTCTTGCCCTCTTTTGAAGACTGGAGTGGCACTGGCTGTCATTTATTTCGGTGCTCTGTAGACACTTGGCTTCTTGCAGATGTATTTCCATCCCTCATTCAACAGTCCTGCATTTGAGCAGACTCTTCTTTGAAAGGGTTAATTTCCCCCTCTGCTCTATTATATGACTCTATTAGTTATTAATGCATTTAGCTCATAAACACAGTTTAGGGGGCACTGGCCTTGGAAGAACTTTCCAGGACACCAATACATCAATTCAGTTCTAAGTCCCTTGACCTCAGGATACAATTACAGGTTTATGATTTACTCAGCACTTACGTGACCCAGAGAACAAAGGATTGACAAGTCAGTCAAAACTTAATTACTCTTGACCTTAAATTAGTCATTTTCATGCTTTTCAAACTCCAGCTAAATCACTGGGAAGAGTATCCTGAGCTTCTGAATCGGGTTTCTATTTTTTTCCGTATCTGTGCTCACAAGCAGAAACTTTAATGCATGCTTCACTATTTGCTCAAAGTTACCAAACTGCTTCCTTCATGGAAGTGTATTCAGTGTGCTTATTTATATTGTATGGCTCTCCAAAGTGTCCAGATTCCTTGTGAATAAGATCAGTGTGTGTAGTAGAGGTGAGCAAGTTGTATCTCGTAAGGTGGAGCAGTAAAGAGTCTTACAACGGCCTGCAGGGACAGGACAAGGGGCAATGGTTTGAAATGAGAGCAGAGCAAACTTAGACCGGAAGTAAGGAACAAGTTCTGCACCATGAGGGTGCTGGCACACTGCAAGAGGTTGCCCAGGGAGGTAGTTGAGGCCCCATCCCTGGAGATATTCAAGGTGAGGCTGGACAAGGCTCTGAGCGACCTGATCTAGTGGAAGATCCCCCTGCTGACTGCAGGGGGCTTGGACTGCATGAACTTTGGGGGTCCCTTCCAACCCAAACCATTCTATGATTCTAGTCCCTCCTTCTCTTAGAAGCTTCCATTAAAAAGCTATTTTTTTAATTAGGAGGGGTGTCTGGGTGCATAAATGCTTTCAGGGTATGATGCTATGGCTGCCAGGAATGGCCACAATGTGGCCTGAGATCTTTGCAAAGCAAAATGCAGGGATGTGATATTTTGAAAAACTTTTCACTGCCTTGTTAATGTCAAAAGAATTTTCAGCAGTCTCCATGGTCTGCAATGGCTGTGGCCCCAGGATGCCTCTTACAGAAACACAAGCTGATGAGAGCTGCTTTGGACAGAAAGAATGTTTTCACTGCTGCTTTCTGAAAACCTTCATTTCTGAAAGCTTCCTTGGGGTCCCCAGGCCAGAAGGAAGCATCTTCACAGTGTGTTCAGAAGCTCAACATCTGAATGCATTTCTTTAGGTTAGACCACCTTAGGTATTGACATAAGGGCCTTGGGCAGCTGACTTGAGGCCTTGATCAGCTGAGTCTAGTTGAGAGGTGTCCTTGCCCATGGTGGGGAGTTTGGAGGAGATGACCTCTGAGGTCCCTTCCAATCTGAGCTATTTATTGATTCTATGCTAACACAGACTGGAGCTGCACTGTGGTCAGCCAGGACTATAGCCCTAGATGCTGCAGCCCTAGATTCTTGATTTGAAGACTGCCATGGGCATTTTAGAAGCTAATCTAGATGAATGGTTAATTTGCAGTTGCTTAGTAGAGCCCAGGTGTGGGGATACTCATTAACTTTGTACACCAGAGCTCAGCTGAAAATTGTTGATTATTTTTTTCCCCACTGCAGTTTCCAATCCAAATATTTGAAATTAAATATTGGGTTTGGTTTGACATGGACATAGACATTTTGTAACAGAAATGTGTTTCCTGCTGGATTCAGTTCACAGGGTCACAGGATGTTAGGGGTTGCAAGGGACCTCTGGAGATCATCCAGTCAACCCCCCTGCCAGAGCAGGACCGTAGAATCTATCATGGAACACACAGGAACACATCCAGATGAGGCTGGAAAGTCTCCAGAGAAGGAGACTCCACAACCTCTCTGGGCAGCCTGTTCCAGTGCTCTGGGACCCTCCCAGTGAAGAAGTTCCTCCTCATGTTGAGGTGGAACCTCCTGTGCTGGAGTTTCTGTCCCTTACCCCTTATCCTATCCCAGGGTGCAAGTGAGCAGAGCCTGTCCCCTCCCTCTTGACCCCCAGCCCTCAGATATTTAGAAACATTTATTTAATCCCTGTCTCAGTCTTTTCCAGACTAAACAGCCCCAGGTCTCTCAGCCTCTGCTCAAAGGGCAGTGCTCCAGACCCTTCATCAGCCTAACAGCTCTCTGTTGGACTCTCTCCAGCAGATCCCTGTCCCTCTTGAACTGGGGAGCCCAAAACTGGATGCAATATTCCAGGTGAGGTGTCACCAGGGCAGAGTAGAGGGGGAGAACATCCCTGGACACACTCCTCTTACTGCACCCCAGGATCCCATTGGCCTTCTTGGCCCCAAGGGCATATTGCTGTCCCATGCAGAACTTGTAATCCACCAGGACTCCCAGGTCCTTCTCCATGGGGCTGCTCTCTAGCAGATCACCTCCCAACCTGTACTGCTGCAGTTTATTATTTGCAGTGTGCCCAGGCAGCCAAGAGGGCCAACCGCATCCTGGCCTGTATTAGGAATAGTATGGCCAGCAGGAGCAGGGAAGTCATTCTGCCCCTGTACTCTGCTTTGGTTAGGCCGCACCTTGAGTACTGTGTCCAGTTCTGGGCCCCTCAGTTTAAGAAGGACATTGAGACACTTGAACGTGTCCAGAGAAGGGCAACGAGGCTGGGGAGAGGCCTTGAGCACAAGCCCTATGAGGAGAGGCTGAGGGAGCTGGGGCTGTTTAGCCTGGAGAAGAGGAGGCTCAGGGGCGACCTCATTGCTCTCTACAACTACCTGAAGGGTGGTTGTAGCCAGGAAGGGGTTGGCCTCTTCTCCCTAGCAACCAGCACCAGAACAAGAGGACACAGTCTTAAGCTGTGCCAGGGGAGGTTTAGGCTCGAGGTGAGGAGAAAGTTCTTCACCGAGAGAGTGATTCGTCATTGGAATGTGCTGCCCAGGGAGGTGGTTGAGTCGCCGTCCCTGGAGGCGTTCAAGAGGGGACTGGATGTGGCACTTGGTGCCATGGTCTAGTTGTGAGGTTTGTGGTTACAGGTTGGACTCGATGATCTTCAAGGTCTCTTCCAACCTTGGTAATTCTATTCTATTCTATTATTCCTTCCCACATGCACTTATCCTTGTTGAAGCTCATGAGGTTCCTCTTTGCGCAGCTCTCAGTCTGTCTAGGTCTTTGACTCAAAAAGAAAACTGTTTCTCCTGCAGACCCACAGCAGTAGCAGAGGATTAGAATTAGGAAGCTCCTAGAAAAGATGATGTCCTCCTGTCATTTTTATATCATGATGGACCCACATCGTGCGAGGTTTAGATTAGATCCTTTCTTCCGTTTGAAGGGATCTGAGCATGTTGCTCCCCAGAAGCAAGCCCTGCTATTAGATCACAGAATGTTCTGGGTTTGGAGGCCAAGACCCAGGGTCCATTTCATTCTCTTCCATTCTGAAATGAAACACCCACAGAGACAGGGACTTAAAGAGCCTTATGTTACCAGTAGAACAAGAGGGAAAGGCCTCAGAGCCTTCTCTTCTCCAGACTGAATGGCTCAAACTCTCTCAGTCTGTCCTCATTGCTTTTATTTTCCATGAATCCTTGAGTTCTGGGGTGAGGAGCTTGAAACTTGAGATTAGTGGGTCTTCCTTGCTGGGAAAGCTGGCAGTAGGAGAGATGAACTCTTTGAGCAGGAAGGGGTTTCTTGATGAGCAGTGAAACAATCAGCTCAGCAAAAGTTCTGCTTTCAGTGATAGTTTTGCTTATGGTGCTCTGTCTCCTTGCTAGGATGTCCCAACACTACAGCCTTGCTTGGTATTTTTGCTCCATCACTTCTTACTGGATGGAGTTTTTTCTCAGCCTGGGTGGAGGCAGTTCCTCACTGTACCTGATGCTTCCAAAGCTGCCCTGTGATGTGTGTGGTCTAGGACCAAGCACCTTCCATCCTCACAGGACTTTTTGTTCTGATTTTCCCTTTCTGATGCTTCCAGATGCAGACCTTGCCATTCATTCTTCATTCCTGCTCAGTCTAAGCATTGCCATTTTGACTCTCTAATTACTGATAGCATGACTTAAAACAGGGGAAGAGAAATAATGGTAAAAAATGGTTTAGGACTTCAGTTTCTCCTTGCAGCTTCAGAGAAAACAGTGATCTCTCTTCCCTGCACACCAGAACGTGGTCTCCCTGCCAGGCCAGAGGAAGTGCATCTGGCACTGCTGAAGGTCCCCAGGAGAAAGGCAAAAATTGCTGCTACTCCAGGTGGAGAGAGGAGCCTAGAAGCTGACAAATCCATATAAAAAATAAGGCACTTTTTAACAGTATGTAAAGGTCTTTATATCAGGGCCAGATGCCTTTCTGGAAAGTCACTTTTGTTCTACACAAGGGTTTTGGCTCAGGGCAAGGGCAGCTGTGTGAAATGCAGTTCCCTGCTCTGATCAGGTAACACTCAGGATCTGATGGTCCCGGATTCAGATGCTATGGATATCTTGCACTGCAGAATATTTGGGGAGCTCATTCCCAAGCAGATTGTTTCAGGTGCTCAGGAGAGGATGGGCAGAGGTTGTGAAGGTGGAGAGGGAAGAATGCTTTGGGAAAGAGCTTCTGCTTAGGGGGCAGAGGCACGGCAGTTTACCGAAGCCTGAAGATCAGGCTCCCCTGTTCCTCATCATCATTACCCCCAAAAATGCAATTATTGTCACTACCCCTTTTGCTGCTGAGTTGTTCTCTACATACATACTCCTTCACTTGGTACCACTTAAACTCCTCTGAAGTGAGCCTCAAGACACCTCCATGACTTAAATAGGTTTTACACTTACTTAATAGTCCCAAAGGTAAAAGGACTTGCAGAACATCACCCAGAGAGACAGAGGCTGCTTAAATCTGTTGATGCAAGAGCCCAGAAGTTGTGTTTCCATAGCCCCTGCTGTAACTACTCAAGCAGAAGAGCCCTAAGGAAAGATACTGCTAAAAGACACTGGAATTTTGGAGTTTAGAACCACAAGAAGCATTTTGCTCAGTTCCCCAGGGTCTCTCCCTAGTACTTGGTGCAGATTAATTGATTACTTACTTGTTAAAAGAAATGTAAAGCTTTGGGCAGCCCAAAAGCCACTGAGGTTTTAATGCTCAGAACTATTCCCTGACTTGACTGTTACTCAGTTGCTATTCAGGCAAGATAGGAATTAACATTAATGACCCCAAACAAACTGGTATTTGAGAGAATCAGTCTTTGGCAGGAATCATACTCTCCTGACAGAAAATCATTGAGGCATAAATACAGTGCTCAGTCCTTAGTGGATGTCAACAACAGCACACTGTTCCAGAAATGCTGAACAAGGTCAAGAGGAAAATGAAGTCTCAAAGTTCATTAATTTGGGTTGTGGTGTCTTCTACAGAGAGCAAACCAGAGACTGTTGAATAACACTGTACCATTCCAGTTCCCCCTGCACCACTGTGAAGGCATCTCTGCTGCTGGGAGGTTGTTTGGGCCTCATGATCAAGGAAGAGAATCACAGAATCCTGAAGGCTGGAAGAGACCTTTTTTGATCAGCCAGTCCAACCATAACCCAACTCCCATGACCACTAAACTGTGTGCTGAAGCACCACATCTACAGCTTCTTGAACACCTTCAGGGATGGTGACTCCATCCCCTCCCTAGGCAGCCTGCCAACCCCTCACCACTCTCTCACTCAAGAAGCTTTTTGTCATGTCCAACCTGACCCTCCCTTGGCACAACTCAAACCCATTTCCTTCTTGGCCTTCTTGGCCAGCTGGGCACTGCTGGCTCATGTTCAGCAACCCACCAGCACCCCCAGATCCTTTTGCACCAGGCTGCTTTTCAGCCACTCTGCTCCAAGCCTGCAGCATTGCTTAGGGTTGTTGTGACCCAAGTGCAGGACCCAGCACTTGGCCTTGTTAAACCACTGACTTCAGCCCATGGATGTAACCTGTCCAGATCACTCTGCAGGGCCTTCCTCTCCTCCAGCAACTCAATCTTCTCTGTCTCTGCAGTGCGTAGCAAGGCATTGCCCCTGCTTGCTGCAGAGGGGTTGGACAGGATGAGCTTTGGATGTCCCTTCCAACCCAGACCATTCTATGATTCTGTGCTTCTATGATTCAGTTCTGCTGGCATTTTTTTAAAGGCAAACAGGTAAAGACCAAGGCAATTGGTCTCATGAGGAGAGGGAAGTGGAAAAAATACCTTTACCTGCTAGCATCAGCAGCTGTTATAATATGTAGGGTAAAACCGTCTCAGTGTCTGTCCACCTCCCAAGAAGCTGTTTGTGTCTAGCATCATTCCAGGCTAATGAGAAGTGGCCTGGAGACAAGATCATTTCACCTCTCCTGGCACCAGAAGCAGTCAAGGCACAGTGCTGATACAGGAGGTTATTGTGGCAATTTGTAGAAGCTTTGTGCTCAGGGGAAAGAAAAGAAAGAAAGAAAAGAAAGACAAGAAAAGAAAAGAGAGAAAGAAAAGGAAGAAAAGAAAAGAGAGGAAGAAAAGAGAAAAGAAAAGAAAAGAAAAGAAAAGAAAAGAAAAGAAAAGAAAAAAGAAAGAAAGAAAGAAAGAAAGAAAGAAAGAAAGAAAGAAAGAAAGAAAGAAAGAAAGAAAGAAAGAAAGAAAGAAAGAAAGAAAGAAAGAAAGAAAGAAAGAAAGAAAGAAAGAAGGAAAGAAAGAAAGAAAGAAAGAAAGAAAGAAAGAAAGAAAGAAAGAAAGAAAGAAAGAAAGAAAGAAAGAAAGAAAGAAAGAAAGAAAGAAAGAAAGAAAGAAAGAAAATGAGAGAAAGAAAGAGAGAAAGAGAGAAAGAAAGAAATAAACTCCAGAGGAAAGATGCAACCAAAGCATCAAGTGGTCACTCTGGTTCTCACAGACAGCTCAGCAGATGAATTGTTGTTCAAGGGCAGTTGGGCTCCCAGACACAAGAGCATTATGTAGCAACTTAATTACTCATTTTAATTATGCATTTCAATTAGCAAGGAACTAACACAGAGCTTTTCTCCCCATTTCTCAATATTGCAGAACAAACTCGTAACTGAAAATTACAACTGCCAAGGGCTGAGAAAAACAACCCCAAAGTTCAAGGGGTCGTCTTCCTCCTTCAGCAGGTGGCATCTACCTCTGATTATTTTCAGGAGCCCTCTACATGTTTATTCTGTTCATGGACAGCATCAAGAAAACACAGAATCACAGAATTATTGAGGCTAAAAAAGACCTCTGAGATCATCAAGTCCAGTCTATGACCTAACACCACCTCATAAGCTAAACCATGCCACCAAGTGCCACATCCAAACTTGTCTTAAAGACCTCCAGTGATGGTGACTCCACCACCTCCCTGGGCAGTCCCACCCCTGCAAGTAAGCCTCCTGTGCTATGTGCATCTGGAGACAGGAAGTACCTTGGGATGCCAGCATTTCCTGGCTTGCATTGATTCTGGGAACGCTTTTGGTGCCAGAAAGCCTTGTGTTATGTTCTACCTAATAGTTGTTAATTTGCAGAATTAGCATTATAAGTGAGGATCCAACTTCTTTCCCAGAAACAGCCAGAAAGTGAATGCTCCTGATCTAGTGTGATGGGAAAACAAAAAGGCAGATGGAGGGCTGAGCGGCTCAGATAGCTCCTTTACATTTCAGTTCCATCACTGACCTAGTCAGTGTTTGTGCTGGCTGAGAAACTGCTGTCAAGTGAGCTCCAGAACAGATGCTGCTGTGTGTTACTCTGGGAAGGGCTTACAGGAATAAAGCAGAGTCCATGTGGCTTCATGTGCATTCTCCTGCCCAGCAACTAAAGTGTAATGAGTGAATGAAGCTCAGCAGCAGTCCAAGTACTATCCTCAAGCCAGTTCTTCAAAGTGGAACAGAGAGCTATGACTGGCCTTGCTGAAGTGGCCTTTCTGTTACAGAATCACAGAATCACCAAGGTTGGAAGAGACCTCAAAGATCATCAAGTCCAAACTGTCACCCAAGACCCCATGACTAAACCGTGGCATCAAGTCCCACGTCCAATCCCCTCTTGAACACCTCCAGGGATGGTGACTCCACCACCTCCCTGGGCAGCACATTCCAATGGTGAACGACTCTCTCAGTGAAGAACTTTCTCCTCACCTCCAGCCTAAACTTCCCCTGGCAGAGCTTGAGACTGTGTCCTCTTGTTCTGCTGGTTGCTTGAGAGAAGAGACCAACCCCCTCCTGGCTACAGCCACCCTTCAGTTGTAGATAGCAATGAGGTCTCCCCTGAGCCTCCTCTTCTCCAGGCTAAACAACCCCAGCTCCCTCAGCCTCTCCTCATAGGGCTGTGCTCAAGGCCTCTCCTCAGCCTTGTTGCCCTTCTCTGGACACATTCAAGAGTCTCAATGTCCTTCCTAAACTGAGGGGTCCAGAGCTGGACACAGTACAGCACCTGCTCAAAGCAGAGCAACTTCTAACTCATGACACCTGAACACACAGCAGGAGCACTAGCCTGGATTGCCTGTTCCACTACCCGCAACAATCCCACAGCTCAGCCTGAATGAAGCCCTTCCCACCATTATAGAATGCTTCTGCACTAAGAGCTGCATCCCACTGGGAACAGGCTTGTTAGGAGGCCTGCGCTGTGCCCCAGCATGGCCTCCAATGGCTCTCCTTTGCCCTGCATTTGGGCATGGGTTTGTATCTGGTTCTCACTTAAAATATTCCTTGGCTATTTCAAAGCACATTCAACTGAAAGTTATCAGACTCCAAAAAAACAGGAGAAGAAAAGAGTAGGTCTGAATGGGCCAAAACAAGCTTTTTACAAGCAGAGTGGAGTATAAAAATAAAAGGGGGAAAAAAATTCCCTGTGGATAGTTTCCAGCGTTGCTTTGAATTTGATCAGCTCTCTCTCCTCCTCTGATTCAGTTCCTTTCAACTGAAAACACTGAGTTCTTTGGCTTAGGCCACCACCTTTCTGCAGCTAAAAATAAAAGCTCTTAAATGCATCCAAGTGTTTTGAGCTAAAAGTAGTGACTCCTCACAGTGAGCTATGAGCAGAGGACCAGAGCTGGGGCTGTGTTGCTTCCTTGGCACACAGCTGTCCCACTGGGCCCTGCAGCCACATGGGCACAGGGAAAATCTGCAGAGGGCAAGGGCAAAGCAGCCAGCAGAGAGAGGCCCCTCCCCCCTCACCCTCTAGAAGAGTTCCCAGAGAGTTACTTAATATTGGATCAGGGTGGGGACTGCTTAAGACACAGGTTTCAGGTCCTCCACCTGCTCCTTTTTAACCCTGCCCCCTACAACAGTGATACAGCAGAGATATTGAAAGAGGGTCTTAGAAATACATCCAAACATCTGAAGGATGGAGGTCAAGAGGAACAGGCTGGGCTCCTTTCACTGGTGCCCAGTGACAGAACAAAGAGCAATGGATATAAACCAGAAAAGAGGAGATTCCTCCTGAACTGAAAAGAAAACTTCTTTACTTTGAGTGTGCTGGAGCAGGCTGCCCAGAGAAGTTGTGGAATCTCCTTCTCTAGAGGCTTTCAAAAGCCACCTGGACATGTTCCCGTGCAACCTGATCTAGGTGTACCTGCTTTAGCAGGGAGGCTGAACACTGCTGGCTCATGTTCAGCCAGTAAGTAAATGCTCAGCTCCCTGGGAGTTAGGCACCACAACACCTGTGAAGATCTGTCCATTTCTGTCTTGTTTTGGTAGAAAATGCCATGAGTTAAAGTGGTGGCAATGGGCTGCCCAGCACACCCCCATGGGCTGTTGTTTCATGAGGTGCACATCTAAAGACTCCAGGAGATTCACTGCAAGCAGTCCTGTGCCAAGCATGATGACCAAGCATTGCCTACAGCATCTCTGGCCTTTTGTTCTCTCCTCTTGTGTGCTTCTGCCATGTCACAGACACACACTTGAAGGCTGAAAGAATTTTGCCTCATCCAAAGGTTTGGGCTGAAATCTAAGCAGGGTTAGCAGGATGAGTGTATTGGGCTAAAAAAGAGGTCTAAGCTCTCCCTAGAGTCTTCTGTTCTCCAGTCTGAACACCACCAGCTCCCTTAGCCTGTCCTCACAGCAGAGGTGCTCCAGCCCTTGGGTCATCTTGGTGGGCTCCTCTGGACTCACTCCAACAGCTCTGTGTCCTTCTGCTGGGGACACCAGAACTGCAGACAGGACTGGAGGTGGGGTCTGAGCAGAGCAGAGTCAAGGGGCAGAATCCCTTCTCTTGCCCTGCTGCCCACACTCCTCTGGCTGCAGCCCAGCACACAGCTGCCTTCTGGGCTGCATGAGGGCACTGGGGAGCTTCAGTTTCACTCTGTCCAGCTCTGTGTTTGCACACCCACACAGCGGAATTCATTTAGTGTTTGGGGTTTTTTTCCCAGATGTGAAAGGTATGAAACAATGTCTCTTTCCTTCCTAGAGAATCCAAAGTACTTTTGAGAGGTTTCTGTGCAGCAGAGCTCATAGGCAAGCACTCGACAGCTGCCAAGCAAGGAAGGCAGTCATGGTTCTAGAACATCTCCCATCCTTGGAAGTGATGCCAGTTGTGTGCATTGACAGTAATCCTGGCTAATCTCCTCTACATGGATGATCTCTGTTCACCTGCTCCCATGTCCCATCAGTATTTTATCCTTAGGACCACAAAGTTCTAAGGATAAAAAAAAGTTACAAGAGAGTAAGGCAACCGCGCAGGATCCATGTGCAGAGACGCTGTTCTGCTGCAGTTTGGCATTGCAGACATAAAGCAAAAAATGTAGATCCTAGTGCTTAGAGTCAACATCTACCAGGAAGATACTTTTCCCACTTTATTGTCCCCTCACTGGTGTAAGACTCTGTTTGTCTCTCTTGGCAGATTAAGTGAAGCACATGGGACAGCTGTGAAAGTCATCAGGAGAATGCAGTATTTTGTAGCCAGAAGAAAGTTTCAGGTAAGCAGCACCATTAACCATGACATGAGCCTGCAGTGTGCCCAGGCAGCCAAGAGGGCCAATGGCATCCTGGCCTGCATCAGGAACAGTGTGGCCAGCAGGAGCAGGGAGGTCATTCTGCCCCTGTACACTGCACTGGTTAGGCCACACCTTGAGTCCTGTGTCCAGTTCTGGGCTCCTCAGTTTAGGAAGGATGTTGACTTGCTGGAACGTGTCCAGAGAAGGGCAACAAAGTTGGTGAGGGGTTTGGAACACAAGCCCTATGAGGAGAGGCTGAGGGAGCTGGGGTTGCTTAGCCTGGAGAAGAGGAGACTCAGGGGTGACCTTCTTGCTCTCTACAACTCCCTGAAGGGAGGTTGTAGACAGGCAGAGGTTGGTCTCTTCTCCCAGGCAGCCAGCAGCAGAACAAGAGGACACAGTCTCAAGCTGCACCAGGGGAGGTTTAGGCTGGAGGTTAGGAAGAAGTTCTATACAGAGAGAGTGATTGCCCATTGGAATGGGCTGCCCGGGGAGGTGGTGGAGTCACCATCATTGGAGGTGTTCAGGAGGAGACTTGATGGGGTGCTTGGTGCCATGATCTAGTTGTTTAGGTGGGTTGGATTGGTTGATGGGTTGGACGCGATGATCTTGAAGGTCTCCTCCAACCTGGTTTATTGTATTATTGTATTATTGCATCGTATGACAACAGCTCCTGAGCTTAATCATAGGATGCTAGAAGTGCTCTGGAAGGGACCTGCTCTTTGTGCATGAGGCTGGAGTCAGTCAAAGGCACTGTTTAGGCTCTCAGTCTCATACTGGCCTTACGTGGAGGTTTCCATCCTGTGGGCAGAACTCTGAACAGTCCATGGAGATGTGAAACCTTCTGAGTCTGTGCAGTCAACATGGTTCTGTCTCACTGTTTTACTGCATTGGGTTTGTTTGGGTTCTGTTTTTTTGTTTGTTTTACCATACAGATCTGGGTGGGATTAGAAGGGGTGTGGTGAGCAGGACAAGAGGTCCTCCTGCCTGCTCTACTCTGCCTTGGTGAGGCTGAATCTGAAATATTGTCTCCGGTTCTGGGCCCCTCAATTCAAGAAGGACCTTAGGGAACTGCTTGAAAGAGTCCAGCCCAAAGCCACAAAGCTGCTGAAGGCAGTGGAACATCTCCCTGCGAGGACAGGCTGAGGGAGCTGGGGCTCTTGAGCTTGGAGCAGAGGAGCCTGAGGGGTGCCCTCCTTCCTGGTGATAAAGATGTGCAGGGCAGTGTGGGGAGGATGGAGCCAGGCTCTGCTCAGGGATGTCCAAGGACAGGACAAGGGGCACTGGGGGCAAGCTGGAGCAGACGAGGTGCCACAGGAACAGAAGGGAAAACTTTTTCCCTGTGAGGGTGCCAGAGCCCTGGAGCAGGCTGCCCAGAGAGGTTGTGGAGTCTCCTTCTCTGGAGCCATTGCAAACCCTCCTGGATGTGTTCCTGTGTGACCTGCCCTGGGTGCTGCTGCCCTGGCAGGGGGCTTGGACTGGATGCTCTCTGGGGGTCCCTTCCAACACCTAACATTCTGTGACTCTGTTGGAGTGTCTGCTCAGACACCATTATTGGTGGTTTGTGCTGACCATCTATCGACTCGTTAGAGAATGTTCAGCTCCAAGTGTGCTGTGCATGGCTGACAGGTCAACAGACCTGACAGATGAATTCTCTGCTGTGTAAAGTTGCTTTCACATTTGTGGCCTACACTTCCAAATTTGCTCCCCAGAAAGTCCCAGAGAGGCCATATTCTGGAGCATCCTGGAGCATCTGCCCTCTGGAAATTTGTGTCTTTGTGAAGTCTTTAATGGAATTTCTCAGGCAGGTTACAGAGTGCTCAAACCACGTGTGCTGCTTTGGAAAAATCTAACTTCTTCTATTATGACAAAACTAGTTTGGAATGTGATTCTGTTTTCATCATTCTCATCAGTCCTGTGCCAGTGATGCTATGGCAATGAATAATTAACTTCTGGCCTGATTTTCAAAGACCCTGCAAATTCCATCTAGAGGTCCAGGCTTTCTTTGTTCAAAGGGTCTGCTGCCAGAGAGGGACTTTTCCTAAAGATGTCTAGAGACAGGACAAGGGAGAATGTTTTGAAGCTGAGGGAGAGCAGGGTTAGACTGAATCTGAGGAAAAAGTTCTTCAGTAAGAGGGTGGTGAATCTGGAATAGGCTTCCCAGGGAAGCCGTGGCTGCCTCCTGCCTGGAGGTGTTGAAGGCCAGGTTGGATGAGGCCTTGAGCAGCTGAGTGTAGTTGAGAGGTGTCCCTGCCCCTGGTAGGGAGGTTGGAGGGGATGAGCTCTGAGGTCCCTTCCAACCTGAGCCATTCTATGACTCTGTAATGATTCTAATGTTATTTCAAGTTTCATAGTAAAGCTCTGGAAACACTGAATGTAGAAAATTGAAGCCAAATGGCCAGGATTTGGGATTATGGACAGAATGGACAGAATGAAAGCTAAAGTAGTTATGTTCTACATTTATCAAACTTCTCTGGAAGCCCATTACCTCCCACCTTAACTTGTATTGTGCTAACATTGCCCTATAAAAACATGACAGGAGATAGTGGCAAAGTTTGGCAGGACATATGGTGCTCACATTTAAAGATTTGTAGGAAAAGAGGAGAGAAAAACAGTGAAAGGTCTTTAGAGAGGATTCAGGCAGCCTGCACTAAACTGTATTTTGCAGCCATGGGAGTCAGAACTGATGATAAAAGGGATACCAGACAGAGAAATTCTTTGGAGGAGGAGAAGAAATTTCACTTGGAATGAGCAGAATTAATTATGCACATAGTAGCCCACGGGGGAGAGGCAGAGAAAAATCCCCAACCTCTCTAGGCTGTGCACCACGCAGCGTTTAAATAGAGAGTGTCCAAAGGACAGGACAGAGGATTTAGCCAAACTGCTCTCAAAGCACCCCTGCTAGGCCATCTAAAGACTGATGCTGGCACTGCTTCTCTGGTTGAAGACAATAGGCTGCTTTCCTGGCCAGAAATAGCGATGCGTCAGCGTCTGCGAAACGTGAAGCTGGGGAAGGCAATAAACTGAAAGCTGAAACCTGCCTCCCCCGCAGAGCATCTCACAAATGCACGCTCACAGAGCCAGGAACTCCTCTGACAGTAATAACCCAGGTAAATGCTGATGGCATTTGGTCAGAAGAGCTTTTTTTTTCATTTTGCTGCTTCATTCACTTCTCAGGATCTGTTTCCATTCCAGCTCCACGCTTTCATTTGCAATTTCTAGGATCCCGTGGATGCCTTCCAAGCATGACTGCGGCACATGCTGTAGGTGCTCAATCCATGTGTGCAGTGGTGCATGCTAATGACTCTGGCTGGAGCTGTGGCAGAGTGGAAACAGACAACAACATGACTGAGCTGTTTTCAGCATTTTCACGTTCCTAGATTTGCAGTTTACCTTCCTTTTAGTTTTCCTCTTTTCTTGAGCCAGAGCCAAAAAGGAGCCATCTCACCCCACATTTCTCATAGGCTGTGGTGTGGCTCTGCAAAAAGCTGGTGTTGTAAAAAGGACACAATTTCCCTTGGTGCCACCACACACATTAATTTCACTTGATAAGTTGTTACTGAGCTGCACTTCCCATCAGCACATCCCTTGATGCAGATTCTCTGCCCTGGTTTCAAAGCTCTGCCTTAGCAGTTAGAGCAAGAAAGCAGAGTTTGGCAGAAGCATCTAGATTCTCATCAGAATGGCAGGAAAGCTGGGCAGGTGGCAGGGGTGTGGCTCTCCTGCATTTTTTTATCTGTCCTTTTTTATTAATTTGAATTGCACCCTATTTATCTGACCCTCTAAATATCATTACAGCAAAGATGCCCAAATTAAAACCTGCATGCAGGAGTATTCAGGCTTATGCAAAGCATCTGCCCTAACCAGTTAGTTAAGCAAAGACATTCCTGTCACCAGGCATCTTTAGTCTGTAGAGGTATTGGATTCTGGGTCTAAATGTTATGAGCTGTGCTTATCTCTGTAGTTCAGTCCCCTGACATTGTGATTAACATGGGTCTGGAATGAGCCAAGAGATAGTGCACATGATAGTCTTAGATGCATTACATAATTTGGGCTCAGATAAATCACACAGCTTGGGCTTAAATAAGTCATGTATCTTGCCTTTAGATAAATCATCTATCTTGGTTTTAAAATAAGACATCTATCTTGGTTTAAAATAAGTAATCTATCTTGGGTTTAAATGAATCATATCTCTTGGCTGTAGATAAATCAGATGTCTTGGGTTTGTGGTTTTTAAATACTCTGCAACAGCCTGATAGTTTGCACAGTATGAAGGAACATGACTCCAGCTGACAGTAATGGGAGTCATTTGGCTTCATCTCTACAACAGATATGCACTCCTACAATCACAGAGTCACACAGTGCCAGGGGTTGGAAGGGACCTCCAGAGATCAGCCAGTCCAACCCACCCTGCCGGAGCAGGAGCACCCAGGGCAGGTCAGACAGGAACACATCCAGCTGGGTTTGCAATGTCTCCAGAGAAGGAGACTCCACAACCTCTCTGGGCAGCCTGCTCCAGGGCTCTGGCACCCTCACCATAAAGAAGTGTCTCTTGTGTTGAGGTTGAACCTCCTGTGTTCAAGCTTGTGCCTGCTGTTCCTTGTCTGATCCCTGGGCACCACCACAAAGCATCTGGCACCTTCACCTTGACACCCACCCCTCAGATGCCCACATATTTCTTTTATTCGTTGCACCAACTATTGTGAAATGAGCAGTAAATAACCTGTGGAAGGTCAAACCAGAGAGCAGGGCTGTCCGAAGCCTAGCTGAAGCCTACCTGGCACTTACCTTCCCTCTCCTGGGTGATTCCTTCTGCAGCAAGCTCGCAAGCCCTGCGACGTGCGCGATGTCATCGAGCAGTACTCCCAGGGACACCTCAACATGATGCTCCGGGTGAAAGAGCTTCAGAGAAGGTAGGGCCCTGTCTGTCTACTGCAGGAGAGAGAGGTTCGTTTCTCTGGTGCCGGGCGGCTTTGGGAAAGATTTGTTCTTAATGAACAGTAATTGTCCAAAATTGCAAGCACAACAGGGAGCACAATATCCAGAGGGTTTAACTGGGAGTCGGTTTTAACCCTTCAGATGACCAAGTTTACAATTATCCTTTATTCTCCTCCCCTCCTCCTCCTCCAAGTGACAATGAAAGAAATGAAGGCGCATGCTGTGTGAAGTTTCTCTTGTGAGGTGGGCTTCTCTGCGCTCTCCTTATGAAAAAGAAACTTCTCAATGATTTACTTCCCTGTCCCCTCTCTGGGGATCACCACAACTGAGAGCAGTCTGGTCCGTTTGTGCTCCCTCTTTTATGGGGGATTCTCCCCTTCCCACGTTCCTCCCTGCACAGGCTTCCTCCAGGTTTGGGGGTAGCAGATGAAACATTTTGCCACAAACCTTCTGTTTCAGCACAGAGTGCTCTTCTCTTTGCAAATTAATACTGCGGGCTGGGACAGCAGAATGAACTCCTCTGGTCCTCAAATGAAACAAAAACCAAAACAAAACCTCCTGGAATCTCCTGTGTCAACATTGTAGATATTAACTCCACCTGCATGGTGTGCAAGGAAGGTTTCCAAACATTGCTATGAAGCCATTCTGTTTGCAGAGGCTTTGTTATTAGATTGAAGTGCCACAGAAGAGCTGTATTTTAGTTACAACATGAAAGTCTCAGAGACAAAATGTTAGTGCTTATGAAAATAATAATCATAGTATGGTTTGGGTTTGCAAAAAAAAAAAACCCAAACCCACCAAAGAGCTAAACTGCTCACTGCAAAGTCCTCCTAGGCTCCTGGTTTGAGTTCCTTTGCTTTAGCTTTAGAGCCACCGTAAATTCTCATGTAAATTGTGCTGCTCTGTTTTCCTAGCAAGAGAATTTAAGTTGCTTGGTAATTGCACTGCTGGTAATTCTCTGTTTGCTTTTCAGACTGGACCATTCCTTGGGAAAGCCAGGCCTGTTCCTTTCAGGTACAGTGAAAACTTATTAAATCCATACCTTTGTGAAAATACCCACAGCCTGCTGAAGCTGCATCTAGAATGTTTATGTCCAGTTCTGGGCTGCTCAGCTCAAGAGGGACCTCATGGAACTGCTTGGGAGAGTGCAGCACACAGCCACAAAGCTGCTAGAGGCAGTGGAACATCACCATGTGAGGACAGGCTGAGGGAGCTGGGGCTCTTGAGCTTGGAGCAGAGGAGCCTGAGGGGTGCTCTCATTCCTGGTGATAAAGATGTGCAGGGCAGTGTGGGGAGGATGGAGCCAGGCTCTGCTCAGGGATGTCCAAGGACAGGACAAGGGGCACTGGGGGCAAGCTGGAGCAGAGGAGGTGCCATGAGAATAGAAGGGAAAACTTTTTCCCTGTGAGGGTGCCAGAGCCCTGGAGCAGGCTGCCCAGAGAGGTTGTGGAGTCTCCTTCTCTGGAGACATTGCAAACCCACCTGGATATGTTCCTGTGTGACCTGCCCTGGGTGCTGCTACCCTGGCAGGGGGCTTGGACTGGATGCTCTCTGTGGGTCCCTTCCAACCCCTAACACTCTGTGGTTCCATGTGATTCTGTGATCCTAATCCAGCCAATCATGCCTGAATACATCATCCTGTGAATACGCCCCAAAATGCTTGTGGAAAGATGAAATCCTTGCATTCAGGTGGTGGCAGAGCAAATGGAAGCAGAGAGTTGATGTCAAAAATGTGTGAGTGCAGAAGGGGTTAGAAATGCAGTGCTGCAAGCTTTTCCACAGGACTGTTCTTTCTGAGTCCTTTGCACTGGGCTTAGAAGATCTGGTGGTTCTACCTAAAGGACTTCTTCATTTCTGAACAGCCTGTGGATTTCAGCTTCGTAAAGCTCAGAGGAAGATCAAGGGTATTCCAGTACCTCAAGGGGGCTACAGGAAGGCTGCGGAGGGACTGTTTGCAAAGGCCTGCAGGGACAGGCTGAGGGAGAATGGTTTGAAGTTAGAGCAGATTTAGATTGGATGTGAGGAACAAGTTCTGCACCATGAGGGTGGTGGAACACTGCAGCAGGGAGGTAGCTGAGGCCCCAACCTTGGAGATATTCTAGGTGAAGCTGGACAAGGCTCTGAGCATCCTGATCTAGTGGGGGATGTCCCTGCTGTCTGCAGGGACCTTTGGAGGTCCCTTCCAACCCAAACCATTCTATGATTCTGTGGTACCTCAGACACTGTGTTCATGTCCACAGACCACCCCTAACCAAGGACCAGGTTGCCCTTTAGCCTGCAGTCTTGTCAGTTAGACAAGCCCATTCCTTTCTCGCCAGCCTCCCCTCTTTCACTCTGCACCCCGTGGACAAGTTCTTTATTGCTGTGTTCGTGCTGTTTATCCTCCCCTCTTATTAGCAGCTTCTCTTTCTGGTTTTTTTTTTTTTTTTTGGTGGTGTTTTTTTTTCTTCAAATACTGTAAATAAAACTCTTAGCTTATGACACAGCCAGTGAATGTCCTATTTTTATTATTCTTTATTTAGAAAAAGGGACAGACAAAGGATACTGCACTGTAGGAGCCAGACTGATCCGGCTGGAGGATAAGGTAAGTGCCTGAAAGCCTTTTTTCCCTCCTGTGTAATGGTATCTGATCTACAGCCGTGCCAGATAATATCTTGGCATGATTTACTTTAGAATTACAGGGCACCATAATAAAGAATAATATCCTCATTTTTGCAAGGGGCTTGATGAAGTGTCCTGTGGCTGTTGTTCAGAATTAACCCTTTACCTGCCATCTGGGTGTGATTCTTGGGTTTTGAAGGGATTACTTTCGCGTTGGAGCCAAATCCCACAGCCTGTGCACAAGGTCTGGCAACTGACAAGGTGTTTGTCACGCTGGCATTACTGAGTGAAACTGAAAAAGGAGTAGCCAGGAGGCTTTGTAAATAGCTACAGCTGATACATCCACTAATGATTGTGAGGTTCTTTACTGCTTTTTTTTTTTCTCCTGTGCAGTCATCTTTGCCTTGATTCTGCCCCTCCTCCCCTGTCTTCTCTCCAAAAATATGTCCATCTTTGTAACTATTTAGACTTACTCAGAAGTATGTCCAAGGGCCAAAGCTCAGTAAGGGTCTATTGGTTTACACCTCTTCCAAACATCCTCAAGAGCTTTTCTCAGTTACAAGCTTGCTTAAACCTAGGAACCTGTTTTTTGGTCATTTCTGTTACCTACCCCTAAAAGCTGGTGTCCCTAGAGCAGTGATGCCTTCTGTGGGCAGCAGCATGGCAGCAGCTTTGGTATGTGGTAGGATGTAACAGCTGAGACAAAAGCCTGTTTGAGTTTAACATATTCATTGCCCCTTTCATCCTTGTCTTACTCAAATTTTCATGCAAATTTTGTTTTCACTTTTTTCTGGGGAAGTGAGGCAAGGAGGAAGCAGAAAGGAAGCTTTTGATTGTTCTTCAGAACGGTGCCCCTTGCCAAAAGACAGAAATTGAAATGAAACCAATACAATTCCTCCCTCTCTTGCCTCATATCTGATGACCATTGCTAGGACAACACTGGAAACAGGTGACCCCGTGATGGCACAGGGCAGATTTTGGCTGGCTTTTAACATTCCTGGACAGTGTCAGAGAATCAACTTCATAGATAAATACAAATCATGAGAGAGAACTTTTCATGTGGATTGTCCATTCAACAAAGTGAAAATGCCTTTTGTTTTGAGTTCCTTAATTCACCTAAGAGCAGACCTGCTCCTGCCTGGCCTCTGTACATGCTTTAGATTCACACCACTACTGCATTCAGATTTCTTGAAGGTGCAGGTACAGAGAAAGCCACAGTGCAGACTTGAAAGGTTAGTAATGAAAGTATGTCTGATAAGAGTTAGGTTACTGTGGGTGAGAAATGTTGCTAGTCTTCTAAATGCTTCTAGAAGCAGTTGTTCACGAATCACAGAATGGTTTGGGTTGGAAGGGACCTCCAAAGCTCATCCAGTCCAACCCCCCTGCATGCAGCAGGGACACCAGGTTGCTCAGAGCCTTGTCCAGCCTCACCTTGAACAGCTCCAGGGAAGGGGTCTCAACTACCTCCCTGGATGACCTATTGCAGTGTTCCAGCTCCCTCATGGTAAAGAACTTGTTCTTCACATCCAGTCGAAATCTGTTTTGCTCTCATTTCAAACCATTGCCCCTTGTCCTGTCCCTGCAGGCCTCTGCAAACAGTCCCTCTGCAGGCTTCTTGTAGCCTCTGTCAGGTACTGGCAGGCTGCTCTCAGGGTTCCCTGAAGTCTTCTCTTCTCCGAGCTAAACAACCACAGCTCCCTCAGCCTGTCCTCATAGCAGAGCTATTCCAGATCATTTTGGTGGCCTCCTCTGGACCTGCTCCATCAAGTCCATGGTCTTTGTGTCCAGAGCTGGACACAGCACTGCAGGTGAGGTGTCAGCAGAGCAGAGGGGCAGGATCCCCTCTCTCCATCTGCTGCTCTTGATGCAGCCCAGGATGTGCCTGACCATCCGTGCTGCAAGCTCCCACTGCTGACTTCATGGTCTCCTTACTCATCCATGTTTATGAAGCAGAGAGGTAGACAGTTGTTAGTGTGTCTGGCACTGGTTCAGCTTCAGCACATGTGCTGTGGATTTGATAGCTCTTTATTTCAAAGCTTTCCTTAGAGTCCTGCCCAGGTCATGTGGTGTGAGCAGAGCGAGGTGCCAGTGGGTGCAGTTAAGTGCTGCAGTCACTGCTCTCTGATGCAGATGGCTGCCTATGCTCTGCCTTTCCAGCTTAAACCTGCTGCAAAATGGAACTCCAGCTGATTCACAAAGCTTATCTTTGCATCAGTGCTGCCTCACTGCCAGTACTCAGAGGGGATGAAGCCACACAATTTCCTCTTGCCATGTTCTGTCTGTTGTAAGCCACATGGTACCCAGTCTGTAGCAGGATTTCATGATGACATTCTCAGGACAACAGTCATGCAGGTTAAAAAACCCCTGATGGTATGGGGCCATCTTATATAGATCTAAATACAGTTGGCACAAGCTCAAATCATTGAGTGTGGGCAAGTCTCAGCTGCTGTTTTGTCTGAAGAATCAAAGCATGGTGCTTTAGCTGCCTGAATGCTGTGTGGGAACTGGTGATTCCTATCTCCTATTGTTTTGGAGAAAACAAACATAACAGGAGCAAAATATGTCAAAGGGTTCTCCTAAGATGACTGTATAAAAACATTCAGTCATTGCAGCTTCTTTTTGTTCTCAGGATCACAGGATGTTAGGGGTTGCCAGGGACTTCCAAAGATCATCAAGTCCACCCCCTCCTGCCAGAGCAGGACCATAGAATCTAGCACAGGCCACACAGGAACACACCCAGATAGATCTTGAAAGGCTCCAGAGAAGGAGACTCCACAACCTCTCTGGGCAGCCTGGTCCAGCGCTCTGTGACCCTCACAGTGAAGAAGTTCCTCCTCATGTTGAGGTGGAACCTCCTGTGCTGGAGTTTCTATCCACTGCCCCTTCTCCTATTGTAGGGTGCAAGTGAGCAGAGCCTGTCCCCTCCCTCTTGACCCCCAGCCCTCAGATATTTAGAAACATTTATTAAATCCCCTCTCAGTCTTCTCCAAACTATACAGCCCCAGGTCTCTCAGCCTCTCCTCATAAGGCATTGCTCCAGTCCCTTCATCATCCTGGTAGCCCTCCATTGGACTCTCTCCAGCATGCCCCTGTCCCCCAGACCAAGCTAGAAATATGAAATAGAAGACCAGAGAGCAAGGGAACTCAGGGTGTTTGTTCTTTCAATACCAATGAACCTTCATCTGCATGTACAGGGCTCTGCTCTCCTACTCGTGCAAAGGAAGCAGTTGCAATGTACAAAAAGGGCAAACATCTGGTGTGTTGGTTTTGGTGGTGTGGGGTTGGGGTTGTTATTTTCTGTATTTGCATCTTTTGGGCACATCAGGCTAAAATACATATGTTTACATAGGGAAAACAAAGTGAAGCTTCCCAGATATCTCTGTTGTAATGGGACAATAGAAATGACCACATCCTGCTGTAAAACAGCTTCCCCTAAACTATTTTCCCATGCCTTCTGGGCTCTCCTGCTTTCACAGTCCCCTATGTAGTAGCTGCTCTCTGCCCAAATATGACACAATATTGGAGTCAGGAAGGACAAGCTGGGGTTGTCAGTAGGCTGACAAGCTGGGATTGACAGTAGGCTGTAACATGAGCCAGCAGCATGCCCAGGTGGCCAAGAAGGCCAATGGCATGCTGGCCTGGATCAGGAATAGTGTGGCCAGCAAGAGCAGGGAAGTCATTGTGCCCTGTACTCAGCACTGGTTAGGCCACACCTTGAGTCCTGCATCCAGTTCTGGGCCCCTCAGTTTAAGAAAGATGTTGAGATGCTGGAACGTGTCCAGAGAAGGGCAACAAAGCTGGGGAGGGGTCTGGAGCACAGCCCTGTGAGGAGAGGCTGAGGGAGCTGGGGTTGCTTAGCCTGGAGTGGAGGAGGCTCAGGGGAGACCTTATTGCTCTCTACAACTACCTGAAAGGAGGTCTGGTCTCTTCTCCCAGGCAACCAGTGCCAGAACAAGAGGACACAGTCTCAGGCTGTGCCAGGGGAGGTTTAGGCTGGATATTAGGAATAAGTTCTTCACAGAAAGAGAGATTTGCCATTGGTATGTGCTGCCCAGGGAGGTGGTGGAGTCACCATCCCTGGAAGTGTTTCAGAAAAGACTGAATGAGGCACTTGGTGCCATGGTTTAGTTGATTAGATGGTGTTGGGTGATAGGTTGGACTTGATGATCTCAAAGGTCTTTTTCAAGCTGGTTAGTTCTGTATTCTGGGTTCAACCTCTGAGGAGAATAAGTGAAGCAAGGGCATGTCTGACACCAGGCTCCAGCTGGTGGGGAAACAAACGATCTCTCCCTTGGAACTGGAAAACCTTTGGGATCTGCCTCTTCCTTCTGGAGAAATTATTTTGCCGTTCAGTCAGAGTGGTGGCAGCCTTGCAGCCGAGTGCCACACCTGATAAAAGGACAGATATTTGGGCAAAGGCCAGCTGCTGCAGGCTGGACAAAAACACAGCTTCGTGTGCTTAAAAATCTGTACCAAGGGGCTTCTGGTGCACCTCCAGCCCAGGCTGAGCTTTCCCACCAACATCTTGCACTTCATTTTGGTTTAGCTGCTTTTCCAAAAGGGAGGCAGAATGGAATTCACTTTAGAGCTGTGGGGTGTTTTGGATAAAGTCATAATTACTCTTTTTTATCAATGTAGAGAAAGAGAGAGAGAAGTGTCCATGGCTGATGGTTAAGATGCACTCCATTCCCTTGAGAGGTTTGCTGCTCTGTGAGTTTCAGTGTGGGATTTACTGTTGAGAAGGGCATAGGCACAGATTTCTGAAGTGGTTGCTTAGTGATAGATAAAAGCCTTGAGGCAAAAAACTGTTTCCAAGATTCAAAGATAGCAGCCTTCCATTCATGTGGCATGAGCAGCATTGTCTGCAGCCTCTCTGTTGTGCCCATTCCGGTTCCATGTGGAAGTTTAAGGTAAAGAGGCAGAGGGGAGAAGAGGCTTGTGTAGGACCAAGCACCCTGTGGGTCCAGCACGAAGCATGGATGACTTTGAGCACTGCAAAGCCAACTAAAAGGGCTAAAAAAGCATGGCTGCAGTTTCCAAACTGGCCTGGTTGTAGTTTCCAGACAACACACAAACCCTTCCTGGCAACCCCGTACTGGGTAAGGCTTTGCTCCTTTCCCTAGCCTGCCTGCACTGCCTAGCATAGCTTCACCCACTGTGCTTTTCAACCTGCTTTGCTCCCAGGAGGGTACCAAAAATCTGATTTTGTGGTGGCCAGAGGAATAAACCAGTGTGGTCCTTTGAGGGCCAATGGCATCCTGGCCTGCATCAGGAACAGTGTGGCCAGCAGGAGCAGGGAGGTCATTCTCCCCCTATACGCTGCACTGGTTAGGCCACACCTTGAGTCCTGTGTCCAGTTCTGGGCCCCTCAGTTTAGGAAGGATGTTGTCTTGCTGGAAGGTGTCCAGAGAAGGGCAATGAAGTTGGTGAGGGATTTGGAACACAAGCCCTATGAGGAGAGGCTGAGGGAGCTGGGGTTGCTTAGCCTGGAGAAGAGGAGGCTCAGGGGTGACCTTATTGCTCTCTACAGCTACCTGAAGGGAGGTTGTAGACAGGCAGAGGTTGGTCTCTTCTCCCAGGCAGCCAGCAGCAGAACAAGAGGACACAGTCTCAAGCTGTGCCAGGGGAGGTTTAGGCTGGAGGTTAGGAAGAAGTTCTAAACAGATAGAGTGATTGCCCATGGGAATGGGCTGCCTGAGGAGGTATCACAGTATCACAGTATCACAGTATTACCAAGGTTGGAAGAGACCTCGAAGATCATCGAGTCCAACCTGTCACCACAGACCCCATGACTAGACCATGGCACCAAGTGCCACATCCAGTCCCCTCTTGAACGCCTCCAGGGACGGCGACTCAACCACCTCCCTGGGCAGCACATTCCAATGTCAAATGACTCTCTTGGTGAAGAACTTTCTCCTCACCTCCAGCCTAAACTTCCCCTGGTGCAGCTTGAGACTCTGTCCCCTTGAGTGGTGGAGTCACCATCATTGGAGGTGTTCAGGAGGAGACTTGCTGGGGTGCTTGGTTGCATGGTTTAGTTGATTAAGTGGTGTTGGATTGGTTGATAGGTTGGACGTGATGATCTTGAAGGTCTCTTCCTACCTGGTCTATCCTATCCTATCCTATCCTATCCTATCCTATCCTATCCTATCCTATCCTATCCTATCCTATCCTATTCTATTCTTTTCATGACAGCCCTGAGATGCTCACAGAAGGAATGAGGTTTCTTTCCCAACATGTGATGTATGCCCCTTGCTTTAGTTCCGTGGCAGGGTTTCATCTGAAATTGTAGTGTGCAGCCATCGAGAGACTCTTCTGAAATGCATGAAGAGGAGACTGCTTCCAAGATGATGTTCTAGAGCTGGCCTTAGTTTCTCTTCAGCACTGGAAAGTAATGCTTCTTGCCGACGAGCTGAGCGTTCCTGCTGGCTTCTGCTTTGCAAAATCAGAAACACAGCTCCCGGTGTGCTGCGTCGAACTGCACAGCAACCTGTAAACCGAAACAGGAGAGAAAAGAATCTGCAAGTGAAAGGTTAGAAGAGGCAGCTGTGTTGTCTTGGAGGGGTGGGAAAAAAAGCAAGCTATTAAGTATTTTTATAATTAGATGGCAGCCTGCTTTATGTGGGATTTGCAGTTATTATTTACCTCCATATTACCATAACTCTTTCCATGCTCAGGGGCACCATGTGGTGATGCTGGCAGCCAAAAGCACCCATTTGGTAGCACTAAAAAAAAAGAAGGCAGGGGGCAGGGACACTAAAGAGAAAGCAGGGAAGCAAAGCAGAACCCTTCTGAGCCTGAGCAGTCTGAGTAATGCAAGCCAGGACAAAAGGCTTGTCCAACGTAAACAGTTGCAGAGGGTGGGTTGTGGTGGTGGTGGTCAGCTCTCTCTTTACCAATCTGAACACTCCTTTTAAAGTTGGTGGCTAACAAGATGGAATCAGAGCAGAGGGGCATTTCCCTAGCATCTCATTCCTGCTGGGTAACAATGGAGAGCTGGCTGGTAGTAAATCTGACTCCTGCTGTGATTACATCAGGAGTCATTAAATAGTAAATTATTTATCATGGCAGTGCCTGCAAGCAGCACCATAGTGAAAACCCTGCCAGAATTTCCCTCATAAACCCCTAATTTGTGGGTGGGGTGATGGACAGAAATGAACTACATTGAATTAAAAAGAAAAAAAATAGGGGAAAAGCTGAAAAAATTGGTGCACAGTGAGCTGGTGGCAAAATGAGTCTGCTGCATTTTGGGGGTTTCAAGAATAAGTCTGAAATAAACCAAACAAATGCATTTGTCAACAAAAAACCTGCTTTGGCACTGAGGTGTTTGTGGGCTGTTGCCCCCAGCTCCTTAAGGACTGAGGCATTCCATAGCATCAGACTTCTCAGAAGGCTTTTTGGAAATAGGCATTTGGGTGGATTTTCATAGGTACTAAACCAGGCTGATAGCTCTGTAAAGCAGCTGATCCAGCTGCACTGCCATTTCCTCTTGTAAACAGAAAATGCATTTCACAGAATCACAGAATCATGAAGCTTTCAAAACACCTGTAAGATCATCCAGTCCAACCATAACCCAGCTCCCAAGAGCACTGAACCTAAGGCACATTGAACCTTGAACACCTCCCAGTGGTGACTCCACCACTTCCCTGGGCAGCCTGTTCCCACCCCTCACCACTCTCTCACTCAAGTTTTTTCTCATGTCCAACCTAGCCCTCCCCTGGCACAACTCAAACCCATTTCCTCTTATCCTGTTGCTGGTTCCTTGGGAGAAGAGACCAACACCAGCCTCACTCCAACCTCCTTTCAGGCAGCTGTAGAGAGCAATGAGGTCTCCCCTCAGCCTTCTCTTCTCCAGACTGAGCAACCCCATCTCCCTCAGCCTCTCCTTGTATGACACCCTCCAAACCCCTCTATAGCCTCATGTCTCTTCTCTGGACACCCTCTAGCCCCTCAATGTTTTTCCTGTCCTGTGGTACCTAGAACTAAACCCAGTGCTCAGGCTGTGGCCTCACCAAGGCCCAGTACAGGGGCACCATCAATTCTGAAGCATATCTGAAAGAATCCTGCCTGAATTCCTCCCTCCTAGTTCATGTTATGTAGCCTTATCATGTGTGGTACGTGGTAGCACTCTCCTGTCATGAAGGTTGTCCACCACTTTCCACTCTGGAGCTCTGTTTTACCCCCTTACATCTTTGCCAAACTCCAGCCATCTGGGCTGCAATTCTCCTAGGCAGATATCTGCCTCAGGCTGAGTTTCGTTTGAAGATGGATGTGTCAGTGTGGGTCACCCCCCACTGGTTATCACAGTAACCTGGCCCACTGTAAGGATTCTCTCACAAGAAGTAAAGATTAAAATGTTGATGGAAAACATCTGAGCTTCTTTTAAATTAGAGCAGGAAAATTGGACAGCAATGGAATATTATCTGCCAGTCTTGAAACCCAGAGGCTTGATCCAGACTCAGTGAACTCAGCAGGAGGCTTTCCCCTGGCTCAGGCCCTGGTGTTTGATGGGTGATGGAGCAGAGTTTGGCAGAGGGAATGTTTATCAGGACACAATTCACTGCCATAAATCAGATATTCAATAATTCCAAAGTCCAAGAGCTGAGCATGCAGATGGCAGTGGCTGCTCCCCACTGAGTGGCTGCTCCCCACTGACTGCACTGCCTCTTGAGTGGGATCCATCCCAAATAGCTTGAGCTCATTTGTAGCAGTGTCAAGGATTGCTGTAACGAGGCAATTGCTGCAATTTGGTTGCTTTTCTACTCTCTGTTGGCTGAAACTCTTTGATGGAACCAAAACCACCCAGCAAAGGCTGGCCATGACACCTTGGAACATACTGGTGTGACTGGAGGCAGGGGCTCACAGCCAAATGCTGCATAGCAGCCTGAAATCAGTTTCCAGCTACCTTAGCTTTGGTAAGAAGCAAGGAGAGTGGCTTGCAGAAGGTGTAGTACTCCACTAATCACAGAATCACAGAATGTGAGGGGTTGGAAGGGACCTCCAGAGAGCATCCAGTCCAACTCCTCTGCCAGGGCAGGATCACACAGGGCAGGTCACACAGGAGCACATCAAGGAGGGGTTGCAGTGTCTCCAGAGAAGGTGAGAAAGAGGCTTATTTATATTGCTACACACTGCCCAAGTGAGGCAGCAAGGCAGCTGAAAGTCCAAGGAAATGCTCAGAACTAGAGTACCCTGAGCTCTGCCACTGCAAGTGCATTGTCAGCTGTCCTGCAGATGGAAAGGTTCCTGTGAGTGCAGGCATCTGGCAAGCAGCAGACACTGCCATGCCAACATACCCTAGGAGGCAGCAGCAGTCCACGTTCTTCCACAGCAGCTCCGAGCAGCAACCCTCTGCAGATGTCCTGCTCTGCCATCAGCTGCCTCTTAATGGTAGGTTTCTTGCTGACATTCAAAGTGCTTAGCAGGTACAACCTGCTCATGCTTTGCACACTTTTGTCACCCTATGTGTCTGAATGGGCACCATGCAAAGAGCACCAAGATCTTGGTGCAGTGGTCACTTGCACAGAACCACAGAATGCTAGGGGTGGAAGGGACCTCCAGAGAGCATCCAGTCCAAGCCCCCTGCCAGGGCAGCAGCACCCAGAGCAGGTCACACAGGAACACGTCCAGGAGGGTTTGCAATGTCTCCAGAGGAGGAGACTCCACAGCCTCTCTGGGCAGCCTGCTCCAGGGCTCTGGCACCCTCACAGGGAAAAAAATTTCCCTTCTGTTCCTGTGGCACCTCCTCTGCTCCAGCTTGCCCCCAGTGCCCCTTGTCCTATCATTGGACATCCTTGGGCAGAGCATTGCTCCATCCTCCCCACACTGCCCTGCACATCTTTATCACCAGGAATGAGGGCACCCCTCAGGCTCCTCTGCTCCAAGCTCAAGAGCCCCAGCTCCCTCAGCCTGTCCTCAGAGGGAGATGTTCCACTGCCTTCATCATCTCTGTGGCTCTGTGCTGGACTCTTTCGAGCAGTTACCTGAGGTCCTTTTTGACTTGAGGGATGTAGTAGTAGTAGTAGTTCTACTATATAACTGGATCCAGTATTTGTAATCAAACAGAAGAAACAGGTGATTTATCTGTTCTTGTTTCAAACATGTAGTACCAGAGAAGGAATATGGTTCTTGATGAGTACCCAGAGCCTGAAGCACAGCAGTCTTGTCCTTGCACCACCACACATACCTGACATTAATCTGGGCAAGCCAGTTAGAAACCATTGTTTGAAGGGCAGGACTGCATCCAAAGAGCATAAAGCCAAATACCTAAGCTCCCATGGAAGTGGAATATCCATCTTCAGAAGTGAAGGACTAGATAGGCAGGACCACAGGAGTGCCCTGAGGGTGTGCATTTCTGAGCTTTCCCTTAACTGTCCTGTCCCTTCACCCTCCTCAAAACAGTGGGCAACTGCCACAGCATAGCAGCACGTGTGCAGGGTGGGGGCAGACAGCTGTGAGGCTGGGGAGATGGCTGGAAGATGAAGCCCAGGCTTGGGAAACAGTGGTTTGGCAAAGGAGAAGGATGGAGGATAAACTTGGAATCACTCTTCCTGGAGGTAGAATCTGCAAACAAACCAGATTTTTTTTCAGACATTTGGAGCCTGACCTCCAAATCATGCTTCAGGTGGGATCTTGCTTGAACTGGGTGCTGAAGCCTTGCCTGGCTCTACCTCAGTAAGCAGTGTTAGGGTGCACTGTATCTGGTACCTGGCTGGGCAGCTGTACCAAAGGCTGTGCCTGTGGATGGCTCTGGTGGAGATTTTGTATTTTTATCTCCATTGTATTTTATCTCCATTGACTTTTCCTCCTGAGTCTCTTTTAGATTTTATCCATTTTGCAGAGCCTAGAGAGCACTTCCAGCACTAAGTGAATACTGGATGTATTGTTATGATTTCTGACTGGAGCTTTCCCCAGCTGCTGTCACCTTTCCTCCTGAACTCACTGTCCAGAGGGAAAGAACCATGAATCAAACCAGTGCTTCTGATGGTGACAGCAACATTTCTTTCCAACCCAAGCTCCGTGGTAACTCTTAACTGTGGAGTCACTTGCAAGTGGGTCAGATCCTAGAGTCCCAGTGAAATTTTACCCTGTGTGGCATAACAAATGCAGACTTCATCATCATCCTAGAATGGCTCAGGTTCAGAGGGACCTCAGAGATGATCTACTCTAACCTCCCCAACCTTGGGCAGGGACACCTCTCAACTAGGATCAGATGCTCAAGGACTCATCCAACCTAGCCTTCAACATCCCCAGGCAGAAGGCAGCCACAGCCTCCTGAGCAGCCTGTTCCAGAGTCTCACCACCCTGGCACTGAAGAACTTCTTCCTCAGATGCAGTCTAACCCTGCTCTCCCTCAGCTTCAAACCATTGCCCCTTGTCCAGTCTCTAGACACCCTCAGGAAAAGTCCCTCTCCATCAGAAGTTCTCTCCATCAAAAGTCCCTCTCCAGACTTCTGGTCCTGTGGCAAAATATCTGCTTGGGGGTATGATACTGAATGATGACAGGAACTACTCTAAAGCTAACACAACTTCAGTCTGTAGGGATTCCAGTATTCCCTGTGCTGCTCTATGATTTCCTTCCTTGGCATGTGAGGCACAAATGAACTGCTTGTATTTGGAAGGGCATTTTTCATCCCCAAAATAGCTGTTCTGTGTTTACTTAATTTGGCTGGGCAGGCTGAGCATAGCCCAAGCTGAGGGCAGCAGTGGTTATGTCATTCAGCAGAAAACTCCCTTGAGTGAGCAGAGTCCCTTTTAGGTTTTGCTTTTCTTTTTCCTCCATCTCCCCTTCTCCACCAAGGCTACACACACAGAAGAGCAGTGAGGCTGAGGAGAGGTTGAGTGAGAAGCAGCTGAGGGAGTTGGGGTTGCTCAGTCTGGAGAAGAGAAGGCTTGAGGAGAGATCTCACTGCTCTCTACACCTGCCTGTGGGGAGGCTGGAGTGAAGCTGGTGTTGGTCACTTTTCCCAAGTAACCAGCATCTGGATGAGAGGAAATGGGTTTGAGTTGTGCCAGGGGAGGGTTAGGTTGGACATGAGGAAAAACTTCTTGAGTGAGTGAGAGAGTGGTGAGGGGTTGGAACAGGCTGCCCAGGGAGGTGGTGGAGTCACCATCCCTGGAGGCGTTCAAGAAGCCGTAGATGTGGTGCTTCAGGACATGGTTCAGTGGTCTTGGGAGCTGGGTTATGGTTGAACTGGATGATCTTAGAGGTCTTTTCCAGCCTTCATGATTCTATGGTTCTGTGATTCTATGATTCTTTGCTTCTGTGATCCTATGATTCTTTGATTCTGTGATTCTGTGGTTCTTTGGTTCTAATGGTTCTGTGACACTATGATTCTGTGATTCTGTGGTTCTTTGGTTCTAATGGTTCTGTGATTCTATGATGCAGAGGGAGGTCCCAAAACAGAAGTAAGCTGTAACCAGAGAAGTTCATATTTTGAAATGACACACACACCACCCCCCCCCAAGCCTCTGTATACTCATTAGAATTTCTTGTTGCTGAGGTCATTGATGTCAGGGCAGGAAATGTACTAAATAGCAAAGGACAGCAAAATGGAGACACTGTAGAACACGCCAGCAGGTCTGGCACAGAGATTCCTGCCTTGATATGCCCCCAGTGCCAGCTATGGATCCCACAAGTGCCCACGTTCTGTCTGTGTGTAACACCTCCTCTGCATGTAACACCCCTGAGAGCAGCAGCTTCACCAGTGGGAACAGACTTCTGTGGTCTGATTTATACAGCAGAGAGGTTTCCTTAGAATGAGTCCTTGTAGAGGAATGCAGAGCCATGGCAAAGCTGTTAAAATGTCATGATTATATTGATTTCATATTTAAAGGGATCATTCCCTTTAAGGTATGGCTCAGAAATTACACTGCTCATTCATGATTTGATTTTTTTTTCCTTCATGTATAATTGGCTGCCTCCAAAAATGTCACAGTAGGGGGATGGGGAAGTTCATTTTGCTTGGCACTGTTTCCTGTTGCTATTCCTGTGTTCATTTGGCTTGGCTCAGGCAGGGAAATGCTGCAGTCTGAAATAGCTTTTTCTCTGTTGACATGAGCATGGAATGAGAGGGAGCAGGCAGAGTGCAGCAAGCTGGACTCAGCAGTGAGGGAAATGGATCCTCTATGGCACCTTCTCATCTCTTAGCCTGCAGCTGTGGTTCTGCTTCATTTCTTCATTTTAATGGCACAGCACAAAGGTGTGAAGGATGCTAGGCAGTAAGGTATGAATAGTGAGAGGAGGAGGAGAGAGTAAGAAGACTGGAGTCCTAGAATGACTCAGGTTCGAAGGGACCTCAGAGATATCTCCTCCAACCTCCCCACCATGCCCAGGGACACCTCTCAACCAGACTCACTTGATCAAGGCCTCATCCAACCTGGCCTTCAACATCCCCAGGCAGGAGGCAGCCACAGCCTGCCTGGGCAGCCTATTCCAGAGTCTCACCACACTGGTACTGAGGAACTTCTTCCTCAGATCCAGTCAAACCCTTCTTTCCCTCAGCTTCAAACCATGCCCCTTGTCCAGTCTCTAGACACCCTCAGGAAAAGTCCCTCTACAGTCTTCCTGGAGGATCCCTCCAGGTATAGGAAGGCAGCTCTGAGGTCCCCTGGAGTCTTCTTTTCTTCAGGATGAACAAGCCTGGCTGCCTCAGCCTGTCCTCAGAGCAGAGGTGCTCCAGCCCTTGGATCCTCTTTGTGGCCCTCCACAAGGAAGGAGGGAAACTGAAGGACACCATTTAATCTCTGGAAGATAAAGTTGAAAGGAGATCAATGTTAATTTGTTGAGATCTATTTAGCAAAAATACCCCAGCCTGTTGTTTTCCAGACCAGACAGATCGTTGCTCCCCCACTGACTATCCCTTGTTCTGGACTGAGGAGGGACCTCTCAGTTCTCACACATGTTGAGCTAGGCCCTTCAACCTTCACCTCGTGTTTCCCCCTAGCTTGGGCTGAGTCTTGTTCACTTCTGGGACTGTGCTGAGGCTTCCACTGAGCCCCAGGTCTCTAAATCAGTGACCACTGACACCAAGCAGCAGAAGAATAGCCAGTTCAGAACAGAACAGCTCACTGGAGCTGCCAGGATGCTGCTTCATGGGGCCATACCGGGCAGCACTTTCCCCTCTCTGTGTCATATCTGCTCCCCACTTGATGCCCAGCACACAGCTTGGCATGCAGGTCTTACCTGCCAGAAGGCAGCTAACTAACAGCAGGTCTGAAACAGGGTGATGCTAATGTTCACACATTTGTGTGTCTTGCCATGGCCAGTGCCTGAGTTCTGGCTGTGCACAGGTGACAGCTCTGCTGCAGAGCCCTCCATGGCTGAGCTTTTCATCCAGAAACCCTCCTCAGAGGGTTGTCCTGTAGTCTGATTTGTGTTTGTGTGACTGCATCTGGAGCTTACAGAGAGGAAATGCTGAGTACTTACAGGTGTTTAGCACGAATGCTTGAAGACAAGGGGAAAATGAGAAGCATCTCAATGACAGTTTGTAGGCAGTGCCCTGATTCTGAAGGTCTGCTTTGCTGTCTGTGGCCTCATACTTTGCTTTGCTTTCTGCATTTTCACTGGACATTATTTCTGGAGGGAAAAAAATTATTATTTACCTGCCTCCTTACACTCCCATGGGGCTGACAACCACAGGGGAGCAGAGAGCTGTGCAGTGCAAAAAAGGTGTCTGGAAGGAGACCAGCAGCAGGAGGCTCTCTGCTTGTTTTGCAAACCAGGACACCTTGATCAGTCATAAACAGGAAACCTAGGCCAGGCTTGCAGACCTTCATGCCCACAGACACTCCTCACAGAAGCTTAAGCTGGGTGTGCTTGTCAAGATGAAAATCACAACACACCCCATGACCGCACATTGTTAGGACCTGCTGCTAACCACATCTCTCACCAGGGCTTTCTGCTTCTCCTCTGGTAAAATTGGGTGTGCAAAGAACTGGGGGTCAGTAGGAATAAAAAGAAATCCAGGTCAAAAGGTGAGCACAAAGGAAACTTCAAAATGTGTTGTTCAAAGCCTACTGCACTGAAATCTGCTGGATTGATCTGAGAGCCTATGATAGGAGGAACAAAGTTTGGGAGTTTCTTGTGTCCTTGTGACCTCCAGAGCTCATCCAGTCCAGCCCTCCTCTAGTCAGCAAGGACAGCCTCCACTAGAGCAGGTTGCTCAGAGCCTTGTCCAGCCTCCTTAAGTACCAACCTGGGCAACCTGTTGGAGTGTACCACCACCCTCATGCCTTCTCTTCTCCAGGCTGAACACCCCTCAGCCTGTCCTCAGAGCAGAGCTGCTCCAACCCCTGATCATTTCTGTGGCGTCCTCTGGACCCTCTCCATCAGATTCTTCCTGTGTCGAGGGCTCCAGAGCTGGACACAGCACTGCAGGTGAGGTCTCCCCAGAGCAGAGGGGCAGGATTTCCTCTCTCCATCTCTGTCTACACTGCTTTTGATGGAGCCCAGGCTGCCATTTGCCTTCTGGGCTGCAAGTGGCCATTGCTGGCTCTGGTCCAGCTTCTCAACCTCAAGTCCTTCTCTCCAGGGATGGTCTCAATCTCATCATCCCCAGCCAGGATTGATATCCTGACTCCTAGGTGCAGGACCTTGCACTTTGCCTTACTGAGGTTCTCCTCAGCCCAGCTTTCCCAAGGAGATATCTGTGCCACACTTCATTCTTCATCATTTTCTTCAGTGGAAATCAAGATGCAGGTCTGAACTGTTTGCCGATACCTACAGGTTCTGATGGTTTGCCCCATGATAGACCTGATACTGGGGGAATGGGAGGGGGAAACCAACCAAACCAACCCCACATTGGCTTAAAAAAAATAATTAATTAAAAAATAATTCACATGAGCCTTGAACTCAAAATGCTCAGGATGCATAATTCTGAGGTCTTTTATTCTTACTCCCCTCTGTGCTCAAAACTGCCATCAGGACTTGAGGGAGTGATGCCCAGTTTTAGAATTCATTAGCTTTTTGGTTTTTTCTCTTTTATTTTGCCAAAGTTTTCTCTGCCCTATGAGGAGGGCAAATGCCAGCAGTATGAGCCAGAACTTGTAAAAGAGCTTTGTAGCTGACAGCTAAACAGCTTTTTACTTCTCTGTCCTTTGGAAGGGGTGTTCAGCTGTAGCATTGACAGGTATTTAAATGACCGCACCTGGAATACTGTGTCCAGTTTTGGGCTCCCCAGTTCAAGAAACACAGAGAACTGCTGGAGAGAATCCAACAGAGAGCCACAAGGATGATTAGGGGACTTAAGATTATCTCCCCTATGAAGAGAGACAGAGAGCCCTGCAGCTGCTTAGTCTAGAGAAGAGTGAGAGGGAATCTGATCAATGTCTATCAATATCTGAGGGGTGGGTGTCAAGTAGAGGGGGCCAAGCTCTTTTCGGTGGTGCACAGTGATAAGACAAGGAACAACAGGTACAAGCTTGAACAGGTACAAGATTTCACCTCAGTATGAGGAGAAACTTCTTTACAGTGAGGGAGCCGTGGAGCAGGCTGCCCAGGGAGGTTGTGGAGTCTCCTTCTCTGAAGATTTTCAAAACCCACCTAGGTGCATTCCTGTGCGAACTACCCTGGGTGACGCTGCTCTGCCAGGGGGTTGGTCTGCACGGTCTCTGGAGGTCCCTTCCAACCTCTAATGTACTGTGATCCCGCGACCTGAATTTGACACCTTTGTCTGCACACAGGCAACTCGCTGCTAAACCCTCCCACCCTGCTCTCCAAACCCTTAATGAAGTTTGTTGTCCTTAAAATAGCAGCTCCCTTTGGAACACCTAATTGCTGGGTTCCTCCTGTCGCTCCCGCCTCGGGCTGCCGGTCAAAACAAGCGCTGCAAAGAGAGCAGCCCGAGTGTCCCTGCGCTCAATGGGGACCTGTGTCTGCCCTCTTCTAGGCTCGCAGCCTTCACCACCCTGTGGCAGAGCAGCTCGGCTCCCTGTTTTAACCACGCAGCTCCCTTACAAGCAGCAGAGCCTCAGCTGATGGGGCCTGTGAGCTGACTGCCTTTCTGTCTGAGCAGAGTGATGCCTGCACTTATTTTTTGCTTCTGTGTTTATTTATTGCCAGTGTCAAAGTTTGCAGATGACACCAAGCTGGGGGCACGTGTCGATCTTTTAGAGGGTAGGAGGGCACTGCAGAGGGACCTTGACAGGCTGGGCAGATGGGCAGAGTTCAACATGATGGCATTTAACAAGTCCAAGTGCCAGGTTCTACATATTGGCCACAACAACCCCATGCAGTGCTACAGGCTGGGGTCAGAGTGGCTGGAGAGCAGCCAGACAGAAAGAGACCTGGGGGTACTGGTTGACAGTAGCTGAACATGGCCAGCAGTGTGCCCAGGTGGCCAAGAAAGCCAATGGTATCCTGGCCTGCATTAGGAATAGTGTGGCCAGCAGGAGCAGGGAAGTCATTCTGCCCCTGTACTCAGCACTGGTTAGGCCACACCTTGAGTCCTGCATCCAGTTCTGGGCCACTCAATTCAAGAAAGATGTTGAGATGCTGGAAAGTGTCCAGAGAAGGGCAACAAAGCTGGGGAGGGGTCTGGAGCACAGCCCTGTGAGGAGAGGCTGAGGGAGCTGGGGTTGTTTAGCCTGGAGAAGAGGAGGCTCAGGGGAGACCTTATTGCTCTCTACAACTACCTGAAAGGTGGATGTAGCCAGGTGGGGGTTGGTCTTTTCTCCCAGGCAACCAGTGCCAGAACAAGAAGACACAGTCTCAAGCTGTGCCAGGGGAGGTTTAGGCTCAAAGATAGGTACTATGTTAGGTATTAGGTAATAGGTTGGACTTGAGGATCTCTGAGGTCTTTTCCAACCTGGTTGATTCTCTGACTCTGTAAAGGAAAGGCTGCACTTTGGCTGCCTCTTCTTCTTCTCCCAAGTGCTGCCTGCAAACTTTGCTGGCCCTGCGTGGAAATATTTCCTCCTTTCTAAGTGCACTTGCTGGAAACTAAATCCTCACAGGCAAATTGCACAGCTACTGGTACAATGTCATAATATTTCATAGCTTATTTATAAATATTATTGTAGGGCAAATACATTTCTGCAGAGCACTTAGTCCACTGCTAATAAATAGTTTATTTAAGCTTGTAAGAACAGTGACATTTCACTGTGAATATCTTTGGCCTTTTAAAAACTCTTAGTGCAAAGAGGAAAGAAGTGAAAAATAAACTGGAAACAACCCATCCATAATTTTTCCTTCCCATACATTTTGGCTCTCTTAAATGGGCTCTCTTCTCAGGCTGCCCGTCTATGTGAAGCTGCTTGCAGTGTTTATTTAATGTGCATTATTTGACATCTCATTTAGAATCCTAGAATGGCTCAGGCTTGAAGGGACCTCAGAGATCATCTACTCCAACCTCCCAACCATGGGCAGGGACACCTCTCAACTAGACTCACATGCTGAAGGTCTTATCCAACCTGGCCTTCAACACCCCCAGGCAGGAGGCAACCACAGCCTCCCTGGGCAGCCTGTTCCAGAGTCTCACCACCCTCCTGAAGAACTTCCTAAGCTCCAGTCTAAGCCTGCTCTCCCTCAGCTTCAAACCATTGCCCCTTGTCCTGTCTCTAGGCACCCTCAGGGCAAGTCCCTCTGCAGCCTTCCTGTAGGATTCTTTCAGGTACTGGAAGGTAGCTCTAAGGTTTCCCCCAGAGTCTTCTCTTCTCCAGGCTGAACACCCCCAGCTCCCTCAGCCTGTCCTCACAGCAGAGGTGCTTCAGCCCTTGGATCATCTTTGTGGCCTCCTCTGGACTTACTCCACCAGCTCTGTGTCCTCCTGCTGCTGGGGACACCAGAGCTGGACACAGTATTTAACACATCACTCTCTCTTCTTTTCTTTTTCATAGCTGCAGACAACTGAAGCAGTGTTTGAGCAGGTTGCTTCTCATGTCAGTAGTGGTAATTAAATCACTTTTGGGGTAAGAATTCTGAATGTGGTGATGGTGGTGTTTGCTCAGTTTTTGATGTTTTGGGGTGGGCTTAGATTTGCCATCATTAATTTTCTTGCTCTCCATTTTAAAAGGCAGAGTTCAGTTGGATTTTTTCAATAGCAATATGAAGACAGAGACCAGAATGGAACAAAATATTTTCTAGCATGCTTATTCCATGTCAAACTTGTGAGAAATGCTAAAGAAAAGAGGCATCAGATAGACCTTGTGGAAAAATCCAGTCCAGTAGCAGTGACTGGCAGGGGCATGAGGCCACCAGTGCTGCCTTTGGGAGGGCAGGCAGGGAGCTCTTGTTGAGTTCTTACTGTTGGGATTATTTGGGTTAGATTTTGACAGCTTAGAAAAGGTGTTAACTCATAGTTCTTCTCATAGAAAAAAAAAACAGAATTAGGGTGCAGAATAAATGCCAAAATCTTCTTTCCTTTCCTGGCCTGCATCAGGAACAGTGTGGCCAGCAGGAGCAGGGAGGTCATTCTGCCCCTGTACACTGCACTGGTTAGGCCACACCTTGAGTACTGTGTCCAGTTCTGGGCCCCTCAGTTTAGGAAGGATGTTGAGTTGCTGGAATGTGTCCAGAGAAAGGCAATGAAGTTGGTGAGGGATTTGGAACACAAGCCCTATGAGGAAAGGCTGAGGGAGCTGGGGTTGCTTAGCCTGGAGAAGAGGAGACTTAGGGGTGACCTTCTTGCTCTCTACAACTACCTGAAGGGAGGTTGTAGACAGGTGAAGGTTGGTCTCTTCTCCCAGACAGTCAGCACCAGAACAAGGGGACACAGTCTCGAGCTGCACCAGGGGAGGTTTAGGCTGGATGTTAGGAAGAAGTTCTACCCAGAGAGAGTGATTGCCCATTGGAATGGGCTGACCGTAGAGGTGGTGGAGTCTCCTTCATTGGAGGTGTTCAGGAGGAGACTTGATGGGGTGCTTGGTGCCATGGTTTAGTTGATTAGGTGGTGTTGGATTAGTTGATGGGTTGGCCGCAATGATCTTGAAGGTCTCTTTCAACCTGGTGTATTGTATTGTATTGTATTGTATTGTATTGTATTGTATTGTATTGTATTGTATAAGTGTGTCCTTTCGGGAAGGCTCATGAGGAGCTGCAAGGTAGCTGAGTTTATCTGGGCATATGTGGGTGCCAAGTAGATTGCATGAGGGAAGAAAGAAATGTTCAAGTGAAATCTCCAGTGAGGTTTTAAAACAGCCCTTCTCTGAAAGAACATTCCCTGCAACTCTAAAGATGGTCAATACCTGTCTGGCAGACGACTCCACACCCACCTCTGCCAAATGACATGCCCTGGCCAGGCACTCCCCAGGAGCTCTGGGAACAGGCAGAGAAAAGCCTCAACAAATTCAGACAAAAGCTGCAGGAGGGTAAGTATTTAAAGTGAAGGGAGTCAGCTGGAACTTGGTCGAAGACTTATGGTGTAAAGGACTTGGAAAAGTTTACACATACCTCAAATTTTGCACATCCTACATAAGACCAGAGGGAAGGAAACAGGCCTCCCATGTGCTTTTTAGATGACAAATGATGGGATTTCCAAGAGCAAAGCAGGAGATTCCCTGCACTTCCATACAGGTTTCTGACAGCACAGGTGCACTCTTCTGCAGAATTTCACTGGCACATTCTTTGGCTGTTTAAAGAGTTTGGGAGGAGAAGACAGCTCTTGTGATTTGGATTTCTTGGTTGTGATGCTCTTCCCCTGTGGATGAACTATTCCTCCATTCACAGATTTCACTTCAGGACACCATGAGCTTGTCCTTTCAGTTTGCTCTCTCTGAGATGTTTGTGTTTGGTTTTGTTTCTTGGAAAATGTCAGCTGACTCTCTGAGCAGTTGTTTTGTTCACTTCCTTCCCAGAAGCAATTGTTCTCAGGTTCTTAATTGTCTTAGGCTGTGGGGTCTACCCATGGCTTCAGTAGAATCCTAGAATGGCTCAGTTTGGAAGGGACCTCAGAGCTCATCCCCTCCAACCTCCCCACCATGCCCAGGGACACCTCTCAACTCCACTCAGAGGCTCAAGGCCTCATCCAGCCTGGCTTTTAGCACCCCCAGGCAGGAGGCAGCCACAACCTCCCTGAGCAGTCTATTCCAGGGTCTTCAGACCACCTGGGTCTGAAGAATTTCTCCTCAGATCCAGTCTAACCCTGCTCTCCCTCAGCTTCATACCATTCCCCCTTGTTCTGTCTCTAGACACCCTCAGGAAAAGTCCCTCTGCTACCTTCCTGGAGGATCCCTTCAGGGATTGGAAGGCAGCTCTAAGGTTCCCCCAGAGTCTTCTCCAGGCTGAACAAGCCCAGCTCCCTCAGCCTGTCCTCATCCAGAGGTGCTCCAGCCCTTGGATCATCTTTGTGGCCTCCTCTGGACTCTCTCCACCAGCTCTGTGTCCTTCTTCTGCTGGGGACACCAGACCTGGAGGCAGGATTGGAGGCGGGATGAACGTTCATCCTGATCCCCACTGAGCAACAAGAATGGCAATAGAGGAAGATTCCCTGGCCGGCAGTGTCTGCAGTAAAAGCCAATCAAAAACACATGGATGCTCCAGAAGCCCAGAGTCTTGCTGTGCAGCAGTCAGTAAGATTGTGGCAATGTTCTGGGTCTGTAGCAGTCTGGCAGAACTTGCACTGATTGCTTACAATGAGATCCTCAGCTTTCACCCAGCTGACATCACACAGGATGCATGGTAGCCACCTTGTCTGTAACCAAGCTCCACAGAGCGTTTGATTCCTTGTTTCTTCCTGTGTCCTAGCATGATGTCATTTTCTGGCAGAGACAAGGTCTGGGAAACACAGAGCTGGATGTTTCCAGCCTGGTGCATGTCCAGCAGCACGTGTAGTGTGCAAATTGTCTAACACAGCTCTTCACCTTCTTGGGTTTCACATTCCAGTACTGCTGCAGCCAGTGGAGCTGCACCAGTGCTGAGAGGTGTTAGGAGCTTTTGCTGCTGAGGAAAAGAAAGAAGACTGAGGCAGGACAGGGTCATGGGCAGGACTGCAAAGAAAGAACAATCACGGAATGGTTTGGGCCGGAAGGGCCCTCCAAAGTTCATCTAGTCCAAGCCCCCAGCAGTCATCAGGAACATCCTCCACTAGAGCAGCTTGCTCTGTGTCCAGCCTCACCTTGAATATATCCAGGGATGGGGCCTCAAGTACCTCCCTGAACAACCTGTTGCAGTGATCCAGCACCCTCATGCTAAAGAACTTGTTCCTCACATCCAATCTAAATCTGCTCTGCTGTCATTTCAAACCATTGCCCCTTGTCGTGTCACTGCAGGCCTTTGCAAACAGTCCCTCTGCAGCCTTCTTGTAGCCCCCTTCAGGTACTGGCAGGCTGCTCTTAGGTCTCCCTGGAGCCTTTTCTTGTCCAGGCTGAACAACCACAGCTCCCTCAGCCTGTCCTCACAGCAGATCATATTCTTGGCCCTTCTCTGGACCTGCTCCATCAGCTCCATGTCCTTCCTGTGTTGAAGGCTCCAGACCTGGATGCAACACTCCAGGTGAGGTCTCACCGGAGCATCTCTCTCTGAACAGCTGCAGGATACCCCAAAGGCAATATGTTTGATGAGAACTGCATGGAGCTGAAGTTCCCCAGCTCATCTTTTCTCTCTTTTTTTCGTTTGGTTTAATGTTTTCTGTTTGTTTGTTTGTTAGCTGTCTGTACCTGTGGCTTGGTGTCAGTGAAAAATGCTCTGTTCACCCAGAGAAGGGGAACATTTTTCCTGATAGTAAACCATCCCTCTATAAATACCTGGAATCCCAGGATCTTAACCTCAGGGACAGCATGGAAAAGGCAGTTCAGAAATCTTATGCTCAGTCCTGCAGCAGAACAGAGCTTCCTTTCTCTACCTCTGAGTTTTTAATAGACACCTCCAGTTGAGATGACTGTCAGCACTTTCTTCTGGTAAGACACAATTTGGCTAAATATATTTTCTCTGTGTGTGTAGCTATAAATATCTGCAGATACAGAGGACACACTTTCTGTAGCAAGGCAGGTTCCATTTCTGGCTCATTTTTGGGTTTATTCAGTCTTACATTGCTGTAAATGTTGCCTTATTTTTGTTCTCCCATGTCCAGTTGTGGGACACTTTGTGCCATGATTTTAGACATGAAGCTTTTTCAGTTCCTACTCCTCTGGAGCTGAAGAGGTAATTTTGGATCTTGGATCTCCAGCTTGCTTAGGGCACAGCAGCAGGGCTGCATCTAGTAGTTTCAAGAAGCAGACTCTTGTGCCTGGACTTGATGGGCAATGAACTGGCTAGATGGATGGACTCAAAGGGTTATGATGAATGGCTTAATGACCAGGTGGAGACCAGTGACAAGTGGAGTTCCTCAGGGATCTGCACTGGGTCCAGCACTGTTTAATATCCTTGTTAGTGGCGTGGGCAGTGGCATCAAGTGCACCCTCAGCAGGTGTGCAGGTGACACCAAGCTGTGTGGTGTGTTGGACTCACCTGAAGGCAGCCATCCATCCAAAAGGATCTTGACAGGCTTGAGAAGCTCAACACGTCAAAAGTGCATGGTACTGCAGCTGGGTTGGGCCAATCCCAGGCACAAATCCAGGCTGGGTGCAGAGTGGGTTGAGAGTAGCTCTGAAGAAAGAGACTTGGGGGCATTGATTGCTGAGAAGCTCCCTAGGAGCCAGCAGAGCCCTCATGCAGTCCAGAAGGCAGCTGTGTGCTGGGCTGCAGCCAGAGGAGTGTGGGCAGCAGGGCAAGAGAGGGATTCTGCCCCTTGACTCTGCTCTGCTCAGACCCCACCTCCAATCCTGTCTTCAGTTCTGGTGTCCCCAGCAGAAGGACACAGAGCTGGTGGAGTGAGTCTAGAGGAGGCCACAAAGATGATCCAAGGGCTGGGGCACCTCTGCTATGAGGACAGGCTAAGGGAGCTGGGCTTGTTCAGCCTGCAGAAGGCTCTGGGGTGACCTTAGAGCTGCCTTCCAATGCCTGAAGGGATCCTCCAGGATCAGGGTGTATAGCACATAGATCAGCACCTATAGCACACAGATCAGCACCTATAGCACACAGATCAGCACCTATAGCACACAGATCAGGGCATATAGCACACAGATCAGCACCTATAGCACACAGATCAGCACCTATAGCACACAGATCAGGGCGTATAGCACACAGATCAGGGCGTATAGCACATAGATCAGCACCTATAGCACATAGATCAGCACCTATAGCACACAGATCAGGGCATATAGCACACAGATCAGCACCTATAGCACACAGATCAGGGCATATAGCACGCAGATCAGCACCTATAGCACACAGATCAGGGCATATAGCACACAGATCAGCGCATATAGCACACAGATCAGCGCATATAGCACACAGATCAGCACCTATAGCACACAGATCAGGGTGTATAACACACAGATCAGCACCTATAGCACACAGATCAGCACCTATAGCACACAGATCAGGGCGTATAGCACACAGATCAGGGTGTATAGCACACAGATCAGGGTGTATAACACACAGATCAGCACCTATAGCACACAGATCAGGACGTATAGCACACAGATCAGCACCTATAGCACACAGATCAGCACCTATAGCACACAGATCAGGGCGTATAGCACACAGATCAGGGCGTATAGCACACAGATCAGGGTGTATAGCACACAGATCAGGGTGTATAGCACACAGATCAGCACCTATAGCACACAGATCAGGGCATATAGCACGCAGATCAGCACCTATAGCACACAGATCAGGGCATATAGCACACAGATCAGCGCATATAGCACACAGATCAGCGCATATAGCACACAGATCAGCACCTATAGCACACAGATCAGCACCTATAGCACACAGATCAGGGCGTATAGCACACAGATCAGGGTGTATAGCACACAGATCAGGGCGTATAGCACACAGATCAGCACCTATAGCACACAGATCAGCACCTATAGCACACAGATCAGGGCATATAGCACACAGATCAGCACCTATAGCACACAGATCAGCACCTATAGCACACAGATCAGCACCTATAGCACACAGATCAGGGCGTATAGCACACAGATCAGGGCGTATAGCACACAGATCAGCACCTATAGCACACAGATCAGGGTGTATAGCACACAGATCAGGGCGTATAGCACACAGATCAGCACCTATAGCACACAGATCAGCACCTATAGCACACAGATCAGCACCTATAGCACACAGATCAGGGCGTATAGCACACAGATCAGGGCGTATAGCACACAGATCAGCACCTATAGCACACAGATCAGGGTGTATAGCACACAGATCAGGGCGTATAGCACACAGATCAGCACCTATAGCACACAGATCAGGGTGTATAGCACACAGATCAGGGCGTATAGCACACAGATCAGCACCTATAGCACACAGATCAGGGTGTATAGCACATAGAATAGAATAGAATAGAATAGAATAGAATAGAATAGAATAGAATAGAATAGAATAGAATAGAATTACCAAGGTTGGAAGAGACCTTGAAGATCATCGAGTCCAACCTGTAACCACAACCCCACAACTAGACCATGGCACCAAGTGCCACATCCAGTCCCCTCTTGAACGCCTCCAGGGACGGAGACTCAACCACCTCCCCGGGCAGCCCATTCCAGTGACGAATCACTCTCTCGGTGAAGAACTTTCTCCTCACCTCGAGCCTAAACTTCCCCTGGTGCAGCTTGAGCTAGACATAGATCAGTCCCTATAGCACACACATAGACCAGTCCCTATAGCACACAGATCAGTAGGTACATTTAAGCAAAGATGTTTCACGGGTCTGGCAGACGTTCTCAGTTTTCTTACATGTTGAAATTGTTGCTTTAAAACAAAACAAAACAACCAACAACCTGCAATTTGCACAAGTTTCCTTTTCCTCTTGACCTCACAGGCACTCCACCACAACAGGGGATTCAGTGCACCTCACCTGCTCATGCACTTACTATCTCCAAAGCATCCTTAGAGTCATTGCTCTATCTCTAGTACAGCCAGAGCTGCACTTGGCTAACCCACATCTGAAATCTGATGTGTTCTTTAGTGTTCATTAAGGTTCACTTTGGCTTTTCTACTGAAACAAAAGCAATGTTTCCACACTCATAAAAAGCAGTAGGTGGGGGGAGAGAAAGCCTTTGAACATTTGGCACAGTGGTTTGGGTTTTAATCTTCTCCTTGTGTGTGAATTTAAAAGATAAAGACACTGTTTATAGCAGACTTCAGCTAGGAGAGTAAACAAAGCCTCTTTTAAATCTGGCTCCTCAGGCAACTCTAACACAGATTATGAATCAAGGATGGGAGTTTACTGGCATGATACTGTGCCACATGCAGGCACACACACTCTGCTACAAGGACAGGCTGAGGGAGCTGGGGTTGTTCACCCTGGGGAAGAGAAGGCACAGGGGGAGTCCTTAGAGCAGTCTAGCTGCAGGACAGCCAGTGCAGTGCCTAGGCTAGTCTGTGACAGTTAAACCAGGACTTCCTGCATGCTCTGAGCACCTAAGAGACAGAGGTGATTTAATACATTCTGGTGATCTTGTAGGTGCATCCTCCCTTAAAGGGAGACAGAGAACTGGCCAAGCTAGGCTAGAATTTGTCAAACGTCAATTTAAATCTAAGGCAGCTCACTGTATTGTCAGTGGAGGAAAAAGGTCTGCTTGGGGTCCTAGTTCATCCTCAAACACATGACACAGGTCAGATGAGTCTTTCTCTGGAAACTCTTGTGTTTCTCCATCAACTGCTGGGGAGCTCTGGATGTGTAGCTCAGGTGTAAAGGGGATGATAACGGTCCCATTTCTCATAAAGTCCCATTCCACCCCAAAAATGGTCCAAGGGCTGGACCACTTCTGCTATGAGGACAGACTGATGGAGCTGGGGTTGTTCAGCCTGGAGAAGGCTCCAGGGGACCTTAGAGATACCTTCCAATAGCTGAAGGGATCCTCCAGGAAGGCTGCAGAGGGACTTTTCCTGAGGGTGTCTAGAGACAGGACAAGGGACAATGGTTTGAAGCTGAGGGAGAGCAGGGTTAGACTGCATCTGAGGAAGTTCGTCGGTCCCAGAGTGGTGAGGCTCTGGAACAGACTGCCCAGGAAGACTGTGGCTGCCTCCTGCCTGGTGGTGTTGAAGGCCAGGTTGGAAGAGGCCTTGATCAGCTGAGTGTAGTTGAGAGGTGTCCCTGGGCATGGTGGGGAGGTTGGAGAGGATGAGCTCTGAGGTCCCTTCCAGCCTGAGCCATTCTGGGATTCTCATGCCTGGTGAAGAAAGAGACAGAATTTCTGTCTCTTCCTAGCAGAGGATGATGTCTTCCCAGCAATAGCTGAGACCTGGAGAGCAGTGGAGCCTGGGGGGTGGCAGTGTTTAACCAGACAGACAGGATTCAGAGCCTGCTCCCAGCTTATCCTGGACAAGTTACTGCTGTGACAAAATAAAGCACGATAATTAACCCTTCTTTCTGTCTTGGCTGCTCAGGACATTGAAGTTAGTGTTTTTGTTTTCCCAGATGCACTTGGTGCATCAAAATCTCAGTGTGAGGTGTAGGCACTCCTCACAGACTGGAGTTCTGCTCTTGACGTGGTCCTCCCTTTGTAGTCCCGTGGTGTTCTCTATTGGATGATGCTCCACAACATGCTGGGGACTCAGACTACAGTCTGCATAATGGCTGCTAAAAGATTGCTGGGCACTTTTGTCTGAAATGGCAAAACAGGATGCAAAAGGCAAAGAGAATTATTTTAAGAGGACTTAAAAAAGACCCAAGTACTATTTTTAGTGTGTTTACTACTTGTCAAGGGATTTTCTGTCATCTGAAGCCCAGACCGCTGAGGTTTACCACTGCTTGTACAACATTTTTGCTGTACTGCTGTTCCTTTTTAAATGACTGCTGTGGCTTCATATGGCTTTAGAAACCCTCCTCTATCCTTGCAGTCTGAAAAGGAGGATTTACCTCATGGTGGAGGTGAGAGAGGATGCAGCTTCTGGGTCTGGCTTTGAGCTCAGTGGGGCAGGTGGAGCTCTCCTTGATTCAAACAACCGAATATGAGCCAGCAATGTGCCCAGGTGCCCAAGAAAACTAAGGGCATCCTGGCTGGGATTAGAAATGCAGTGTCCAGCAGGAGTAAGGACTTGTGCTCAGCTCTGGTGAGGCCACACCTTGACTATTGAGTCCAGTTTGGGGCACCTCAATACAAGAGAGATGTGGAGGTGCTGGAGCCAGTGCAGAGGAGGGCAAGGAAGCTGCTGAAGGGTCTGGAGAATACATCTGATGAGGAGCAACTGAAGGAGCTGGGGATGGTTAGTTTGGAAAAGTTTGGAGAAGAGGAGGCTGAGGGGAGACCTCATTGCTCTCTACAGCTACCTGAAAGGATGTTGTGGAGAGGTTGGTGCTGGTCTGTTCTCATAGGTAATTAGTGATAGAACAAGAGAGAATGGCCTCAAGCTGTGACTGGGTAGGTTTAGACTGGACATTAGGAAAAAATTATTCATGGCAAGAGTGGTCTGGGACTGGAATGTGCTGCCCAGGGAGGTGGTGGAGTCCCCAACCCTGGCTGTGTTTAAAGGTGGTTTGGGTGTGGTGATTGGGGATATGACTTAGGGGTGAACCTTGTAGAGTAGGGATCTGGGTTGGACTTGGTAATCCTGAAGGTCTTTTCCAACCTGAATGTTTCTGTGATTCTGCCCTCTTGCTGATGCCAGGGTTAAGCCCAGCACTGTTCTGGTTTCCTGGTAAGGATACAGCTCTAAATATAGCTCCCTACCCTGGATGTAGAAATGTTTACCCATGTAAAGGCAGACAAGGGAAACAGTTTCTTGTTTTATTTTGGTAAGCATCTTTTTCATGGAAATGAGCTTTGAAGCATGTTTGGCATCCTCTTGGCAGGCTGCAGATAAACACAGGGACTGTCCTCCTTTGTTGTTATCTGTTATTTCTAACTTTATTTTCACTTGTAAAGGGGTGATTTAGGAACCCTGTAGTATGTCAGTCAGAGTGGGCACTACAAGTTTCCAGCTTTTACATAGCACAGACCTGAATGAATCTGTTGACAGAAGCTGAGCAATTTCAAAATACATTTGGAAATATGCAGTGGGATTATGAGAGAGCTGTGCCAGGAAAAACACAGCCTTTTACTATGTCCTTGGAGTTGCTTAAGCACAGTGCTCCCTCCATCATAGACTCATAAAATGGCTTGGGTTGGAAGGGACCTCCAGAACTCATCTAGTCCAACCCTCCTGCAGTAAGCAGGGACATCCCTGCACAAGCCCTATGAGGAGAGGCTGAGGGAGCTGAGGTTGCTTAGCCTGGAGAAGAGGAGGCTCAGGGAAGACCTTATTGCTCTCTATAACTACCTGAAGGGAGGTTGTAGCCAGGTGGGGGTTGGTCTCTTCTCTCAGGCAACCAGCACCAGAACAAGAGGACACAGTCTCAAGCTGCAGCAGGGGATGTTTAGGCTGGATGTTAGGAAAAAGTTCTTCATAGAAAGAGAGATTGGCCATTGGGATGTGCTGCCCAGGGAGGTGGTGGAGTCACCATCACTGAAGGTGTTTAGGAAGAGACTTGATGGAGTGCTTGGTGCCATGGTTTAGTTCATTAGATAGTGTTGGATGATAGGTTGAACTCGATGATCTCAAAGGTCTCTTCCAACCTGGTTAATTCTATTCTATTCTATTCTATTCTATTCTATTCTATTCTATTCTATTCTATTCTATTCCATTCCATTCCATTCCATTCCATTCCATTCCATTCCATTCCATTCCATTCCATTCCATTCCATTCCATTCTATCCTCCACCAGAGCAGGTTGCTCAGAGCCTTGTCCAGCCTCAACCTGAATATCTCCAGGGTTGGGGCCTCAAGTACCAACCTGGGCAACCTGCTGTGGTGTTCCAGCACGCTCATGGTGCAGAACTTGTTCCTCACATCCGGTCTAAATCTGCTCTTCTCTCATTTCCAACCTTTGCCCCTTGGCCTGTTACTGCAGGCCTTTGCAAACAGTCCCTCTGCAGCCTTCATGGAGCCCCTTTCAGGTACTGAAATGCCACCATAAGCTCTGCCTGGAGCCTTCTCTTCTCCAGGCTGAACAACCCCAGCTCCCTCAGCCTGTCCATACTCTCCTGGATCAGTTGCACAGACATGACTTCAGTTTGATGGCTATCCAATCTCACAAGTAAGTGCTGTACACCAGCAGTCCTAATGACAAGAGGCGAGAGAGCTATCTCTGCTTGAACTCACACTACCACAGAACGTTAGGGGCTGGAAAGGACCTCCAGAGAGCATCCAATCCAACTCCCTCTGCCAGAGCAGAAGCACCCAGGGCAGGTCACACGGGAACTCATCCAGGTGTGTTTTGAAAGTCTCCAGAGGAGACTGCACAACCTCTCTGGGCAGCCTGCTCCAGGGTTCTGTAACCCTCACCATAAAGAAGTGTCTCCTCCTATTGAGGTGGAACCTCCTGTGTTCCAACTTGTACCTGCTGTTCCTTGTCCTGTCACTGGGCATCACCACAGAGAGCCTGGCACCTTCATCTTGGCACCCACCCCTCTCTCCACTCTGCTGTAATCCTGCTCTCTCCACTCTGCTGTAAGCCTGCTTTCCCGCCCAGTGAGGGAATTCTTGGGAAACTCAGCAAGAGATGATGGCAAAATGCACAGCATGGTCCTGTGAGCACTCTGGAAGTGTAATATTGGAAATAAAAGTAGAAGAACTGATTTGTGAGCTGAGCTCCACATTGACACAAATGGGTCATGGAAAGGGCATTGCAAAAAGTAAAGGTGGACATTTGAGCAACTGCCTGAGTTGCAGCAGTCTTAAACAGCAGGGTTTTACTGTAAAATCCTTCCCAAGCCTTTGGAAGAGTCTGGATGAGGCACTTAGTGCCAAGGTCTAGTTGATTAGATAGGGTTGGGTGATCAGTTGGACTTGATGATCTTGGAGGTCTCTTTCAACCCAGCTGATTCTGTGATTCTGTGACCATGCCTGTCCCGTGTTGACAGAGTGGAAGCCCAGGCAGATTGGAGCTATTTTAGGCTCCCGTGCTTGGCTCAGGCTGTGTGTTTGAGTCACCCTCGGCTGCTGTCTCCCCTGGGGGAGCAGCCGTGGCTTTGGCAGCAGCCTCCCTCCCCAGGGAGAGCAGGCAGTTTGTCCCATGGCAGTGACCAGAGACAGCCACAGAACATTAAGCAGGCTCCTGACTGTCGAGAAGTTGCTGCTGCTTGAAAACAGCAGGGTCAGCCTGCTCCCAAACACGGTGATATTATCTCATTAGTGGTGGCATTTACTGCACAGAACTCAGAGCTGAAAGGGGAGCTGTTAGGGGAGGGGGGAAAAAAGCAAACAAATAGTTAGAGCACTTGGGCTCGTTAGGCAGAGGCAAGGTTATGCACATGGCAGGGGGACTGATTTGGGGCTGCTCCCAGGGATCTTATAGAATCATAGAGTCTTAGAATTGTTAGGGTTGGAAGGGACCTCAAGGATCAGCCAGTTCCAACCCCCATGCCATGGCCAGGGACACCTCACACTACAGCAGGTTGCTCACAGCCACATCCAGCCTGGTCTTCAAAACCTCCAGGCATGAGGCTTCTACTACCTCCCTGGGCAACCTGTGCCAGTGGCTCACCACCCTCACGGGAAGAATTTCTTCCTAACATCCAATCTGAATCTACCCATTTCTAGTTTTGTTCCATTCCCCCTAGTCCTGTCATTACCTGACACCCTAAAAAGTGCCTCGAGCTAGAACCTTCTCATCTTCCCTCCAGATAGCATTCTGCTTCCAGCTGGCAGGGAACAAAGACATTTTACCTGAAACCATCTTTCTGTGGGTGACCTCATCCATGTTTGTAAAGATGTGCAGGGTGAGTGCCAAGAGGCTGGAGCCAGGCTCTGCTCCGCCCAATGATAGCACAAGGGGCAATGGTGGAAGTTGAGGCATAGGAAGTTCCATGGAAACAGGAGGAAGAATTATTTTCCTGTGAGGGTGACAGAACACAGGAAGAGGCTGCCCAGCGGGGTTGTGGAGTCTCTCTCTTTGGAGATATTCAAGCCCTGCCTGGATGAGTTCCTGTGTGACCTGCTCTAGGTGTGTCCCGGCTTGGGTACTCCTGCTCTGGCAGGGGGCTGGACTGGATGATCTCTCGAGGTCCCTTCCAGCCCCTGGCATTCTGTGATTCTGTGAAACTCAGTCCCCTCAGTCCTTGTTTGTGAAATTCCTTCCTTTTTTCCCCCCTCTGGCCAAGCCAAGGAATACAATATTGTTCCTAAGGAATGAGAGGCAAGCCATGCTGGGGAGCTCTGTCTTCACCTTCTCTTTATTCCCACCAGACAGTTCTGATGTCAGCTCTCCTACTGTCAGCGTTAGGGTCACAAATTTAGCTTTCACTTCACTGTGGCATTGCAGTATGGAGATTCAAGAGGAGAGGACAAAAATCCTAGGCGATAGTGATTAAAAACAGCATTTTTTGTTTCTTTCTCTGTTCTGTATCTGCACCCAGTGGGTGCAGGACCAGTTCCCCCAACCCCAGCCACAAGCGTGGCACATGAGCAATAAGCAGGCGATCCTCGGGAGCCAGGAGGAGTGCTGAGAGGTGTGGGAAGTGCACAGGAAGCTGCTGTCTCCAGCAGCACTCTGCTATGTCCGGCAGATGCACTTCCAGCAGCCTCTAAACAGCCTCACAAACACATCAACGTCCGAGGTGTTTTCACAACAGGACCTCAAAATAGAGCTGCTTAACACCAGCCCTGCTGAGTGCTTCGGGGTGGGTATTGACTTGCAGCAGCCCCGAGCCAGGAGCGGCCACAGGCATGCCTAGCCCTGGGAGCTGTTGGGTTCTCATAGGCTTGGGGGGAGCTTTTGTCACATGAAGGCTTGGCAGAGTCAGATTTTTTCATTCCAGAAGTGTGTATTGGGGTCTCAGAATCACAGGATGTTAGGGGCTGCAAGGGACCTCAGAAGATCAACTCCACCCCCTGCCAGAGCAGGACCATAGAATCTAGCACAGGTCACACAGGAATGCATCCAGATAGGTCTTGAAAGTCTCCATAGAAGAAGACTCCACAACCTCTCTGGGCAGCCTGTTCCAGTGCTCTGGGACCCTCCCAGTGAAGAAGTTCCTCCTTATGTTGAGGTGGAACCTCCTGTGCTGGAGTTTTTATCCATTGATTCTTGTCCTATCCCAGGGTGCAAGTGAGCAGAGCCTGTGCCCTCCCTTCTGGACCCCCAGCCCTCAGATATTTAGAAACATTTATTAAATCCCCTCTCAGTCTTCTTCAGACTAAGCAGCCCCAGGGCTCTCAGACTCTCCTCAGAGGGCAGTGCTCCAATCCCTCAATCATCCTGGTAGCTCTCCGTTGGACTCTTTCAACCAATTCCTTAGAAACAGATCCTACTTTTAGTCAATGACACAAACTCTCTGCTGTCAGGGTGCTCTCTGTTCTGACCAGCAAATCAATGAGTCACACAACAAATCTGCTAGGGAAGTTATTAAAGAAACCCTCCTGTTAGAATCACAGAGTGGTAGGGGTTGGTAGGGACCTCCAGAGAGCATCCAGTCCAACCCCCCTGCCAAAGCGGGAGCACCAAGGGCAAGTCACACAGGAACACATCCAGGTGGGTTTGCAATGTCTCCAGAGAAGGAGACTCCACTACCTCTCTGGGCAGCCTGCTCCAGGGCTCTGGCACCACCACCATACAGAAGAGTCTCCTATTGAGGTGGAACCTCCTCTGTTCCAGTGTGTCCATTAGATACCAGAGGCAGAGGAGCTTCAGGGAGAAAAAGCAGGTCATGAAATCAGAATCCAGGAGTGCATACTGCAAAGGGAAGCCAGGCAACAGGCTCTGAACTTCCCTTTGTAAGCCATTTCCTACATTGCAGCCATATCAGGAGGGATTTTCTTTTAACAAAGAGATACACATGAAGATGAAATTTCTTGGTTCTCCAGAACACAAAATAGTTCTCAGTTCTGATTTCCTAAGATATATGTGTCACTGAAGTAGGAGCAGGGCAGGGATTGTTCCCCTGTACTCAGCACTGCTGAGGCCACCCCTGGGTGCTGGGCTGGGTTTTGGGCACCTCCATACAAGAAAGACATCGAGGGGCTGGAGCAGGTGCAAAGAGGAGCAGCTAAGGTGGGGAAGGGCCTGGAGAATGAGTCTGATGAAGAGTGGCTGAGGGAACTGGGACTGTTTAGTGTGAGGAAGAGGAGACTGAGGGGAGACCTTATGGCCCTCTACAGCTACCTGAAAGGACAACAGAGAGAGGTAGGGGCTGGTCTCTTCTCACAGGGAATTAGTGCCAGAACAAGAGGGAAGAGACTCAAGCTGCACCAGGGGAGGATTAGGCTGGGCATTAGGACAAATGTCCCTGCAAGAGTGGTCAGGCATTGGAAGAGGCTGCCCAGGGAGGTGGTGGAGTCACCACCCCTGCAGGTGTTTGAAGAAATGTGTGGTCGTGGCAGTTTGGGACATGGTTTAATGGCCATGGTGGTGTTGGGTTGATGGTTGGACTCAACGACCTTGGAGGGCTTTTCCAGCTCAAACAGTTCTTTGATTCTGTGAGCCACCTGTCAAAAACATTTAGCCTTGCAGGTGCAGGCAGACATGCAAGGGTGTGAGGGGCATGGGGCCTCCTGTCCTTGAATGTTCATCTCTTCCTCTTACAGGGTTTGTTTGTCATCACCTGCCTGTTGAGCTCACTGATAAACCCACTGACTCTACCCAGCTGTCCTGGGTGAATGGAGGTGCAGCCTGGCACAGAGAGCAGCAGAGCTCACCACACATGTCTGTGCATTAAGCTGCCCTCGGACAGGCTGTAAGGACATTGAGATACTTAGATGTGTCCAGAGAAGGGCAACGAGGCTGGGGAGAGGTCTGGAGCACAGCCCTGTGAGGAGAGGCTGAGGGAGCTGGGGTTGCTTAGCCTGGAGAAGAGGAGGCTCAGGGGAGACCTCATTGCTGTCTACAACTACCTGAAAGGAGGTTGTAGCCAGGTGGGGGTTGGTCTCTTCTCCCAGGCAAGCAGCACCAGAACAAGAGGACACAGTCTCGAGCTGTGCCAGGGGAAGTTTAGGCTCGAAGTGAGGAGAAAGTTCTTCCCAGAAAGAGTGATTGGCCATTGGAATGTGCTGCCCAGGGAGGTGGTGGAGTCACTGTCCCTAGAGGTGTTCAAAAAGGGCTTGGATGTGGCACTTGAAGCCATGGTTTAGTTGTCAGGTGTTAGGTATTAGGTAATAGGTTGGTCTTTTCCAACCTGGTAGATTCTGTGATTCTGCGTGACAGAATACATTGTTTGTAGGTGAAACCAAGAGTGACTTGATTGATCTTGCTTCTCAATAGTGCAAAGGGTTGTCTGGAGTGGTGAAAGAGCCTTGGCCTGTCTGGCAAATATCCTGCAATTTAATTGTACTCAGGCAGGCAAAAATACAAGGCACAGGCTGCAGCTGAGTGAGCAATCCAAAGTGGACAACATATTTAACACATTTAGGTTAGGAGTCTGGGCTGCATCATGCCTTAAGAGCTCTACTCAGGACAGCTCCAAGAAGAGAGACGAAAGTGGTACTCAGCAGCCCACAGCAGCCCTTCCCTCAGCACTTAAGCAATCTGTGGCACAGCCTTTGTTCACGCTGCACAGCAGTCTGGCTCTGCTTTTGCAAAAGCAGCAGGGATGGAGGTAAGGTACAGAGACAGGCATGCAGCATGCAGGCTGCCTGGGAATGCTCCAAAAGCCTTTGTAAACTGAATCCTCCAGCCCGTAGTTCCTCTGTAGCATTGTGGTGAACTTCTCTAACCTCCTTTTGTTTGTGCAATACCTCTGAGTCACAGAATCACAGAATGTCAGGGGTTGGAAGGGACCTCCAGAGAGCATCCAGTCCAACCCCCCTGCCAGAGCAGCAGCACCCAGGGCAGGTCACACAGGAACACATCCAGGAGGGTTTGCAATGTCTCCAGAGAAGGAGACTCCACAACCTCTCTGGGCAGCCTGCTCCAGGGCTCTGGCACCCTCACAGGGAAAAAGTTTTCCCTTCTATTCCTGTGGCACCTCCTCTGCTCCAGCTTGCCCCCAGTGCCCCTTGTCCTGTCCTTGGACATCCCTGAGCAGAGCCTGGCTCCATCCTCCCCACACTGCCCTGCACATCTCTATTACCAGGAATGAGGGCAACTCTCAGGCTCCTCTGCTCCTATCCCCAGTGTTGTGTGCCATTAATAAGTGTCTCAGAGTTAGAAAAGGTACAAAACAGGATGTCCAAAACAGCCTTTGATCGGCAGATGGGAAATTAATTATCAAGAAAATACCTGAAGGGATCCTCCAGGAAGGCTGCAGAGGGACTTTTCCTGAGGGTGTCTAGAGACAGGACAAGGGGAAGGGTTTGAAGCTGAAGGAGAGCAGGGATTGACTGGATCTGAGGAAGAAATTCTTTAGTCCCAGGGTGGTGAGACTCTGGAACAGGCTGCCCAGGGAGGCTGTGGTTGCCTCCTGCCTGGGGGTGTTGAAGGCCAGGTTGGATAAGACCTTGAGCATGTGAGTCTAGTTGAGAGGTGTCCCTGGGCATGGTGGGGAGGTTGGAGTGGATGAGTTCTGGGGTCCCTTCCAGCCTAAACCATTCTAGGGTTCTATGAAAAATTAGCCAGAATTAGGGAACCTTGATAATTTGAGACTCTCAGGAGATTCACTGAAGACAAGACTGAAATGAGAGAAGCAAAGAGAATGAATTACATCAATCTTTTCAGAATAGCCACTGATTTGGAAAGCCTGGGACTGAAGATAGCAAGGGTATGCCTTGGCAGTGGGAAGTGTTTCTTGTACATTTATTTAGTGTTGTTGAAATCATGAACAAATAGATGAAGTCAAGAGCACCGAGCCGGAGGTTTGGAAGGAGTTGGTTTGTTTTCTTTTTTTTGGTGAAGGATTTCTGAGGTGACATCAGGCACATATTTGAACTTCCAACTAGAAGTTCTGGGGTAATTTGTGTTTATTGGGGTTATAAGGGCAAGCCTCAGTGGACCATAAGGTGTTTTTACAGGGCTGTTTCCATAACAAAAATGGTGCAAAACTGTATTAACTTTTCACAGATTGATAGAGAGACAAACTGTCTGAATAGGCGTTTGTTTACAGAAGGGTTTGAGAAGGAACTTGGAGAGGGAGTTCCTGCATGTTTTCTATTCAAATGTGCATTTGCAGGTCTGAAGTTTTAATCTGGGGTTGTATTTCCATTCTCATAAGAATCACAGAGTGGTAAGGGTTGGAAGGGACCTCCAGAGAGCATCCAGTCCAACCCCCCTGCCAGAGCAGCAGCACCCAGGGCAGGTCACACAGGAACACATCCAGGTGGGTTTGCAGTGTCTCCAGAGAAGGAGACTCCACAATCTCTCTGGGCAGCCTGCTCCAGGGCTCTGGCACCCTCCCTATATAGAAGTGTCTCCTCCTGTTGAGTTGAAACCTCCTGTGGTCCAGCTTGTGCCTGCTGTTCCTTGTCTGATCCCTGGGCACCAGCACAAAAAGCCTGGCACCTTCATCCTGACACCCACCCCTCAGAGATTTACAGACATTGATCAGATGCCCTCTCAGCCTTCCCCTCTCTGGACTCAACAGCCCCAGGTCTCTCAGTGTGACTCTCTTGTAAAGCTTCCTGCATGTTCTTAAGTGTATCTGGAAACAGGGTGGATGAAATTTGGATCAGGCTGTGGGTCAGTAGGTTACCTTCTTCAGGTCTGCTTTGTACCTAAGACAAAGCAAAGCACAGGCTATCTGTCTTCACTAACCCCAGCAGCAGCTTTTACCTCTAGGTCTGTGGAGGTAACTAACACAGGATCTGTGTTAGTTTCCAAAGGGCCTCAGCACCTCACAAGCCTTGCCAGTCTCCAGTTAAATGTGTGTGAGCCTGAGGAGGTGTCCTCTGCTGTAAGGAAAAGCAGGTACCTGATTGAGGCACCAAACTAGTGCTGAGTAGAAATTAGTTCAGTTTCCAGATGAGAAAGACCACTTCTAACAACCTGTTTATTCCCTCTGCACCTCAAATACACATCATTAATTTGGGCTATACTGCATCACTTCTGCAAGCCATGGGCTCTGAGTTTTTAATTGACTGCAAGTTCCCCGAGTGAGCATCTAGCCCCCACTACATTCAGTCATGTAATCCACTGAGATGGAGCTGAGAAATTAGTCCAAAACATTCTTCTAGGCAGAGAAGGAAGCTGACACACTCACAGCCCACCACATCCATCTCCTGCTGCAGCCCTCCAAAAGCTGAAGGGATCCTGCAGGAAGACTGCTGAGGGTCTTTCCATGAGGGTATCTGGAGACAGGACAAGGGGCAATGGTTTGAAGCTGAAGGAGAGCAGGAATAGATTGGATCTGAGGAAGAAGTTCTTCAGCCTGAGGCTGGTGAGACTCTGGAATAGGCTGCCCAGGGAGGTTGTGGCTGCCTCCTGCCTGGGGGTGTTGAAGGCCAGGTTGGGTGAGGCCTTGAGCAGCTGAGTCTAGTTGAGAGGTGTCCCTGGGCATGGTGAGGAGGTTGGAGTGGATGAGTTCTGAGTTCCCTTCCTGCCTGGGCCATTCTAGGATTCTATGTCACTATGCTCTTGGAGGGGAACTGTGAGTGCCCTCAGGCAGTGCAGCTGCTGGCATGGGGCAGTCCAGTGCTGGAAGGAGTCCATGCATGTGTGTCCATGCCTTTCCAGCACAAGGCATCTCACTGATGTTGGAAGCAGGTGATTGTTTCTTCCTCTGACACAAACCAGGCAGCAGGCTGGGAGAGCACTTGGCCGAGCAAATTCTTGTGCCCGAGAATAACCAGCAGGCAAACTGCGGAGAGGGCGGGGAGCTGAGGCAGGAGCAGGCTTTCTGGGCAGAACCCATTCATCCAAAATCCCTTGACAGATGTAAAAGAAACAGCCCTGTGCCCAACTCACCTCCTCATAATGCCATGTCTGTGTTTGTTGGCAGCTAGGAGGCTCCCCCTCCCTCCCCCCCCCTAACTTCACAAGCAAAGGCAGGCAGGATTTTAGCAGAATCCTCTTGCAAAGCAGGCAGTTCTCATTTTTTCTCTCCCTCTTCCCATCCCCACTCCCCTCCAACAAATCCCTGAGATCCACATTGTAATGAACAGCAGGAGAGGACTCATTTTCTGCACCTGTGCCCCTGTTTGTCTGTTGTATTTCTGTAGGTGAATGGGCACTGGGAACACAGAAGGGAAGTGAATTGAATGGATTGGGTTAAAACACTCAGCATGCCAATCAGCAGCACTCAGGTGAACCAGCTGTAAAACTCTGGCAACACAGAGACAGGGTCAGACAGGGTCTGTAGCTGCGGTGCAGGCAGCTCAGGGTTGTTTGTTGGTTTGGGGGTTTTGATGCAAGAATGTGGCATCATTAAAAATCAGCCCCCAGTCAAGCAGCTCATTAGCTGGGACACAGACCCCTGCACCTGACATCTCTTACACAGAGAAAAATGAATCTGGGTTAAATCTCTGTTTTCAGCCCATGAAAATCCAGTGATGGCCAACAGCTTCTGGACTAGCAGCCACAGAAAACAGGAGTGGCTCAGGCACTGTCACCTTTCCCACCACCACTTCTCCCTGGGAAGTGTCCAGCACCAGGCCTCAATAGTGAGAGAGCCATCATGGTGCTGTGCTAGTTCCAGCGTGGTGCTGTGCTAGTTCCAGCAGCACCAGAAGTGTTAGGTACCCACAGCGTGGGTGATGTCACTAGAGCTGAACTCTTGCCCTTTACACACAGCCTGCTGTCCTGCAGCACAGGAGAGCCACCCTCTGCCTCTGCCCCTGCCCAGCTGTTGGCTGTAAGCTAGAGCTGTGGTGAGCAGTAGGAGGTTGTTTTGGTGCTAGTCAAACCAGGAGGATAAAAGCTTCCTGAGGAGATTGTGGAAAAATCCACCAGCAGGCACTAAATATTGCTTGCTGACAAACTAGACTGGACCCCAAGTGGGGTCAGGAGGCTATGAAGGAGATGCAGGCACAGAAGTCACAGAAACACAGAACCAACCAGATTGGAAGAGACCTCCAAGATCATCAAGTCCAACTGATCATGCAACCCTATCTAATCAACTAGACCATGGCACTAAGTACCTCATCCAGTCTCTTCTTAAACATCTCCAGGGATGTTGACCCCACCCCCTCCCTGGGCAGCCCTTTCCAGTGGCCAATCTCTATTTAGTTTAGTGAAGAACATCTTCATAAAACCAAGCCTAAACTTCCCCTGGCACAGCTTGAGACTGTGTCCTCTTGCTCTGTTGCTGGTTGCCTGGGAGAAGAGACCAGCCCCCACCTGGCTACAACCTCCCTTCAGGTAGTTGTAGAGTGCCATAATGTCTCCCCTGAGCCTCCTCTTCTCCAGCCTAAACACCCCCAGCTCCCTCAGCCTCTCTTTCAAAGAGCCCCACAAGGGTTCTTTGCTCCTTGCCCAACAGACAGAGGCAGAAGGCAGGTGGGCATTGCCTCTCCACACTATTCCTGTATACCACAGAGCCACTGCAGCTTGGGAACACAGATCAGCATCTGCCCCACTCAGCCCCTCGTGAGCTCACTGTTTGCTCACAACAACCTCAAGCAACACCTGAGGCTTGGAGCAGAGTGGCTGGAAAGCAGCCTGGTGGAAAAGGATCTGGGGGTGCTGGTGGGCAGCTGAACATGAGCCATCAGTGCCCAGGAGGCTGAGAAGGCCAAGGGCATCCTGGTCTGTACCAAACCCAGTGTGCCCAGCAGGAGTAGGGCAGTGATGGTATCCCTGTACTGGGTCCCAGTGAGGCCACAGCCTGAGCACTGGGTTCAGTTTTGGGTGCCACAGGACAGGAAAGACATTGAGGGACTGGAGAGTGTCCAGAGAAGAGCAGTGAGGTTGGGGAGGGGTTTGGAGGGTGTCATACAAGGAAAGGCTGAGGGAGGTGGAATTGTTCAATCTGGAGAAGAGAAGTCTGAGTGGAGACCTCAGTGCTCTCTGCAGCTGCCTGAAAGGAGATTTCATAAAATGACAGAATCACCGAAGCTGGAAAAGACTTTTAAGATCATTGAGTCCAACCATCAACCCAACACCACCATGGCCATTAAACCACATGCCATGGCCACACATTCCCTGAACACCCCCAGGGATGGTGACTCCACCACCTCCCTGAGCAGCCTGTTCCAACCCCTCACCACTCTCTCACTCAATAATTATTTCCTCATGTCCAACCTAAACCTCCTCCAGCACAACTCAAACACATTTCCTCTCATCCTGTCGCTGGTTCCTTGGGAGAAGAGGCTGACACCAGCCTCACTCCAAGCTCCTTTCAGGCAGCTGTAGAGAGCAATGAGGTCTCCCCTCAGCCTTCTCTTACAAACACAGGGAATACAGAATACAGAATGAACCAGGTTGGAAAATACCTGCAAGATCATCAAGTCCAACCCAACACCATCTAAGCAACTAAACCATGGCACTAAGGGCCTCATTCAGCCTCTTTTTAAACACTTCCAGTGATGGTGACTCCAGCACCTCCCTAGGCATTGAAAAATGCTCAGGTGAAGGCTCACTGTAAAGTATTGACAAGAGTGCCAAGTGTTTAGATTGGACTGAAAGAGTTGAGGAGAGGCAGGCGCTGATTGCATGAGCAGTTTGCTTTCTTGCCATAATGCCATTCAATGCAGTGCCTGATGGCTGTTCATCCTGAGCCTCCCTAGTCTGGCTGAAAAAAGGAGCTCCCAGTTGTATATGTGTACTTAATCTCAAATACAAATACTCGGCCACGGATATGTTTACTCAACCCTGTGTTGACTCTGGTGATCAATGGTGCAACCTCAATGCTGGTTAACAGCACTGTAAATAACTCAGAGGCAGCTGTTTATTTGCTCATGACATTTGTCCAGCATTTTTCTCCCAAGAGCAGTGTGGGATGAGCTTGCTGTTGCTGCCTGGAGAGCAGCAAGAGAGAGCACCCACCCAAGAATGTGCTCAGCAGGAGCTGGTCCTGTCTGCTCTGGCTGGCTACTCAAACCCTTCTCAGGGTGAGCAGCACCTGTGTGCTGACTAAAGGCTCTTTCCCAAACTCAGTGTGTAACCCTGGACAAATTGCTTCATCGACAGATGAAGCAATGGTCAGTTGGTCAACACCTCAGTCTGCCAAACTGCAGGTGGAGGATGACTCTTAGCTACAAGCCAGGCGTGGGTACTAGCCTTAAAACGTGCAAAACAGATGACTACATGCACAGGTGTGGTGTGTGTGAGCAGACTGAGTGGGTTGGAGTCATTCAGCTGATCAGCAAAAACAAGATTATAAAAACCCCAAAACCAATCTGATAAGAGACATCTCTCTTGACAGAGCATCTTCCTGTGAGACCCCACCTCCAACACTGCCTCCAGTTTTGGTGTCCCCAGCATACAAACAACACAAAGCTGTCAGAGAGAGTCCAGGGAGGCCATACAGATGATCCAAGGGCTGGAGCACCTCTGCTGTGAGAACAGGCTGAGGGAGCTGGTGTTGTTCAGCCTGCAGAGGAGAAGGCTCTGGGGGCACCTTAGAGCTGCCTTGCAGTAACTGAAGGGCTCCTCCAGGAAGGTTGCAGAGGGACTTTTCCTGAGAGTGTCTAGAGACAGGACAAGGAGGAATGGTTTGAAGCTGAGGGAGATCAGGGCTAGACTGGAACTGAGGAAGAAGTTCTTCAGTGTGAGGGTGGTGAGACTCTGGAATAGGCTGCCAGGGAGGCTGTGTTTTAGTTTATACAGATTTATTGGCTGGAAATATGATAAAATATGAATATGATTTATGAAACATCAAAATTGTTTTCCCGAGCCAATTTGATGGAGGTTCGTTTGCCTGGTCGATGATAGGTTGATTACACACGATAGAAGGCTGATAAACAGTAGAGTAACAGTCTAGACCAATCAGAACTTGGAATACAGAGAACAGACTGGAATCTCCCTGTGCGCGCCAAACCTCAGGTGCTGCCTCGGGTGCTGCCTCGGGTGGCGCAGATGAGCCACCTCCAGTTCACAACGGAGCTAACCAGCTGGTAACAAGCTATGAACCTCAGAAATAACCAGGTAAAACAGAATCACAGAATCACCAAGGTTGGAAGACACCTCAAAGATCAAGTCCAACCTGTCACCACAGACCCCATGACTAAACCATGGCACCAAGTGCCACATCCAATCCCCTCCTGAACACCTCCAGGGACGGTGACTCCACCACCTCCCTGGGCAGCACATTCCAATGGTGAATGACTCTCTCAGTGAAGAATGTTCTCCTCACCTCGAGCCTAAACCTCCCCTGGCACAGCTTGAGACTGTGTCCTCTTGTTCTGGTGCTGGTTGCTAGAGAGAAGTGACCAACCCCCACCTGGCTACAACCACCCTTCAGGTAGTTGTAGAGAGCAATGAGGTCGCCCCTGAGCCTCCTCTTCTCCAGGATAAGCAACCCCAGCTCCCTCAGCCTCTCCTCACAGGGCTTGTGCTCAAGGCCTCTCCCCAGCCTTGTTGCCCTTCTCTGGACACATTCAAGAGTCTCAATGTCCTTCTTAAACTGAGGGGCCCAGAACTGGACACAGGACTCAAGGTGTGGCCTAACCAGTGCAGAGTACAGGTGTCGTTTACTCACAAACCACCAAGCTGCTAACTACCAAAATCTTTGCTGAATGAAGAGATGTTTAGAGTTCGTAGTTATAGTCCAAAGGGCAATATCCACAAATTTAGAGGAAATGAGAGAGCAGGCTGCTGTAATGGAGGCCCAACTCGAGCACTATGCTGCTAAAACAAAAGCAGCTAATTGCCCTGAAGATAGGAGCAAATCTCTACAACTACCTGAAGGGAGGTTGTAGCCAGGCAGAGGTTGGTCTCTTCTCCGAGGCAGCCAGTACCAGAACAAGAGGACACAGTCTCAGGCTGTGCCAGGGGAGGTTTAGGCTGGAGGTTAGAAAGAAGTTCTATACAGAGAGAGTGATTGCCCATTGGAATCAGCTACCCGTGGAGGTGGTGGAGTCACCTTCATTGGAGGTGTTCAGGAGGAGACTTGATGGGGTGCTTGGTGCCATGGTTTAGTTGTTGGGTGGGTTGGATTGGTTGATGGGTTGGACGCGATGATCTTGAAGGTCTCTTTGAACCTGGTGTATTGTATTGTATTGTATTGTATTGTATTGTATTGTATTGTATTGTATTGAATCCCATGAGGGGAGAGAGATAAGAGAGTAAGGAGCATGCAAGCTATGAGCATAACCAGCAATGAGCATAGGAGGTCATCCCCTATAAATTCCCTTTGTGAAAACTGAACAGCCCAATGGCACATTGGCCATTCAAATCCCGCCATCAATTCAAAATGTTCATGTGGTGAGTAACCCGCACAGCCTTCTCTCATGGCGTCTGACACGTGCAGTCGCCTCTCTGAAACGTGAGGCTCGGGAATCAGGTTCAGCTTCCACCCCCTCCAGGCAGCCTTAACGGCACCTGCCAATTAGGCTCCTCGACCTCAATCCAGACCTTGGAACAGAGAGTGAGGAGAGAGGGGCAGTGGCTCAAAACAAATTTAGCTGTCTTGTTAATGCCTCTTCCAGGACAGGCTGCCTCCTGCCTGATGGTGTTGAAGGCCAGGCTGGATGAGGCCTTGAGCAGCTGAGTGGAGTTGAGAGGTGTCCCTGCCCATGGTTGGGAGGTTGGAGGGGATGAGCTCTAAGGTTCAGAGCTTTCAGGCTGAAAGCCTGAGCCATTCTAGGATTCTATTGAAGCTATGAGTAGACCCCACAGCCTAAGCCAATTAAGAACCTGAGGACAATTGCTTCTGGGAAGAATTTAAGAAGGGCACTGAGATACTTGAACGTGTCCAGAGAAGGGCAACAAAGCTGGTGAGAGATCTGGAGCACAAGCCCTATGAGGAGAGACTAAGAAAGCTGGGGTTGTTTAGCCTGGAGAAGAGGAGGCTCAGGGGAGACCTCATTGCTCTTTACAACTACCTAAAAGGAGGTTGTAGACAGGTGGGGGTTGGTCTTTTCTCCCAGGCAACCAGTGCCAGAACAAGAGGACACAGTCTCAAGCTGTGCCAGGGGAGGTTTAGGCTTGAGGAGAGGGGAAAGTTCTTCACAGAAAGAGTAATTGGCCATTGGAATGTGCTGCCCGGGGAAGTGGTGGAGTCATCATCCCTGGAGGTGTTCAGGAGGGGATTGGATGTGGCACTTGAAACCATGGCTTAGTTAGTCATGAGGTGTTGGGTGACAGGTTGGACTTGATGATCTCTGAGGTCTTTTCCAACCTTATTGATTCTATGATTCTATGAAACAACTGCTCAGAGAGTCAGCTGACATTTTCCAAGAGACAAAACCAAACACAAACATCTCAGAGAGAGCAAACTGAAAAGACAAGCTCATGGTGTCCTGAAGTGAAATGTGTGAATGGAGGGGAAGTTCATCCACAGGGGAAGAGCATCACAACCAAGAAATCCAAGTCACAAGAGCTGTCTTCTCCTCCCAAACTCTTTAAGCAGCCAAAGAATGTGCCAGTGAAATTCTGCAGAAGAGTGCACCTGTGCTGTCAGAAACCTGTATGGAAGTGCAGGGAATCTCCTGCTTTGCTCTGGAAATCCCTGCCCATGGTGGGGAGTAGATGAGCTCTGAGGTCCTTTCCAACCTGAGCCATTCTGTGATATTCTCATGCTGGGCTTCTTCCAGACTTTTCTCTAGCACACTCAGCTTGACCAGCACACATCACCTGTATCATCTCCAGCACTTCAGCAGCAGCCAACAACAGCAGTGAACAGCTGGATGTCAGAAAAGCCCAAATGGCTCCTGTCATGACACTGCATTGTCTTTACATCAGTAAGATCACTGTGGGGCAGCAGAAACAGCACCTAGAGCTGGTTGGACCTCCTGTGGCAGACACTGGAGATTACTTTGCAATTGCAACCTTTATTATCATTATTTATGGCTTTGGTTCTTAATTAATAATTCTGCTGGCAAATTGGCTTCCAGTACATGGTGTGGCTGTTCTGTCATCGTGCTCCTGGAGCATTCTTATCAAGCTGCTCACCTTGCTCTCAGTCATTAACTAACTCTCTGTAGTAGTGGGGAAGCTGTGGGGACCAGTGGAGCGACTCCACAGAGCTGACTGGCAGCACATAGCAGCACTAATCTATACCTGAACAGAAAACCTTGGGGCACTTCTTCCACCTGATGAAAAGAGAAAGTGCTGGGGTTTAGCACATTCAGGGGTATGGGGAAGGGGGATTTTATGGGTTTTGGGGTTTTTTTTTGTTTGGGTTTTTTTTTGTGTGTGTGGGGGGGGTTTATCAACATACTTTAGAAAGAGTGCTGGGGCCACATCTGGAATTTTATGTCCAGTTCTGGTCCCTTCAGTTCAAGAAGGACCTCAGGGAACTGCTTGAGAGAGTCCAGCACAGAGCTACAAAGCTGCTGAAGGTAGTGGAACATCTCCCTGCGAGGACAGGCTGAGGGAGCTGGGGCTCTTGAGCTTGGAGCAGAGGAGCCTGAGGGGTGCTCTCATTCCTGGTGATAAAGATGTGCAGGGCAGTGTGGGGAGGATGGAGCCAGGCTCTGCTCAGGGATGTCCAAGGACAGGACAAGGGGCACTGGGGGCAAGCTGGAGGAGAGGAGGTGCCACAGGAACAGAAGGGAAAACTTTTTCCCTGTGAGGGTGCCAGAGCCCTGGAGCAGGCTGCCCAGAGAGGTTGTGGAGTCTCCTTCTCTGGAGACATTGCAAACCCTCCTGGATGTGTTCCTGTGTGACCTGCCCTGGGTGCTGCTGCCCTGGCAGGGGTTGGACTGGATGCTCTCTGGAGGTCCCTTCCAACTCCTAACATTCTGTGATCCTGTGAAGAGATAACCTCAACTTTTTTGAAGTCAGGAGTTTTCACGCCATCTCCATTCTCTATGACATCTATGGAGTTCAAGGCTACTGGTCTAACACCGAGTATCATAGTATGATTTAAGTTGGAAGGGACTTTAAAGATTATTTAGTTCCATCCCCAATGCCATGGGCATGGATATCTCCTAGTAGACCAGGCTGCTCAAACCAACCTGGCCCTGAACATTTCCAGCATTGGAGCCTTCACAACCTCCCTGGGCACCTCTGGAGGAAAATCACAGCACGAACTTGTTCCCACTACTGTAGTAGTTCTTCATTCATGGAAATTGAATAACCACAAATCTAAAATTCTGCTCTAGCTTCAAAGTCTCTCTCTTAGGCTTAAAGACACTGATGTGCCAAGGTTTCATTCCTGAAATGGAAAAGCCCTCTGAGATCATTGAGTCCAACCTTCAACCCAGCATCACCATGGTGACTAAACCATGTCCCAGAGTGCCATGTCCACATGATTCTTGAAATCCCTCCAGGGATGGTGACTCCACCTAGTTTAGCGCCAAACTTAGTAGAGTTAGATTATGGTTAAAGGTCTTTTCCAGCCAAAACCATTCTATGGTTTTAGGAAACCAATAACTTCACCCTAGTCTAATTTGCTAGCAGTCAGTTTGAGAGGGAGGGAGGGTTGGAGTTTGGGGTTTTGGGGTTGGTTTTATTTTGCAACACTGTTTTCAGATCCTGAAAAAATAACTGGGAAGGAAGAAGAGTAATTTAAAAGCATAAATTCCAGACTGATGCTGCAGTATCTTTAGAGCTTTGCTTAGAAGAGCCTAGGTGAAGAAATTGGAGTGCTACGAAGAACGACTGCAGTAGGTGGCAGCCTTTGCTCTATGTCACTCCCGAGTCTCCTCCATGGAGATGCAGAGCCGAGAGCTGGGGGGGTGGGGTGTGTGATTACTGAGGACCCCTCCTTGCCCCTCCCAGCAGCTGCAGTTGCTGGTTCTTAAAGGGTGCTCACAGACCAAACCGCAGCCTTCCTGCCCTGGCTCTTTAAATGGATGAGGAGTTCTCGCTTGCCAGGGTGGGTTTATTTAAGGGGGGATTCCTGAGGCTCTCCCCTCAATGGATCACGGATTTATGTGGTGCTATATTAATAGCTGCTGTGTTCCAGCCTGGAAAGGCTGCAAAATGATAGCTCAGGTATCTCCCTCATACATAGAACAAGTCATCCTTCATCTCCAGCTTGCAGAAGGCATTGTTTAACTTAGTGCAGTAGTAATTACAGTGATTTAAGAGCAAGTTCAGGAAAGGCTCCATCTTACCATGCAACAAATAACATTCTGTTAGAAATACACACCCTGGTAGTCAGAAAAAGCTCTACAGCAGTGCATAAATACCTGCCAGCCATTCCCAAAATCCAGCTGGAGTTTGGTCACCTCTCCTGGCTGTTAGAGCAATGCAGATTAATACATGGTTGTAGTGATTATTTCCATGTGGCTTCACTTCACACTGTCATCTAACATGGGATTAGCTCTTGAAGATAGCTGCAGAAGTGGGTTTTCTATTTCACAGAATTACAGAGTGTTAGGGGTTGGAAGGGACCTTAAAGGATCATCTAGTTTTGTTTTGGTGGTGGTGTTTGGGGTTTGTTTTTTCTTCAATAGCATATTTATTTTGCTTTGCTAAGCTTCTCTCTTGCTTTGGCAATAACAAGCAAGCACAACTGTAGGGCAAGATTTGTAGAGGATTCCTGTTTTCACTGAGCATAGTATCATAGTAGTATCAGTCAGGGTTGGAAGGGACCACAAGGATCATCTAGCTCCAACCCCCCTGCCATGGGCAGGGACACCCCACACTAGATCAGGCTAGATCAGCATGTTTGAAAGGAGAAGCATCCAAGCCAGGTGGCTACATAACATGGCTGCAATTCTAAAGCATCTTTGTGGCATCCAGAGGCATCTGTGCCAGCCACCAACAGCACTTGGACTAGGTAAGTTGTGTTTCCTATAAAGCAATTAAAGAGGAAGGATATTGCTTGGGATGTGTCTAGAGAGTTTCTCAGTTGGGGAATTCCCAGCTATAAAGATCCAGCCTGATTTAAACCTGGCCAGATCCTGGGCTTCAACCCAGTTCCATAGGCTTTAACTGAAATGCCTCTTGCTTTTAATTCCCTGTCTAGAGAGTTTCTCAGTTGGGGAATTCCCAGCTGAAAAGACCCAGCCTGATTTAAACCTGGCCAGGTCCTGGGCTTCAACCTAGTTCCATAGGCTTTAAGTTGCTTTGAATTCCTTGTCATTCATCTGGAATGCAAACTTAATGCTAAATTTGTATGCTGGGGCAGCAGCAGAAGCAGTTAGGAGTCAGCAGCATCAAAGCAGATTTTCCATAAGTCCCATCTCCCTCTGCCAAGCACTGTTGGGGCCATCTTCTGTCCTTATTACTCTGCCCATGAACATTCCTGGGTATTGACCACATAAGGCTAAGAATAGTTCAGCCATGTAAGGACCTAAGATTCCACACAGAGGCTGTGAGAGCAAAGGAGCACTGGGCTGGGTCACTGTCAACCACCCTGGCAGTCCATGCTTGTCAGTAAGACGGTGATCATCCAGCACTGTCAGCTGACTTACCTTCTCTGCCAGGCTGAGGCTGGGTTCCTATGCACAAAGCAGCAGAGGTTTGTGTTCTTCCCAGAAAGAGTAATTGGCCATTGGAATGTGCTGCCCAGGGAGGTGATGGAGTCACCATCCCTGGAGGTGTTTAAAAAAGATTGGATGTGGCACTTGGAGCCATGGTTTAGTTGTCATGAGCTCTTAGGTATTAGGTAATAGGTTGGACTTGTTGATCTCTGAGGTCTCTTCCAACCTGGTTGATTCTGTGATTCCGTAATCAGCAGCTCTCTGTTCAACTTGGTGATCATACTTCACCATGAATCCAATATTTGAGTGTTGTCCTCAGGTAGCTTCTCCATGTCCAATCACTGCATGAGCATGCAGTACAATGGGATAGAACCAACAAAAAAATCATCAAAAGGAGAAATTAATTTCTCACCCCCCCCCCCCCAAATCTCTGAAGAGAACATGAGCCAGCAGTGTGCCCAGGTGACCAAGAAGGCAAATGGCATCCTGGCCTGCATTAGGAATAGTGTGGCCAGCAGGAGCAGGGAGGTCATTGTGCCCCTGTACTCAGCACTGGTTAGGCCATACCTTGAGTCCTGTGTCCAGTTTTGGGCACCTCAGTGTAAGAAGGACATTGAGACACTTGAATGTGTCTGGACAAGGGCAACGAGGCTGGGGAGAGGCCTTGAGCACAAGCCCTCTGAGGAGAGGCTGAGGGAGCTGGGGTTGTTTAGCCTGGAGAAGAGGAGGCTCAGGGTTGACCTCATTGCTCTCTACAACTACCTGAAAGGTGGTTGTAGCCAGGAAGGGGTTGGTCTCTTCTCTCTAGCAACCAGCACCAGAACAAGAGGACACAGTCTCAAGCTGTGCCAGGGGAAGTTTAGGCTGGAGGTGAGGAGAAAGTCCCTCACAGAGAGAGTCATTCACCATTGGAATGTGCTGCCCAGGGAGGTGGTGGAGTCACCGTCCCTGGAGGTGTTCAGGAGGGGTCTAGTCATGAGGTCTGTGGTGACAGGTTGGACTCGCTGATCTTTGAGGTTTCTTCCAACCTTGACAATACTGTGATACTGTGGTACTGTAATTTATCAATCCATTTGCAAGTCCAAGCCTCCAGCAACATCTTCATGTGTCTTTTAAATCAGTCTTCAGTGTTTTCCTGCCAGATGTCTGTATTCAGGACAGGAAGCTCTTGAGGAATGGATGTCTGTTGTCTGCCTGCACTGTCACCTCTGCTCTATCTTTTCCTTGACCCTTGTAGCTCCAGCCTGGTTTCCCAGCAGCTGACAGACCATTTGTAACACCTGAATCATGGTGGGGACACTGAAACTGTTTTCTCCTTCCCTGTTGTTGAGATTAACCCTCTCCAAAAGCCTTCCATTTCCAAATGAACATGCTGAGAGGAGGCTGGATGAGGGGACAGGGAAGAGGAATTGCTCTGCTTTCTACCAAGTCTTCTGGTGTTGAAGTGTGCAGAGTTCCTGCTTAGGGCAGCTCCTCAGCACTCATGTTTGTTTTGAAGAGAATAGATTCTTGCACTGCCACCAGGATTCTGGAGCAAAGATGTTGAAAGTTAAGAATATTTTTAAGGCTGCAGCCTGATTCTCTGAGTTTCCCTAGATCTGCACCATTGCCATCACTAAGGATAGACAGAAGAAGCTAAGTACCACAGAACACTGGTTTGCAGCTTGTGATTTGTGGCTACACAGATGACTTAGAAGGTTAGTGGTGAATACTAAGTACGTAGTCAGGACACTTAAATTCTTCACACTGGAGCCCACACCCATACCAAAAGAAAAATAATAACACAAGTAGTGATCCAAATATTGGCAAAGTTCTGAAAGCTTTCTTCAAAGAAAACCATGGAAAGAGGAGAGCAGGGAGGTGCATTCAAGGGGATTGCAAGAGACTGGGTGGTGAAGAGACCATGGAGATATCTCTGCAGATTGACATACACTGTAGGCTTTAAATGAGCAAGCCCCAGAACAGGATCACAGAATCACAGAATGCTAGGGGTTGGAAGGGACCTCCAGAGATCATCCAGTCCAACCCCCTGCCAGGGCAGCAGCACCCAGGGCAGGTCACACAGGAACACATCCAGGAGGGTTTGCAATGTCTCCAGAGAAGGAGACTCCACAACCTCTCTGGGCAGCCTGCTCCAGGGCTCTGGCACCCTCACAGGGAAAAAGTTTTCCCTTCTGTTCCTGTGGCACCTCCTCTGCTCCAGCTTGCCCCCAGTGCCCCTTGTCCTGTCCTTGGACATCCCTGAGCAGAGCCTGGCTCCATCCTCCCCACACTGCCCTGCACATCTCTATTACCAGGAATGAGGGCACCCCTCAGGCTCCTCTGCTCCAAGCTCAAGAGCCCCAGCTCCCTCAGCCTGTCCTCGCAGGGAGATGTTCCATTGCCTTCAGCAGCTTTGTGGCTTTGTGCTGGACTCTCTCAAGCAGTTCTCTGAGGTCTGTTTTGACCTGAGGGGCCCAGAACTGGACACAATATTCCAGATGGATGCTTTTAAGTAGCAGCCATGTTTGCAAACTTTGTGTGGGTTTGCTGGTGTTGCTAACACAGACAGCTCCTTGGTCAGGCTTTGCTGCTGGCACAAATGGACAGAAGCTGCAGGCTTGCCATGCAGAGTTCCCTCCAAGGGGCGGGGGGAACAAACTGCTAATGTGCGCAGGATCCAGGCGAGGTAAACGTGAGGAAAGGAAGGGCACAGAAGGGTGTTCAAGAGTTCCAGCACAGGTAAGAAGGAGAGTGGGAAGCAGGGAGTGAGGCCAAATAAAATTACAAATTAAAATGGCTCAGCTGACATCATCTGACCATCTCCCCCACCCTAAAGCTCTGTTTTGATCTGTGTCTCAGCCTTACTTGGTACATCAAATGGGGCAAGAAATGGAGCTGAAACACTTGCCTCGGCATTGCAGACTGAAGCTTGCTTCAGAGAAAATGCCTTAAAATGAACTTGTTGAACTATTTTTCATGACATGTTCTGGTAAATTATTCCTACTAGCATGAAAGAATGAAAAAAAGAAAGACAAATCAACCCCCAGTTGGAAAGAAATTACTTCCACAAGCGTAACATTTGATTCTTTTTATTTTTTAATGCAATATCTTACTGCTGCTTTTGAAGTCAGCCCTTTTAAAACTTTCCCCTTTGGGTGAGAACAGAGCTATTCACATGACCAGAGGTCCAGCTAAATGCTTCCAGCAGACTGTGCTGCTCACTGCATGGGGTTTCCACAGTGAAGCAGCTCTCCATGCCTTCCCCAGTCCATGGAGGAAAGCAAGCACCCTCTGTGTCTGTCTGCAACAGCATCCAGGCTGAGTTAGCAGGGGACACCTGCTGCAGCAGTTCAGGGGTTTTGTGACAGCAGTGACTCTCTGGCCTTCTCTCCTCACTGAAAACAAAGCAAATTAGTCACCTAATAGCTTTTAACTTATCAATCAAAAGCAGTGTGGCCAGCAGGTCAGGAGAGGTGATTCTGCTGCTCTGCTCTGTTCTGGCGAGACCTCACCTGCAGTGCTGTGTCCAGGTCTGGAGCCCTGAGCAGGAAGGTGCCAGGAGAATAGGCTGGAGAGAAGTACCGAGAAATGTGTAGTGGTTGCTTGGTGGCATCAATGTCCTGCCCGTGCTGTGGCACAAGGGATGTTGGGGCTGTCTCCCCGTTCTTGTGCTTGTCTCAGTTTGCCCAATTGTTGCCCAATGTTCTTCCAGTCCCACTGTAAGCCTCTTGCAGCCATTGTCCTCCATCTGCCTTTCACCCCACAGCATCCCCTGCCCCAGAGGGTGGGCAGGGTGGGTTTGTGGCAGGACAGGGCAGCATTTGCCAGAGGTGACAGTGTCTGTGACAAGCACTGCAAGAGGGGTGCCCCAACGAGGGGGGCTGTTTACAGAGTGATAGCTCAGCAGCTGCTTGGGTCACAGCTGGGAGCTGTCAGTGCTTGTGGCTTTGTGGCACTTTCATCACCATCTGTCACTCCTTTCATGGTATGCTATGTGCTCCCTGCCACCTTCCCCCTGCCACCCCCTTCCCCCCACCACACACATAAACACACTTTGAGGAGCTCAGTCATACGGTGCTGGCTAAGTCTCCCAGCATGTCCTCTTCTTCTGGGCCCATCTTAAGGGACTGCAGGAGACAGTGGCTAGTTCCACTTCAACATGAAGAGGAACTTCTTCACTGTGAGGGTCACAGAGCACTGGAACAGGCTCCCCAGAGGGGTTGTAGAATCTCCTTCTCTGGAGACTTTCAAAACCCACCTGGATGTGTTCCTGTGTGACCTGCCCTGGCTGATCCTTCTCTGGCAGGGGGCTTGGACTGGATGATCTCCTTCTCTGGAGACTTTCAAGACCCATCCGAATGCATTCCTGTGCAACCTGTGCTAGATTCTATGGTTCTGCCCTGGCAGGGGGTGGACTCGATCTCCAAAGGTCCCTTCCAACTCCTAACAGCCTGTGATCCTGTGATGTGGCCCAGGTAGCCTGAAGTTATGGTATAGGAGTAGGATACAAAATGTTATCATACAAATATGGGACCCATGGTGTGTCCCCAGTTTGATATTTAGGGATCTGTCTTCCATCCTATAAGAGCTATGAGGGTGATTGGGGACTTGAACATCTCTCCTATGATCAGAGACCTGGGGCTGGTTGGTCTGGAGAGGAGAAGGCTAAGAGGGAATCTGATCAATGATCAATCTGAGGGGTGGGAGTCAAGATGAAGGTGCCAGGCTCTTGGTACTGGTGCCCAGTGATAGAACAAGGGAAAACAGGTACAAGCTGGCACACAGGAGGTTCTACCTCAACAGCAGACACTTCTGTATGGTGAGGGTGCCAGAGCCCTGGAGCAGGCTGCCCAGAGAGGTTGTGGAGACTCCTCCTCTGGAGACTTTCAAAACCCACCTGGATGTGTTCCTGTGTGACCTGCCCTGGGTGACTGTGCTGTGGCAGGGGGCTTGGACTGGATGCTCTCTGAAGGTCCCTTCCAACCCCTGACATTCTGTGATCTGTGATCCCTTCCAACCCCTAACATTCTGTGATTCTGTGATCTGTGATCCTGACGTGGGCTGTTGGGGAGTGGTGGATGCTTGGCCTGATCTACTGCAAGGCAAAGTAGCCTGAAGGTTCCTCTTTGTTTGTGCTTTGTGCTAAAGTGAGGAAGACACACAGAGAGCTTTTGGAAATTAAATATTTGTTTATGTACAAACAGGCAGCCCCAAGGCTCATTGCAGGCCCTGGCTAAGGCTCTTCTCTTACTTCAGCTCGACACATTTCAATTGCAAAATCCGGGGTGTTCTTTGCGTTGGCTCAAAACAGGAGGGAACTCCAAGGGAGCCGCAGCGCTCGCAAACCTCACGGCTTCCATCACTGATCTGTGTCCACGCCTCAGGCACACGTGGTTTGAAATCAAAGCTTTCTCAAGCCTTGGAGAAGCCCCCCCAGATAGTAATGAGACCTGGCTGTCCATGCAAGGTTGGACTTGATGATCTTTGAGGTCTTTTCCAACCTTGTTGATTCTATGATTCTATGTCGTGGGCACACAATGGCATCCTGGCCCGGATTAGAAATGTGGTGTCCAGGAGGAGCAGGGAGGTGTTTGTCCCCTTGTACTCATTGCCCAGTGGGTGGACAAGGGAAGCTGTGTACTTCATCCCATAATGCCCTGCTCCCTATAAAACCACCAGCAGGGTTTCTACACTTCCTCTTTCTTCCCTCACTGCTCCTATGGAGATGGTCCCTATCTGGTAATGGAGGGGAGTCATCTCACAGCCTCCTGGGGCCTGGCCAGACCTAATGCCTGGAGGAGAAGGGGAAGGGCAGTCTCAGATCTGGCCAGCTGAGATTAGCCTAACAGTGGAGGGGGGGGGGGCAAGAAAGAGCCCTGGGGGGTTTGGGTGTATCCACAGTATCACAGTATCACCACGGTTGGAAGAGACCTCAAAGATCATCGAGTCCAACCTGTCACCAAAGACCTCATGAGTAAACCAGGGCACCAAGTGCCACATCCAATCCCCTCAAAGCCATCTCAAGCCTTGGAGAAGCACTTCCAGACATCTGTTTGTCCATGCCATAACTTCCAACTCCTGAGTTTCTAAAGCCAATATGCTTAATGCTGTGTACTATGCTGTTATCTGAGGTGGGAGGGAAAGAAAGACTAGTAAGAGACAACATTGTCTGCACTGAAGGGACTTCCTACAGATCAATCAAAATCTTGAGCTTCTCCTACTGTTAATTTTACAATGATATTTAATGCATGGAAATAATAACAATTGCAATTCTCTTCCAATTCTGTCCTTCAAAAACTGGACAAGGAAAAGCAAAGCCATTAAGACAAGTCATGGCAAATCTGAAGGTCTGATGGTTGTGGTTGCTTCCTTTGGTTAATGAAGCACACACAAAAAATCAATTTTCCCTTCTGAGAAGCTTTTAAATGTCCAGCTGCTGCACAACCAATTTGACTGCCTAGTGCATCTTTGTCACCCCTGGAACAGACTCTCAGTCGTCTCACACTGGCTGTGTGCTTTAGATAAAAATAGAGATAGTTTTAATAAGATGCCTAATTAATATAGTAATGTTCATATCTAATTAACAAGAGGCCTTATTAAAATAATTTTAATAAGAGGCCTTGAGAGTCTCCAGTGGAGGACTACCAGGATGATCAAGGGACTGGAGCACTGCCCTCTGAGGGGAGGCTGAGAGCCCTGGGGCTGCTTAGTCTGGAGAAGAGAAGACTGAGAGGGGATTTAGTAAATGTTTCTAAATATCTGAGGGCTGGGGGCCAAGGGTTATAAGGGGACAGGCTCTGCTCACTTGCACCCTGTGAACAGGGTGCAAGGACAAGAATCAATGGATAGAAACTCCAGCACAGGAGGTTCCACCTCAACAGGAAGAGGAACTTTTTCACTGTGAGGGTCACGGAGGACTGGAACAGTCTCCTCTCTGGAGACTTTCAAGACCCATCTGGATGCATTCCTGTGTGACCTGTGGGGTTGGACTTGGTGATCTTCAGAGGTCGCTTCCAACCCCTAGCATCCTGTGATTCTGTGATCCTGGTCTAGTGGAAGGTGTCCCTGGCTGTGGAACTAGATGATCTTCAAGGCCCCTTCCATCCCAATCCCTGAATTCTCTTACCTGCAGGGTGTTGAGGGGAATTTGTGGCTGAGAGCAAACCTGATTGCATCAACCTCTTTTTTTTTGCCTCTTACGTGTGGCTGCGATTGGTCACTTGGCTATGGCGAATCCCCAAGGGCTGATGGATTAAAGACAAAGGGTGGTTTGTAAGCGAGCTGGCTGTTGATGGATTAGGGCAGCGTGCCGGCTGTAACCAGATCCCCAGCACAAGTTCATTCACTCGGAGAGCAGCTCCCGGCTCGCCTTACAGCCTCCGCGGCTCGCCCCGCACCAGCCGGCCCGGGAAACTTTACACCTCGGTGATTTTTATCGCAGCCTCAGCTCACCAGCCAGCTGTGTCACGCTGGCAAAAATAGAACCACAAATCAAAGTCCTGCGTATGGCAGAGCAGCGACCTTTCCAGAGACCCTGCTTTGGAGGTTCGTGTGGGGGTGATGCACACCCACACCCCCCATGAGAGCCAAAGGCTGCCACAGCTCTGTGCTCGTATTTGCTGAGCTGGCATCTCCCGGTGCGAGCCAGCAAAGCTTCCTTTGGAGCACAGTGCAATGTTTGTGATGCTAGTATCAATGGGTGCCTGTTGGGTTTTTGATCTGAAGCCAGCTGAGGTTGAGGATGAGACATTTTTCTGTCATTAGCTGGGAGGCCAAGCAAGGCCTGCCCACATTTCTGAGTGATGCAGAAGTGAACTTTCACCCCTGGGTCAGTTTGGGTTGTTTTTATCTCCCTGGCTCTCTTTGGCTCACGTGCCGTGCAGAGCATTCCCCGTCCTTGCAGAGGGCAAGCTCTAAGAGCTGTCATTACACTTCTCAAGTCTGACAGAAGATAAGAAGGAGAACAACTGGTTTTAATCATGACAGATTCCAAGTTCTGGAAACCTTTCCAGAAGTTGCTCCCAAGAGCTGATGTTTTCCGAAGCCCCTTCCCCTTCCAGTGCATGTCTGCATATTCACACACTCCAGAGAGCCTCACCTCTACCTCCTCCTGCTTGCCAAACACTATCCCTAGCAGGCAAGAAGCCTAGGCCATAATGGACTTTCTGCAAATTGTGCATGATCAACTCTTTCTGTTATGGAAGAGAGCCAGGCCCAGCAATGCAAAGCCCCAAAGAGAAGCAGTAATGCCGCGGCTGCGCTGTGCTCCTGGTACTTCTGCCTGCGGAAGAAAGCCTCCTCCAAGGCCTGTTTCTGGTTGGTGAGCCTGATGACTGGTGCAAGTCTGATCTGTTTTTCTTGCCTAGAACTAGGCAGTGTCAGAAATCTTACAGAGAGGCTTTCCCTGGTTTTCTTTCCCTAGCTCTTCTAGGAGCTAGAATATCCTCTGCGGACTTCAAAGGGAAGAGCAAGGCAGAGAAGGCTTAGTTGACTTAGCAGACTGGAAATCTGGGGCCGAGTAGTTGTGAAACAAGATTTATGCAGGATTGGCTTTTTTACTTTTTCTGCTGCAAGAGCTGGACTCTGCCAGGAGGCTAAAGTGATGTTTGCTCTTCCCTTGAGGAAGTGATTTACACCAGCTATGGGTTTAGCTATCCAAGAAAAAAACAGCCAAAGTTCAGGGAAGCTCTTAAGTTCCTTCTGGCTGCTGCTTCTAGACTTCCCCAGTGCTGCCTCAGTTTCCTCTTCTGCTAGCTGTCAGTTCTGTCTTGAAATAAATAAGATTAGTTCTGTATTCTGTCCTGCACAATCATCACACAGCCTTTTCTTGGCTTGAATTCTCTGAACCTTTCCAACGTTATTCCTCATTAAGTTTCTAGCAGACATAGAAATGAGAGACAAACAAGAGCAGCTTATGAAATGACCTTAGTGAACAACCAACTCCTCTGTGGTTTTTATACTTAGCATTTGTGAAAATTCTCTGGAAGAACCTTTTCCTGGTTTTGCCACCCACAAATTTGACATTGGGGGATTGACAGTTTGCACATAAAGCAAAGCTTCTTGAGGGAGTGAGTGGTGAGGGGTTGGAACAGGCAGCCCAGGGACATGGTGGAGTCACCATCCCTGGGGGTGTTGCAGAAGCTGTAGATGTGGTGTTTCAGGAGCTGGTTTAGTGGTCATGGGAGTTGGGTTATGTATGATTGGGCTCAATGATCTTGAAGGCCTGTTCCAGCCAAGGTGATCCTATGGTTCTGTGGCTGTTGGAAAATTAATTTGCTTTTAAAATTCTTATTTTTTTCCCTAATCACTAGTTCTTCACAGAAAAATAATTTCTTGCCCTGCTGCCATCTCAACTGAAAATGTTTTGAACAGATAAATTAATGCTGAGACAGCACCATGGAACAGTTTCTCTTGCTGCCTCAAGGCTGGGTTTGAGTGGTGTTAAAGGATTACTCCAGCCGTCTGCACAAGAGAGAAACAATAGCTCCTGGAGTAAGGATGCAGGGGGTGGAATATGTTCCTTTTATCTGCCATGGTAGTACAACTGTGGAGCAGTCTGATGGAGCAGACAGCAATCTTCCTTCTCTGTGTTTCCAGTTGAGTTTTAGGTTACTCAAACAACATTTTATTACTTGGATTAGAATTTTTTCTTAGTAGCTTCCCAATGCAGCCAGTTTGGCCACTGCAGGAATTTGCAAGAGCTGGGCTTGTCCTTACTGAGAGATTAACTGGAACCATGGGTCATGTGCTAAGGAAAGAAACCAAGGGGAAAAGAGAAAGCATGGTGCATGAAAAGAGATGGACAAACCTTCGAGCATCATTGCCTTGTAGTTGGCAAATTGAGCCTGTAGCAAAGCAATGGTCTGGAGTAGCCTATCTGAAATAGCCTCACTAGAGTTCACAGGATCACAGGATGTTATAGGTTGGAAGAGACCTCCAGAGATCATCAAATCCAACACCCCCCCCCCCCCCCCCCCACCAGAGCAGGACCATAGAATCCAGCACAGGTCACACAGGAACACATCCAGATGGGTCCTGAAAGTCTCCAGAGAAGGAGACTCCACAACCTCTCTGGGGAGCCTGTGCCAGTGCTCTGGGACCCTCACAGTGAAGAAGTTCCTCCTCGTATTGAGGTGGAACCTCCTGTGCTGGTGTTTCTATCCATTGCCCCTTGTCTTATCCCAGGGGGCAAGTGAGCAGAGCCTGTCCCCTCCTCTTGACACCCAGCCCTCAGATATTTATAGACATTTATTAAATCCCCTCTCAGTCTTCTCTTCTCCAGACTAAACAGCCCCAGGGCTCTCAGCCTCTCCTCAGAGGGCAGTGCTCCAGTCCCTCAATCATCCTGGTAGCTCTCCCTGGACTCACTCTAGTAGATGCCTGCCCCAAGTTGAATCATGGCATCAGGGAATGGTTTGGTTTGGAAAGGATCGTTAAGGATCATCCAGTCCCAACCCCCTCCAATAAGCAGGGACATCTCCAATTAAATCAGGTTGCTCAGAGTGCTGTCTAGCCTGACCTTGCATTTTTCTAGGGATGGTGTTTCTAGCACCTGTCTGCACAACCTGTGCCAGTGTTTGACCACACCTCATTGAAAAACAACAAGTCTCCTTTTAACCTAGTCTAGAATTCTCTTTTCTTAATTTCAAGCCATCAACCCTTGTCCTATTTACTACAGAGCCTGCTAAAAAGTCTGTCCTCATCATTTTTATAGGCCCCCTTTAAGTACTGCAAGGCCACAGTAAGATCTACTTAAAGCCTCCTCCAGGCTGAACAGCCCCAACCCTGTCAGCCTTTCTTCACAGCAGGGGCACTGCAGCCCTCTGTGTTTGTGCCCAGATCTGTGCAGGACTTGAGCTTTCTCCATTTGCACATTTTGAAGCACATAATTCAACCCAGGTGCCCTTCAAGCAGACATTGTAAGAGGAGCAAATCTTCTGCAAGCAGAAGAAAAATGTGCTGTTAGCATGCACCAAGTGAACCTCCAATCCAGCCCATCAGCAGGCAGGTGCAGACAGATCAGAGAATCTTGCTGGACCCACATTTGCACCAAGGATGGCATGAATGCCACCCTCACACCTGGCAAGCTTGGTGCCATTTCAGCAGCAGGGTTGAACAAGTGGTGACTGAAGAACAAATCAACTGTTGCTGCAGCCAGGGGCAGACTTTCCTGCTACACCTTGTCATTCCAAGGAGGTCCTACAAGAACTCCCAAAAGCAGCATCACCAAATGCTGGATGTTGGGAACAAGTTCTTGTACTGTGAGGATGGTGAAACACTGGAACAGGTTACCCAGTGAGGTGGTTGAAGCCCCCAACCAGGGAGATATTCAAGGTGAGGCTCAACCTGATCTAGTTGAGGATGTCCCTGCTGACTGCAGAAGGGGTTGGACTGGATGACCTTTGGAGGTCCCTTCCAACCCAGACCATTCTATGATTCTATGATTCCATGATTCTATGATTTCCAGAGATGGTATGGATGGGACTGTGGGCAAATTCAGGCTTGATCTTTGTAAGTTCTTCACAGAAAGAGTGATTGGCCATTGGAATGGGCTGCCCAGGGAGGGGGTGGAGGTGTTTAAGACTGGATGAGGCACTTAGTGCCATGGTCTAGTTGATTAGTTAGGGTTGGGTGATAGGTTGGACTTGATGATCTTGGAGGTCTCTTCCAACCTGGTTGATTCTGTGATTCAAATGCTGCCTTCATGGGGCTCTTTGAAAGATGTAGAGTTGCTCAAACATGTCCAGAGAAGGGCAACAAAGCTGAGGAGGGGTCTGGAGCACAGCCTTGTGAGGAGCAGCTGAGGGTCCTGGGGATGTTTAGCCTGGAGAAGAGGAGGCTCAAGGGAGACCTTATTGCTCTCTACAACTACCTGAAGGGAGGTTGTAGCCAGGTGGAGGTTGGTGTCTTCTCCCAGTCAACCAGCACCAGAACAAGAGGACACAGTCTCAAGCTGCACCAGGGGAAGTTTGGGCTGGATGTTAGGAAGACGTTCTTCATAGAAAGAATGATTTGCCATTGGGATGTGCTGCCCAGGGAGGTGGTGGAGTCACCATCACTGGGAATGTTTAAAAAGAAACTGGATGAGGCACTTAGTGGCATGGTTTAGTTGATTAGATGGTGTGGGGCGATAGGGAGGATCTCAAAGGTCTTTTCCAAGTTGGTTAATTCAGTATTCTGTATGTGCTGGTGTGGGTAAGTGCGCAGCAGGCGGCTGCTTCAGGTAAAGCACTCCCGGACACGCTGCAGTTGCTGTAGGTGTTGGTTACAGAGTTGCAGCACAAGGGGAGTGATGGGTTTGTATAAAATCACACAGTGAACATGCTGGGCATGGCTCTGTTCACGAGAAACCTGCTGAGGTCAGCAAGCTGAGCCGTTTGAAATCACAGTACCTGGCACTGAGCTCTTCAGAATTAGGCATCAGAAATGTTTATGCAATATGGATTTCATGTCTGCTTCCAAAAAGCCTGGCATGCCCAGGAAAATTGTCACTGGTTTTCACACAGTCACAGAGTGGTAGGGGTTGGAAGGGACCTCCAGACATCATCCAGTTCAACCCCACTGCCAGAGCAGGAGCACCCAAGGAAGGTCATGCAGGAACACATCCAGGTGGGTTTTGAAAGTCTCCAGAGAAGGAGACTCCACAGCTTCTCTGGGTAGCCTGCTCCAAGGCTCTGGCCCCCTCACAGGGAAAAGGTTTTCCCTGTGCTGGATTCTATGGTCCTGCTCTGGCAGGGGAGTTGGACTCAATGATCTCCAGAGGTCCCTTCCAACCCCTAACATCCTGTGATCTTGTGATTGGCCTAGATGATCTGTAAGGTCCTTTCAAACCCAAACCATTCTATGGCTCTAAGGCAATGATCTGCACCTCTGGAGTTTCCTTTTGCTGTAGCTGCAGATTCCTGAGTGCCAGTGGTGTGCAGCTGACACCATATCTCTTACAGAGGCAGAGAGCATGGAGTGCTGTGAGCTCAGTGTTGCTTCTTTTAGTCCCTGCAATCTCTGTATTCCTGTGCTGTGCTTTTCCCTGTCTTGACTTCCTGGAGTTGATATGTAACAGAAACTTTGAACCTGAGCTTACCCACACTCCCCCTTCTAGGAGAGGAGTGCAGCTCAGATGATTCTGCTGAAGAGCTGCCACGTTTAAGTACCTGTGATGTATATACAGAGAGATATAAATACATCAAATGATAGAGTTATAAACACACACATATATATACACACACCTTATGAGTACTTTCCAGAACAAAACAGAACGAAAAAATGAGCTACAACTCAGCTTTAAGTCTTTTTCAAACACCTGGCTCTTGATATTACACATTCTAAACAATCTCTCACAGTTAAAAAGATCCAGATCTTGGAAAATGCAGAGTTGAGAGGTCTAAGTTGTTTCTCGCTTGCTAGGCAAGCCTCTGGTACTTGCCATCACCACTCCTGCAGCTGCTGCCGTGGAGTGCCCTAAAGGTTGTTTGGAAATGTGCACACACACACACACACACAAGGAGCTGCAGCAAGGAAAGGAAGAACCATCACACTGCTTCATTCTCTTATTTAAAAATAAGCAGAAAAACCCCTAACAAAAAATGCCTGTGGGATTCAGTTACCCCAGAAATGAGGGTTGGTGGTGTGCCATTTGAGGGGCCCTAAAGCACCTCAGCTGGTGTATAACCTCTGTCCAGAAGGACACAGGTCTTCAGTACATCCTGGGTCATAGAACGCTCTGGGTTGGAAAGGACCTCCAAAGGTCATCCAGCCCAAGCCCCCTGCAGTCAGCAGGGACATCCTCCACTAGATCAGGTTGCTCAGAGCCTTGTCCAGCCTCACCTTGAAGATCTCTAGGCATGGGGCCTCAGCTACCTCCCCGGGCAACCTGTTGCAGTGTTCCAGCACCCTCATGCTAAAGAACTTGTTCCTCACATCCAATCTAAATCTCATCTTCTCTCACTTGAAAGCATTATCCCTCAGCCTGTCCCTGCAGGCCTTTGCAAACAGTCCCTCTGCAGCCTTCTTGTACCCCCCTTCAGGTACTGGCAGGCTGCTCTTAGGTTCCCCCCGGAGTCTTCTCCTCTCCAGGCTGAACAAGCCCAGCTCCCTCAGTCTGTCCTCACAGCAGAGGTGCTCCAGCCCTGAGATCATCTTTGTGGCCTCCTCTGCACTCACTCCAACAGCTCCTGTGTCCTTCTGCTGGGGACACCAGACCTGGAGGTGGGATTGGAAGTGGGGTCTCAGCAAAGCAGAGTCAAGGGAAGAATATAGGGCAATAATGCAAGTAGGAAAGTACAAGGAGTGCAGATAGCAAGGAAATACTGAAAGTAGAAAACTCTCAGCTATGAACTGAGGTATCCAGTTTATCCCAGGATAGCTGAAGCAATGATGTGAAAGTAATAAGGGACCTTTTCCCAGCCAACAAAACCATCTGTACTGGGTGAGGCCCAGTTCTTATCTTCGCAAGCAAACAGGATCGTGCCAGCAGCTGGGGTGATGTACTAATGCCAAACATCAGGCAATTGAAAGCATCTTGACTTGTAAAATATCATCAGTGCAGGCTCATTCTGGTGCTGGTTAGTCCTTGCTCCAAGGATCTGTGGTCATGGTGAGCTGATTCCTTATGGATAAGGCTTGCTGCTCTTGCAGCATGCTCAGGAGCAGAAATGCTGCTAGAAGGTGCTTTGTCTTCTGGTACACCAATTCTGTGCTGCAGGTCTTGCTCTGGGTTGCACACACGGAAGAATCACAGAATCACAGAATTTCAGGGTCTGGAAGGTACCTTGAGAGATCATCCAGTCCAACCCCCTGCCAGAGCAGGATCACCTAGAGCAGATCACACAGGAACTCATCCAGGCAGGGCTTGAATATCTCCAGAGAGGGAGACTCCACAACCCCCCTGGGCAGCCTGTTCCAGTGTTCTGTCACCCTCACAGGGAAATAACTTTTCATCCTGTTTCCATTGTCCCTTGTGCTGCCATCAGGCATCACCCAGCAGAGCCTGGCTCCAGCCTCTTGGCACTCACCCTGCACATCTTTATAAACATTGATGAGGTCACCTCTTAGTCTCCATAGGCCATACCTGAGCTCCTCACAAGCTCCCCTTGGTCTCACTGCTGTGAGATGGCTTCCCAACATGGCCTGCTATCCCACACCACCTCAGTTCCCACACTTCAACCTACCTCAGGCCAGCACAAGCTGTAGCAGCTGGCAGAGAGGCTGCAGAGTGGCCCAGGTGGGGAAGAGCTTTGGGGGTTTCACCACTGTTGGTGTGTTGGTAGGAATCACAACTTGTCTCTGTTGACATTTGTTTGATGCCATCCCGCTCCTGAAGGACAGAAAGCAGCCAACAAATCTGATCTTTTCACACAAGTATGGGCAAGACTTTACAGCTCTTCCCTTTAGGGACCACATCATATTGGCACATCATTATCTGTGGCTGTATCTGCAGTATTTGTGTAAGCTGGAAAAAACACAACAAATTCAGTCATTGGATTAATCCCTCTCTCACCGTTCATGACCCAGAGGTCTGTTGCAATGCTCCTGTAATTGCACAACTCTAATTACAGAGGTGCTGGTGATAGCTGTGTGATTGGAAACGCCTCATTTCAGGGCTGAGCACAAAAGAGTCCTGAGGCAAGGGCATTCACTTCATTAGCAGCTCAGTTTGGGACTCTCAAACTTTCAACTCTGCCTCGAAACTTTTGCATGACACTGAGCAAGTCACTTAGCCAGGTTCTGCTCTAGAAAATGTGGACACTGAAAAGCTCCTTTTGCTCTACTAAAAGTAGAATACAGAATTAACCAGGTTGGAAAAGATTTTTGAGGTCATCGAGTCCAACCTATCACCCAACACAATCTAATCAACTAAACCATGGCACCAAGTGCCTCATCCGGTCTCTTTTTAAACACTTCCAGGATATGAATGCTTTCACTGTTTAATGATAGAACCCTAGAATGGCTCATGTTGGAAAGAACCTCAGAGCTCATCTCTTCCAACCTCCCCACCATGCCCAGGGAGTCCTCTCAACTACACTCAGCTGCTCAAGGCCTCATCCAACCTGGCCTTCAGCACCCCCAGGCAGGAGGCAGCCACAGCTTCCCTTGGCAGCCTATTCCAGGGTCTCACCACCCCTGGACTGAAGAACTTCTTCCTCAGATCCAGCCTAACCCTGCTCTCCCTCAGCTTCAAACCATTGCCCCTTGTCCTGTCTCTAGACACCCTCAGTAAAAGTCCATCTGCAGCCTTCCTGGAGGACCCCTTCGGGTACTTCAAGGCAGCTCTAAGGTCTCCTTGGAGTCTTCTCTTCTCCAGGCTGAACAAGCCCAGCTCCCTCAGCCTGTCCTCATAGCAGAGGTGCTCCAGCCCTTGGATCACCTTTGTGGCCTCCCTCTGGACTCTCTCCACCAGCTCTGTGTCCTTCTCATGCTGGGGACACCAGGCCTGGAGGCAGAATTGGAGGTAGGGTCTTGGAAAAAAGAAAAAAAAAAGTAGAGAAGATATAATTTGAAAGCAAAATAAAGGCCAAAGAGTTACCAGAATCAGCAGGATTTGGTTTTGAACAGGTTAGGATTTTCTCTCAGGAAAGCAATTAAAAACTGCAATCCATCTATGTTTGCAGATTATGAGAGTCTCTAACAGAGGGAATTGAGTCAGGAATTCAATCCTCTTTGTTAGGGGAGCATGTCTGGTAAATCATGTTTTATAGCTGGTGCTGGATTAGACAAGCCATAACTAATTTGTCAGATTGGGACTCAATGCCAGTATTTTTGTTCCATGTGTAGCCTTTTAATCAACTTCCTCTTTGAACACAGGGCCTGCAGTAGAAGGGATTTCCATCTGATCTGTCACTGGGTTTAAAAGGGAAAAGTGAAAAAGAAGAATAAAGTGATCTAGAAGCAAATTGCTCAGTTAGACAAAGTGTGGTGAAACATAATAAAATCATCAAATTGGATGTTGAGAAGGAAATGAAAGCATTTCTCACGCAGCTGGCTGGGCTCCCTCTGCTCTACCGTGGGGTAAGCAAACTGCTTCCCCACCTTCCCCTGCCTGCTGCAAAGCACACGGTGGGGACGGGCTGCTGGTGATTCCCCCTGGAAAAGGAAGGGTCGTTGACAAATGCTTCAGCTCTGCCTTGTTAACCTTGTTAGTGCTCAGCAAATGGCATGCAGCTGAGAAAGAGCAGAGCTTACTTTGCAGACACCCCGAGCTAGAGCTTTCCCCCACCACCCCAGGACCCTCTCTTTGGAACGCTTCTTGCAGGCGTTGGAACCGTAAGTCTCTAATCGCTCTGTCCTTCGTTAATAGCCCATTTGTTACTGTCTTGGGCTGAGTACTGGGTGTGCGAAACTCCACCTGTGAAAGTGCTTAATGGAATCAGGTAATGCATTAGTGAGGTGCTGCCCAGGTGTCAGGCTGCTGGAATGTCAGGGGGTGCCAAGAAAAGCATTACAAGTACAAAAAAAAAAGAGAAGGTGGGAGGGAGAATGGCAAGGGTTGGGGTAAGATTTTTCTCTAGACCTGGCCAATACAGGGCTGCCTCTCCAGCTAAAAGTGCTCAGGCTCACCCCCTGAAACTTCACTGAGCTGCCTTCTGTCTCTGTGTGACTTTCCCCTGAAGCACTCCTGTGTGCTGCTGACTGTACAAAGAGCTGCTGGGAACAAATAAGAAACAGCAAAGCATGCACAAAGGAGAAACACCTGAAGGGATCCTACAGGAAGGCTGCAGAGGGACTTTTCAGGAGGGTGTCCAGAAACAGGACAAGGGGCAATGGTTTGAAGCTGAGGGAGAGCAGGGTTAGACTGGATCTGAGGAAGAAGTTCTTCAGCAGGAGGGTGGTGAGACTCTGGAATAGGCTGCCCAGGGAGGCTGTGGCTGCCTCCTGCCTGGGGGTGTTGGAGACCAAGTTGGGTGAAGCCTTGAGCTGCTGAGTCTAGTTGAGTGGTGTCCCTGGGCATGGTGGGGAGGTTGGAGGTGATCTCTGAGATTCCATCTGCCCTGAGCCATTCTAGGATTGTATGAAAAACTAGCCAGAATTAGGGAACCTTGACAACTGGGGACTCTCAAGATATGTAAATCTGATCTCCATAGTTTTGGAGTATTACACAGAATGTTCTCCATAATATTCCTTTCAGTGCCACTGAAGAGAGCAGAGTTAGACTGGATCTTGGGAAGAATTTCTTCACTATGAGGGTGGTGAGGTTCCATGAGAACATAAGGAAAAACTTTTCCCCTGTGAGGGTGCCAGAGAGGTTGTGGAGTCTCCTTCTCTGGAGACATTGCAAACCCACCTGGATGTGTTCCTGGGTGACCTGCCCTGCGTGACTGTGCTGCGGCAGGGGGGTTGGACTGGATGCTCTCTGGAGGTCCCTTCCAACCCCTACCATTGTGTGACCATTTTGTGATTGTGTGGTACTGTGTGTGAAGAAAAAGAAAAAGCATAAGGAGAGGTCTGGGGATGAGAGGAGCAAGAGATAACCTAGGCTCCTAACAGGGAAGAAAATGTAAGCTCCTGGTAAAGGCAGAAAGGAGAAATAGTGACTGAAATCTCTCCTTTGGTGTTTAGTTACTGTCACCATCTGTTGCTGATAATGTCTCTGGTTCTGCAGAAGGGCTGGCACAGTGAGAGAGTCCCCAACAGAGCCAGCCAAGGAGAAAAGGAGAGAACAGGTTAGAAGGCAGGGAAATGCAGGAGGGTTCTGTCTGATGTGGACCACTTTCATCCTTCCCTGCTGCTTGAATGATGCATTCTGATGTGACATGACTGTGCTGGTCACCCGGTTCATCCTCAGGTTATATCATCACAATCTGATCATTTTTCTCCAGTGCTGCTCAGCACAGAATCCTTTTATGTGGCTAAAGGCAAGCAGCTATTCTTTTCCTTGTGATTTTTGGCTTGGGTTGAGAGAGGTGTCAGCCAAGAATAAAAATACCTTTGTAATCTTCAGCCTTTCTCCCTGCATGCCTTGTGAGCTGTTGTTGTTTCTTCATTGTCCTTCTATCAGCTGGAACAGTGATGGGTGCCCCTCTTGGTTTAACAGTAAATGGCTTTTGTTCAGGTTTATCAAAGCATCATCCAGAACAGAAGGGTGGGCTTCAGACTGTGCCCAGTGGCCATACAGGAATGGCTTCAGGTTTGATATTTGACGCCTCTCCCCTCAGGGGTACTAAACTGGAACTCAGCCCCATCTCAGTGCCCTACCTCCGTGTCATGTATCTTCTGTGTCTGACAAGGTCTGGTTTTCCTTGGAAGGCTGCAAATGCCTGCAAACTGTGTGCAAAATGCCTGAACTTCAGGAACAGCCTTTCTGACAAAATCAGGAGCGCTGTGTGCCAGTTACCCATCTGCTCTGCTTCCCAGCTCTTAGCTTGTCTCTCTGGAAGGAGCTGTAGGAATTCTTCCAGAGGTGTGTGAGGGAAGAGCTCAGGGCACTGAGGGATTTTATTGCTGTGTAGAGTAATCCTTTCTCATTATTAGAATCATAGCATCATGAAGGCTGCAAAAGCCCTTTAAGATTATTCAGTCTAACTATAAGCCAAATCCCATGAACCCTAAAGCATGTCATGAAGCATCTACAGCTTCTTGAACACCTCCCAGGGATGGTGACTCCACCACTTCCCTGGGCAGCCTGTTCCCACCCCTCACCACTCTCTCACTCAAGAATTTTTCCCTCGTGTCCAACCTAAACCTTCTCTGGCACAACTCAAACCCATTTCCTCTCATCCTGTTGCTGGTTCCTTTGGAGAAGAGATCAACACCAGCCTCACTCCAACCTCCTTTCAGGCAGCTGTACAGAGCAATGGGATCTCCCCTCAGACTTCTCCAGACTGAACAACCCCAGCTCCCTCAGCCTCTCTTCATATGACACCCTCCAAAGCCCTCCCCGGCCTAGTTGCTCTTCTCTGGACACTCTCCAGCCCCTCAATGTCTTTCCCCTCTGTGGCACCCAAAACCCAGTGCTCAGGCTGTGGCTTCACCAGGACCCATTACAGGGATACAATCACTGCCCTACTCCTGCTGGGCACACTGGGTTTGGTGCAGGTCAGGATGCCCTTGGCCTTCTTGGCCAGCTGGGCACTGCTGGCTCATGTTCAGCCACCAGCAGCCCCAGATCCTTTTCCACCAGGCTGCTTTCCAGCCACTCTGCTCCGAGCCTGTGGTGTTGCTTGAGGTTGTTGTGAACCTAGTGCAGGACACTACATTTGGCCTTGTGAAACTTCATTCATAAACATGTTAAGCAGAGCTGAACTATTTGTGTTAGGTGGTTTGGGGGCTGTGTAATGCCATCACCCCTGTGGCAAGGAAGGCCTCAGTTACTCGTGAAATCCTTGCCAGTCCTTTCTTTGCTGTAAAAAGAATAAGGTAGCAATGCATGCTTCATGTTACACTTGCAACCCCTTCTCACAATTCAAGTGTGCCTGGCTCTGCATTTGGTAGTAGACTGAAGGTAAATGATGCCTCCAGCAAGCAGCCTTGGTGCTGTCACTCAGTTAATGGAATTGCTCTGGTAGGAGACCTAAACTCTCCTGGATTATTCACAGTTTAGGCATTCACTACTCTCTGTGGTTTGAAGAAAGGCAGCAAACACTTTTCAGAGCCTAATTTAATTGACTGTGGTCAGCTTGTACAGGCTCTGCTTCAGGTAGTTTGGCTGCTCATAGTCTAGCAGGTGGGAGGAAGCATTGCTGGCAGATGCCACGGTCACTGTTGGTGGCAGGAATCTGAAGGGATCCCAGGATGTTAGGGGCTGGAAGGGACTGCAGGAGATCGAGTCCAACCCCCCTGCCAGAGCAGCCTCTAGAAAATGAGACTCCACAACCTCTCTGGGGAGCCTGTGCCAGTGCTCTGTGACCCCCACAGTGAAGAAGTTCCTCCTCATGTTGAGGTGGAACTTTCTGGGCTGTAGTTTCTCTCCATGGACTTGATGATCTCTGAGGTCTTTTCCAACCTGGTTGATTCTATGCTTCATTACCCCTCGTGCTATCACAGGGTGCAACTGAGCAGAGTCTCACTGCAGCAGGGTTGGACCAGATGACCTTTGGAGGTCCCTTCCAACCCAAACAATTCTATGAGTCTGTGAGAGAGAAGGGAAGGGGAAAGTTCTGGGAAACTGAGATCTGTGATATGGCTTCTGTCATCTTTCAAGGGTACCTTTGCAGATGGATTCAAGATTGTTCACAGAGCAGTCCAGTGCTAGGTCGATATATAAGACAAACCAAGCAACCAACCAAAACCACCAAGCCAAAGAAGCCAACACAAAGCACTGTGCTGAGGAAATGAATAATTTCGTGTTTAGTGCTGGCTGTGGATGATGTGCAGTAAATAAAGGCACAGAGTAATTTGCAGAAGAGAAATGGTGTGGTAGTTTTAGGCTATGCCTTTAAAATTTAACCCACCACAAACGGTAAATAGGTTCCCCTGCAGTGAACTTCTGCCCTGAATGAGGCAGGGTTGCTGTGGATAAGTGAGTGTATGATCATGTAATTAAGGACTCTTCCATAATTAATACCCACAAGGAAGCTGGATTCAGGCTGTGGTCAACATTAACTCTGTCACTGCCTAGCTTTTTGAAAGCCTGACTTTGCCTGTATGCTCTTCAGGAGTTATTTCATTGTGTCAGTGTAAGAGATGTTTCTGACTAATGATCCAACCCTCTTAGCCTGGTAGGGGAGAAAAGGTAGCTGGGATCAATGTACCTGGCTGTTCCTGAAAGATTGAGGATATCTGGCAATTTCAGGAGGATTTACTACATAGTTATAAATGGAGATACTGTAAGGTGACCAAAAGTTGTTAGCCTTCAGCAAGAGTTAAACCAGAGAGTAGCCTGAAGCCTCAAGTAAGAGTCTGGTTAACTCCTATACAATGTTTTAGTCCCTTGTGTCTGAAGTGCCTGCCTCTTTCTGATGCCTGTTTCCTTTAATGTGTGGTCTGGAACAAGACTGGAAGAGAAAGTCAGGCTGCCTCTGAAGCTGAGAATGGCTACTTAGCATCCAAATATGTAATTAGAGAGCTTTTCATGCCTTTTTAATAAGTTGTAGTCATTAGTAAATTGCCAGTCTCATACCCCTCAAATGATTCAGAGTCTTTAAACTTGACTGGACTGGCCCAATTCCATGCAGAGCAGATGGTTTTTTTGTCTCACTTCATTCTTTCCCTTTTGTTAGGGGCTTCAGCTGCAAGGAGAGGAAACAAGGAAAAAGTGCTAGTTGCAAAGTAAAGGCAGAACTGTGAAAATATAGAGCCTGTTCTGTGCCAAAACCGGGCACAGAGATGTCCCTCTGCCATTCTCCGGCTTGAGAGCGAGACAAGTCCTAGATCCTGTATTTAGGCTGTACCTGCATGGCCCCTGAGGAGAAATAATGCAAAATCAGCAAGTGTAAAAGTGGATTAAAATGCCCTAAATCTAAACTGCATGATCTCATGCAGATGCTGTTATTCAAAATGACGGTGACTTTGGTTTTACCACAATTCATTGTCCTCTGGTGTTAAGGTCAGGCAAACAAAATACAAACCTGCTGGCTCTGAGTTACAAGGGTTATAAATCAGTAATCACACTTAAATCCATTGCTGAGATTCATAGGTGGGTTGGGGTTGGAAGGGACCTTAAAGATCATCCAGTTCCCACCCCCTGCCATGGGCAGGGACACCTCACACTAGCCCAGGTTGCTCAAGGCTTCATCCAGCCTGGCCTTGAACACCTCCAGGGAGGGGGCGTCCACAACCTCCCTGGGCAACCTGTTTCAGCGTCTCCTCACCCTCACTGGAAAGAATTTCTTCCTAACATCCAATCTAAATCTGACCTACTCAAGCTTCAAACCATTGCCCCTTGTCCTGTCCCTGCAGGCCTTTGCAAACAGTCACAGTATCACTAAGGTTGGAAGAGACCTCGAAGATCATCGAGTCCAACCTGTCACCACAGACTCCATGACTAGACCATGGCACCAAGTGCCACGTCCAGTCCCATCTTGAACACCTCCAGGGACAGTGACTCCACCACCTCCCTGGGCAGCACATTCCAACAGTCCCTCTGCAGCCTTCTAGCCCCCTTCAGCTACCAGAAGGTTGCTCATAGGTCTTCCTGGAGTTTTCTTCATGTTCTTCTCGCATGTTCCCAGTGATTTACTCCTCCTGTCTCTTCTTCCCTTCAAGACCAATGTTGGTGTGTTGAACAGGCTCTGAATTGTGCAGTGCCACCGTTTCTACCCTCCCCACTTGTAACTGATCTTGCTGTGTGCGAGGTGTACATCACATCACCAAATCAGAAATGACCTAGTCTGGTCAAAGAACTTTTCCTTGTTCTGCATCCACTCCAATTTCTGTAATGGTAAACCAAGGGATGAATTCAGGTGGGTCTGTGGTGGGTTGATCCCCACTGAGTACTTCAGGGAAGTTTTCTGAAGCTGCTGCCTGCAGTGTGCTGGCACAGTCCCCTCTTGGGCAGCTGGGTCATGGTTTTATCCTCTTTATTCATTTTTTTAACTTTCAAAGTGTAACTTTTGTTTTCATTTAAGTCAGCCTAGAAGGGCAAGACTGTGGGCACTTGACTCAATGAGGTGCCAGCACCCCAAAATCAGTGTAACGAGAAGATGCTAACTCTGTTGCGTCTCTATTTCAGAAGGTAGTAAGGGGCAGCTCAGAAAGCCTCCTGTTTAGACAGAAGACAGACTGCACAGTCACAGTGCAGGGTCCTGCAGCTGGGTCAGGCCTGTCCCATGCAAAAATCCAGGATGGGTGCAGAATGGGTTGAGAGCGTCACTGGAGAAAGAGACTTGGGGGCGTTGGTTGCTGAGAAGCTCCCCAGGAGCCAGCAGGAGCTGCAGCCAGAGGAGATCTGAGCAGGAGGAGGGCAAGAGAGGGGATTCTGCCACTTGACTCTGCTCTGCTCAGACCCCACCTCCAATTCTGCCTCCAGGCCTGGTGTCCCATGCATGAGAAGGACACAGAGCTGGTGGAGAGAGTCCAGAGGAGGCCACAAAGATGATCCAAGGGCTGGAGCACCTCTGCTATGAGGACAGGCTGAGGCAGCTGGGCTTGTTCAGCCTGGAGAAGAGAAGGCTCTGTGGGGACCTTAGAGCTGCCTTGCAGTACCTGAAGGGATCCTCCAGGAAGGCTGCAGAGGGACTTTCCCTGAGGGTGTTCCTGTTGGACAAGGGGGAATAGGATGTTCAAAGCCAGGTTGGATGAGGCCTTGATCAGCTGAGTCTAGTTGAGAGGTATCCCTGCCCCTGGCGGGGAGGTTGGAGGAGATGATCTCTGAGGTCCCTTCCAGCCTGAGCCATTCTGTATTTCCGTGTTATTAAACCCTTCCTACTGGAGCAGGAGCAGGTGAGTTGTGCTGCTACAAAGCTTCCTTGACTCAGTTTTAAGCTGTTTCAGCTTTTAATGGTATAAAGAGACACAGCTGCAGTTGTTGCTGTGTATGCAGATGCATGTCTGCTGAGGGCACAGCTTTACTTGCATGCTGTTGATCTGTATCAGCTGGTTTTTGGGTTCTGTTGCTCAAAAACAGGTCCTGTTAGAAAATGCCAGGGAGAATCCTTGTGATGTTAGCAAGAGATTATCTGTCTAGGGTCCACAGTGCCCCTTTCTGCTTTCTGGGCAACAAACCCCTTCTTTTGTTTGCTGAGGACTCTCAAAGCTCTTGGAAAAGACTTCTCCTGTCCCCGGTGCTGTAATCCAGATGGGGATCAGCAGCCCAGGCAGCCCTGGTTCTCAACAACCACTTCCTCTCTGTTCCCAGTGGTCACTGCTAAACATCAGGTGGGGGTGTAGAACATCCTGGCTCATTTGCTGCTGGAGCTGTTATGGTGACTTCCAGATCCCAGCAAAATGTAGGCACCGTGGGACAGAGCTGCCAGTGCAAATGCCAGATTGTGGGAGGGCCAGGCTAGAAAGCAAGGCTCAAGGATGTCACTTAAAGCACTGCTCTGTAAAACCCTGTGTCCTTGGCTGCTCTGGTTATGTCCTTTCCCAGCACTGTGCCATCATTACACATGTATCGGTAGCTTCTTGTGAGCTGCTTCTGAATCACATCCACACACACCTGCTCAGTTGTTCCTGCCAGCCTCCAGCACACTGCTGACAGAAGCAAATCTCATCTTTTCTCTCTGAGCTTCTGCAACAAGGGGAAGGGGCAAAAGCAGTGCCCAGCTAAAGCCAAATGAATTGAATTGAAGCTGGGAACACAAACTTCTCTTTCCTGAAAGCTCCCAATCAACCCAAAGAGTTTTGTCTTCTAGTGGCTTTATCTGGCTCTTGCTTTGTCTTGGGCAGGGACAGTTTGTGGAAATCCAGGATTTCTCAGGAGGAAAGTTTTGATGGGTTTGGGAGTGTGCAGTGGATCAGAGCAGGGCTTACTTTGCAAGGGTGTCTTGACTCATCTCTCTCTGTGCTCCAGTGACAGCAGTGGCCAATGGGTTGAGTTCTTACAGGTGTGTGATGCTCAGAGAAGCAGTGCATATGAACTGCTCCTGAAGGTACTGCAATGGGGATGCTCAGGTACTGAAAGGCAAGACCTTGACAGGCTGGAGAGGTGGGCCCATGGCAGCCTCATGAGGTTCAACAAGACCAAATGCAAGGTCCTGCATCTGGGTCAGGGCAATCCCAAGCACTGATATAAGCTGGGCAGGGACTGGCTTGAGAGCAGCCCTGAAGAAAAGGACTTGGGGTGCTGGTGGATGAGAAGCTCAGCAGGACCCACCAGTGTGCAGCCCAGAAAGCCAACCAGAGCCTGGGCTGCATCATGAGAAGTGCAGCCAGCAGGTCGAGGGAGGTGATTCTCCCCCTCTGCTACACTCTGGTGAAACCCCACCTGGAGTACAGCATCCAGTTATGGAACCCCTATTACAAGAAGGATCTGGAGGTGCTGGAGCGTGTCCAGAGAAGGGCCATAAGGATGATCAGAGGTCTGGAGCACCTCTCCTATGAGGACAGACTGAGAGAGTTGGGGCTGTTCAGTCTGGAGAAGAGAAGGCTCCCAGGAGACCTTATTGTGGCCTTCCAGCATCTTAAGGGGGCTACAAGACAGCTGGGGAGGGACTTTTTAGGGTGTGAGGTAATGATAGGACAGGTGGAATGGAGCAAAACAAGAAATGGGTAGATTCAGATTGGATGTTAGGAAGAAATTCTTCCCCATGAGGGTGGTGAGACACTGGAAGAGGTTGCCCAGGGAGGTGGTGGAAGCCTCATCCCTGGAGGCTTTGAAGGCCAGGCTGGATGTGGCTGTGAGCAACCTGCTGTAGTGTGAGGTGTCCCTGCCCTTGGCAGGAGGATTGGAACTGGATGATCCTTGAGGTCCCTTCCTAGCCTAACAATTCTATGATTCTAAGAGCCATTTGAGACACAGGTTTTCTGTCTCCTGAGCAGAAGGTCGTTGCTTTCTCCTGCAAAGAACGGAAGGAGGAAAGGCTACAATTTCAGAAGGTTCACAAAACAGACTTTTTGTTGCATTTCTTAGAAGCTATGGGGCTAACTTTGGGGTTCTTACTTTATTCTATAAGGTGTTTTTTTTTCCCCTCATGTTACTCCACCAGTGAAATCTTTTGGTGGGTTTTGCTATGTGCCTTGTACTTCCTTGGAAATGGGGAATGACTAGGACGTGCAATTCATCCCTAGCCTGCAGAATGTTACCCTACCCTCTGACATGACAGAGACACTACAAGGTCCTCAAACCCATCCATGTCAGTCACAGAATCACAGAATGTTAGGGGTTGGAAGGGACTTCCAGAGAGCACCCAGTCCAACCCTCCTGCCAGAGCAGGATCACCCAGGTCACACAGGAACACATCCAGGTGAGTTCTGAATGTCTCCAGAGAAGGAGACTCCACAACCTCTCTGGGCAGCCTGCTCCAGGCCTCTGGCACCCTCATTATACAGAATTGTCTCCTCCTGTTGATGTGGAACTTCCTGTGTGCCAGCTTATATCTGTTGTTCCTTGTCCTATCCCTGAGCACCAGCACAAAGAGCCTGGCACCTTCATCCTGACACCCAACCCTCAGATATTTACAGACATTGATCAGATCCCCTCTCAGACTTCTCCTCTGCAGAGTCAACAGCCTCAGGTCTCTCAGTGTCTCTTTACACCAGAGATGTTCAAGTGCCCCAGCCATCCTTGTAGCTCTCTGTTGGACACTCCGGCAGATCCCTGTTTCTCTTGAGCTGGGGAGCCCAAAACTGGACACAGGATCCCCAAACTGGTCTCCTCTGGATGTAATCTTGGCAACTACAAAACTAATGAAGAGGCCTTCATAGAAATGTGTTTGTTTTCATGGGCCACCTAAGCCTGCCAAAAGCCTGAGAAAGGTTCCTTTTCTCTCCTGTATTTGTCTGGCATCTATTTTCCCCTGAAGTTCATATCCAGGCATATGAGTAGTGGTTACTCTATGTAACCATTTGTGCAATTCAAGGTAACTTACAGGCTTCTTGGCTTGTTTCTCTTGAGCTGATTTGGAATACAGTGGAGAGCTGAGAAGGCAAAATCCAGGGATTGTCCCCATGGGCTGGCTAGCAGAGCTGTGCCAGTTTGGCAGCTCAGAGTCATTCAGCAGTGCCTGTGACGATAAGAAAGCAATTTGGTGAAGGTGAGGTAAACCAGCTCATGCACAGCCAGATAAAACTGCAGTTAATTCATCCAACAGGAAACTGGCCACTGAAAAAAATGCTCCTGATATGTCATTTTGAGCCAGTCCAGGTGGTGATTTTGCTCAATCCGCTCCTTGTGTAGGTTTCAGTGCTTAAAAGCCTGTTTGTCAGGCTGTCACTCAAACAAACTTTGTGCAGCAGACACAAAGCAACCCCAGCAGATTGCTGTGCTGCAGCAAGGCTGAGGCCCTTGCCAGTAAAGTTTTTCTTACACTGTTTATATTTCATCAACCTTTCCAAAAGATAAAGATTTGATGATGGTGGGAAACAAAACCCAGTAGCTCAGTGGTGTTTCTCAAGTGCTTAAAGGCAGAATGGTGTGAGAAGGCAGATGCTGTAGATGTGGTGCTTCAGGACATGGTTTAGTGGTCGTGGCAGTTATTATGGTTGGACTCGATGACCTGAAAGGTCTTTTCCAGGCTTGGTGATTCTATGGTTCTATGCTGAGCAGAGTGATGGCTGCACCGGCACCTACTGCAGGTGGTTGCAAGTGGTTGGCAGGCCTGGCCATGCCCAGCTGTGCTTTGGCCCTCCTGCTTCTGCCAGGTACAAGCAGCACTGTAACTCTGAGGCCTACATCCAACAATAAAAACAAGCAGCTCAGGGAATAGACTTGTGGAATGGGTTGGAAAGGACCTTGAAGATCATCTCCTTCCAACTCTGCCTGCTGTGCTGGAACAGGAGGGCCACGAGGATGATCAGAGGGCTGGAGCTCCTCTCTTATGAGGACAGACTGAGAGAGTTGGGGCTGTTCAGTCTGGAGAAGAGAAGGCTCCCAGGAGACCTAATTGTGGCCTTCCAGGATCTGAAGGGGGCTACAAGAAAGCTGGGGAGGGACTTTTGAGGGTGTCAGGGAGTGATAGAACTGGGGGGAATGGAGCAAAACTAAAAATGGGTAGATTCAGACTGGATGTTAGGACGAAGTTCTTCCCCATGAGGGTGGTGAGACACTGGAAGAGGTTGCCCAGGGAGGTGGTGGAAGCCTCATCCCTGGAGGTTTTGAAGGGCAGGCTGGATGTGACTCTGAGCAAGCTACTGTAGTGTGAGGTGTCCCTGCCCATGGCAGGGGGTTGGAACTGGATGATCCTTGAGGTCCTTTCCAACCCTACCAATTTGTGGTGGGCTGAAGGGCTGATCCTTCCTTCCCTCCCACCACGGGCAGAAAAAAAAAATGAGACTCAGGCCAACGGATTGCAGAAGTGGTGGAAAATTTAAATGCAAAAGCAGTGAGTATTTTACCACAAGCACAGTGACAAAAGGAGATCCCAAAGCGTACCCAGAAGCATCCCAACACTTCCCTCTCCCCACCTGAGGGTACACCCAAATCCCCCCAGGGCTCTTTCTTGCCCCCCTCCTCCACTGTTAGGCTAATCTCAGCTGGCCAGATCTGAGACTGCCCTTCCCCCTTCTCCTCCCAGCCTTAGGCCTAGCCAGGCCCAAGAGGCTGTGAGATGACTCCCCTCCATTACCAGATAGGGACCATCTCCATAGGAGCGGTGAGGGAAGAAAGAGGAAGTGCAGAAACCCTGCTGGTGGTTTTATAGGGAGCAGGGCATTATGGGATGAAACACACAGCTTCCAGTGTCCACGCACTGGGCTGGACCCTCGGGGCACCACAGGTATAGCTTGTGTGGTGGCAACAGGAGGCACTCAGCCTAAACCACCACACAATTCTATGATTCCTTCTTGGGATTCACTCCTCCTGGTCTTGGAGGAGATGGGCCTTGAATATTGGCCAGCTTTCTTGGGCCCCTCTTCCCTCCAGGGCTTTGTCCTATGACATTGTACCAAGCAGATCCCTGAAGAGGAGCTTGCTTTGGACCCTCTTTGGAGCCTGGAGGATCTGAAACTCCATCATTTGCTGGTTTCTTAAAGTCACAGAATGGAAGGTGACTGAACAAGCAATCTCAAAGTCACTGACTGGTGCACACTACTTGAAACATGAAATCAGCCAAGTGATATTTTTTCCAATAAGGAGTCCAATTTAGGATGATCTGAGTGAGAACTTTTAGAGAGAGACAGGAGCCCAGGCCAAGATTCCTCCTGCAATCCCACCTGTGCCATCAGCCACGCAGCAGAAAGCCATCACGAGTTTAGGTTAGCCATTGTTGTGGGGTTAGGTTTGCCTAACCTTTTGTGGTAGGTTGAAGTTCCCCAACTCCCAGCATAAAACTGCCAGCCCAACTCAGTTGAAAGCAAATGAAGCTCTGTTTACAAGCACAGCTACAATGTAGAAATGTGCAATGCAATAAACGTGTACAAAACATACAATATTTACATGTATTTACAATTTATACACAAGGACCTCCCTGGACACAACCAGGGGGTTACCAATAGCTTCCTCCTCTTTCCCCCCAGCCCCTTCCCCCTTGTACACAGGACAAGAGAAAAAGGAGAGAGTTGTTTGTTAGTACTTAGTATCATAGTATCAGTCAGGCTTGGAAGGGACCACAAGGATCATCTAGTTCCAACCCCCTGCCATGGCCAGGGACACCCCACACTACATCAGGCTGGCCAGAGCCTCATCCAGCCTGGGCTTAAACACCTCCAGGGACGGGGCCTCAACCACCTCCCTGGACAACCCATTCCAGGGCTTCACCACTCTCATGGTGAAGAACTTCCTCCTCATGTCCAGCCTGAATCTCCCAACCTCCAGCTTCATTCCATTCCCCCTAGTCCTGTCACTACCTGATATCCTGAGAAGTCCCTCCCCAGCTTTCTTGTAGCCCCCTTCAGATCCTGGAAGGCCACAATGAGGTCACCTCTGAGCCTTCTCTTCTCCAGACTGAACAGCCCCAACTCCTTCAGTCTGTCCTCATAGGAGAGGTGCTCCAGCCCTCTGCTCATCCTCGTGGCCCTTCTCTGGACACCTTCCAGCACCTCCAGATCCCTCTTGTAATAGGGGCTCCAGAACTGGACACAGTACTCCAGGTGGGGTCTCACCAGAGCTGAGTAGAGGGGGAGAATCCCCTCCCTTGACCTGCTGGCCACACTTCTCTTGCTGCAGCCCAGGATCTGATTGGCTTTCTGGGCTGCAAGTGCACACTGAGAGCTCCTGTTGAGCTTCTCGTCCACCAGCACCCCCAAGTCTCTCTCCTCAGGGCTGCTCTCCAGCCAGTCCCTGCCCAGTACTTAGCCACAACAGAGGAACACAGCCAATTTCAGCAAAGCTATCAGAAACACCAGCTAGAGTGAAGAAGTCAAAAAGAGAGAGAATGTTAGTTAACCAGACTAACTTTGTTAGTTATCAGACCAAGAGGATTATTTAGGCCTTATAATTATTTTCCGTTTCCCATCCAATGGTGATCTATTTACATTCTACCACTTTCTGTTCAAGATCTGTGGGAAGTCTTCTAGGCACAGCCTAAAATGGCCACACCTTCACTGTGTAAATGTCCCAGCACCATTTTGTCAACAGGTCTTCATAACACAGAAGGTAGGCTTGGCAAAATGATCTCTCTGGAAGTGCTGTGAGAGCTGTGCCATGAGCTCATTGCTCCAAGAGAGGAGCCTCATTAATGTGAAGCAGGTGGCTTCAACACTTCAGGTTAGAAGCCTCTCTTCACATGACATGTTCAGAGCTGTCATGGAATCATAGAATTGTAAGGGTTGGAAGGGACCTCAAGGATCACCCAGTCCCAAACCCTCTGCCATGGGCAGGGTCACCTCACACACATCAGGTTGCTCAGAGCCACATCCAGCCTGGCTTAAAAACCTCCATGGATGGGGCCTCCAGGAGTCCTACCCATTGAGATGCAGCCATTGCAAGTAATGGCAGCTTGGAAATGGTCTGTAAAATTTAGGGCAAGTCCACACTTAGAGTTTTTAATGATAGATTAATATGCTTCATAGGCAGGAGGCAATTTCTGACAGCACTTAACCCTGGCTACCCCCCAGGTGGGGGTTGGTCTCTTCTCCCAGGCAACCAGCAACAGAACAAGTGGATACAGTCTCAAGCTGTGCCAGGGGAGGTGTAGGCTGGATGTTAGGAAGAAATTCTTCACAGAAAGAGTGATTTGCTATTGGAATGGGCTGCCCAGGGGGTGGTGTAGTTACCATCCCTGGAAGTGTTTAAGAAGAGACTGGATGAGGCACTTTGTGCCATAGTTTAGTTGATTAGCTGGTGTTTGGTGGTAGGTTGGACTTGATGATCTCAAAGGTCTTTTCCAACTTGGTTAATTCTGTTCTGTTTTTTCCTGGTTTACTCTGGAGATGGATGTAGGTTGGGGCACCCTTTCCAAGTAAATGTCTCTTCAGTGTAGGAGAAAGTAGCAGCTTCACTGACGTGATGGGAAACCCAGCAGCATGCCAATCATGTCCTGGAGTTAGTGCTGCTCTGGGCTAGGGAAGTGGCAGTAGCCAGCAGTGGGGCAGGCTCTCCTTTGCATAGCATTTCCTTGGCCTCATGCCCTCTTAATACTGTGCAGATCATGGCCTCTTCCCTGCTCCACCAAACTGCCACCAAGATGCATCTGGGCAGTGGTTGCTGAATCAGGGCAGCCTGCCGTATCACAGTGTCACAATACATTAGAGGTTGGAAAGGACATCCAGAGATCATCCAATCCAACCCCTTGCCAAAGCAGGATCACCTAGGGGCCAAGCTCTTTGCAGTGGTGCACATTAATAAGACAAGGAACAACAGGTACAAGCTTGAGCATAGAAGATTTCACCTCAACATGAGGAGAAACTTCTTTGCAGTGAGGGTGCCAGAGCCCTGGAGCAGGCTGCCCAGGGAGGTTGTGGAGTCTCCTTCTCTGGACACATTCAAACCCCACCTGGATGCATTGCTGTGTGACCTGCCCTGGGTGACTATGGTGTGGCAGGGAGGAGTGGACTGGATGATCTCTGGAGGTCCCTTCCAACCTCTAATGTACTGTGATACTGTGACCAAGTCTCTCTTTCAGTCTGATATCCCCATGTGCTGTCAGTGCACGCTGGTATTTCACAGAAGTGCTGCAGAGATCAGCTTTCTATTGGTTTCTAAATGTTTGCAAAATGAAATGCAATGTTTCAAAGGTGCCCATTGTGACCTGGCAACCATGAGGCTTGCAGGATGGGCCAGTCTGTGTCCTCCTGTGAAGAACAAACCCCTTTGATACTGGAAATTGCTCCTTCAGAATGATTAGTATGATTTCTTTATAAACCAGCTCTAGAGTCATGTGGAAAGTGTAACCTCTCCGTGTTCCCCTTACTCCTGGCACATCAAAGCAGCAGTCAGTGGTTAATGTGATGGTTATGGAGGGAGAACCTCCTCTTCTGTTTGGGCCAGCGTGGTCAGCCCTTTGATGGATGTGTTCAGCCTTCATCCAGTTTGATCACCCCGTGCAGCCCCTCGTTCAGATCTGCGTGTGAACAAGAATGTCCTGACCTGAGATCCTTTCTAATACAGCAGGGATCCGTGATGTAAACCATCAAAGGAAACCTTTGATCTTTTCACTATCTCTTAGTCATCTGCTGCATAATGCAAATAAGAATGAAAACAAAGCTGAGGAGCGGGGCAGCTACATTAAAGCATCGGGCTGGTGGCCTTCAACGAAGCTAATCACTGAGGCTTTATCCCTTCCTCAGGCTCAAAAGGAAAGAGGGGGAGGGAAGGGAGAAAAGACAAGGGACGGCGGTGGGGGGAAAATCTGTGCTCAGCAGTGAAACCTCTTCAGGATACTGAAATATTCCAGGAACACTTAAGAGGTTGTGTCAGAGCCGGCTGAGAGACACAAAGGTGCAGCCACTCAGGGGAGCTTTAGGGACACAAAGGTGCAGCCACTCAGGGGAGTCTGAGACACACAAAGCTACAGCCTCTCTTCCCAGCAGAATGCACCAAAGGATCCTTATTCTGGAGTGCTTGCTGGATTTGGGGTTTGTTTGGGGTTTTTTCCAGTTTGGTTTGGGAGCTTGTGTGATTTGCACTGTTAAAAGCACTCTCCACGCCGATCGAGAGTTTTAAGTATAAGAAATTTTATTGCGGGTAAAATAAGCAAAAGCAGCGCTGGGCGGCTGGGGAGTCTCCTGCTCCACAACAGCACGCCCCGAACAAGGATCCACTCTCTTCTTTTAAGGTGGAGGTATGTCGCAACCGTCACAGCCAATTCCCCATGCATAGAATGCACTCTTCTGGCTGTGCCGGTGTGAGTCCCTGATAAGGATCGGCATCCCGGTCCCGAGTTTCTTGTGAGGATGTTGATAGTCTTCCTTATCTTAACCTGGTTTCTGGCAGGCTCAGTGGGGGTCGACCCAGCTGCCCAACTTCTGTAGATTTCTGCCTAACAAGCTTAAAACTAAGTACATACTGTTCAAAACAGGATGTTACATGTTCTTATCGAGTGGCATTGTCTGACTTGATCACGACTCTGTCATTGATCATTTATATGGTTAACAAATAATTCATCCCTTTACTTATTACAATTCCTCCCTTTTCCTTTTTGCTTATTTATTTGTTATCCATATTAAGATGTTTCAAAACGGGATAAGGCATCTGAGGCTGCTTTGAGGACCACACTGGAGTTTGAGGTAGAATCAGTATCCTGGATAATCATTAATTTGACTTTTTCCATTCTTTGGCTTACAAATGATATTAACCTATTAAGTATACAGGGACCAAAGATTAAAATCAATATTATCATTATTAATGGTCCCATGAAGGTTGACACTAAAGTAGTCAACCAAGGGGATTGATTGAACCATCCTTCATACCAAGATTGATTATTTGCTCGCTCTCTTTTTCTTTTCTCCAGCCCTTCCCGCACCTTTGCCAATGAGTCTCTTACCACTCCTGTGTGGTCTGCATAAAAGCAACACTCCTCTCCCAGGGCAGCACATAGGCCTCCAGCCTGTAAAAACAATAAGTCTAGACCTCGTTTGTTTTGTAGAGCTACTTCAGATAACGATGTTAGTGATTTTTCTAAGTATGAAATGGATTTTCGATTCTCTCTCCAAGTCTTCATCCACAGCTGCCCTAAGAGATGATAACCCCTACTTTGCTGTACTAGCCAGGCTGCTCCTGCTGCTGTCCCGGCAATACCTAATCCCATCAAAGGAGCATGGGTAATTGCGGTAATGGGCTCTCTTTTAACAATTCTATGGTTGCCGTTTTCCCAATGTACAAACATAGATTCTTCATTGTGATATAAAATTTGTGGCAAGATTATTTGCTAATATACAATATTCTTTCTGCTCAATGGAGTCAGCCCTGTCTTTGAACAAATTAATTTAGTTCCATTTGGGGCTATAGTCCATAATGAGTTTAGGTTCCTTCTTCCCTTGCCTATACAAAATTCTTCTTGATATTAGCAGGTACATGCCCTAAACATTTACCCTTGCTCTTAATTTGTTGTACAGTTATTCCTCTCTTATCAGTGTCCCAATTACATTCAGGGGGATTACTTTGATTACTCTTTTGGTACGTCTCATTCATTCCCACAGCTTCATAGAATGGAGGTTTTACATCATAACATAACCAGCAAAGTTCAGTTTTGTTGGAATCAGTATAATTTAGAGCAGTGTAAGAGGCTTGAATCACATCCCATAATGGGTCGGTATAGACTCTAGTATTTTTTCCGGTAAAGGTACGGTGGTGGGACTAATATGCTTTTGCACATTCTTACTGTTTTCAATTTCCCTTGTCAAGATTCGATTAGGTCCTATTGCTTGAGAAAAAATTATTATTTCCTTTTTTTTTATTAATATCAGATTTAAGCACAATAATATTCATTTGGCTGATTACAATATGTTTTCCCAGGGTTTGAACTGGGACATAGAAAATAAGGTTTCTGAACTAAACAGGGTTCTATTTGAACCAAGTCACACAAAGTTAATTGGAAGTTTGGAGCTCCAGTCGTTATTTCTTCATCCAACACCTTCTGATCACTCCATCGCATGAGTGACCATTTATGGGGTTGGTGTAATTCATTGGATTACACAATATTTAGGGCTAGGCATATCATAAACTCTTTATGAGGCTCATTTCGGGTCTCCACTTTAGCATATCTCTCTGCCTTCCCACCGCCTACGCTTGTGCACAGCGCAGCGGGGTGTTAGGTCTTCTCGGCAGCAGAAGATATTCTTCAGGGACCTTTTAGTTGTAGCCTTTTAAGCCTCTCCTCCACTTGATCTAAAAGAGGATTGGGCCTTTTGGATACTTTGGAGAGTTCCCACTCTTCCTCAATTACCTCTTGTCCTATTTCCAATTTTGTTTGATTATGACAACACCTATTTAATATTCAAGAACCTGACTCCCCTGATGTGATTTACCAGTTTTTGCAGTTCCCACGTCTGGATTATCAATTCCTGATTTTTTTTTTTTTTTTTTTTTTTAATTTATATCCCAAATTTCTGTCTATCCTTCCTTCAGGAACTCCCTGTTGATCTGTCTAGTGAGATTCAAATGCCCTCACCGCGTGTTGTTCCAAGGTCTCAAATTGGTACTGATCCCAACAACTTGAACATATTCCCCTTAAGATAACAAACACTCTATTTGCCCAATACACGAATTCACATCTCCCACATAAGTACAATTCTTATCCCCACAATCACAACTTTTCTCTAAATTTTCATGTACATATCTATTTTTCATAAACTGATTATTATGTATAAGTAAATCATCAAACAATTTTTATAATATCTGAAGTCCATAAGGGAGGGTTTATCACCTCCCCAATGAGTTCAATGGAAGTAACACCCTGCGATAGCGATGACTGGTGCGTCGATGCTCCTCAGTAGCCGTGAGTTCTGTCGGGTTCATTCAGATTTATGCTCGGGAGAATGTTAATTTTAGAGGATCATCGCTGGTAGAGACCTTCCACTTTTCAGAGCTTACCGGACCTTTGACTCTGCTGATGTGGGTCCACCCTCTTTCAGCAGTGCGAATTGCCGACTCTGTGGTGAGCAATACAAGAAAAGGGCCTTCCCATTTTGGGGTTAACGTTGATTCTTTCCATACCTTGATTAACACATTATCTCCCGGTTGAAGGGTATGGGTAGCCAGATCCAAAGGTGGTCTCTGGGCTACCATCCCCTTCTTCCTTAATTCCTGACTCCTTTTCATGAGAGTTATTAGAAATTCTTCTAAAACTTTATCCTTAACCTTTGGGTGGTCTAAAGGGATTTCAAAGTCATATGGCATTCCATACAGCATTTCAAAAGGAGACACCCCAACATCGACTCTTGGTTGAGTTCTAATGTGTAATAAGGCTAGTGGTAAACACTGTACCCAACTCATTTTTGTTTCCATCATTAATTTGGTTAGGTGCTTCTTGATTTCTCCATTCATACGTTCGACTTTACCAGAGCTTTGGGGATGCCAGGGGGTGTGATATTCCCACTTAATCCCTAAGGCTTCCATTACTTCCCTGATAACTTTAGAGGTAAAGTGGAATCCTCTATCAGAATCTATGTTTACAACCAATCCATAACGGGGAATGATTTCTTCATAATAATATTTTTACTACTGTCCTAGCATTTGCCCTGGCTACTGGAAATGCTTCCACAAAGTGGGTTAAATGGTCCACCAATACCAGTAAATGTTGGTATCTTCCTACCTTAGGTAGATCAGTAAAATCAGCTTGTATCCTTTCAAAGGGCCTTTTTGCTAATTCTCTTTCACCCGATACTCATTCTCTTAATTGCCTCCTATTAACTTGCTGACAGGTTAGACATCCTTCTATCATTTTCTTTGCTATTCCATATATTCCTATATAGGCATATTTAGATTCAAATTGATCCACCAAAGCCTGTATTCCCCAGTGGATTTGAGTATGTAATTTTCCTATTATGCCTCTTGCTAATCCTTTTATATGTACTACTGCTATCTGCTTTGGTTCCCTCAAGGCCGACAATATTTCCTTTGTGAGTGCCTCATGTATCAACCCTTTTCCTTGGCTGTTTAGCAGCCCTCTTTCCTCCCAGATTTTCCCAAAGGTATGCACTATCCCATATGCATACTTAGAATCAGTATAGATTGTTCCTACCTTATCTTTTAGCTTAATAGAGCAAACAATTTGCATGCCTGGGCTGACCATTGCTTACTCAGAGGTCCAGATCCCATCACCTGGGAGGGTTTTCCATTTATGATCGCATATTCTGATTTGCGCTTTCCTTCTATTACTCTAGAAGATCCATCTATATATAGTTTTTTCCCCTTCAGGCAACTCTTCTTCCTCCAAATCCTCCTTTACCTTAGCCTGTCTTTCTCCCAGACGAATACAACCATGAGTGAGATTTAAATCAGGCTCCCCATAGAAAAATTGAGCAGGATTCAATGCTCCTGTAGTTTGCAATGTTAGTTTAGGAGAGTGTATTAGAATCCTCTCATACTTCAAGAGTCTATTATCTGTTAGCCATTGATCAGCCTTCTGATTTAATATTCCCCTAAGATCATGGGGGTATATACTATTAGTTCTCCCCCTAAAGTGACCTTTTTGGCCTCCGCTATTTAGTAATGCTGTGGATACTACAGCTTGCAAACAGGTAGGCCATCCTCTACTAATGGGATCTAATTGTTTTAAGTAGTAGCCCACAGGTTTCTTATGTCCCGCCCAATCTTGGGTTAAAGCTCCATCAGCAGGTCCTTCATCAGTGTTAACATACAAAAAGAATGGTTTCTTTACATCTTGCAAATTCAGTACCGGGGCTCCGGTAAGGTCAGATTTAAGGGTTTTTAGCCTGTTATCATCTTCTGGACTTCATTTTAGGAGTCCATCTTTTGTTAGTTTGTCTTACAAAAATTTTACCTTTTTACTGTAGTTTTCAATCCACTGCCTGTAGTACCCCAGTAAGCCCAAATGCTGCTGAATCTGTCTCTTGGTTCTCGGGGGTGGCAAGTCCAATATCCTTTGCACCCGTTGAGGGTCTAATAATTTTTCCCCCTTGTCTAGCCAATGACCCAAATATTTAACCTTTTCCTCGGTAAACTGTGATTTAGACTTTGAGACTTTCAATCCCTTAAGGCTAAGAAAATTTAGCAATTTAATACTGGCTTTTCTTACTTTTTCTTGTTCTTTTCCTGCTATCAATAAATCATCTACATACTGCAAAAGAATTGTTTCAGGGTCTACCTCAAAGTCCTGCAACATTTGTTCCAGGGCTTGCCCGAAAATGTTCGGAGATTCCGTGAATCCCTGGGGTAACATTGTCCACCTTAGTTGTTGTGTTCTCCGGGTATCCACGTTTTCCCATTCAAATGCAAAATAGTCTCTACTTTCTTGTTTTAAAGGGGCAAGCCCAAAAGGCGTCCTTCAGGTCAATTACACTGTACCAAGTATATTCTGGAGACAGTTTGTTTAGCAAGGTATAAGGATTCGCCACCACAGGAAAATGGGTGAGGGTTCTTTGATTTACGACCCTCAAATCTTGCACTAATCGATAGGTTCCATCTGACCTTTTAACAGGTAGTATTGGAGTATTATGAGGGGACATGCAGGGTTCTAATAGTCCTTGAGCTAACAATCTGTCAATTACAGATTGTAATCCCCTCCTTGCTTCTTGTGAAATGGGATATTGTCGTATCCATATTGGTTCAGAGGGATTCTTAATTGTGATTTCAAATGGTTCAATGTCTAATTTTCCTACTGAGTCTGGGGTATACCATACCTCAGGATTTATTTCTTTTTCATCTTCTACTGTTAAGGCACATAATTTAATCTTTATGCCTTGTTTATCACTTTCCAAATTGATCCCTAATTCTACCATCAAATCTCGTCCTAATAGGTTGTATTCAGCTTCTGGGACCAGCAAAAAGTTTCCTAAAGAAAATTTAGTAGGGGACTCAATTTCTACTTCTTTAATAAGGGATACCTTAAATGGTTCTCCTTTTGCTCCAATTACCCCTATTTTCTCCATTGATTCCTTGCATCCCGTCGGGATGTTTTGTATGGTGGACCTTCCTGCTCCTGAATCCACCAAAAAGGTAAATTCTTGTCTCTGGGGACCCAATTTTAATTTTATCAAGGGCTCTTGAATGTTGCAAGTCCCCAGCAGGTAGAGCCCCTGACCTCCCTAATCCTCCTGAAGCATTTTCTCATCTTGTATTCTTTTGTGACAGTTACGCTTCAGATGGCCTTTCCCTGACAATAATAACACATTACCTCTTTTCTGGCCTCTATGTCCCTTGAAGGGGTTTGGCCATTTCTCCTCTCTTCTACAGCAAACAAAACTCTTAGAATAGCCTGTAGTTCATCCCAGGTATAGATAGAGAGTCCTAGGAACTAATCAAGCCTCTCGGCTACTCCCAAAGGATCTTCCAAGACTTTTCCCATTTCCTTTTTTTGAAATCTCTAACATCCCCTGAGCTTAAAGGAACAGACACAAATCCTACACCTGGCTCTGGCCCGCCCATGGCAATCTCCCTTAAGGGATATTGCAACACCTCCTCCCTTCTAGTCTGGCTTCTAGTCACGGGTCGGCAGATATTTGCTTCATGGGGCCAGGCAAGTCCTCAGGGGTATCTCAGGGGCCCCCTCGGGAGGAGCTGTTGGTGGTTCCTGTCCCTGGGGTCCCGCATATGGAGGAGGAGAAACATCACCATACTCAATTTCCTCCTTTTTCTTTTTGTCAATGTCCTTTTTCTCCTCTTTTATGGTAAATACCTTAAATAGCTGTTGGTCAGTTAACCATAAATACGCATATTCACTTTCCTCTTTACTAAAAGGCATCTTATCATTAACATAAATAAAAAGTGCTAAATACTGGCCAGTAAGTTCCCTGCCTAATCTCTTTTCCTCCCCAAACCTCTATACAATAGTGTATCATCTTTTCTTTAGATTTTCCCCTTCGGGAGGGGGTCCGTCCAATTTCTAATCATCATTCCTAAAGGGCTATCACGGGGGATATCAGGGAGCTTGTCACCTTTCTTGGTTTTGTCTGTCTTACTAGCAGACTTTGAAGTACCCTGCCCCATTTCATCTGGAGTGCTCCGTCACACACACACGCACACGCTCCCCTTGTTCGCGACTCAAACTCTCGCGAGTAATGAGAACTGCGCTACTAAAGGGTCCACACTCGCTTCGTCCTTAATTGGACGTCTCTTACATTAGCACTTCCAGGAATCCACAAACCCCAACCAAGCAGTACCCGCAGCAAACCGCAATATACTCACATACTCCTGACGATAGGAGTCTTTGCCTGGTCTTCGTGCACAAATTTTACGGGGTCCTTCCTTTTACTTATTTTACCCTTGTTCGGATATCCCGTAGTCTGAATCAGAGAGTAGAACCCAGGGACCGTTGTAAAACGGAGGCGCCTTTCCCTGAGTTATAGTTCCGACCCAGAGTACCGGGATCCGAGTCACGGCACCAAATTTGTTAAAAGCACTCTCCACGCCGATCGAGAGTTTTAAGTATAAGAAATTTTATTGCGGGTAAAATAAGCAAAAGCAGCGCTGGGCGGCTGGGGAGTCTCCTGCTCCACAACAGCACGCCCCGAACAAGGATCCACTCTCTTCTTTTAAGGTGGAGGTATGTCGCAACCGTCACAGCCAATTCCCCATGCATAGAATGCACTCTTCTGGCTGTGCCGGTGTGAGTCCCTGATAAGGATCGGCATCCCGGTCCCGAGTTTCTTGTGAGGATGTTGATAGTCTTCCTTATCTTAACCTGGTTTCTGGCAGGCTCAGTGGGGGTCGACCCAGCTGCCCAACTTCTGTAGATTTCTGCCTAACAAGCTTAAAACTAAGTACATACTGTTCAAAACAGGATGTTACATGTTCTTATCGAGTGGCATTGTCTGACTTGATCACGACTCTGTCATTGATCATTTATATGGTTAACAAATAATTCATCCCTTTACTTATTACAGAATTTGTAGCACTGCCCTTCTAATCCACCCCAGGATGCCATTGGCCTTCTTGGTCCCAAGGGCACATTGGTGGCTCATGGGCATCCTGTTGTCCACCAGGACCCCCAGGTCCCCTCCCCCAGAGCTGCTCTCTACTAGCTCATTCCCCAACCTCTCCTGGTCCATGGGGTTGTTCTTTCCCAGATGCCAGGCTCTACCCTTGTCCTTGTTGGTTTTCAGTCAAATTCTCCCCACCCAACTCTCCAGCCTGTCCAGGTCTCAGTAGAAGTCCTGCCTGAAGTGGGGGGGGGGGGAGTAATATTATTCTGCATAAAATCTGGGCCTAGTAAAATGTTTGTAGTATTCCAACTGCAAACAGGTCTTTCAGGACAATGCCTTTTAATGATAACAAGTGTGACAGATGGAACCTGCAAACCCACCACAGAAACAGCCTTGTTCCACAGCAGCTGCAGCTCAGTGGCCACAGATGTTGGGTAATGAGTTTTGCAGGATCATATCAGTTCTCTGCATCACAGAGCTCAAGAGAAAGGAAGCCTGTGCAGAAACGTGTCCAAATTCAGCCCTGAAATGCTTGCATGCTTCTTCCCAGCCAGTGCCAGTGGGAAATACACACCACTGGCTGCTGAGGGCTGAACCTTGGCCTCTTGCTTGCAAGCCAAACCCAGCGTAAAGGTAGAAACTCTTCCCTCTGAGGCTTGTTTTGAAACACAAAGGCTCTGCTTTCCTGATTTGGCTGAACACCTTAAAGGGTGACATGCAGAGGGAGTATAGCAGCAGCCATGGTTTACAGATGCCTGTGTTACCTTCTGGGGGTGATGGCAGCTGTGGCACTGTGTGCACAGAGGACAAGAAGCTGAAAAGGCCTTTCACTCTGTCCCACAGGTTGTTCTCATCAATGTGGAAAAGAGATGTCTAGGATGGGGTGATGGAAATCTAGGTGAAAAGCTACGTGCAGTGGAAGATTATTTGGGGGGTTCCAAAGAGATCTCTCACTCTGCAATGCTTACAGTAATGGGGAAATGTGGAAAAACTTCTTCACTTTGAGGGCAGCAAGGCAGGCAGGTGCTGGGGGTGTGACATCTACCTAAGGGCAGTGTTTCTGTTAAACTTGGGCAGGATACAAAGTTGGTGAGGGGTTTGGAACACAAGCCCTATGAGGAGAGGCTGAGGGAGCTGGGGTTGCTTAGCCTGGAGAAGAGGAGGCTCAGGGAAGACCTTATTGCTCTCTACAACTACCTGAAGGGAGGTTGCAGACAGGTGGGGGCTGGTCTCTTCTCCCAGGCAACCAGCACCAGAACAAGAGGACACAGTCTCAGGCTGTGCCAGGGGAGGTTTAGGCTGGATGTTAGGAAGAAGTTCTACATAGAAAGAGTGATTGCCCATTGGAATGGGCTGCCCAGGGAGGTGGTGGAGTCACCATCATTGGAGGTGTTCAGGAGGAGGCTTGATGGGGTGCTTGGTGCCATGGTTTAGTTGATTAGGTGGTGTTGGATGATAGGTTGGACACGATGATCTTGAAGGTCTCTTCCAACCTGGTCTATTCCATTCTGTGTTTAAGACAGAGGATTGGTTAAAACTGAACTACAAGCAATGGTTGGGATGGAGAGGCACAGGCACAGCACCATCCCCTTCCCTGGACTGGTTACTCATCCTGCTTCTGCACCACAGCTGAGAGAGGGAAGTGCAGAGCAGGAGGGGAAGGAAACCCAGGTGGCTCCTGGAGGCACAGTCACAAAGATACTGAAGGCAGTGGAACATCTTCCTGCTGAGGTCTCTTGAGCTTGGAGCAGAGGAGCCTGAGGGGTGCCCTCATTCCTGGTGATAAAGATGTGCAGGGCAGTGTGGGGAGGATGGAGCCAGGCTCTGCTCAGGGATGTCCAAGGACAGGACAAGGGGCAATGGGGGCAAGCTGGAGCAGAGGAGGTGCCACAGGAACAGAAGGGAAAACTTTTTCCCTGTGAGGGTGCCAGAGCCCTGGAGCAGGCTCCCCAGAGAGGTTGTGGAGTCTCCTTCTCTGGAGACATTGCAAACCCACCTGGATGTGTTCCTGTGTGACCTGCCCCGGGTGCTGCTGCCCTGGCAGGGGGGTTGGACTGGATGATCTCTGGAGGTCCCTTCCAACCCCTAGCATTCTGTGATGCTGTGATGATGATCTGGGTGCAGGAAGAGGAGGACACATTTCTTGAATTTACAGCTGACACTTTGGGAGGCACTGCAGGTGGGCTGAAGGACAGGACTGGAATTTAAATTGCATATGCAGAAATGAGCTGAAAATATAGGATGCATTTCAACAACAAGAAGTGCCAGGGATTACACTCAGCAGCAATCAGCTACAGACATGAGGAATGAGAATACATCAGCAAGACAGCAGCTCTGCAGAAAAAAGGTTTCAGGGGTATGCTGGATGCAGGCTGAGTACAATCCCTGCACTTGCATGGTTTTCAACACAGAGAAGTCAGAGAATCATAGAATTGCCTTGGTTGGAAAAGACCTCTAAGACCATCAGCTCCAACTACCAACTTAAGGCCACCATGGCCCTGCCAATCCAGGATCTGTCATGAGCAGCAGGGGTTGATTGACATGAAGTAATTCTTCCACTCTGTTTTTTTCTATCACTCATAAGACGGCTACTGTAGTGTGGGTTATTGGAGAAAGCAGAGGAGAGCAGAGAATCACAGGATCACAGGATGTCAGGGGTTGCAAGGGACCGCTGGAGATCATGGAGTCCAACCCCTGCCAGAACAGGACCATAGAATCTAGCACAGGTCACACAGGAACGCATCCAGATGGGTCCTGAAAGTCTCCAGAGAAGGAGACTCTACAACCTCTCTGGGCAGCCTGTTCCAGTGCTCCCAGTGAAGAAGTTCCTCCTCAAGTTAAGGTGGAACCTCTTGTGCTGTAGTTTCTATCCATTGCCCCTTGTCCTATCCCAGGGTGCAAGTGAGCAGAGCCTGTCCCCTCCCTCTTGACCCCCAGCCCTCAGATATTTAGAAACATTTATTAAGCCCCCTGTTATGACCAAAGGTTGGAGAGAAGTGGCCCACAAATGGCTCACTGCCAGTAATTAGTCTGAAGAAGGGAAGATTGAAGGGTGAAGCATGATGCCAGATGCCATAAGAACATAAAAGAGAGCTGTGAGGAAGCAAAGGATGCTTTGTTTTCCACTTGCATGCTACCTAAGCTAAGGTGCAGTGGGTAACATGCAGCTAAAATACTCTTTGCTTTCTAGTGACAGGGAAAATGAAGACCTGGACTAGATTTAGAATCATGGAATTGTTAGCATTACAAGGGACCTCAAGGATCATCCAGTTCCAACCCCAGTGCCATGGGCAGGGACACCTCACACTGCATCAGGTTGCTCACAGCCACATCCAGCCTGGCCTTCAAAGCCTCCAGGGATGAGGCTTCCACCACCTCCTGGGCAACCTCTGCCAGTGTCTCACCACCCTCACGGGGAAGAATTTCTTCCTAACATCCAATCTGAATCTACCCATTTCTAGTTTTGTTCCATTCCCCCCAGTCCTATCACTACCTGACACCCTAAAAAGTCCCTTCTCAGCTTGTTTGTAACCCCTTCAGATCCTGGAAGGCCACAATAAGGTCTCCTGGGAGCCTTCTCTTCTCCAGACTGAACAGCCCCAACTCTCTCAGTCTGTCCTCATAGGAGAGGGGCTTCAGCCCTCTGATCATCCTTATGGCCCTTCTCTGGACACGCTCCAGCACCTCCATATCCCTCTTGTAATAGGGGCTTCATAACTGGATGCTGTACTCCAGGTGGGGTTTCACCAGAGTGTAGCAGAGGGGGAGAATCACCTCCCTCGACTTGCTGGCTGCACTTCTCATGATGCAGCCCAGGCTCTGGTTGGCTTTCTGGGCTGCACACTGGTGGGTCCTGCTGAGCTTCTCATCCACCAGCACCCCAAGTCCTTTTCTTCAGGGCTGCTCTCAAGCCAGTCTCCCCAGCTTACCTGGAGGCTTGTAGGGATATTCAAGTATAAGCCTGATAAACACATACCAGGAAGAACAGAGGTGCAGCAAACCTGCCTTGGGCAAAGGATGAGCTGGGTGGCTTTCCAGTTCCTGCCACTGAGGTTGTTAGAGAGTGCAGCCCCACTCCAGCACTCATCCAGCCTACAAGGGCTGGTAGGGATTTGCTTGGCAGGAGAAGATGTGTCCTCAGACACACTGGGGCTTCTCAGAGCTACCATGAAACAGACAGGAGTCAGCCTGCAGTGGCAGTAATGGAACAAAGAGGTTAAAAGTAGAAGAGATCAGATGACTGTCTGCAGGGTGAGGTGCCAGAGCCTGATGCAGGGCAAAGCTTTGCTCTGTCTCTTTCAGCCTGCCTTATCTTCATCTTCTTTCAGTTGGCTCTCTCTTCCTCTTTTATCCCATAGGAGGGATTAATTGTGAATGTTTTTGTGAGCAAATAAAGATCAGTGGCTTGTGGTTTTCATAGCACTTGGCTTTGTGGTCTGGCTTTGTCTGCACATCACAAATGCCAGGAGATAAGAAAACTGAATGAATATTTTGATGTAAGGAAGAGAGTACCACAGAAAAGAGATAATTAGCTGGATTGATAATGAGTTGTTCTGTGACCCATGAAAATATGTTAGTGGATAAACTCCATGCAAATTCATGCAGACAAGCTGGGAAAGGGAAATGAGAGCAAGGAGAGGCTCTCAAGGTGATAGTAAAAGACAAGTCAGAAGAAAGAGCCTTGTCTAAGTTGGCTCTCCCCAGAGCTGGTGCCCTGCACTGTAGCCAAAGAGGATAAATGGCCTCACAGAATTATGAAAGTGGAGTGGTGTGATTTGTTCTGCAGAGGGTGGAGTAAGAATGAGGGCAAGGCTCGAGGTGTGGTTTTTAAAGGGTGCACTTAAGGTCGTGGAGTGGCTGGCTCCAGGCAGATTATTGCCCTGCTGTCTGCACACAAGCCACTTAATGGTACACCCTGCACTGAGGGGAACTGCCCAGCTCCAGCCTGATGGAAAAGGTTCAGCTGTCCATCCCTCTCACCAGAGGGGACTCAGCATTTTTGCCTCAGAATAGGGTTCTTTACTGAGGTCACTAAAATGAGGACTTCTCTGCAATGGAAAGGTGAGGAGTGGAAATGTGTTGTTAGAGGAAAGCAGAGGAATGCGTCAAGGCTCCCTGCGAGTCTGCCTGCCTGTTTGTGTATTCCACTTCATTTAGCAACCAGCAAAGTCAGGCTGTGCACAACATTTCCACTCTGGAAATCTCCTTTTAAGGCCAGGCCATCTGCCTTCCGTTAGCTCCTGCTCTCCTCCTTCTGCAGCTCCTTTTTCCTTGAGGCAGAGCACAGAGCAGCCACTATCACTCCTTTGGAAGTGCCTTGTTGTGGCATCCCCTGCAGGGGAGAAACCTGCTTCTCTCAACAGCCTCTCCTGGGGAAGTGAACTGCCTTAAAGAAGCAACAGTGTCCCAGATTTGAAGGGAAGCAACTAAGCCACCATCTGCTCCCTTTATTGTCTCAGGCAAAGCCTTGTGTCTTGGCAATGAGACCTCTGCCATGGAAGCCCTGTCCGTGCTCCTCCACGTCTTTTCAGAACCATCTCTCTTTGCTCCAGCAGGGTTGGACTTGGTCTTTCCCCTACTGTTTGACATGGGTGCCATAGGTGTAGTGGGCTAATTGCAACCACAATACTCCTTAAACCTTCTTGACTACTGAATTATACCCCACAGACTTCACATCTATGAGAAATGTTCTTTCACTGTACACTTTAAAGTTATTTGGGTCAGATTGATGATCTTCAAGGTATCTTCCAACCTGGTTGATTCTGTGATTCTGTTATCAAGGTGGTGGTGTCCTGAGCTTGTGATGCCCTTGTGAGGCCCTGCTTCTGTTGTCAGAGTGACAGATAGAGACACATTGTCTGCCAGTAGTAAATAGTTTCTGGATGTCATTTGCTTTAACATGGTTACTTGCACCTACATGTAGAGAATTAGACACAGAAGAACCTTTATAAAAGCTTGGACTTGAGCTTCTTCTCTTTATTTCAGTAAAGAGGTGACAGTTGCTGAGGAAAGGCTTTGAGCAGATAAAGAGAGGAGGAGTGAAGTCCTCCAGCTGTTTTCTGTGATATCTCCTAGAGTTTTGTCTTCCATGGGATTAGGTTCCTCAGTCTGCCTTTAGATCTGGTGTCCCTAAAAAGCATATGGCATTATGAAGCTGGACATCTGGGGAGGAATAAAGCTGGGAGCTTCTAATGGAAAGAAAAAGTCCTTTATAAATACTGGAATCATAGAATGGCTCAGGCTGGAAGGGACCTCAGAGCTCATCTCCTCCAACCTGCCCACCATGGGCAAGGAAACCTCTCAACTACATGCAGCTGCTCAAGGCCTCTTCCTACATGGCCTTCAGCACCCCCAAGCAGGAGGCAGGCACAATTTCCCTGGGCAGCCTGTGCCTCATACTGAAGAACTTCTTCTTCAGATCCAGTCTAGCCCTGCTCTCCCTCAGCTTCAAACCATTCCCCCTTGTCCTGTCTCTAGACACCCTCAGGAAAAGTCCCTCTGCAGCCTTCCTGGAGGATCCCTTCAGGTACTGCAAGGCAGCTCTAAGGTCCCCTCGGAGTCTTCTGCAGGCTGAACAAGCCCAGCTCCCTCAGCCTGTCCTCGGAGCAGAGGTGCTCCAACCCTTGGAATATCTTTGTGGCCCCCTCTGGACTCACTCCAACTGCTCTGTGTCCTTCTTCTGCTGGGGACATCAGACCTGGAGACAGGATTGGAGGTGGGGTCTGAGCAGAGCAGGGGCAAGTGGCAGGATCCCCTCTCTTGCCCTGCTGCCCACACTCCTCTGGCTGCAGCCCAGCACACAGCTGCCTTCTGGGCTACATGAGGACACTGCTGGCTCCCAGGGAGCTTCTCAGCAACCGACACCCCCAAGTCTCTTTCTTCAGAGCTGCTCTCATCCCATCCTGAACCCAGCCTGGATTTGTGCCTGGGCTTGGCCTGACCCAGCTGCATGACTTTGACTTGTTGAGCCTCATGCAATTGGCAATGTTCCATTTCTCAAGCCTCTCAAGATCCAAGTTCATTTGATGTTGCTACTCAGCAGCACCCAAAGTTTCCCCAAACCCATTCACTGAGAGGAATCATAAGTCACCATTTCCCTCACTCAGGCAGGAGCTTGGTTTAATGCACAGAGATGTTTTCCAGTCAGTGCTGGTTCTGGATAGCATCATGTTGTAGAAGGCACCTCAATCTGCTTGTCCTTTAAAGAGTGTTATTCAAATAAAAGTCAAGTCCAAAGAACCCCTAATTAATAGCAGTAATTGACTAATGAGTACAAATGAATCCTGAATGGTGCAATTAATGGATTTAATTAGCCACAGGTAGAGGAAATGTCAGCACCTTGCTGTGGAACATGGCCAGCCCACAAGAGTTTTGAAAGCACAACTGCAGGCCCAGATTTTCACCCTGCTTATTTCAGATGCCTGTTTAGGGGGACCCTAGCTCAGTATGAAGTAGTGCAGAGCACTTTTTTGTTTGTTTTTGCAGGACAATGGTGCCCTGTGATTTCTAAGTCACAAGCCAGCATGGTATCCTGAATTATTCATTCCAGAAGGAAGGGTCAGCAGGTCACCTTTGGGAATCTCAAGGCTATGTTGAAGCAGTGCCCAGCTACTGGACTGTGAAGGTGAGGGGGGTTTAGACATCAAATAGAATCATAGAATCTTTTTGGTTGGAAAAGACCTTTGAGATCATTCAGTCCAACTGTTCTTCACTGAGTCTAGTGCTGAACTCTATCCCTCAGCACCACATCTCTTTCAGACACCTCCAGGGATGGGGATTCAGGCACTTTTCTGACAGTGCCAGGCTTTCAGTCAAGAAGTCTCCTTCAATGTCCAATTAGTGCAGCTCTCCTGGTGCAAGTTGAGGCCATTTCCTCTCATCCTATCACTTGTTACCTGGGAGAAGAGACCAACTCCTACCTGGCTCCAACCTCCTTGCAGGCAATTGTAGAGAGCCAGAAGGTCTCCCCTTCTTTAGTCTCTCCAGACTAAACAACCCCATGTCCCTCAGCTGCTCCTCTCCAGACCCCTCATCACCTTCATTGCCCTTCTCTGAATACGCTCCAGCACCCCAATGTCTTTCTTAGAGTTAGGGCCCCAAAACTGAAGCCAAGACTCTCAGAATCACAGAATATATCTGGTTGGAAGAGACCTCACAGATAACCCAGACATAGACACATTAAGAGTCTCCTTTAAGTTTGTGAGACACATCCACCCCATTTTAAGTACAAAGAGTAGTACACACAGAGCCACAGAGAGTAAGTGCCTGTGTTTGTAGGTTTGAAACTCTTCTTGTGGTTAATTCCTGCCTTAGAAGTCAAAGCTCTAAAAGTGCTGGGTGGATCATTGTGGGTTTTCAAAATTAAGGTGTTTCATTCTCCAGAGTTTCTCCTCCTTTGTGTGTCATCATTTTCAAAGCTTTTTATGACAGGCTTACATTTAGACTCCATGTGCTTTCTTGGGAGCACCACCTTTACCCTGTGTGGTCACAATTTTGTGCTTCCTGTCTTAAGAAGATGGTGCCAAGATGGGTGGGAAGTATCTCAGTGAGGCACGCAAGGATGAGCAAAAAGAGCAGGGAGGCACCCAAAGATGAGCAAAAGAGCATCACATCTGATTTTCCATTTTCAGAGCAAGTGGGTAGGCCAGAAACATGCTTAGGTAGCTCACTTCATCCAGAGAAACCGGGCCAGGTGTAAGCAGACAGCTGCATTTCATGGTCCCAGTGCTGATTTCACGTGTTGAGGTGAGTAATCCTGGGTAATAGAATGGTTTGGGTTGGAAGAGACCTCCAATCCCCCTGCAGTCAGCAGGGACATCCTCCACTAGATAAGGTTCCACCTCAACTAGAGGAGGAACTTCTTCACTGTGAGGGTCACAGAGCACTGGAACAGAGCCCCCAGAGAACCTGTGGAGTCTCCTTCTCTGGAGACTTTCAAGACCCATCTGGATGCATTCCTGTGTAACCTGTGCTAGATTCCATGGTCCTGCTCTGGCAGGGGGCTAGACTTGATGATCTTCACACTCTTCCAATTCCTAACATCCTGTGATGGTTTAGTGGTGACCTTGGTAGAGTAGGGTCAATGGGTGGACCTAATGATCCCAAGGATCTTTGCCAACCTGGATGACTGCAGGATTCTCTGGCAGTCTAGCCAGGCCTATGAGCTGTGTTGTGCCTTTCTAAAATCCCAAGGGCTCTTTGTTGTTGAAATAGCTTTTGATTTTCCCCAGGAAGCCATTAGCATCTCCCCTTGCTTTAGGGAAGTGTTTTCAACAGTGCTTCACACCACAGTGGCCACTGTCTCAGGCTGGAGGGCTGGGCATTCAGTCTCCTTCAGAAATAGTAAAACCAGCACCGTAGGCTTCACCTCACCCCAGGCTGGTTCAGACTCTTTCCTTAGCACAGTAATGCAGCAATCTTTCTGCTGTCTAAATGTACTGGCATGGAGGAGTCAGCCAGGCAGTGGAGTGCAGTTGTGGTACCAGGCACTTCTGCTTGCCTGGGATAAATACTGGCTCCTCTCCAGGGCTTGGAGAATTTGTACTTAGGCTCCAGCAAAACACCTGCTCACCACCATTCTCAGAGTTCATAGGAAGAGGCTTTTCAACTGGTTAATCAGACACAGAATCATAGAATGGTTTGGGAAAGAAGAAAGGCTGAGAGCCCTGGAGCTGTCTGGTCTGGGGAGGAGAAGGCTGAGAGGGCCATGTGATCAATGTCTGTAAATATCTGAGGGATGGGTGTCAAGGTAAAGGTGCCAGGCTCTTTGTGCTGGTGCCCAGGGAAAGGACAAGGCACAACTGATGCAGTTTCTGAAGCAGCAGGATAAAAATGGACAATCCCACTATGTCAAATCAACACTCATGGGCTGTATGTAGTCACCAAGACAACTGATCCATCCCATGCCTTGTTTCTGGCTTCATGATGGCACCAAAGAGCCCCTAACTTTCCACACACCCAGCAAGACATTGCAGGGTCTTTGGGAATGCTGGCAGGACCCCAGCCTATTTCCTATGTGCTTCCAAGCATCCCTAAGAACTCAGGCTGGCCAAATGAACTGCTCTGGATGTGATGACCCGTTTTGACTGTCCTCTTTCCTAAAGAGTAGAGTTAGACTGGATCTTAGGAGAAGTTTAGTATGAGCGAGGTGAGACTCTGGAATAGGCTGCCCAGGGAGGCTGTGGCTGCCTCCTGCCTGGGGGTGTTGAAGGCCAGGTTGGATGAGACCTTGAGCAGCTGAGTCTAGTTGAGAGGTGTCCCTGGGCATGGTGGGGAGGTTGGAATAGATGAGCTCTGAGGTCCTTTCCACAGGATCACAGGATGTTAGGGGTTGGAAGGGACCTCCAGAGACCACTGAGTCCAACCCCTCTGCCAGAGCAGGATCATAGAATCTAGCACAGGTCACACAGGAACACATCCAGACGGGTCATGAAAGTCTTCACTGAAAGAGACTCCACAACCTCTCTGGGGGCCCTGTTCCAGTGCTCTGGGACCCTCACAGGGAAGAACCTCTTCATGTTGAGGAGGAACCTCCTGTGCTGTAGTTTATAGCCATTGCCCCTTGTGCTAAGCACCACATCTAAACAACCTTCAAACACCTGCAGATGTTTAGTTCTTCAAGCACAGAAGTGGTTTCATCCATATATTGCACAGCTCTAAGAAATGCCCTCAGGCACAGAAAGCCTTTTGGTGGCATTTCAGTCCCAGCAGTTAGCTGGGTTTTGTCCAGCTTCCCTTCCCCAGCCTCAGTGGCTCCATCCCTGAGCCTGCATCATCTCCACATGCTGTAGGTGGCACATGTCCCAGCATGGGGCATGCAGCCCTGGCACTCTGCAGCTGCCCACAGCTGCTCAGTTTGATGTTCCCCCACCAGCCAGCTGCAGCCAGAGCTGTCTTTTGGCCAGGAGTGGGGATGGTGGGGGTGTGGTGTGTCAAGAGAGAAGCAGGGCTGTGGTAGATTTAGGCTGTGCCTCACAAATTTTCCACAGGTCTTGAACAGAAAGTAGTAGAATGTAAATAAATGACTAATGGGTGTAAAAGATGGGGTCTAAACAATCCCATTGGACAGATAACAAACATAATAGTTAGATCTGTGAATTAACTTTCTCTCTTTCTGGCTTCCTCCCTCTGGGAGATATTAACTTGTGCTTCTGCTTGGCTTTGCTGACCTTGAATGCGTTCTTGTTGTGGTTAAGTAACAGCAACTCTCTCCTCTTTCTCTTGTCCCACGTACAGGGGGCAGGGAAGGGAGCAGGGAGAGGCAAGCTATCAGTAGCCCCCATGGCTTGTCCAGGTTGGTTCTTGTGTTGTTTATAAAGTGTAGATACACGTAAATATTGTATAGTTTGCACATATTCGTTGCATTCCACTTCTAGATTGTAGTGTTGCTTGTAAACACAGCTTTGTTTGCTTCCACTGAGCTAGTCTGGCAATGTTATGTTGGGGGGAAATTTTCAACCCCCTCAGAGGACACAGTCACTCTGCCATTAATGCTGCCCCCCAGGGAGCCCAGCCCCTGAGCAGGCAGCGGTGTCACAAGAGAAGCTCTGTGCCCCATGGCACTTCTGCACCTGTTCCAGGGGGTGGGTGATGACTTTGTGGGCACAGGTGCCACTGAGATCTTCCCCACAGAACACCTGCTGCAGGCCCCCCAGGGCTCAGTGATACATCTTGCAAACATGAATCTCATTGACCGAGGTCTGAACTCCAGTAAAAATCACTTTATGGTCTTCGTTGTGGACACTGCAATGTATCCAAATCCCTTCTGCCTTTCTGAGTTTGGTTTGTTGTTTTGGGGTTTGTTTGTTTGTTTGGGGTTTGTTGTTGTTGTGGGGTTGTATTTTTGGCTCCTCAGGCTCACAGGTCCCGAACAGCAAAACAAAGACTCTTCTCTCCTCCTTAAACCCAGTTCTCAGCTCACACAGTTTGATAAACCAGGCTAAGGAAAATCATGAAGTTGACCACCAGTGTTAACAGGCCTGTCTCTGAGAAGAGCTTGTTGTGGTAATAGGCACAGAAAACGTGCATTGGAGAGAGCTCCAGTGCAAGGCTGAATGCAAACTTGAGACAGGCAAAACCAATTCCCAAACTGTTCTTTCCAGTACACCTGAACTTCCACTTTTACCCAGGACAGTTCTGTGACAGATGAGGACCTTGAGACCATCATCAATAAATTTGTGGATGACACCAAGCTAGGGCCAGGAGTTGATCTGTTAGAGGGTAGGAGAGCTCTGCAGAGGGACCTCAACAGGCTGGACAGATGAGCAGAGTCCAAGGGCATGAGAATGAACACATCCAAGTGCCGGGTTCTGCACATTGGCCACAGCAACCCCATGCAGAGCTACAGGCTGGGGTCAGAGTGGCTGGAGAGCGGCCAGGCAGAGAGGGACCTGGGGGTGCTGGTTGATTGTAGGCTGAACATGAGCCTGCAGTGTGCCCAGGCAGCCAAGAAGGCCAATGGCATCCTGGCATGTATCAGGAAGAGTGTGGCCAGCAGGAGCAGGGAGGTCATTCTGCCCCTGTACACTGCACTGGTTAGGCCACACCTTGAGTCCTGTGTCTAGTTCTGGGCCCCTCAGTTTAGGAAGGATGTTGACTTGCTGGAACATGTCCAGAGAAGGGCAACAAAGCTGGTGAGGGGTTTGGAACACAAGCCCTATGAGGAGAGGCTGAGGGAGCTGGGGTTGCTTAGCCTGGAGAAGAGAAGACTGAGGGGTGACCTTCTTGCTCTCTACAACTACCTGAAGGGAGGCTGTAGACAGGCAGAGGTTGGTCTCTTCTCCCAGGCAACCAGCACCAGAACAAGAGGACACAGTCTTAAGCTGTGCCAGGGGAGGTTCAGACTGGATGTTAGGAAGAAGTTCTACACTGAGAGTGATTGCCCATTGGAATGGGCTGCCTGTGGAGGTGGTGGAGTCACCATCACTGGAGGTGTTCAGGAGGAGACTTGATGGGGTGCTTGGTGCCATGGTTTAGTTGATTAGGTGGTGTTGGATGATAGGTTGGACACAATGATCTCGAAGGTCTCTTCCAACCTGGTCTGGTCTATTCTGTTCTGTTCTGTTCTGTTCTGTTCTGTTCTGTTCTATTCTATTCTATTCTATTCTATTCTATTCTATTCTATTCTATTCTATTCTATTCTATTCTATTCTATCCAATCCACTACAATTTTGTCACCCCTGGTGCCTACCATTCAAGCAAGGAAGGATGCTTCAAATAGATGTGCTTTTTAAATTCTTCTCTGTTTTCAGGGACCAAATCCTAAGGAAAACAAGCTTTGTAAACAAGTTTCCCCAAGCACCACTCACCTCTTGCCTCACCTCTCTAATTAAAACCCAGCTAACCTTGCCAGCCTTTCCCCCTGTCAGAGTTAAAGCCTTTATGAATTCAGATGAAATGTTAAGTGCTGGTTAGCACTAAATGGTTGTGTTGTTATCCAAGTCTTTATCCCCATCAAAAGCTGGTTTTAATGAGGGCACCAAAGTTCCCACAGTGGTTTTGTTGTGTTTTTTTTTTTTTTGGAAGGGTGTTTTGTCTCCATGCAATGCTGCTTGTCTGTTAGCTGTATGTTTTTCACTTGCAGCCTAGATCCTGACCTGCTGCATCCATCAATATCAGGCAGGCACACACTTGTAAAACCACCAGGGCAAGTTGATGCACAAAAAACCCTGGGGGTTGCACCTCCCATTTCCAAAAGCAGCAGTGCTTGCTAATTGTTATTGTGCACAGGAAGACGATTCCTTAGCATTTGGAGACTCTTATTTCCACTCACCTCTTTCTCTGAATTGCTTTTGGACTTTAAAAAAAATCACAGAATCCTAGAATGGCTCAGGCTGGAAGGGACCTCAGAGCTCATCTCCTCCAACCTCCCCACCATGCCCAGGGACACCTCTCAACTACACTCAGCTGATCAAGGCCTCGTCCAACCTGGCCTTGAGCACTCCCAGGCAGGAGGCAGCCACAGCCTCTCTGGGCAGCCTATTCCAGAATCCCACCACCCTCATAGTGAAGAACTTCCTCCTCAGATCCAGTCTAACCCTGCTGTCCCTCAGCTTCAAACCATTCCCTCTTGTCATGTCTCTAGGCACCCTCAGGAAAAGTCCCTCTGCAGCCTTCCTGGAGGATCCCTTCAGCTATTGGAAGGCAGCTCTGAGGTCCCCCTGGAGTCTTCTCTTCTCCAGGCTGAACAAGCTCAGCTCCCTCAGCCTGTCCTCATAGCAGAGGTGCTCCAGCCCTTGGATCATATTTGTGGCTTCCTCTGGACTCACTCCAACAGCTCTGTGTCCTCCTTCTGCTGGGGACACCAGAACTGGAGGCAGGATTGAAGGTGGGGTCTGAGCAGAGCAGAGTCAAGGGGCAGAATCCCCTCTTTTGCTCTGCTGCCCACACTCCTCTGGCTGCAGCCCAGCACACAGCTGCCTTCTGGGCTGCATAAGGGCAGTGCTGGCTCCTGGGGAGCTACTCTTCTCTTTCTTCAGAGCAGAGTCAAGTCAGATAAAACGTTTAAGTTTTCCTGCCACTGTTACACTGCCTCCTTTCCCTCTTAGCAGGTTTGCAACTCTAGCCCAGGCTCAATATCATCCTTCTTTCCTTTCCTCTTTGACAAACACTTCCATGTGGCTCTCTTGAGGGGTGCAATAAGCCTGCAGCAAAGTTTGTTCTTGGGGACTGTAGCTTTTGAGAGCAAAAAGTGGAGAATATCTCCATGGAAATTCCTGGTGGAGCTCAGTTACTTTGGAGAGGCTGCTCCTAAATGTACTCTGATTCAGAAAGTATAAAGAATGTGCTTGGGTTTTGGAAACCAGGCCCTAGGTGTTTTTTACAGCACTATTAGCTTCCAGCTTCCTGTGTCATCAGCTACAGCATGGGAAAGATGCTGGCTTCCAGTGCTGTAAATTACAGCCTAGAAAACCCTTGTGTTTACTGACAAAGTAAGGCTGCCTGCCAAGAGGGAAAACACTGAACGTCTTAAAGTACATCTTTATGTCATGAGAAGGGGAAAATGAGAATGGAACACAAATGCTTTTGCTTTGTCATGTCATGTCAAGCTCTGGGAGATCTTTGGACTGTTTACAGGTGTAAGAATGGAGGCTGGCAACTTAAAGAGTAGGATGTCTGCCTGCCTGGAGACAAGCTGGGTTTTCTTCCACTGCAGCATGAAGTTACTTCTTGACTGAGGGACTAGCAGCAAGTGCTGTAAACCAGGACATCCTCCTCTCAGACTGCTTATGGTGGGTTTAAATTGCTCCCCAACTAACTTGGAGAGAAATACCCCCAAAATAAAATTGCCAGGCTAGCTCAGAAGGTTTGGGGAGCAAATGAAGCTCTATTTACAAGGAAACTACAATCTAGAAATAGGCAATGCGATGAATATGTACAAAATATGCAACAGATGTACAATATAATATACATGGTCCAGGCATGGGGGCTGTGGTGACAGGTGGACTCGATCATCTTTGAGGTCTCTTCCAACCTTGGTGCTATTGTGATATACAATTTATAAACAACACAGAAACTCTTCAGCCTGCCCTGGATGGCTCCAGGGGACCCAATGACCTTCCTCCCTCACTCCCTCCAGCCTTCCCATTACCTCACACAGTGGTCAAAACAGAGGTACCCCTGGCAAGGCCATTGAAGAAAGAGAGAGAAGCTGCAAGTAGAGGTGACAGAAGGAGAAAAAGAACTGTTGATGCCCCTGCTCTATATTCCCATTAGCAAGCCAAGGAATTATATAGACCTTGTCATTATTTTTCCTTTTGTACCCAATGGTAATTTATTTTACTTCCAGGCTTTGCAGTCAGGGAGTAGGCTAAAGTTCCCCCTTCAAACTGTAATACTGCTGGAAATCTGAGCAGAGCAGATCAGGCTCCGCTGAGAGCACTCTGCCCTCGAAAAGCAGGGCCGGGGTTTTGTGTGAGCCCTGCTCTCCCAGAAACAAACCCATTTCACACCGAGCAAGGGAATGTTTGCTGGGCTTTCCCAACCGAGCAGGAGGAGGCATTTCTGCAGCTGGGAGGATTACTTCCATACACCAGCATTCCCTGCTGGCTGCGAAGGAAACAGCAGCTGCAAAGGGCAAAGGAAGGAGCTGCCAGGAAACAGGCAGCTGGAAATCCTATCTGCAAGGCAGGTATGGGGAATGGTTGAATGCAAAACCCATCTCACTGCGTATGAGGGAAGTTAATTATTCTCTTGCTGGCCTGATGTGTTTGTCCATGCCAGATTCAAGATGTGCTCAAGGCCCAGCAGCAGATATTTGGAAGCAGGGCTTGAGTCTCCAAAGCTCCTCCCAAGTGGTTTAAGCTGGGATTTCATAGAACCATAGAATTGTTAGGGTTGGAAGGGACCTCAAGGATCACCCAGTTCCAATCCTCCTGCCATGGGCAGGGACACCTCACACTAGATCAGGTTGCTCAGAGCCATATCCAGCCTGGCCTTTGTACCACTTGTCAAACTCACAGCTGTGTTTGGGCTTTGCTCCTTCCTCAGCAGTCTTCCAGGTACAATTATGGATTTGAGCATATTCCTTTTTAGAGCTCCTGATTTCCCTCCTCTATCAGGGTTAAATTGGATGCAGCTGGAAGTGTTTAAAAAGAGACTGAATGAGGCACTTAGTGCCATGGTTTAGTTGATTAGATGGTGTTGGGTGATAGGTTGGACTTAGAGTCACAGAATCATAGAATCAACAAGGTTGGAAAAGACATCAAAGATCATCAAGTCCAAACTGTCACCCAAGACCTCATGCCTACTAGACCATGGCACCAAGTGCCACGTCCAGTCCCCTCTTGAACACCTTGGTGATCTGGAAGGTCTTTTCCAACCTGGTTAATTCTGTGATTCCATGACTTCTAGCTAGTGTTGTCAGTATTAGAGAGTGAACTTCTGGGCTGGGCTAGGAAGGTGATTCTCCCTCTCTACTCTGCTCTGGTGAGACCCCACACAGAATACTCTGCCCAGTTCTGGAGCCCCTGTTACAGGAAGGATCTGGAGGTGCTGGAACATGTCCAGAGAAGGGCCACAAGGATGATCAGAGGGCTGGAGCACCTCTCCTATGGAGACAGACTGAGTGAGTTGGGGCTGTTCAGTCTGGAGAAGAGAAGGGTCCAAGGAGACCTTCTTGTGGCCTTCCAGTATCTGAAGGGGGCTACAAGACTGAGTGAGTTGGGGCTGTTCAGTCTGGAGAAGAGAAGGGTCCAAGGAGACCTTATTGTGGCCTTCCAGTATCTGAAGGGGGCTACAAGAAAGCTGGGGAGGGACTTTTGAGGGTGTCGGGTAGTGATAGGACTGGGGGAATGGAGCAAAACTAGAAATGGGTAGATTCAGCTTGGATGTTAGGAGGAAATTCTTCCCCATGAGGGTGGTGAGCCACTGGCACAGGTTGCCCAGGGCGATGGTGGAAGCCTCATGCCTGGAGGTTTTGAAGGCCAGGCTGGATGTGGCTGTGAGCAACCTGATGTAGTGTGAGGTGTCCCTGCCCATGGCAGGGGGGTTGGAACTGGCTGCTCCTTGAGGTCCCTTCCAACCCTGACAATTCTGTGATTCTTTGACTTGTGTCCTTGCTTTTGAGCAAGCTGGGGAAGAACCATCAAATGCATCCAGTCCCTCTATAGCTACCTGAAAGGACAACTGAGAGAGGTAGGGGCTGGTCTCTTCCCACAGGGAATTAGTGACAGAACAAGAGGGAACAGCCTCAAGCTGCACCAGGAGAGGTTTAGGCTGGGCATTAGGACAAATGTTGTCCCTGCAAGAGTGGTCAGGCATTGGAAGAGGCTGCCTAGGGAGGTGGTGGAGTCACCATCCCTGCAGGTGTTTGAAGGTTAGTGCTTAGCCATGTAGTTTAGTGGTGGCCTTGGTGCTTGGACCTGATGGTCTGAAGGGGCTTTTCTAACCTGAGTGATTCTGTGGTGGATTCTATAAGCCAGAATATATTCTCTTATTTACTGTGCTAGACCTTGGCTGGTGTTTAGCATGTAAAGAAGAGACACGTGCAGGAAACAGAAACTTGAGTGTTTAATGCATGACCCCAAGCTGCTCTTCTGCCTGGTCCCATCTATTTTAACCCTTGAACACCTTACCTGAATCAGCCTTGCAGCATGCAGTCTGTCCAGCACAGTGCACCCCCATGCTTAGCACTTGGCCTTCAGAGTGAAGAGAGTGTCCTGTGGAAATGACACTGTCTGAGGTCTCCTGCACACACAGAGTACATCTAACACTTTGTCCATTCACTGAGCCCTTGGCAGGAGTCTTGCACCTTCATTCCACTCTGACTGGGTGTTCTGTGAAACACATTAAAGCTCAAAGACTTTTGAAGAGCCCTTCTTTAATAACTTTTTTTTTTTTTTTTTTTTAGCCACGTGAAAGAGCCTAGAAACTTCTGGATGAATTATAAACCAACAGGAACCTGGATATTGTATTTGGGTTACCCCAGGCAGCTGCTCAGTGTTGTGGAAATTTTATGCACCCCCACCACCACCCCCAGAAGGCCTGTGAGGGTTGGAGGCACAGAAGTATTCCTCAGCAGTTTTTCTTTCTGATTTTACTGCAGATGGTGTCCTCCAGGTGCACAGGTCTGAAGGTCAGCAGCAAACCCAAACCATGCTGCCAGTCCATGGGTATGCTTCATAGGAGGCTTCCAAGTGTTGTCATGGCATTTGGGAAGCGACAAAGGCTGAGGCCATCCTCAGTTTGCTCAGTGTTGTGTGTTCATCTTTCAGCTGCTGAGTAAATTTGCTCTGAAGCCTCTGCTGCTTTACTGCTGCAGCTGTGGCATCATTGTTGCACACCCAGGTCAGGGTGCTCACAGCAGCCTTTGTCTGGAAGGTGCTAGAGCTGCACACAGAACTTCATGTGTACTGTCTGCTGTTAGAGCAGAGGGGCAGGATCCCCTCTCTCCATCTCTGTCCACGTTGCTTTGGATGCAGCCCAGGCTGCTGCTGGCCTTCTGTGCTGCAAGCTCACACAGCTGGCTCCTGTCCAGCTTCTCACCCACCAGCACCCTCAAGTCCTTTTCTGCAGGGCTGCTCTCAATTTCCTCATCCTCCAGCCTGGACTGATACCTAGGATTCCTCCAACCCTGCAATTTGGAAGGTGTCCAGAGAAGGGCAACAAAGTTGGTGAGGGGTTTGGAACACAAGCCCTATGAGGAGAGGCTGAGGGAGCTGGGGTTGCTTAGCCTGGACAAGAGGAGACTCAGGGATGACCTTCTTGCTCTCTACAACTACCTGAAGGGAGGTTGTGGACAGGCAGAGGTTGGTCTCTTCTCCCAGGCACCCAGTACCAGAACAAGAGGACACAATCTCAGGCTGCGCCAGGGGAGGTTTAGGCTGGAGGTTAGGAAGAAGTTCTATACAGAGAGAGTGATTGGCCATTGGAATGGGCTGCCTGTGGAGGTGGTGGAGTCACCATCATTGGAGGTGTTCAGGAGGAGACTTGATGGGGTGCTTGGTGCCATGGTTTAGTTGTTTAGGTGGGTTGGATCAGTTGATGGGTTGGCCGCGATGATCTCAAAGGTCTCTTCCAACCTGGTGTATTGTATTATTGCCTATTGAACCTCATGAGGTTCTCCTCAGCCCAGCTCTCCAGCTCCCTCTGGGTGGCACCATCCCATCCTTCAGTCTTATCAACCACACTACTCAATCTTGGTGTCATCAGCAAACTTGCTGAGGGTGTCTCAATCTCACTTGATTTCATTGATGAAGAGATTGAACAGCATTGGTCCCATCTCCATCATCTGGACACTGAGCTGGTGACTGCTACCCTTTGGATGCAGTCATCCATCCATCAGTTTGGGCTCTCTACAGGCCAGAGCAACTGTGCCCTGGACAAAAGTGGAGAAATCCTTGATTTTTTAAAGTTTGGGTTTAGTTTTCCCAAACCAATTTGCCACCAGAACTGTTCATAGAGTCACAGAATGGTTTGGGACCTTCAAGACCATCTAGTTCCAACACCCTACCCATGGGTAGGGACACCTTCCACTAGATCAGGTTGCTCAAGGCCTCACCTGACCTGGTCTTGAACATCTCCAGGGAGGGCACATCCACAGCCTCCCTGGGCAGCCTATTGCAGAGTCTCACCACCCTCATTGGAAAGAATTTCTTCTTAATGTAAAGTCTAAATCTGTTCTCCTTGAGCTTCAATCCATTGGCCCTCTTCACATCACTACAAGCTGTTACATAAAGTCCCTTCCCAGCTTTCTTGTAAGCCACTTTAGGTACTGGAAGGCTGCTCTAAGGTCTCCCTGGAGACGACTCTTCTCCAGGCTGAACAGCCCCAATTCTCAGCCTGGCCCCATAGGGGAGCTTCTCCAGCCCTCTGATCAGCTTCATGACCCTGCTCTGGGCTCACTTTTACTCAGGCCTGTGGAGCTGTGGAGATAAATGCTGTTATCTACAAAGCTGGAAAAGCTGAAGCTTAATCAAACAGCTCAGCAGCCAGAGCATCCCTTTGCTGCCGGGAAGGCGTTGGGCTGATCCTTGGACTGATCCTTGTGTGCTCCTCAATGTAAGAAGGACATTGAGACACGTGGCCAGAGAAGGGCGACAACGCTGAGGAGGGGTCTGGAGTACAGCCCTATGAGGAGAGGCTGAGGGAGCTGGGGTTGCTTAGCCTGGAGAAGAGGAGGCTCAGGAGTGACCTTATTGCTCTCTACAACTACCTGAAGGGAGGTTGTAGCCAGGCAGAGGTTGGTCTCTTCTCCCAGGCAGCCAGCACCAGAACAAGGGGACACAGTCTCAAGCTGCACCAGGGGAGGTTTAAGCTGGAGGTTAGGAGGAAGTTCTTTATAGAAAGAGTGATTGGCCATTGGAATGTGCTGCCCGGGGCAGGGCGGGGGAGAAGTCACCATCCCTGGAGGTGCTCAAAAAAGATTGGATGTGGCACTTAGAGCCCTGGTTTAGTTGTCAGGAGGTGTTAGGTAATAGGTTGGACTTGAGAATCTCTGAGGCCTTTTCCAACCTGGTTGATTCTGTGATGCTATGATTCTGTAAGGCTCATCACAGGCAGCGTCTCCCTTTGCAGATGGCAGCTGTCAAAGAGAAGGAGGAGTTTGTGACACTGGTGTTGGTGACAATGATACACAAATGGATATGGTTTAAGACAGCTGTGTCAGTCTCTCAGCTCTTGACCTTCCTGGGGCTTTTGTTTGACTCTTTGTTTGTTATTTCCCAAGTTTAGGGAAAGAGGAACCTTCCTCCTGTCCCTGTATTTTCAAGCTCAGTTGCAGAACTATGTTCTTTTTATGGCACACACGCTCATTTGGACTAAAAATAGGAAGCACCCCTAAGCCCAGGTCAGAGCTACCCAGTTTGATTTCTCAGGGACTCTCAGAGAGCAGCACAGCATCCTGCCTTCCCTGTGCACACTAACGCAAATGTCTGTGGGCAGCCCAACAGTCAAACCAGCCGCAGAGCAGCCTCAGTAACAGCTGTTTGGGAGCCCTTCTCTCAGTGCCCAGCAGTGGTTGCCTTGCAGGATCATAGAATCATGGAACTGTTAGGGTTGGAAGGGACCTCAAGGATCATCCAGTTCCAACCCCCTGCCATGGGCAGGGACACCTCACACTACATCAGGTTGCTCACAGCCACATCCAGCCTGGCCTTCAAAACCTCCCTGGGCAACCTGTTCCAGTCTCTCACCACCCTCATGGGGAAGAATTTCCTCCTAACATCCAATCTGAATCTACCCATTTCTAGTTTTGTTCCATTCCCCCCAGTTCTCTCACTACCTGACACCCTCAAAAGTCCCTCCCCAGCTTTTCTGTAGCCCCCTTAAGATGCTGGAAGGGCACAATAAGGTCTCCTTGGACCCTTCTCTTCTCCAGACTGAACAGCCCCAACTCTCTCAGTCTGTCCCCATAGGAGAGGAGCGCCAGCCCTCTGACCATCCTTATGGCCCTTCTCTGGACACACTCCAACATCTCCAGATCCTTGTAATAGTGGCTCCAGAACTGGACACAGTACTCCAGGTGAGGTCTCACCAGAGTGGAGTAGAGGGGGAGAATCACCTTCCTTGACCTGCTGGCCACACTTCTCTTGATGCAGCCCAGCATCTGATTGGCTTCAGCAAGGAGGATTCAGCAAGGAGGAGGATTTGTGGCAATGAATCAGAATCACCAGGGTTGGAAGAGACCTCAAAGATCATTGAGTCCAACCTGTCACCACATACCTCCTGACTAAACCATGGCACCAAGTGTCACATCCAGTCCCCTCTTGAACACCACCAGGGATGGTGACTCCACCACCTCCCTGGGCAGCACATTCCAATGGTGAATGACTCTCTCAGTGAAGAACTTTCTCCTCACCTCGAGTCTGAACTTCCCCTGGTGCAGCTGGAGACTGTGTCCTCTTGTTTTGGTGCTGGTTGCCTGAGAGAAGAGATCAATTCCCTCCTGGCTACAACCACCCTTCAGGTAGATGCAGACAGCAGTAAGGTCTCCCCTGAGCCTCCAAGCCTGCCTGCCTCTCTTCCTGCCTGCCTCCCTTCCTTCCTGATTTCCTGCTTCCCTGCCTTCCTGTGAGAGAGGTGCAGAGTTCCTATAGGTTGTAATTCTGAACCTAAACTGCATCTTTTGAGCACCTTCCCTACCTTAGGTTAGTCCCTCCTGAAGACAGAAGGGAGAGCTTGGTTTCCTCAGGTTCCTCCTTCAGGAGGGGTTTCAGCCCAGTCAGCTTTGCCAAGGCACCCAACAGGGCTGTTGCATCTTTCTTTTTTAACCCATGCAAAGGAATTTGAGGGCAGGCAAATGAGCACAGCCTGGCACCATCCCCTGTCCTCTGAGTGAGCCACGTGCCATGGGAGCGTTCAAGGGAGAAGCACTCTGTTGGTTTTGGATCCTTGGTGCTTAGATAGATGCCTTCTGGGCTGTGTGGGCCGGAAGAGAAGGCAGTGACCTGAATAGCCAGCCATGAATCTCAGTTCAAACATTTACACAGCTGAGATCAGGAATCTTTCCTGTGCATGGAGAAAACAGCTGAAGCTGTGAAATGCCTTCCAAAAGCTGCCTGCAAGAGCAGCGTGAGGGGAGGCTGCTCTGCAGATTACATTTGCAAGCAGCAGAGAGATGTTTCTATTCCCATCACTGCCTGGTGCTAAGCTTTGGTATTTCTGCCTCCTTTTTGTTGAAGTTGCCATTACCTAAAGCAGAGCAACAGATCCTGATAAAGTACTCTGGGTATGAGCCTGAGGTTTAAACTTCTTAGAGGGGGAGAATTGCTCTGTAAGTAACAACTTGTCCCTCCTCTCTTGCCAGAAGAGTCCATGGGAACCTGTTTGTGCATGCATCCCTTGCATGCCTATGTCCACAGACAGGCACCTGTGTGAAGAGAAGCATCACTGGTGACACCACTGAGGGGGGTGGCTGGCACCCCCTCAGGCTGTGCTGCCACCCAAGGAGAGCTGGGCAGGATGCAGAGCTGGGCAAAGGGGGGGCCTCAGGAAGTTCAGGAAGGACAAGTGCAGAGCCCTGCATCTGGGGAGGAACAACATCAGGCACCAATATAGACTGGGGGTCATCCTGCTGGAAAGCAGCTCCTTGTAGAAAGAGCTTGGAAGCCCAGGGTAATTTACTGCTCTCCTGTCTGTGCCCTGCAGACAGTGCACTGTGTTGCACCACTGCAGATGGCAGGAGTTTCTGCTCCAAGTGTAAAGAGGTGCTGCTCTACAGATCTTCTTACACTAACGGGAGAAAGAAAACACAGCATACAAACAAAGCCAAGCAACAAACCAAACCAAACAAAAACAAACAGGAAAAGAAAAAGGGAAAAATTCTGCAGAGGCTTCTACCTGTGACAAACAGAGACACAAGGACAAATGAAAAGGAAATGGTGAGGCCACCTCTGGAATGTTGTGTCCAGCTCTGGGCCCCGCAGCTCAAGAGGGACCTCAGGGAACTGCTTGAGCTAGTTCAGCACAGAGCCACACAGCTGCTGGAGGCAGCCTCTCCCTGTGAGGACAGGCTGAGGGAGCTGGGGCTCTTGAGCTTGGAGCAGAGGAGCCTGAGGGGTGCTCTCATTCCTGGTGATAAAGATGTGCAGGGCAGTGTGGGGAGGATGGAGCCAGGCTCTGCTCAGGGATGTCCAAGGACAGGACAAGGGGCACTGGGGGCAAGCTGGAGCAGACGAGGTGCCACAGGAACAGAAGGGAAAACTTTTTCCCTGTGAGAGTGCCAGAGCCCTGGAGCAGGCTGCCCAGAGAGGTTGTGGAGTCTCCTTCTCTGGAGCCATTGCAAACCCACCTGGATGTGTTCCTGTGTGACCTGCCCTGGGCGCTGCTGCTCTGGCAGGGGGCTTGGCCTGGATGATGTCTGAAGGTCCTTTCCCACCCCTAACATTCTGTGACTCTGTGATAAGGGGAAAAAAAAAGAAAATACCTCTCAGCCAACAGTCATGTTGCTTCATCAACTACTGAAAGACTTTGAGATTCACTTTACCAACTGACCTTTACTCTTTCCTAGGAACTTGCATAAGAAAAAATACCTAGAAATAACCTCTCTGTGTCATTTCTGTTAGTGAAGATACATCCAACTGTGAGTTCTAAATGTGCATCAGGCCTTATAGTCTAAGTAGTCATAGAATCATAGAAGGGTTTGGGTTGGAAGAGGTCATCCAGTACAGCCCCCCTGCAGTCAGCAGGGACATCCTCCACTGGAGCAGGAAGAGCCTTGTCCTGCCTCACCTTGAATATCTCCAGGCATGAGGCCTCAACCACCTCTCTGGGCAACCTGTGGTAGTGTTCCAACACCCTCATGGTGCAGACCTTGTTCCTCACATCCAAGCTAAATCTGCTCTGCTCTCATTTCAAACAATCGTCCCTTGTCCTGTCCCCGCAGGCCTTTGCAAACAGTCCCTCTGCAGCCTTCTTGTAGACCACTTCAGGTACTGGAGGCCTGCTGGAGAGGGACTGTCATGTTGATGCAGCCTGGACTGAATGCAACTAATAGGTCTTCCCAAAGAGGCAGCATCGCCTAGGCACTGGCCAGAAGACTGCCTGGCAGAAGCACAGCAGCAGTGCTTGAGGGCACTGGATGAGGCACTTGGTGCCATGGTTTAGTTGATTAGATGATGTTGGGTGATAGGTTGGACTTGATGATCTTAAAGGTCTTTCCCAGCCTGGTTAAGTCTGTATTCTGTATTCAGTGGATGTGGTCATTCCCAGCCTCTGGCACATTTCCCTTTACCTGGAGAGTTCCTATTGAGGCAGAAATAGTTATGAGCAGTGAGTCAGCTCTGCTGCTGCTGTGGCTGCAGCATCAAAGGAGCAAAAGAGCTGCATGAAGCTCACATGCTGCTGTGACACAACCCAAGGCAAAGGCTCCTCAGCTTCATCTGATGACCCACTAAAAACACTCTGGTGGTGTAACAACCCCAGCAGATCACTGGTGTACACAAAGCTAAAAATACTGGTGCTGTTCCCTTCCACAGGATACCACCAACGTCACTGGGAGCCCACTTAAAGCTACTGGGAAGTCTGTGAGAGTTACTCACATCCTGCATGAGTCCATGTCTCCTTGAAATCCTTCTGGACTGCTCCTTGTTGTTATTTACCAGCCTGTAACATTCAACTTGTTGATGCTTTCTCATTCTCTTTTAACTCCTGCTTTGCCTTCAAGGAAACCACCTGAGAATGATTCAAGCTTTAGTTACAATAAAATTACAAGTTTGGGAGCCCATGGAGATAAAGCCCTGGGAGTGATGAGCTTTGTCATCTCTCCCTTCTAGCTGGAGGCAGTGCTGTTGTGGAACATGGGGTCAAGACTGGGTTCCACAGAACCACAGAATGTTAGGGGTGGGAAAGGACCTTCAGACATCATCCAGTCCAAGCCCCTGCCACAGCAGCAGCACCCAGGGCAGGTCACACAGGAACACATCCAGGTGGGTTTGCAATGGCTCCAGAGAAGGAGACTCCACAACCTCTCTGGGCAGCCTGCTCCAGGGCTCTGGCACCCTCACAGGGAAAAAGTTTTCCCTTCTGTTCCTGTGGCACCTCCTCTGCTCCAGCTTGCCCCCAGTGCCCCTTGTCCTGTCCTTGGACATCCCTGGGCAGAGCCTGGCTCCATCCTCCCCACACTGCCCTGCACATCTTTGTCACCATTAATTCATTTATAAACATTTTCATGGATTTTCTTGGTGGTGTTTTTTTTTTCCCTGAAGAGCTCTCAAGAGCTTGGTCCTGAATCAGCTGACCTCAAAAGGAGTTTGGGGTTCAGCTGGCATAGTTTTGTCTTCTCTTTAAGAACTCTGCAGTGCTGTGGCTGCCTCATGCAGAACGTTGCCTCGTTTGCTTCTGCATGTGCATCGCTTCTTGTCCTCTGCTTTGCTTTCTGCAGGCCTGGAAGGCAAACTAGTTTCTGTGTCCTTAATGCTGAAAGCATGCAGTATGTCAGGAGCTGGAAAATTAAATCACAGTAGATATTATCCCCATTTGGCATGCCAAAAAGGCATAGCAACCGTCCAAGGACGATGACAGCACAATATGGAAAGTCCCATGTCCTGGGTACCAGAATCAGAATCACAGAATCAGCCAGACTGGAAGAGATGTCCAAGATCATCAAGTCCAACTGATCACCCAACCCTAACTAATCAACTAGACCATGGCACTAAGTGCCTCATCCAGGTTCTTCCTAAACACCTCCAGGGATGTTGACCCCATCCCCTCCTTGGGCAGCCCATTCCAATGGTCAATATATCTTTCTGTGAAGAACTTCTTGCTCAGACCAAACCTAGACTTCCCCCTGCACAGCTTGAGACTGTGTCCTCTTGTTCTGGTGCTGCATGCCTGGGAGAAGAGACTAACCCCCACCTGGCTACAACCTCCCTTCAGGCAGTTGTAGAGAACAATAAGGTCTTCCCTGAGCCTCCTCTTCTCCAAGCTAAACACCCCCAGCTCCCTCAGGCTCTCCTCACAGGGCTGTGCTCCAGACCCTTCCCCAGTTTTGTTGCTCTTCCATTGCTCCTGATCAGAGATCAATAACTGCTCCATACCAAGGGAGCACTTCCGTACAGAGGTTACTCTGTTGGCTTCAGCAGAGTCACTTATGGTCGTCACCAAGACACAAAAGGCCACAGCTGGGACTCAGTGCAATAGTAAGAAGCCATCCAGGTTCTGGTGCATCAGCTTTATGAAGACAAAATGTCCCCTTAAGCTTCATTTGCATGGCCTGAGTGCCCTGCAGTTTCATACTACTTTGGTGCTCTCCATTCCTAGGCAGGCTCCAGGGACACAGTTGCACAGCCTGCAGAATATTAGGTGCTGGAAGGGACCTTGAGAGATCATCCAGTGCAACCTCCCTGCCAAAGCAGGATCACCTATGAAGGTCACACAGGAACTCATCCAGGCAGGTCTTGAGTATCTCCAGAATGAGACTCCACAACCCCCCTGGGCAGCCTCTCCCCATGTTCTGTTACCCTCACAGGGAAATAATTCTTCCTCCTGTTTCCATGGAACTTCCTATGCCTCAGCTTCCACCACTGCCCCTTGTCCTGTCATTGGGCATCACTGCCTGGCTCCATCCTCTTGGCACTCACCCTGCACATATTTATACACATTAAAGAGGTCAACTCTTAGTCTCCTCCTCTCCAAGCTACAGAGCCCCAACTCCCTCAGTCTCTCCTCGTAAGGAAGATGTTCCACTCCCTTCATCATTTTCATGGCTCTGCACTGGACTCTCTCAAGCAGCTCCCTGAGGTCCTTCTTGAACTGAGGGGCCTGGAACTGGACACAATATTCCAGATGTGGCCTCACCAGGGCAGAGTACAGAGGGAGGAGAACCTCTCTCAACCTGCTCGTCACACTCCTAATCCACTCCAGAATGGCATTTGGCTTCCTGGCCACAAGAGCACATTGTTGGCTCATGGTCAACCTTCCATCCACCAGGACCCCCAGGGCCTTTCCCCCTTCACTGCTCTCCTCAGGTCAGTCCCCAACCTATACAGGCGCATGGAGTTGTTCCTTCCCAGGTGCAAGGCTCTACACTCGCCCTTGTTGAACTTCACTCAATCTCTCCCTGCCCAGCTCTCAGCCTGTCCAAGTCTCTCTGAATGGCAGCACAACCAATGGCAGCATAAGTGGTGTGTCAGCCACTCCACCCAGTTTTGTGTCATCAGCAAACTTGCTGACAGTGCACTCTGCGCCCTCATCCTTATCGTTGATGAATATATTGAACAGCACTGGTCCCAGTACCTACCCCCGAGGGACTCCACTAGACACAGGCCTCCAACTAGACTCCATCCCACTGACCACAACTCTTGGGTGATATTATCCTTCCCATCAACACTGGCTCAGCTTCTGCCCTCATGCAGCTGTTGCTGAAGCCAGCAAGGTTACAAGGCTGGCCCAAAGGAGCTGGCATCTCTTTGATTAGGCTGTCCAGACAGCAGCAGTGCTCTTTAGATGCCAGTGCTTTCGTTATACCTCATCAGTGTGTCTGCTGACTTCATCTGCATGTTGCAAAACCATGCCAGTGGAATCTGCCTTGGAATGGGTTGCATATTGCCAGGACTTCCTGTTTGCAATAAGGTTTAGTGGGTAATAAACCTCCTGCTAAAGTGATTTCTATGGGTCTGAAATGATGAACAGAGAGTAAAAAAAAAAAAAACAACAGTTGGATAATGCTGATAAAATTCTGGGCAGCAGTGAAGGGAGCTTTGTTTCCAGTGCTCTACTCTGTTTGTTTTAATGGAAACTAAAACAAATGAGTGCAAAAAAAAAACAAAGAAAAAAATTGAAAATAAATAAATAAATAAAAAAGGCATCTGAGAACCAGCCTGGCCCTCGGGATGGGACTCGGGTAGCTGACTGCCAAGGACATAAGTGCCCAAGGATCAGCTCTGCTGCTGCTCCCCAACTCACAACCTGGCTGTGTCCTTCAGCAGAGCAGCCACGTGCTCAGGTACAACATCCAGTTAAAGCTGGGCACAACACAGGAAGCATTAGGTGCCATCACAGCCCCTGACAATGGGCAAACTCACTGGGACATGGCTAGCATTGAGATCTGGAGGTGCAGGAACATGTCCAGAGAAGGGCCACGAGGACACCTCACACTACAGCAGGTTGCTCACAGCCACATGCAGCCTGGCCTTCAACACCTCCAGGGATGAGGCTTCCACCACCTCCCTGGGCAACCTGTGCCAGTCTCTCACCACCCTCATGGGCAAGAATTTCTTCCTAACATCCAATCTGAATCTACCCATTTCTAGTTTTGTTCCCTTCCCCCCAGTCCTATTACTACCAGACACCCTCAAAAGTCCCTCCCCAGCTTTCTTCAGCCCCCTTCAGATACTGGAAGGCCACAATAAGATCTCCTTGGAGCCTTCTCTTCTCCACACTGAACAGCCCCAACACTCTCCGTCTGTCCCCATAGGAGAGGGGCTCCAGCCCTCTGATCATCCTCATGGCCCTTCTCTGGTCACATTCCAGCACCTCCAGATCCCTCTTGTAATAGGGGCTCCAGAACTGGACACAGTACTCCAGGTGGGGTCTCACCAGAGTGGAATAGAGGGGGAGAATCACCTCCCTCAACCTGCTAGCTATGCTTGTCTTGATGCAGCCTGAGTTCTGGTTGGCTTTCTGTGCTGCAAGTGCACACTGGCGGCTCCTGTTGAGCTTCTCATCCACCAGCACCCTCAAGTCCTTTTCTGCTCTCAAGCCAGTCCCTGCCCAGCCTGTGCCTGGGATTGTCCCAACCCAGATGCAGGACCTTGCATTTGGGCTTGTTGAACAAATGCCCTATTCCCCTGCCAGCCCTCCTAAGACTTCTGTCTCTGAAGGTCCTTCTGAGGTTTACATGCTGATATGAGCACCTGGCTCCTTCTCCTCCCTCCTGAAATCTCTCCACTTCCCCAAGTGCTTGTTCTCTACAGAAGAATTCCAGGCAAATGGCTCTAACCAGCAATTACCTCTTTCATCTTCATGAACCTGGTACAAGCCAAAGGGAGGCACCCAAACCTATGCCTAGGCAGAGACACTAGTGACAGTGACATCACAGGGCCTGCTCCAAGTCCCACACAGGTCACAGGGAGCCTCCAAATTGACTTCAGTTGGAGTGAAGCCTCAGCAGTTGGCAACCTTGTGCCCACTGCCAGCGTATGCCCTAAAAACCAGTGTGGGGGACAGACTGGTTCTGAAGGAGGGGCCCTCAGTGCTACCATGCTGAAAATAACAACTACAATGCCTTGCAAATCTGTTTGTTATTTCTGGTGTAAAAATAGATCTCTGCAGCCAGGGGGATCGAGCCCTCCATTATTTCTTGGCTGCTTGCTTTGTTGTTGTTATTGTTTTTAAATAGTTTCCCTGCTCTGTTGTTACAGATGAACTCTGGTAAATATTTATCCACACACTTGCCATAAACATCTTCCTTTCCTGGTGGGGCACTGCACAGCTCCAGATGTGCAGAACTGAAGCTTTGCAGAAACAAATGGGGCCCCAAGTGCAGCCACACCACAGACAGAGGGCAAAAGCCTTGTTGAATCTTTAAGAATTTGCTGCCTGTGCCTTTGCTGAATGCAGCCCTCTCAGAGCTTAGGGATGTTTGACTTGGCCATGGCTGAAAAGAGTCAGGATGAAGAATTACAGACAGGAAAAGGGCAAAAATCTTGCCTCTCAAATAGCCTGAGTGCATTTTTACAGAGGAGACTCCAGAGGAGGCCACTAAAATGATCCAAGGGCTGGAACAGCTCTGCTGTGAGGACAGGCTGAGGGAGCTGGGGTTGTTCAGCCTGGAGAAGAGAAGGCTCCAGGGGGACCTTAGAGCTGCCTTCCAGTACCTGAAGGGATCCTCCAGGAAGGCTGCAGAGGGACTTTTCCTGAGGGTGTCTAGAGACAGGACAAGGGGCAATGGATTGAATCTGAGGGAGAGCGGGGTTAGACTGGATCTGAGGAAGAACTTCTGCAGTAGGAGAGTGGTGAGACTCTGGAATAGGTTGCACGGGGAGCTCATGAATGCACCACCCTGGAGGTATTCAAGGCCAGGCTGGATAAGGTCTTGAGCAACCTGCTCTGGTGGAAGGTGTCCCTGCCCAGGGCAGGGTGTTGGAACTGAGGATCTTTGAGGTCCCTTCTAACCCAAACCATTCTATGAATCTGTGAAGCTATAATGGGATAAAAAGAGATCCACAAATAATGTTTACCTGTTGCCCAGGTGCTGCCTGTCCGTTCTGCAGATATGTTCTACTTATCCCTTGGCTGGGGATTTTGGAGCTGATCTGACTGTATAAATAAGTTGTGGTTTATGATATCTGTGAAATCAGGATGCAGTGCAAACAATGTGGGAGTTCTTAGAATCATTCAGGCTGGCAAAGACCCTTGAGCTCATCAGGTCCAACCATGATCCCAGCTCCACCAAGGTCACCACTAAACCACATCGCTATGCACCACATCTAAAGAACCTTCAACCTCCAGGGATGGTGACTCCACCTCCTCCCTGGGTAGCATCTTCCAATGCCTGACCACTCTTGCAAGGACAACATTTGTCCTAATGCCCAGCCTAATCCTCCCCTGGTGCAGCTTGAGGCTGTTCCCTCTTGTTCTGTCACTAATTCCCTGTGGGAAGAGACCAGCCCCTACCTCTCTCTGTTGTCTTTTCAGGTAGCTATAGAGGGCCATAAGGTCTCCCCTCAGCCTCCTCTTCCTCACACTAAACAGTCCCAGTTCCCTCAGCCACTCTTCTTCAGACTCGTTCTCCAAGCCCTTCCCCACCTTAGCTGCTCCTCTTTGCACCTGCTCCAGCCCCTCAATGTCTTTCTTGTATGGAGGTGCCCAAAACCCAGCCCAGCACCCAGGGGTGGCCTCAGCAGTGCTGAGTACCGGGGGACAATCCCTGCCCTGCTCCTGCTGGTCACCCCATTGCTGATCCAAGCCAGGATGCCACTGGCTTCCTGTGCCACCTGGGCACACTGCTGGCTGATGTTCAACCTCTTGTGGATCAGCACCTCCAGGTGGTCCCTTTCTGCACCTTTCCTGCCACACTGTCCCAAGCCTGTAGTGCTGCACGAGGTTGTTGTGGCCTAAGTGATTGCTCTGCAAGTGTGGATTTTTCCCCAGGTACTCACCAGCTAAAACCTTTCAGGGAAGCCAGTAATCAAATGCTGTGATTGCCACTGAATAACTCTGGTGTTTAGGAGGAGGACAGATTGTGCCTTGTCAGGCTGGGCTGGTTTGAAGTATTTTGTTTGCTGATGGTGAAAGTTGCAGTCTTTCAGATATTAGCCGGTATGGATCACCCAGGGCTTCATTTCAGCTAAGATGGAGGAAGATGGGTGGGAAGTGCAGAAAAACTGAAAAGGGAAAGAAAAAAGAAAAGTAAACAACTTGATGAATATTTGATTGTTTAAAATGTGAGAAAATTCAAATTAATCTGAGAAGATCTAGAAAGGAGAGAACTGCCAGCTCCAGCCCTAGACATAATCGCCTGTAAATGCACCAAAATAGTCCCAGCAGCCAAATTTTACCTTCAGACTCTTTGCTCAGCTGAGTTCCCACCCTTCCAATATTTCTCTTTTTAAATATTATTTCCACTAAAAAGGCTAAAACCACTTTGGGCTGCACTGGTTCCACCAAGGTGATGGCATGGTGGGTTTTGATGGTGCTTTTTCAGCATTCCTGGCACACAGTCCCAGCCTCTAGGCTGCAATGCCCTTTGATTTCAGGTGAGCTTTTTTGCCTCCTGATCAGCCCCTCGGGGGGTTGGCTCCTCTGTTGCAACATAATCAGCTAAGGAGAATTTGAATTGATAAAAAGCAGGAATAATGGCCCAGACTGCTGGCACAGCAAATGCATTTCAGAGGGGATGTGGAAGAAAAAGTGCTGCCTCAAATGAAAAAAAAAAAGAGAAAGGAAGGCAGTCAGGGTGGCATCCAGTCAGACTAAAACACACAAGGAGGGGTCCACACACTGCTGTCAAATGCCAACCCAGTTCAGAGACCATTTCAAACTGCTGAAAGAAGGCAAAATTCCATCTTTCTGTGGGACTGAGTCCTCCATGCAGGAAATGTAGCACAAATCTAGCACACCTAGCACAAAGCTTTGAAAATAGGCTCCCTGTGCCCAGACATCTGCATCCCAGCATCAGCAGCCACCTGAAAGTGCCTGACAGTGATCACACAGTCCTAGGATGGCTCAGGTTGGAAGGGATCTCAGACATTATCTACTCCAACCTCCCCACCATGGGCAGGGACATCTCTCAACTAGACTCAGCTGCTCATCCAACCTGGCCTTCAACACCCCCAGGCAGAAGGCAGCCACAACCTCCCTGGGCAGCCTATTCCAGAGTCTCACCAGCCTGGTACTGAAGAACCCCACAAGGGCACACTGCCAGCTCATGGCCATCCTTCTGAGCACCAGGACCCCCGGATCCTTCCAAGCTTCTCTTCTCCTGTAGGAAGCTCGTGTAGCATCAGAGCCTTGTTCTCCCTTTTGCAATCCAAGGTTTCATGTCTGAATGCTGGACAAAAGGCACCCAGCCTCTGAGGCTGTTTTAAGGTGGCTTGCAGCCACCGAAGCTCCTGGTGCTTTCCTCAGAGCATTTCCATCCTCTGAAGAGCACAAACGATGTCACTTATCAATTGCCAAACCTATTTCATAACTTCAATAACCTCCAGGGCACTGATTAAATCTGAAATACTTTGGCCTATTTGAAAGGGAGTCTAATTGTGTTTTTAAGTCAGCCTTGGAACACATGATTCTTTATTAACCTAATAAGCCTCCATTATCCCATTCCCAAAGTCCTATTCAAGCCCTGTATTTAGCGTAAAGCACCATGCACTGCTTAATTAGAGGATATTATCTAGGATGAAAATGCTGAATCTTATTCTGCAGAGTCAGTGCTTGGAGAATTTGCTAATACACTGCCTGGACCCAGCTTGGTTCATATCTGAGCCTTGGCATGTGTCAGCAGAGCAATTACCTCCTTGCCATCACTGCCTGCTGCTTGGCAAAAGGGGACTGCTGAACAGAGGCTTGTTTCACTAAAGATAGAAAGTGACTCATTTGGATTACTCAGTCATGGCCTCTCCTGCTTCTGCATGCACAATGGGAAAGGCTGATGGTAGCAGAGCAAAGAAAAGCAGCATGTGCTGAAGTCACTGCTCTTATTCACCTTGGCTTGGAGCAAAACTAAAAAGCCAATAATTATAACATACAAAGAGCCAGGAGCAAGGCATTGAACCTTTGCACATTTAGAAGGCAAATCTGAATTTAAAGGGGAAGGACAACTAAAGGAGGAGGACAGGCTGAGGGAGCTGGGCTTGTTCAGCCTGCAGAAGAGAAGACTCCAGGGGCATCTTAGAGCTGCCTTCCAGGACCTGAAGGGATCCTCCAGGTCTGGGGTCCCCAGCAGATGGACACAGAGCTGTTGGAGAGAGTTCAGAGGAGGCCACAAAGGTGATCCAAGGGCTGGAGCACCTCTGATATGAGAACAGGCTGAGGGAGTTGAGCTTGTTCAGCCTGGAGAAGAGAAGGCTCTAGGGGGCCTTAGAGCTGCCTTCCAATAGCTGAAGGGATCCTCCAGGAAGGCTGCAGAGGGACTTTGCCTGAGGGTGTCTAGAGACAGGACAAGGGGGAATGGTTTGAAGCTGAGGGAGAGCAGGGTTAGACTGCATCTGAGGAAGATGTTCTTCTGTACCAGGGTGGTGAGACTCTGGAATAGGCTGCCCAAGGAGGCTGTGGCTGCCTCCCACATGGGGATGTTGAAGGCCAGGATGGATGAGGCCTTGAGTAGCTGAGTCTAGTTGAGAGGTGTCCCTGGTGGGGAGGTTGGAGGAGGTAAGTGCTGAGGTCCCTTCCAGCATGAGCCATGCTAGGATTCTATGAAGATGGCAAGAAGTAAAGGATGTAGCTCACTCAATTTTGTGTTAGTTCACCACAGTTTGCAGTCAGTTTGCATTTCTCTTGTTTCTCCTTCTGTTAGTGCCACAGAGAGGAGCAGTGCTTTTGTCCTGCTTTAGGTTAGTGCTCATGTATTTCACATTATAAGTGCATTTATAAAATCCACTTTTCCTAATGAGGTCTGGGAAGATGGAATAGGCTGTGTGTGCCAGCTAACACTGAAAAAGTCCTCTAGTGACTTCATGGAATCACAGAATGTCAGGGCTTGGAAGGGACCTTGAAAGATCATCCAGTCTGTTCAAGAAGGACCCCAGGGAACGGCTTGAGAGAGTCCAGCACAGAGCCACAAAGCTGCTGAAGGCAGTGGAACATCTCCCTGTGAGGACAGGCTGAGGGAGCTGGGGCTCTTGAGCTTGGAGCAGAGGAGCCTGAGGGGTGCCCTCATTCCTGGTGATAAAGATGTGCAGGGCAGTGTGGGGAGGATGGAGCCAGGCTCTGCTCAGGGATGTCCAAGGACAGGACAAGGGACACTGGGGGCAAGCTGGAGCAGAGGAGGTGCCACAGGAACAGAAGGGAAAACTTTTTCCCTGTGAGGGTGCCAGAGCCCTGGAGCAGGCTGCCCAGAGAGGTTGTGGAGTCTCCTTCTCTGGAGACATTGCAAACCCACCTGGATGTGTTCCTGTGTGACCTGCCCTGGGTGCTGCTGCTCTGGCAGGGGCTTGGACTGGATGATATCTGAAGGTCCTTTCCCCTGTTTCTAACATTCTGTGATTTCCAGGAAAACAATAATCAGAAAAGCCTGTGGATTTCTTATTTCAATTGAAAAGAGACTTTTTTAGGAAACAAAAGTTATTGACCAGCAAGCTGTCCACTCTGCTATTTTTTCTGTTAAACAAAACCTCTGAGCACTGCTTCAAGGATGCTTTAAATTGCCATTGCTTTACATTTCCTCTTAGTACTCTCTGAACAGCTACTTCTCAGGGGGAAAGTGCACTGTTTCTCTGCAACTGGCAACACTAAAACATGATTTCAATAAAAAGAATGCATAAAATTCAGCCCAAATGGATCTGTTTGAACCTTTCAGAATGAAAATCACTTCAGCAATTCTCATTCTTTTTCCCCACCAAAATATTTCCCCCTTTTTGAGCCATCTCTAATTATAACAATAACTTGCAGGTGTTTCCTCTTAACTTGGTAATAACTGTGTCCTGGGATAATAAAACTCTTGAGCTGGGCTCATTTATCATATTTAAATTATAACTTAAAGGTGCATCCTGTTTACAAGGTAATAATTATATATGGGACTAAACAACTCCTCTGGAGCCAGTCCAGCCCATTGTGTTGTGTTGGGGTGGAGCTTGTGATCGAAGAACCCTTGGATGGTTAAAGCTACAGGTAGTAAAAGTTGACTCTGCCCTCCTCACAAAACATGCAAAGCAAAGCAAAGCAGAACTAAAAGTAGGTGTTGTGCATATAGCAGGAAATGAAATTTGAATAACTAAACAACCTCCAAAACGAGGGATCACAGAGTCACAGGATCCTAGAATGGCTCAGGCTGGAAGGCACCTCAGAGCTCATCTCCTCCAACCTCCCCACTACACCCAGGGACACCTCTCAACTACACTCAGCTGCTCAAGGTCTCATCCAACCTGGCCTTCAACACCCCCAGGTAGGAGGCAGCCACAGCCTCCCTGGGCAGCCTATTCCAGAGCCTCACCACCCTCACACTGAAGAACATCTTCCTCAGATGCAGTCTAACCCTGCTCTCCCTCAGCTTCAAACCATTGCCCCTTGTCCTACCTCTAGACACCCTCAGGGAAAGTCCCTCTGCAGCCTTCCTGGAGGATCCTTTCAGCTATAGGAAGGCAGCTCTAAGGCCCCCTAGAGCCTTCTCTTCTCCAGACTGAACAAGCCCAGCTCCCTCAGCCTGTCCTCAGAGCAGAGGTGCTCCAGCCCTGGGATCACCTTTGTGGCCTCCTCTGAACTGTCTCCAACAGCTCTGTGTCCTTCTGCTGGGGACCCCAGACCTGGAGGCAGAACTGCAGGTGGGGTCTAAGCAGAGCAAAATCAAGGGGCAGAATCCCCTCTCATGCCCTGCTGGCTTCTGGATCCAGCCTAGGGCACAATTTGCCATCTGATCTGCATCAAATAATCTTAGAAGACAATGGCCAAACAACTCAGTCAAAACAAACCCACTTGAGTGGACATCTGCAGGAGATGTGCATGCTCAGGCACACACCTTCCCTTTTGTCCTCTGTGCCCTTTCAGCAGGTCTCGTGTCCATTTTGAACATGGTCCCCTGACTGTAAGGCAGCAACACCAGAGCCTCATTTGAAGGCCACAGTAAGATGTCAGAGAGGATCTGAAGACCTTCGAGACCACAAGAAGTCATGGACTTGAGCTGGAAGAGAGAAGATTTAGACTGGAGATTAGGAATAAGGATCAAGGGGGAATGATGTGAAGCTGAGGGAGAGCAGGGTTAGACTGGATCTGAGAAAGAAGTTCTTCAGTAGGAGGGTGGTGAGACTCTGAACAGGTTGCCCAGGGAGGCTGTGGATGCCTCCTTCTTGGAAGTGTTCAAGGCCAGGTTAGATGGGGCCTTGAGCAACCTGGGATAGTGTGAGGTGTCCCTGCCCATGGCAGGGGTTGGAAGTGGATGATCTTGAAGGTCCCTTCCAGCCCAAGCCATTCTGTGATTCTCTGAACTCAGCCTCCCATATTTCCCCTCACTCTGTGTAGTGGCCAGGATTTTAAAACCTGTCCTTGGTGTTTTTTCTCAGGAGTGAAGACCTAGAACAAAACCATAAGGAAGGAGGTCAGCTCTTGAGATTGTGAGCTGTGTGCTGGAGCATTGCATTTAAGGCCACAGTTAAGGCTCCCAGGAGACCTAATTGTGGCCTTCCAGTATCTTAAGAGGGCCTACAAGAAAGCTGGGGAGGGACTTCTGAGGGTGTCAGGGAGTGATAGAACTGGGGAAAATGGAATAAAAATAGAAATGGATAGATTCAGATTGGATGTTAGGAAGACGTTGTTCCCCAAGAGGGTGGTGAGCCACTGGCACAGGTGGCCCAGGGCAGTGGTGGAAGCCTCATGCCTGGAGGTTTTGGAGGCCAGGCTGGATGTGGCTGTGAGCAACCTGATGTAGTGTGAGGTGTCCCTGCTCATGGCAGGGGGGTTGGAACTGGCTGATCCTTGAGGTCCCTTCCAACCCTGATAATTCCATGATTCCCATGAGGTCTGTCCTTTCATGCAGAGCTCTCCACCTTGCCCCAGTCCCTCAAAGGGCCACAGGAGCTCCTTCCCCAGTGCCAGCCCCCAGACCCTGATGCAGAGGGACAGCACTCACCACTTTGTGGAGGTCAAGACTCAGGGGAATTAGCCTTCTCCTGTGTACGTAGGAGAGCACCACCTCCAGCCTGCAGCACAGGGGCAGATGCTGGCATTCCAAAACAACAACAAAAAAGCCCTACTACAAAAATAAACTCCAGAAGGGCCCAGTAGACTCCCTCCCCTTGGAGCTTTGCCTCAGCCTTTCACTGTTATTTCTGAAGAGCAAAATAAGCCCCAAACTTCTTTTTCTTCTTCTTTTTTTTTTTTTTTTTTTTGGCTACATACTCCACAGTATGAGTAATTGAAGAGGAGAAGAAAGGCTGGCATTGTGCAGCACGCTTTCTCTTCCACACAAACCTCCTTGCAGCTCACTGAAGGAATCGAAGGGTCTGGAGGGAGTGTCTCCAGCCTTTCACAGCAGTGACACTTTTTCTTCTCCCTTTTAATGCCACCATAAACCCAGTGTGATGCAGCACTGATGAATAATGAGCCCATGGCCCTGGGCTGCATCAAGAGAAGTGTGGCCAGCAGGTCAAGGGAAGTGATTTTTCTACTCCTCTCTGGTGAGACCCAACCTGGAGTACTGCATCCAGTTCTGGAGTCCCTGTTACAGGAAGGATCTGGAGTGCTGGAGCGTGTCCAGAGAAGGGCCATGAGGATGATCAGAGGGCTGGAGCTCCTCTCTTATGAGCACAGAGAGAGTGTTGGGGCGTTTCAGTCTGGAGAAGGCTCCCAGGAGACCTTATTGTGGCCTTCCAGCATCTGAAGGGGGCTACAAGAAAGCTGGGGAGGGACTTTTGAGGGTGTCAGGGAGTGATAGGACTGGGGGAATGGAGAAAAACTAGAGATGGGTAGATTGAGACTGGATGTTAGGAAGAAATTCTTCCCCATGAGGGTGGTGAGAGACTGGCACAGGTTGCCCAGGGAGGTGGTGGAAGCCTCATCCCTGGAGGTTTTGAAGGCCAGGCTGGATGTGGCTGTGAGCAACCTGCTGTAGTGTGAGGTGTCCCTCTGGGAATTAATTTCTTCTGGCAAAACCAACAGTTCCTGTGTTTTTTATCAATCATTTCATGACAACAATTTGTATTTCAAAACTTATCAAAAGGTGAGGTTATGCCTGAGGCTAGTTATTGGCTTCTAGAAACAGATGAAGCTAAGAGCATGATGATAATCTGCGTCTAATCTCTCTGTACCCACCTCCTAGGGCCTCATATGTATCTTCTGGTCAATGATAAATTTGGCAGCTCTCTTTTCAGTATTGGCTCCACCTCAGCTGATCTGAATGCCCTTATTGCAACCAAACCTACCCCCAAGTCCTCCTCTACAAGATATAAGGTCACTGTTCACTCCAAGCTGCAAACTCCAGGGGTTAAATGCCAGTTCTGCAGGCTCACACCTCATTTTCTTTGCCTCCTCGGGTTTATGTCACACACATGCCTGTGGTGAAGCTACAGTGCAGCCAGTGCCAGTGAATCTGTGACAAAGATGAAGCCTGCAGCCCTCTTTTTTGTGTTCCTCTTCAGTGTCTAAATGATTTTTAGCAGATAAAGACAACAGCCATGGCTTGGGATTGCTGCAGAATGACCCAGGATTTACCATCATGCAGCTGTTTGAGTGTTTTTTTGGGGACCCAGGTTCTGACTGTTGCTCCAAGGGGATTGGTGTTTTCTCAGGGAGGTTTCCAGTGACTGGCATGGGAAATGCAGTAACAACAATGAGCCAAGTTGTTATCTTCACCCTGGTGGTACATACTCATTGCATTTCATTGTAGACTGTAGTTCTGCTTGTAAATACAGCTTTCATTTGCTTCCAACTGAGCTGCTCTGGCACAGTTCATGTTGGGGGGAAATATCAACCCACAACACCCAGGGGCAGGATTTTCAGAGAAGCAGCAGTCAAGGGGAAGAAACATTGATTTGATCACATCAGCCAGAGCACGTAAGGCTTCTGCTCAGCATGGTGACAGGACAGTGACACCATCCCCTGCCACCTGGAGAGCTCTGCCAGAGCAGCTGGCTTCATTCACCACACACAACAATCTTTGTCTGGATCTGAATACAGACTAGAGAAATCACTTCTCCACCTTGTTTCTTACAACCCTTTTTGCAAGGAGCTCCTCCTAGAGCTGTCTTCAAGTCTTGAAGAGCATGGCAGAGATTTTTATCTGCTCCTGCACTGTAACACTGCTTGCCCTAAACAGTTAAATCAGAGGAACTTTGAGCTGCTTTTTCACACAAGACTGGAGGACCTCTGCTATGAGGACAGGCTGAGGGAGCTGGGCTTGTTCAGCCTGCAGAAGAGAAGGGAAGGCTCCAGGGGGACCTTAGAGCTGCTTCCAATCCCTGAAGGGATCCTCCAGGAAGGCTGCAGAGGGACTTTTCCTGAGGGTGTCTAGAGACAGGACAAGGAGGAATGATTTGAAGCTGAGGGAGAGCAGGGTTTGACTGGATCTGAGGAAGACGTTCTTCAGTATGAGGGTGGTGAGACACTGGAATAGGCTGTCCAGGGAGGCTTCAACACTCCTGCCTGGAGGTGTTGAAAGCCAGGTTGGATGAGGCCTTGAGCAGCTGAGTGTAGTTGAGAGGTGTCCCTGGGCATGGTGGGGAGGTTGGAGGAGCTGAGCTCTGAGGTCCCTGCCACCCCAAGCCAATTGTGGCAGTTTCAGGCTATGCCTTTAAAAGTCAGCTGCAGATTTTGGAGCAGAAGAGTGAATGAGTATAAACAATTCACAGTTGGGTGTAAAAAGGAAAACAAGAGATTATTCTAAATGAGTTTCATTGGTCAGAGGTGTGAGGTACCCTAGTAATCTCCCACACCCCATCCCATCCCTTTCTTCCCTCTCCAGCGGCTGCTTCTGCTCTGCTCAGCTGGGAGAATTTTATCACCACTGACCTTGAGATAGGAACACTAACACAACCTCCTTCCCCTCATATTATCAGACATGGAATGGGTCTGAAATGATCCTCATTTATAGGGCTGGCAGAAGTAGCTTCAGAACTTGCCTTTGGTTTACAGTGCAAACTTACAGTTTTCCCACAAGATGAAGGAATTCATCCAGATTGAGAACTTGCTGTTGTCATTTGCACAAAGATTTGAAGCTGAATTAGTAACTGACTGATCCAAAGTCCACTGAAGCCCACAGAGGCCAGAAAGAATCACAGGCAATAAAGGTACAAAAGAGAACTGGCAGCCAAGATATCCCTATCCCTTTGTTCTCATAGAACAGATCAATGAACTCTTCCCTTTAGTACCCTCAGCAAGTTTGTTGATAACAGAAAACTGGAGGGGTGGCTGACACCTGTCAGGCTGTGCTGCCATCCAATGAGAGCTGGACAGGCTGAGAGCTGGGGAAGGCAAACCTCATGAAGTTCAGTAAGCACAAGTGCAGGGTCCTGCATCTGGGGAGGAGTAACAACAGGCACCAGTACAGGTTAGGGGCTGCCCTGCTGGAGAGCAGCTCCATGGAGAAAGACCTTGAAGTGCTGCATGGGACAGCAATGTGCCCTTATGGCCAAGAGAGCCAATGGGATCCTGGGGTGCATCAAGAAAAGTGTGGCCAGCAGGGCTAGGGAAGTTCTTCTCCCCTCTGCTCTGCCCTGCTCAGACCACACCTGGAATACTGCATCCAGTTTTGGGCTCCCCAGTTCAAGAGTGACAGAGAGCTGCTGGAGAGAATCCAATGGAGAGCCATGAGGCTGATGAGGGGACTTGAGCAACTCCCCTATGAAGAGAGACTGAGAGCCCTGGGGCTGTTTATTATGAACAAGAGAAGGCTGAGAAGGGATCTGATCAATAGCTATCAATATCTGAAGGGTGGGTGTCAAGTGGAGGGGGCCAAGCTCTTTCCAGTGGGGCACAGTCATAAGCCAAGGAACAACAGGTACAAGCTTGAACAGAGAAGATTTCAGCTCAACATGAGGAGAAACTTCTTTGCAGTCAGGGTGCCAGAGCCCTGGAGCAGGCTGCCCAGAGAGGTTGTGGAGTCTCCTTCTCTGGAGACTTTCCAAACCCACCTGGATGCATTCCTGTGCACACTACCCTATGTGATCCTGCTCTGGCAGAGGGGTTGGACTGAATGATCTCTTGAGCTCCCTTTCAAACCCTAAGGTACTGTGACAACCATGACACATTTTGCTGTCCTTGCAAAAAACAAACAGTTGGACAGAACAACATCCAATCATCGGTACCAATCAATCAATGAATTTCCACTCAGTTAGGTAAGGAATTCATTTGGTCCTCAAAGACTTAGTGATGTGAGACTGCCAAACAGTGCCCTGTTACTAAACCACAGCTGCAGAGGGAGAGGTTGGGCAAAGTACAGAGCTGCAGCTTTGAGCTGCCCAGTGTGTGATGAACTGACTTGGAGTTCATCTCCTTGCCCTGCCTCCACAGAAGCCCCTGAAGTGCTTAGGCAGCCATTACAGGTGCAACTCCGCCAAGATTATCAGGCAGCCACCAGTACCTACGGGCAAAGGGTGTTCAACCAACAGGAGGTTGTTTCAGTCCAGCTTTTCTGCCCAGAAATCTTGCTCAGTTTAAGAACAAAAAAAATCTGGCCATTTGTCTGGGATAAGATTGTAACTCTTAGAGCCAAGGCAGAGCTACTGCCACAGCCCATCCAGGGACCTTCACAGTGCCCAGAGAGGTCTGGCCGTGCACAGGCTGAAGTCACTGCACAGGTCATGCAGTTTACATCCCTCTAGGAAACCCCAGAGAGAGATCACAGGATCACAGAATCACCAAGGTTGGAAGAGACCTCAAAGATCATCGAGTCCAACCTGTCACCACAGACCTCATGACTAGACCATGGCACCAAGTGCCACATCCAATCCCCTCTTGAACACCTCCAGGGACGGTGACTCCACCACCTCCCTGGGCAGCACATTCCAATGGTGAAGGACTCTCTCAGTGAAGAACTTTCTCCTCACCTCCAGCCTAAACTTCCCTGGCTGTCTTGCCCTCAGCTCTGTCCAAAGAGCTTGATTTTAGCTCTCCTCCAAAGCCTAACAGATAGATGGGCTCTGTCTGATGCCCTGGAGGACAAATGCAAGCTGATAAAAGCTAGAATCTGCACTGCTGCTGTGTCATTCTGACTGGTCTGTAGGTCCTGGCCTTCCAGGCTAGCTCATTATTCTCTTGGAACAGCCTTTGAGTGAGGCTGTCCCAATTTCAGATAGAAAGTGAAGCAATGGGTTTGCAGCATTAGCAAACTAAGATAGAATGAGTAGTTAGAATGAATGGGCACTGGGATTTCATCATTCATCTCTAACCTTGAAGCCATCACTCAGACACTGAAACCATTTTTACCCTCTTCCTGTTTTCTTTCTCCAGTCATTTTCTTTCGTTCTCCTTCCTCAGCCACTTGCTTCTGGTTTGTTCCTGAATGACTAAACCAGGCTGGGACCATGCTGCATTTCCTTGACTTCATCACAGGATCACAGTATATTAGAGGTTGGACAGACCACAAGAGATCATTGGGTCCAACCCCCCTGCCAAAGCAAGATCACTTAGGGCAGTCCACACAGGAACTGGTGATCAGGATAACGTTAACATCTTCCTGGTGGTGAGGACACAACCAAAGTGTTGTTTTGCCTGTTGTATTCTTGAGTTTTGAGTCCATTTTAATGGCCTTTAGTGAAACTACTGTTACAGAGCCATCAAATGTTTTGGATTAGAAAGGACCTTAAAGATTATCCAGTTACACCCCCTTGCCATGTGGAACACATCCAGGTGGGTTTTGAAAGCTTCCATGGCAGGAGATTCCGCAACCTCTCTGGGCAGCCTGCTCCAGTGCTCCAGCACCCTGCACACAAGTGTCTCCTCATGTTAAGATGAAACCTGCTGTGTTCCAGCTTGTACCTGTTGTTCCTTGTCCTATCACTGGGCACCAGCACCAAAATCCCAGCTCCTTCAACTTGACACCCACCCCTCAGATATTTACAGACACTGATCAGATCCCCTCTCAGCACTCTCTCCAGACTCAACAGCCCCAGGGCTCTCCGTTTCTCTTCACAGCAGAGACGCACAAGTCCCCCAGCCATCCTCGAAGCCTCTGTTGGACTCTCTCCAGCAGGTCCCTGTCTGTCTTCACTGGGACAACTCATATCTGCTGTCAGGTGAATTGTCACATCTGAAAGGCTTTTCATAGTATCATAGTATCAGTCAGGGTTGGAAGGGACCACAAGGATCAGCTAGTTCCAACCCCCCTGCCATGGCCAGGGACACCCCACACTAGATCAGGCTGGCCAGAGCCTCATCCAGCCTGGGCTTAAACACTTCCAGGGACAGGGCCTCAACCACCTCCCTGGACAACCCATTCCAGGGCTTCACCACTCTCACAGTGAAGAACTTCCTCCTCACGTCCAGCCTGAATCTCCCCACCTCCAGCTTCATTCCATTCCCCCTAGTCCTATCACTCCCTGATATCCTGAGAAGTCCCTCCCCAGCCTTCTTGTAGGCCCCCTTCAGATACTGGAAGGCCACAATGAGGTCACCTCAGAGCCTTCTCTTCTCCAGACTGAACAGCCCCAACTCCTTCAGTCTGTCCTTATAGGAGAGGTGCTCCAGCCCTCTGATCATCCTCGTGGCCCTTCTCTGGACACCTTCCAGCACCTCCAGATCCCTCTTGTAATAGCGGCTCCAGAACTGGACACAGTACTCCAGGTGGGGTCTCACCAGAGCTGAGTAGAGGGGGAGAATCACCTCCCTTGACCTGCTGGCCACACTTCTCTTGATGCAGCCCAGGATCTGATTGGCTTTCTGGGCTGCAAGTGCACACTGAGAGCTCATGTTTTTTCTGTGGCATTGTCAGACAGCTGCACCCCAGTGAGAGCCACCAAACCATCTCAGCCTGAAACCTGCCTCTAGAATGTTCTTCCAGACCATCTTTGTGCCGGAAGCTGTAAAACAGCTGCAGGGAGTGGCAGGGCTCATGCCTAACCTGTGGCAGGAAAGGTGAAACCAGGGTGGCTTTGTCCTCCTCACCAGCACCACTTTTCCTCCTCCCTCTTTTTGATTCTTCAGTAACTTCCATCATTTAAGGGAGAATTTGGGGGCCTGGGGGCCCTTAAGGGAGAATTTCAGCCCTGGGAGGGCTGAAATCTTGGGGCTGTTTAGCAGATTTCAACTTGGCTTCCCTTTAGTCCCCTTGGTATTTTTTTCTTCCTCAATATTGATTTGAAAATGGTTTTGGGGTTGGTTGGGGGTTTGTTTTTGTTGTTGTTGTTGTTTTGTTTGTTTGTTTATTTTTTGTTTGGTTTAGGGTTTTGTTGTTGTTTTTGTGTTGGAGCTTTTGGGTGGGTTGTTTTGGGGCAGGATTTGCAGTCCACGAAGTCTGGGAGGGAGAGGGGGAAAAAAAGAGAGAGAGAGAGAGAAAAAAAAAAATCATCTCAGGTGCTACTTAAGAAATTCCTCATTTCTAAACCTCAGTGGATTAAAGTCTCTGCCCTAATGATGTGTGTGAGTGCTTTTGTGCCCAAGTTTGAATAACTTTATTGATTACAGTCTGTACAGCACAAATCTCTGCACCTTTTTCCCCTTGTTTTTCTTTTCTCAACAAGCTTCTCTAAAGACATACAGTACCAGAATGGATTAGGGCATTAGCCCTTGCCTGTGCAGAATTACTTGCAATCCAGACAGGATTTGGATGAAGGAAAGCCTTACCAGGCAGGATCATGCTTCTCACTGGGTAGAAAAAAAAGTTCCCTACTGGAAAATGGCAAAGACACCCATTTAGCACAGCTCAACCCATTTAGCACAGCACACCCCATCTGATAGCCTCTGCTGTGCTGAGGGGCTCAGGGGTTGCTGCAGAACCAGCACAACCACTCAGCACCGAGATGCTGCTTTGGCAGAGCTGTCTCAGAAGCGGGGTAATCTTCAGCAAGAGCTTTCTGAGAGCAAGAGAAAAGGAAGCACTTATGGGAGAGCTGAATGGGAGCCTCCAGCTGGCAGAACAGAAGATACAGGTGAAGAGTGCAGTTTGGTTGGCAGAATGCTCGGGTCTCAGCAAATTTGCAGACGACACCAAGTTAGGAGCAGATGTTGATCAACCAATCAACATCAGATCAGAGGGCAGAAGGGCTCAGCAGAGGGACCTTGACTGACTGGACAGATGGGCAGAGCCCAACAGGATGGCATTCAACAAATCCAAGTTCCAGGTGCTGCACTTTGGCCACAACCACCCCATGCACAGCTACAGGCTGGGGTCAGAGTGGCTGGAGAGCTGCCAAACAGAATGGGACCTGGGGGTGCTGATTGACAGCCACCTAAACATGAGCCAGCAGTGTGCCAATGGCATCCTGGCCTGTATCAGGAATAGTGTGGCCAGCAGGAGCAGGGAAGTCATTCTGTCCCTGTACTCAGCACTGGTTGGGCCACACCTTGAGTCCTGTGTCCAGTTCTGGGCCACTCAAGAAAGATGTTGAGATGCTGGAAAGTGTCCAGAGAAGGGCAACAAAGCTGGGGAGGGGTCTGGAGCACAGCCCTGTGAGGAGAGGCTGTGGGAGCTGGAGGTGTTTAGCCTGGAGAAGAGGAGGCTCAGGGAGACCTTATTGCTCTCTACAACTACCTGAAGGGAGGTTGTAGCCAGGAAGGGGTTGGTCTCTTCTCTCTAGCAACCAGCACCAGAACAAGGGGACACAGTCTCAAGCTGTGCCAGGGGAAGTTTAGGCTGGAGGTGAGGAGAAGGTTCTTCACTGAGAGAGTCCTTCACCATTGGAATGTGCTGCCCAGGGAGGTGGTGGAGTCACCGTCCCTGGAGGTGTTCAAGAGGGGACTGGACGTGGCACTTGGTGCCATGGTCTAGTCATGAGGTCTGTGGTGACAGGTTGGACTCGATGATCTTTGAGGTCTCTTCCAACCTTGGTGATTCTGTGATTCTCACTCAAATGGCAGCACAGTGCTGAGGATTTTCCCTTCCCTTTGACAGTGTCTCCACAACTAGTCCTTCCTGATGTCTCCCAGCACAGAGCTCTTTCACAAAGGCAAACAGATGAGGATGGGAACACAAGTCCTAGCTTTAAAATAACCCACGGGACCTTCACTCTGTTTTCAGAAAGGAAACAGGATTTCTGTCTCAAAGCAGACTCTTTGCCCTCCCTTTCTCCCCTCCCTTGTCCTTTCCACCTGTTTGGATGTTTTCACAGTGGGATAAGGCATTCATTCCCCCCAGAGCCGGGCTCAGCTGTTCATAATGGAAAATAAAACCCAAGTTTACAAAGTATTTTTAGCCCAAAGCAAACAGAGCAGCCGGGAGCGGCGCACCCCCACCGGCTCCTCCGGCTCCTGGGGATCCCTGCCCAGAAAGGAACGTGCCAGACCAGCCTGAGCCCATTGATCTGATGGCAATGGCCAAGCATTCTGCAGTGACTCATCCAACAATCCCACCCCTTCTTTTGCTGCCTGCTGAAAGGTGCCCTCCCCAGCAGTCCCCTCAGCTGGGCTGTCCCGCTGTGGTGGCACTGCTGCTTCCACTACCATATATGCACTTCGCTGCCCTCAGCCCATCACCCTTATCCCCTTTGGAGGAGATAATCTGTTGCTGACTGGCAAATCAGGAGCTTGCAGATGGGTCTCCTCTTTCCCTCTGATCTGACAGATCTCCAGGGAGTGGCCTCGTCAGAGGGTAAGAGGATACACCACCGAACAGATGACACATAGTTTAGATCCACCTAATGGCACCTTCCCGGCTCTCAGCCTCCCTAAATGCCATTTGTTTTAACACATGGCCACACAAGCTGTGGAAATGATGGGTTTGAAATGTCTTTGAAAGGGCTGACTTGCCTCCAGTGGCATTTGCAGCACGTGTGCTCCTGACAGGAGACCTCTGTGTTGTTCAAGCTGCTCCTGCTGAGGGTGAAAAGTCAGTATTCTGAAAAGGACTTACAAACTGACAACAAAATGCAGTTAGAGAAGGCCTGTCCAGAACAGGAGAGCCAGAGATCTGGAGATGCTGGAACATGTCCAGAGAAGGGCCACAAGGATGATCAGAGGGCTGGAGCTCCTCTCTTATGAGGATAGGCAGAGTTGGGGCTGTTCAGTCTGGAGAAGAGAACGCTCTGAGGAGGCCTTATTGTGGCCTTCCTGTATCTGAAGGGGGCTACAAGAAAGCTGGGGAGGAACTTTTTAGGGTGTCAGGGAGTGATAGGACTGGGGGAAATGGAACAGAACTAGAAATGGGTAGATTCAGATTGGATGTTAGGAGGAAGTTCTTCCCCATGAGGGTGGTGAGAGACTGGCACAGGTTGCCCAGGGAGGTGGTGGAAGCCTCATCCCTGGAGGTTTTGAAGGCCAGGCTGGATGTGGCTGTGAGCAACCTGCTGTAGTGTGAGGTGTCCCTGCCCATAGCGGGGGGGGGGGGGGGGTTGGAACTGGATGATCCTTGAGGTCCCTTCCAACCCTGACAATTCTATGATCTCACAATCATCTATGGTTAGGTCTGAACACCCCTGGACTGCGAGCTCCAAGTTGCAGCAAAGCAGTGATTCTTTCTTGCTGTGTTGACTGTGCAGCATCTTGTATGCAAGAGCAACACAGGATGCTGGCAGAGCCATCATGAAAGACTGCTGACAGGAAGTCATAAATCCTGAAATATCCTTTATGCAAATCCTGCCCATTTTCTGTTTCTGTCCCTGGGAAATCTGAAGGTTTTTATACAACTGCTCAGGACATGCCCCAGTGCACCACTCAGCACAGCCCTGCAGAGCAGCAAAAACCATGCTAGCTCAGCTTGGCAGGTTGTACACACTGGTCATGATTGTACCATGAAACAAGACAGCACAGGGCCACTCTGCCCTTACACAAATGAGCCCAGCACAGGTCCCACCCATCCTGTTCCACCTTCCAACACAAGGGCAAGGGCTTCTGTGCCCACATATAGTCTGGAAGGGCAACAACTGGCCCAAGCAGAGCCAATTTACCAGCATGCATGTTCAGCTGGCAGGGCTTAGCCCTGTGTGAGCAGCAGAGGTGCAGCCACTGAGACTGACAAGTGTGTTGAAGCCATGGCCCACACAAAACCCTGGAGCAATGCATGCATGCTAGGTCTCACAAGGGCCATAGTTATTATGAAGGCATCACAGACAGCTCAGACATACAATTCTGTCCAAAAAAACAGAAATCCTGGAAAGGAATATGGCAACTCCTTTGGGAACCATTGAACTCTCCCCCTCATCCCCATTTACTTAGTCATCCTCAACATGCTGCTCTGGGTTCACTTAGCTGTAAGAGAATTCCCAGCAGCCCTCCTTAAAAAGCACTTTCTGTTTCAGCCTGCAAAGCAGCTGCTGATAATGCTGCCTTAAGCTGGCCATGTTGCTCCTGGCTTCTGTAGGTTGCACATTTTTTCCTCCCCAGCCAGCATAAGGAGCATTTCAGCTGCCATTGTCTGGGACTCCCAAAAATGCTCAGCACTGACCTGACTGATCCCACTGCAACCCACACTGGGTGGGTTTTGTTTTCCCCTTCTTTTTGTTCCTGCAAAGATGCAGTTTCCTCCAGGAAAACATCATCATCCAGGCTGGTGCCAGCATGCAGTTAATCAAGTAGCAGACACACAGCTGCCTGCACGCTGACTGCTCACACAACAAGCACCTTTTGAGTTTAGCTGCTGCTGAACCTTCAGCACATAGTTTCTGGGAGTTCAGTCAGAACTGCTGGAATTTGTCAGCAAGCAACCCAAGGGAACAGCTCTGATAATCCAGTTTTGGGGGTAGGGGAAAAATATCACAGAATCTGAAAAGAGCTCAGGCTGGAAATGACCTCAGAACTCATCTACTCCAACCTCCCCACCATGCCCAGGGACACCTCTCAACCAGACTCAGCTGCTCAAGGCCTCATTCAACCTGGCCTCCAACACCTCTAGGCAGGAGGCAGCAACAACATCCCTGGGCAGCCTGTTCCAGAGTCTCACTACCCTCACACTGAAGAACTTCTTCCTCAGTCTAACCCTGCTCTCCCTCAGCTTCAATCCATTGCCCTTTGTCCCTTCAGGGATTGGAATGCAGCTCTAAGGTCCCCCTGGAGGTGGGGTCTGAGCAGAGCAGAGTCAAGGGGCAGAATGCCCTCTCTTGCCCTGCTGCCCACACTCCTCTGGCTGCAGCCCAGCACACAGCTGCCTTCTGGGCTGCATGAGGGCAGTGCTGGCTCATGGGGAGCTGCTCAGCAACCAACACCCCCAAGTCTCTTTCTTCAGAGCTGCTCTCAGCCCACTCTGCACCCAGCCTGCATTCCTCCCTGTGATTGGCCTGACTCGGGACCACATTCTGTTCATAGTGACACCAACTGGACCAGAATTCAGCAGACTCCAAGTGCCTCTGGAGAGTCCAACCTTCATACCAGGAAAACTGGAGGTGAAACTTCAGACAAGAGCACTCTGGCTGCTGCCTGGAGCTCAGACATCAGCATTTGTGTCACACCACACAGGGAGGATACCCTTCAGAGGTGAGCTTGAGCAATCCCCACACATTGTTCAGCAAGCTGTACACTTGTGTTCTCTCTTGCAGCTGCTAAAAATCTCGTTTTCCAGGAGCTCTCAGAAGTTCAAAGGCTACTTGGCTGTGACTTGGATGTCAAAAGGGTATTTGGAGGCATCTCAGTTGCTCTCTGATGGAGACAGAGTTTCATTGACTTCCCCTAGACAGACAGTTGAACCAGACAACTGCAACTGGACTTCTGCTTTCTTGCAAGCCAGGCATTTCCCTCAGCTCTGGGTACCTGGTCTCACAGGCAAGTAGGTAAATAACTGACAGATGGTTCTCTTTATGCAGCTAAGTAACAACTTTCAACAGCATGTCAGAGGAGATTAGGAAGGAGGGGGGGAAAGGCATGGAAGGAAGTTTGGGCTTCAGCTGACAGTGCTGTTCTTACCCAGCACCCCTGCCAGGCCCACTGCAGCCAGCAGGCTCCATGGGTGCCCAAGGGTGCTCATTACAGAGGGTGTTTACAGGTGTGCCATTAGCAGGCACTCATAGAAAATACCACCCTGGAAGACCACATTTAATAAGCTCCAGCTGCATGCTAAATGGAACCACAGCTCCTTCAGCAAGGAGTCCCTGTGCAAAACAAGCAGCAGGAGGACTGAAACAAAGGAGCTGAGCACGAAGAGAGCCTGACTGGGTCAAGCTGCAGTTTGGAAAGAGGATCAAAAGGATGCCTTTGTTGGTTTGCTTTCTGCAGGTACCTCCTCCTGCCAGCACAAGTAGCTGCTGAGCCCACAGCCTGTCTTCTTTTCCCTTTGTGCTCCTACCTGTACCCCTAGATTTTGTTTCTGCAGGATCCTGGGCTGTGTTGCAGAGCTGGCTTTGAAAGCTCAGTAGTTTGCAGAAGGTGCAATTATGTGTTGGATTTAAAGGCAGAAGTGGAAACAGAATCATAAAATAGTTAGGATTGGAAGGGACCTCAAGGATCATCCAGTTCCAACCTCCCTGCCATGGGCAGGGACACCTCACACTACATCAAGGTTGCTCACAGCCACATCCAGCCTGGCCTTCAAAACCTCCAGGCATGAGGCTTCCACCACCCTCATGGGGAAGAATTTCCTCCTAACATCCAATCTGAATCTACTCATTTCTAGTTCTGTTCCATTTCCCCCAGTCCTATCACTCCCTGACACCCTCAAAAGTCCCTCCCCAGCTTTCTTGTAGCCCCCTTCAGATACTGGAAGGCCACAATAAGGTCTCCTGGGAACCTTCTCTTCTCCAGACTGAACAGCCCCAACCCCTTCAGTCTGTCCTCCTAGGAGAGGAGCTCCAGCCCTCTGATCATCCTCATGGCTCTTCTCTGGACACATTCCAGCACCTCCAGATCCCTCTTGTAATAGGGGCTCCAGAACTGGACACAGTGCTCCAAGTGGTGTCTCACCAGAGTGGAATAGAAGGGGACAATCACTCCCCTCAACCTGCTGGCCACACTTCTCTTGATGCAGCCCAGGCTCTGGTTGGCTTTCTGGGCTGCAAGTGCACACTGGTGGCTCCTGTTGAGCTTCTCATCCACCAGCACTCCCAAGGCCTTTTCTTCAGGGCTGCTCTCAAGCCAGTCCCTGCCCAGCCTGTATCAGTGCCTGGGAGTGCCCCAACCCAAATGCAGGACCTTGCATTTGGTCTTGTTGAACCTCATGAGGCTGAAACACAAACAGCCAGGCCTGACAGCCTCTTTCCCCTCCCACCCTCAAGAGCTGCTTGTCCTGGCTGTCCTGCTTCCTAGCCTGATTTTCTGTTGGCAAAACCCAGGGCAATTAACCCTTTCTTCCTAAGGCTAAAGGCTAACAAGCCCTAGCTGGCTTTCTTGGAAGGAACATAAGAGCATTAATCAGCAGGGCTGTGCACTTCCCCATCACCCTGCAGCAGGCAGCTGTGCCTTCCTGCTCTGCTTGCACAGCACCTACCCCAGCATCTGCCACTCTGTGCCAGCTCCCCTTCAATAAAAGCAAAGAGCACAACAAATACAGCCTGGGTGACCTGAACAGACCTCAGCTTTCACCTCAGGGAAGGGACATCTGGACTGAAAACCTGCAAGCTGATTTTCTCATTTGTTTAAGGAAGGACTGGATGATCTTCTGAGGTCCCTTCCAACCCCTAACACTCTGTAGTGCTGTGACCCAAAAGGTCTATCAGCTACAGAAGGCAGAGTCCCACACTGGCTTTAAGTGGACTGCTTTAGGCCCAGGAAGCAGCACAGTTCTGTCCTGGGGAATTCACTGTTTTCTCCTGCCTAAGGGAAGTGGAAGCTGCTCCCTCTCTCTCATGTTCCTTTCAGGAGGCCTGGCACATCCAGGGCTACCACAATCCCAGATGTCATTTGGTTTACAGCAGGATTCCATTAAGTGCTGGCCACAGGTGCTGAGGTATTGCAAAATGCTCAAGCAGGGCATGACAGGATTTTTGGCCATGCACCTTCATTGTCATGGCTGCATCAAAGATTTTAGACTAGAGGTGTGCTTAGCTCAGAGGGGCAGTGCTGTTCAGAAGGGGTGCTTGGCACCCTTCCACATGTGAGACAAAGGCTGGCAGGTACTGCCACAGAGGAACCAACTGGCATCTTCCCTCAAAGCTTACTGATGATGACTCATTACGTTGTCCACCACCAAACCTCAGCAATGAAGACAGGATGCAATGTCACAGTCACAGAACATCAGGGGTAGTAAGGGACCTCCAGACATCATCCAGTCCAAACACCCTACCAGAGCAGGATCACCCAAGGCAGGTCACACAGGAACACATCCAGGTGGGTTTGCAATGTCTCCGGAGAAGGAGACTCCACAACCTCCCTGGGCAGCCTGCTCCAGGGCTCTGGCACCCTCACACCCTTCCTTCTGTTCCTGTGGCACCTCCTCTGCTCCAGATTGCCCCCAGTGCCCCTTGTCCTGTCCTTGGACATCCCTGGGCAGAGCCTGGCTCCATCCTCCCCACACTGCCCTGCACATCTCTATCACCAGGAATGAGAGCACCCCTCAGGCTCCTCTGCTCCAAGCTCAAGAGCCCCAGCTCCCTCAGCCTGTCCTCACAGGGAGATGTTCCACTTTCTCCAGCAGCATTGTGGCTCTGTGCTCTCTGTGCCCTCTCAAGCAGTTCCCTAGAGTCCTTCTTGACCTGAGGGACCCACAGCTGGACACAATATTTCAGATGCAGCCCCATCAGGGCAGAGAGGCAGCACAACCTCTCTTGACCTGCTCACCACAGCCCTTCCAATCCCCACCAGGATGCCATTGGCCTTCTTGGCCAGAAGGGCACATTGCTGGCTCGTGGGCACCCTGCTCTCCACCAGGACTCCCAGGCCCTTTTCCCCAGAGCTGCTCTCTAACAGATCTGCCCTCAGCCTCTGCTGGTTCACACTGCATCATAGCTCTCTCCATTAAATCTTACTGGAACAAAGGTGTCCACTCTGCTCATGTTCAAATATCAGGAAAACTGGCATCTCCCCCTGGGCTTCAAAAAGCAAACAAGCAAATGCAGAGCTGTGCCATGGATGCCAACACAACCTGTTCCTGTTTATGGCACCAGGTGGGCACACTGGCAACATACTTTGAGTATCCCACTGCAAAGTGAAAAGCAGGTGAAGCCTGCAGCAGGCTAGCTGAGGAGCTTTGAAGCTGTGACAGTAACTGTGTTCAGACACAGGGAAAGCTTCCATTACCTTGCTTGGCTTGCTCTAAACTCAGGAGGCTGCTGCTGCTGCACCCCTGGCAGAACTTGCTAAGCAGTTTGTGCTGTTCTATCTAAGAACAGCACAATTGTGGAAGCAATTGTGAGCAAAACAGAAACAGTAAAGTACTCTTCAAAGACACTTATGGCAGTCAGGAAGAGTAAGCTCCTAGGGGCAGGATTGTCCTGAGACATGACCAGAGCTGCCCCTTTTGTTTCCCTCTGTCTTCACCAGGCCTTAACTGTCACGTCTCAAGGTGACTCTCTCATCATCAAATCCAACTGGATGGGAAGCTTAGGTGTTTGCTAGGTCTGGGTGATGTGTTCCAGCTAAGCAGCTTTCAGGAGACATCCCTAAAACTTCCTACGCCATTCATGACCATAGCTGGGAACCCCAGCAGCAGGCAAGGGGCAGGGACTACACTGGTCAACTTTCATTTGGTTGGTTGCTTCTTTTCAGTTCACTTCAACAGGCTGCAAACTGATAGAGCTGAGAGCTTCCAGAAAGCTGTCCTGAACTGAGTCCCATCAAGTATTGGTAATTAATTGATGAGAAGCTCTCTCTAGGGTAAGTCAATGAAACTCTGTCTCCATCAGAGAGCAACTGAGATGCCTCCAAATACCCTTTTGACATCCAAATCACAGCCAAGTAGCCTTTGAACTTCTGAGAGCTCCTGGAAAACGAGATTTTTAGCAGCTGCAAGAGAGAACACAAGTGTACAGCTTGCTGAACAATGTGTGGGGATTGCTCAAGCTCACCTCTGAAGGGTATCCTCCCTGTGTGGTGTGACACAAATGCTGATGTCTGAGCTCCAGGCAGCAGCCAGAGTGCTCTTGTCTGAAGTTTCACCTCCAGTTTTCCTGGTATGAAGGTTGGACTCTCCAGAGGCACTTGGAGTCTGCTGAAGTCTGGTCCAGTTGGTGTCACTATGAACAGAATGTGGTCCCGAGTCAGGCCAATCCTAGGCAGGAATGCAGGCTGGGTGCAGATGGTGTCACTATGAACAGAATGTGGTCCTGAGTCAGGCCAATCCTAGGCAGGAATGCAGGCTGGGTGCAGAGTGGGCTGAGAGCAGCTCTGAAGAAAGAGACTTGGGGGTGTTTGTTGCTGAGCAGCTCCCCAGGAGCCAGCAGTACCCTCATGTAGCCCAGAAGGCAGCTGTGTGCTGGGCTGCAGCCAGAGGAGTGTGGGCAGCAGGGCAAGAGAAGGGATTCTGCCCCTTGACTCTGCTCAGACCCCACCTCCAATCCTGCCTCCAGGTCTGCCATCCCCAGCGTATGGAGGAGGACACAGAGCTGTTGGAGAGAGTCCAGAGGGGGCCACAAAGATGATCCAAGGGCTGAAGCACCTCTGCTATGAGGACAGGCTGAGGCAGCTGGGCTTGTTAGCTTGCAGAAGAGAAGTATCTAGGGGCGCCTTAGAGCTGCCTTCAAATCCCTGAAGGGATCCTCCAGGAAGGCTGCAGAGGACTTTTCCTAAGGGTGCCTAGAGACAGGACAAGGGGGAATGGAATGAAGCTGAGGGAAAGCAGGGTTAGGCTGGACCTGAGGATTTTCAGTGAGGGTGGTGAGACTCTGGAACAGGCTGCCCTGGGAGGCTGTGGCTGCCTCCTGCCGGGGGTGTTGAAGCCCAGGCTGGATGAGGCCTTGATCAGCTGAGTCTAGCTGAGAGGTGTCTCTGCCCATGGTGGGGAGGTTGGAGGAGATGAGCCCTGAGGTCCCTTCCAGCCTGAGCCATTCTAGGATTCTGTGATAACAGTCTCAGATTGTAAACCATAGTTTATAAAGTCTCAATCTCAGGTTGCAAATCTTAATTATATTTCAGAATCTTCCACCCAGACTTCTGAATTTCTCTTCTGATGCTGCTGACCTAATCTGTGTTCCAAGTAGCACCTGGCAGTTGCAGTAAGCTCTTCAGAGGAATGCAAAAAGAAATCTTAGCTTGCTGTAGTCATTACAGCAGAAAATGCCACTAGGGTACCCCTTGTGATGAGTGGAAATCAAAGGTAGCCCTGTTCCTTTACAGTCTATTTGTCCTGCTTTTAAGAAGCAGGTTCAAAGAGAGATTAAATTACTCTGGGAGTGCAGATTTTCCTGGAGAAATGAATAACTTGGATTTTTTTTTCTTCTGCAGCCTGAATCTGAAGCACATTTGAAACTGGTCAGGAGCCATCTGGCTGGAATCTCGAAGGTGTATTAAGGCTACCAGGCATAAATGTCTGCCTCTCAGAGGTTCTAGAGATGCAGACAGGCTAAATCATGTCCAGCCTTCTAAAACCTGGATGCAGTCAACTGGATGCATGGAGAAGAGAGCCTCAATGAGTCTTTAGTACCTGTTGTGTTGTTCAGCAGCACATCTTGAGCTGGGTAAAAGATGGATGTAATTTGTGAGGATGCAAACCTAAGGCAGCAGCGCTTGCCCTTATTTGCACTGCTTCAAAGGCTTCCTGTGTAGCCTTGAAGATCAAGGAATAGGGAAAGATCAAGGAGAAAGGAATGAACCAGATCAATCTGATCTGCCCTTTGACCAGGCTGTCCAGGGAGGTGACATATGGGGGCTTTAAGCCATTTTGCTATCAAACCCAGCAAGGCAGCATGGGGTCCACAGACCCTGAGTTTGGGTGATGCTGCTTCTGTCAACCTCATCAGCTGTACCATCACACAGACCAGAGAATTCCATAGAACCATTGAATAGCTCAGGCTGAAAGGGACCTCAAACCTCATCTCCTCCAACCTCCCCACCATGCCCAGGGACACCTCTCAACTACACTCAGCTGCTCAAGGCCTCATCCAGCCTGGCCTTCAACACCTCCAGGGAAGAGGCAGCCACAGCCTCCCTGAGCTGCCTGTTCCATAGTTTCACCACCCTCACACTGAAGAGCTTCCTCCTCAGATCTAGTCTAACCTTGCTCTCCCTCAGCTTCAAACCATTCCTCCTTGTCCTGTCTCTAGACACCTTCAGGAAGAGTCCCTCTGCAGCCTTCCTAGAGGATCCCTTCAGGTATTGGAAGGCAGCTCTAAGGCCCCCAGAGCCTTCTCTTCTGCAGACTGAACCACCCCATCTCCCTCAGCCTGTCAGAAGGCACACAGCTGCCTTCTGGGCTGCATGAGGGCACTGCTGGCTCCTGGGGAGCTTCTCAGCAACCAACACCCCCAAGTCTCTTTCTTCAGAGCTATTCTCAACCCCCTCTGCACCCAGCCTGGATTTATACCTGGGATTGGCCTAACCCTGCTGCAAGACCTCGCACTTTGCTCTTGCAAGACATCTTAATGCAGCACAAATCCACAGCATCCCCTTCCATTCTGGTTTGTATCCTGAATGAGAACCTTGGCAGCTGTAAACACACGTTTCAGTCTGGTCTCTACCCTAAAGACTCTCTTTGCCTCCCATTGCAGCCACAGTTATTAGCAGAGCTGGGACTCCTGGCAGTGACACTGCACAGCTCTCAGCCAATGCCATACACAAGTTTAAAAGCGATTCATTAAAGCCCCTCCCAGCTTGTTTGGTGAGTACATTGAAACTGTTTGAGGCTGGATATGCTTTTCATTGCTGTCTGCTTCACAATGTGATGCTTCACCAGAATGAAAGCAAGTGGAATGCTAACAGGGGGTAGGATGTTAATTAATGACATCTGAATTCCCCCAAGCTCAGCTACAAGCTGCAAGCACAAGCATCTGGAAGTGACAAAACAGCTTCTTACAAGGCATCACACCAAATTTATCCACTCTTAATAGCTGGGTGTATCACCCTCTGTCAATCAGCTCGTTCATTTCAGATGAGCACTGTGCTGCTCTTCAGTGACTGTCTAGCACTCCTGGGTGGGTCTCGCTGAGCACTGTTGGACAGCTGGCACCAGTTCATCCTGGGGGCGATATTACCATTTAGCACTGGGAGTCCCATCCTGGGGTTGCCATCACAGTAATGAGGACAGAAACCACTTCCTAGGGCTGTGGTACGAAAGGGCAGCAAACACTCCCAGCTCTGCTGGTTTGCAAGTGTTAGGGGAACACACAAATACAGAATGGCTGCTGTCATCTGAGCACCTAGGAAAGAAAGCTGAGGGCAGACATCATTGCTTCACGGCTACAAGGACGATTGAGGGACTGGAGCACTGCCCTACAAGGAGAGGCTGAGAGCCCTGGGGCTTTTCAGCCTGTACAAGAGAAGACTGAGAGGGGATTTAATAAATGTTTCAAAATATCTGAGGGCTGGGGGTCAAGAGGGAGGGGACAGGCTCTGCTCACTTGCACCCTGGGATAGGACAAGGGGCAATGGACAGAAACTCCAGCACAGGAGGTTCCACCTCAACATGAGGAGGGACTTCTTCACTGTGAGGATCCCAGAGCACTGGAACAGGATCCCCAGAGGGGTTGTGGAGTCTCCTCCTCTGGAGACTTTCATGCCCTGTCTGGATGCATTCCTGTGTGACCTGTGCTAGATTACAATACAATAAACCAGGTTGGAAGAGACCTTCAAGATCATCGCGTCCAACCCATCAAACAACTAGATCATGTCACCAAGCACCCCGTCAAGTCTCCTGAACACCTCCAGATTCTGTGGTCCTGCTCTGGCAGGGGGTTGGACTCAATCTCCTGGTGTACCTCCCAACACCTAATATCCTATGGTCCTTTCTGGGACCTGAAGAGAAGTTGTTGTGAGATGGGTGTTGATCTCTTCTCCCAAATAACTGGGGGACAAACAAGAGGGAATGCCCTCAAGCTGCACCAGGGGAGGTTTAGGCTGGACAATAGGAAAACAGTTTTCACTGAAAAGCTTGTCAGGCATCAGGACAGGCTGGCTTGGTGGAGGCACCATGGCTGGGTGTGTTTTAAAGCCGTGTAGATGGGGTGCTTGGCACTGTGGCTTAGTGGTGGACTTGCTAGAGAAGGGTTAATGGTTGGTCTCAATGACCTTCTTCCTGAAATCCAGGAGCTACTCTGCAGGCATTTCTGATGAAATAGGAATCCCTGATGAAGTCCCTCAGAACAAAATGGATAGGCACCCAAGGAAGCTTTCATTTGTAACTCTGGGCATTAATAAAACAAGATCACTCTGTCACTGTGTCATTAAAGACAGGAGCACTTGCAAACCTATGCAGCACTTCTGTGCAAATAAATCTGCTGTGTCACAGAATAGATCTGAGGAAGAAGTTCTTCAGTACAAGAGTGGTGAGACTCTGGAATAGGCTGCCCAGGGAGGCTGTGGCTGCCTCCTGCCTGGGGGTGTTGAAGGCCAGGTTGGATGAGGCCTTGAGCAGCTGAGTGTAGTTGAGAGGTGTCCCTGAGCATGGTGGGCAGGTTGGAGGAGAGGAGTTCTGAGCTCCCTTCCAGCCTGAGCCATTCTGGGACTCTTGCAAGTCTTGTACTTGGGATCAGTTTGATTTCAGATGAGCAAACTGAGAACAAATACATTTCACCAACCCCCCACCTCTTGATTCCATGGAGTTGGTTATAATGCCTGCAACTGCTGTGCTCCCTGCAAGTCCATCTCTACACACAAGGACATTACGATATACTTAGACTCATTTGCATGAGTTCAGAGATAGCTTCCTCCTGTGGGACTCTTGCTCAGTTTTCTTCATTCCCTGAGAGCACAATCTGCAGCAAATGCTGAAAACCTGACAACCTGGTGACATTAAAATGCTGAGATTCATTTACTTCTCTGGATGTCATGTGATGGGTAGAGGAGACAGATTGCCTTGCCTCTGGGCCTGTTCTCCCTTTCTGATCGGGAGATGTCTGCATCCCTGCAGCATCTTTGGCTTGGCATTTACTTCATCTCTTGCTTGAAAAGAGCCTGTTCTGAATAGCACTTTATGTTGTGTGCTACCAAATGTCTGGATAGTAAACAAAAAACCCCTCAACCACTAGTGGGAGAGACATTTGTCTTTTCTGAAGAACAATAAACAAAGCAGTTGGCCTACAGCCTCCAGCTACCTAGCAGACAAGCAGTCCCAGGCTACAGAAGAGCTGCCATTTCTGTAGCCACCACCTTAACCTTCCCATGCTGTCATACCAAGCAACCTTGTTCAGCTCAATGCTGATTATTCAGACTACTCAGAAGTACCCACTGCAAATTAATGCAAACAGGGGCAAGCTTTGCAGCCCTTGATTGAAGTATTTCAGGTTCTTCTGCTGGGATGTACAAGTTCTCATACTGGTCGTAGAATCCTAGAACGGCTCAGGTTGGAAGGGACCTCAGACCTCATCTCCTCCAACCTCCCCACCGTGCCCAAGGACACCTCTCAACTACACTCAGCTGATCAAGGCCTCATCCAACCTGGCCTTCAACACCCCCAGGCAGGAGGCAGCCACAGCCTCCCTGGGCAGCCTGTTCCAGAGTCTCACCACCCTCCTGCTGAAGAACTTCTTCCTCAGATCCAGTCTAACCCTGCTCTCCCTCAACTTCAAACCATTCCCCTTTGTCCTGTCTCTAGGCACCCTCAAGAAAAGCCCTCCAGCACAGGAGGTTCCACCTCAACATGGGGAGGAACTTCTTCACTGTAAGGGTCACAGACCACAGACCACCCAGAGAGGTTGTGGAGTCTCCTTCTCTGGAGACTTTCAAAACCTATCCATCTGTGTGACCTGTGCTAGATTCTGTGGTCCTACTCTGGCAGGGGGGTTGGAAGATCTCCAGAGGTCCCTTCCAGCCCCTAACATCCTGTGATCCACGCTTTGAGGGACTCCAGGGAAGAAGGCGGACTATATAGGTGAGCTTTGTAATGAAGCTTTTGAGCTGTTGGCTTAGCCTCCACGTGGGATTTATGTTCTATAAATGCTGTAAGCAGTTCCTATCCATCATCTCAAAGGCCCTTTCCAACCAAAACAATTCTGTAATTCTGGGATCACAGAAGATGCTAATGAAAGAAGATCACAGAAGATGCTAATGAGCCCAGGAAGGTTGGACGGTCTTCAAGAAGGAAATCCTGGAGGGACAAGAACAGGCCATCCCCGTGTGCTGGAAGATAAGCCGGAGGGGAAGAAAACCAGCCTGGCTGAACACAGAACTTGGGCTGGATCACCAGAGAAAGAGGAAAATCCACAGGCTTTGGAAGGAGGAGGGGCAGGCAGCGTGGGAGGACTGCAAGCATAAAGAGAGAGATCATGCAGGGATAAAAATGAGAAGGGCTAAAGCCCAACTTACAGAATTGGCCAATTCTGTGAGAGAACACCAAAGGTTTCTATAAATAGATCAACAATGAAAGGATCACAGGATGTTAGAGGTTGGAAGGGACCTCCAGAGACCATTGAGTCCAACCCCTCTGCCAGAGCAGGACCATAGAATCTAGCACAGGTCACACAGGAACACATCCAGAGAGGGCATGAAAGTCTCCGGAGAAGGAGACTCCACAACCTCTCTGGGCAGCCTGTTCCAGTGCTGTGTGACCCTCACAGTGAAGAAGTTCTTCCCCATGTTGAGGTGGAACCTCCTGTGCTGGAGTTTCTATCTATTACCCCTTGTCCTATCCCAGGGTGCAAGTAAGCAGAGCCTGTCCCCTCCCTCTTGGCCACCAGCCCTCAGGTATTTATAAACACTTATTAAATCCCCTCTCAGTCTTCTCATTTCCTGGGTGCAGAGAAACCGTAATGGCAAAGCATCAGCTTCCTAACAGCTTTTTCATCTTGGTTTTTAATTGTAAGATCAGCTGTGCCCTGGGACCCAGCCCCTGTGCCAGGAGGAGGAGCTGGGGAACAGAACCAAACTCCCATGGTCAAAGAGGAAATGGTTAGGGAGCTGCTCTGACACACACAAGTCTATGGAGCAGGATGGATCCACACAAGGGTGCTGAGGTTGTTCGGCCTGCAGAAGAGGAAGCTGAGGGGAAACCTGAAACAAGGTTTGAGTGAGGTGGATGCCAGCCTCTTCTCACTAGTATCAAGTGATAGAACAAGAGGAAATGGCTAAAATTGTGCCAGGGGAGGGTTAGATTGGATGTTAGGAAAAATATCTTCACCACAAGGGTCACTGGAACAGGCTGCCCAGGCCAGTGGTGAAGTCACCATCCCTGGAGGTGTTTAAAACATGTTTGGCTGAGGTGCTTAGGGACAGGCTCTAAGAGTTGTGTGCAGGGAGATGTCAAGCTAAGGCTGGACTCAAAGATATTACACTCTTTCCCAACCAGATGATTCTATGTGGAGAGCTGTACATTCTGGAAATGCAGCCTGGGAGTGCTGGACTCCACACCCAGTTTCATTGCTCCAAATGATCCCAGGACTTGTGGTAATCAATGACAGCAGGGCTTGGTGACACTGCCAATGGATAGCTTCACTAGACTCAGTCCTCTGGCTGCAGGCAAGGGGAGCAAGGCAGCGTATTTAGTGTGCAGCATCTTTGTCCTAGTGAGGTGCTAGGCTCTTCTGCAGGCACCAGGCAGCATACTCAAGTACAGTTGCCCTGCTGGAAAGCAGCTCCATGGAGAAATACCTTGAAGCGCTGGTAGACAGCAAGTTCTGCCTGGGACAGCAATGTGCCTGAGGGGCTGAGAGAGACAATGGGATCCTGGGGTGCATAAAGAAAAGTGTGGCCAGCAGGGCTAGGGAGGTTCTTCTCCCCCTCTACTCTGCCCTGATGAGACCACACCTAGAGTACTGTGTCCAGTTATGGGCTGCCCAGTTCAAGGGAGACAGAGCTGCTAGAGAGAGTCCAAGGGAGAGCCACAAAGATGATTAGGGGACTGAGCACCTCCCCTATGAATAGAGACTGAGAGCCCTGGGGCTGTTTAGTCTTGAGAACACTGAGAGTGGATCTAATCAATGTCTATCAATATCTGAGGGGTGGGTGTCAAGTGGAGGGGGCCAAGCTCTTTTTGGTGGTGCACAGTAACAAGACAAGGAAAAACAGGTACAAGCTTGAACACAGAAGATTTCACCTCAGCATGAGGAGAAACTTCTTTCCAATGAGGGTGACAGAGCCCTGGAGCAGGCTGCCCAGAGAGGTGGAGTCTCCTTCTCTGGAGACTTTCCAAACCCACCTGGATGCATTCCTGTGTGGACTGCCCTGGGTGATCCTGCTTTGGCAGGGGGGTCAGACTGAATGATCTCCTGAGGTCCCTTCCAACCTCTAATATACTGTGGTGCTGGGAAGTCCTTCATACAAATGAGTGGGAAGCACAAGCAGAAAAGAGCAGCAACAAAGAAAAGCTGTCAGCATCCAGCAGTGACCTGTGGCAGCTGTGACAGCTTGTAGTCAGGTCACATCACTGCATGAAGAGTGGGGGATTTGTAGCACAGAGAAAGCTGCACTTCACGGGGCAGGGCAACACAAACCTGTAACTCTCTCCTGCCACCTTTCTGTAGAGGCAGAAGGCAACTGCTCAGAGCACTTGCACCCAGCCCAGCTTGCTGTGCCAAATGCCAGTCCATGCCCAAAGCCAAACGATACTGTTGAAAAAACTACAAGCAGCCCTTTGTCCCCTTAGGCCACTTCCCCTGCAGCAAATGAACAGGCTCTGCCATGCCTAGGAGTCTGAGCAGAGCAAGCCCAAGCAGGACAGCTTCACAGCAGGTGGTGCCACCTGTGGCTGTCTAATCCTGTCCCAAGAAGGCAGCCACCAACCGGTGGCAGAGGCACTTGGACACTGCATGCAGTGAGTCACAGCCCAGAAGGAAACAGCTTGGAGCCCTGGTTTAAAGCAGAAAGGTCACACACTGGAGCTGTGCCTCTGACAGGGGTATTCCTGCCAGGGTGGAACAGATTAGAAGATCCCATCCTGCTAAATTGCTGTCTCTGTGGGGCACAGTCAGGATTCTTCCCCTTGAGGGTAGTGAGACATTGGAACAGGTTGCCCAGGGAGGTGGTGGAAGCCTCATCCCTGGAGATTTTGAAGGCCAGGCTGGATGTGGCTGTGAGCAACCTGCTGTAGTGTGAGGTGTCCCTGCCCACAGCGCTAGGGTTGGAACTAGATCATCCTTGAGGTCCCTTCCAACCCTAGTAATTCTATGATTGTGTGCTGCCTGGCAGACTGGCTCACTAGCAAGTCACTGAGGATGGTTTGCAGAGATGCAAAGCACACATTTGTGCACACTCCTGGTGAGTCACCTGCACTGAGAACTCCAGCTGCCATGCATAGGCTGAGCCTGAAAGAGGTTGGCTTTGAGACTGCAAACTGGCTAGCAGAGATTGGCACCAGGCACAGCTGTCTTCAACAGGAAGCACTTTTTAGCAACATTATCACTGTTCAGTTCAGTCTGACTAGTCTGAACTATCCAGTGCAGATTAACCAGCAGGCACAAATCCAGCCTGGGTACAGAAGGGGTTGAGAGCAGCTCTGAAGAAAGAGACTTGGGGGTGTTGGTTGCTGAGAAGCTCCCCAGGAGCCAGCAGTGCCCTCATGCAGCCCAGAAGGCAGCTGTGTGCTGGGCTGCAGCCAGAGGAGTGTGGGCAGCAGGGCAAGAGAGGGCATTCTGCCCCTTGACTCTGCTCAGACCCTACCTCCAATCCTGCCTCCCTTGAGCAGCTGAGTCTAGTTGAGAGGTGTCCCTGGGCATGGTAGGGAGGTTGGAGGAGATGAGCTCTAAGGTCCCTTCCAGCCTGAGCCATTCCAGGATTCTGTGATTCTCTAACAGCTTCCTGCATTATGACCTGACCACTGAAAACTGTAGCGGAGCACAGTTACCAAAGAGTTTGGGCAGCACTGCTCTTCTGTTTAATCATAGGATTAGGAATGAATAGAGAGGATGGTCTTATTTAGCAGATAATAAGAATCAGTGGGAGTGTAGACATCAGCATCTCGGATAATGAGGGTCTTCAGTGGTGCTACATAATCTCCTGTGAGTGGTAGATGCCCTGATTCATTAAGGCCCAAACAGGAAAGGTGTATTTTAAACAGCTGCCAATAACCTCATACAGAAATTGAATAGCACAGCAAAAGAGTCCCTCTGGAGGATCTGAACATAGGAGTCCTCATGCTGGATATGAGAAATTATCCCTTTTCTTCAACAGCATCCAGCCTAGGGAAGTCTGTGTACAACTTCTGAAGGCTCAACAACTGATAAGTGAGAAAAGCAAACTGCTCTAATGACCTCACTGTGCAGGAGCCTCCACTTCCACTGGGGAAAAGCTAGATAAGCTTGAAAACCACCACGGACATCCAGGAGAAAACAGAAGAATTAAGATGGGTGAAGAGGAGCCTTCCCATCCTCCCAGATGGGATTGTGGTTTTCTGTTTGTTTGCTTTCTCAGCCTCCCATACTCATTTATGTTGAGTGGAAACTGAGACACTTTTTGTACTGTGGCATCTCAAAGAAAGCCTGACCACCCCCCCAGCAGGCCTGAAATGAAGGTTGTCAGCTGGCACATGGGAGGCCCAGCTCAGCTCCCCATGTTCCCACCACACTTCAAAGGCAAAGTTCCCCAGTAGCTCTTGGCTGGCAACCTTGGAGGGGAGCTTGCTGTTTTTCAAAGCAATGAATGCCCCCTCAGAGCTGGCCTCTAGGTTCCCAGCGGCCCTGAAAGCAAACTGCCCCAAAACCTTGAGATTTCAGGGCATCTGTCTTGTAGAAATGTGGTTATAAATCAAGGCCACTCTGAGACCTGAATCCATCTCTGGTTCCTGGAGTAGAAAAGGGTGTGCCCAAAAGAAGACAGCAAAAAATGTCCTGAACATCAGGAAAGGATTCCTGTCCATCATCAGTAAATCTGCAGATGACACTGAGCTGGGGGCAGCAGTTGATCTGCTGGAGGGTAGAGAGGCTTTGCAGAGGGACCTCGACAGGCTGGACAGATGGGCAGAGTCCAAAGGCATGAGATTGAACACATCCAAGTGCCGGGTTCTGCACATTGGCCACAGCAACCCCATGCAGTGCTACAGGCTGGGGCCAGAGTGGCTGGAGAGCAGCCAGGCAGAGAGGGACCGGGGGGTACTGGTAGGCTGAACATGAGCCTGCAGTGTGCCCAGGCAGCCAGGAGAGCCAATGGCATCCTGGCCTGCATCAGGAACAGTGTGGCCAGCAGGAGCAGGGAGGTCATTCTGCCCCTGTACACTGCACTGGTTAGGCCACACCTTGAGTCCTGTGTCCAGTTCTGGGCCCCTCAGTTTAGGAAGGATGTTGACTTGCTGGAGCACGTCCAGAGAAGGGCAACAAAGTTGGTGAAGGGTTTGGAACGCAAGCCCTATGAGGAGAGGCTGAGGGAGCTGGGGTTGCTTAGCCTGGAGAAGAGGAGACTCAGGGAGACCTTCTTGCTCTCTACAACTACCTGAAGGGAGGTTGCAGACAGGTGGGGGCTGGTCTTTTCTCCCAGGCAACCAGCACCAGAACAAGAGGACACAGTCTTAAGCTGCACCAGGGGAGGTTCAGACTGGAGGTTAGGAAGAAGTTCTATACTGAGAGTGATTGCCCATTGGAATGGGCTGCCTGTGGAGGTGGTGGAGTCACCATCACTGGAAGTGTTCAGGAGGAGGCTTGATAGGGTGCTTGGTGCCATGGTTTAGTTGATTAGGTGGTGTTGGATGATAGGTTGGACATGATGATCTTGAAGGTCTCTTCCAACCTGGTCTATTCTATTCTGTTCTGTGTTTAAGACAGAGGAGGGTGGAGAGGATTGGTCGCTCAGGGACTCTATTGCTTGCTCTCACTTCAGGGCAGAAAATATTGATGGGGTCCAAGTGATTGCAGGGGAATTAGTAGAGACTAAATTCATGTGCCAGTGAGAAAAGGCAAAACCCAGGTAGGTGTTTGTTTAATAGGATTTCATAGAATCCTAGAATGGCTCAGGCTGGAAGGGACCTCAGGGCTCACCTCCTCCAACCTCCCCACCATGGGCAGAGACACCTCTCAACTACACTCAGCTGCTCAAGGTCTCATCCAACCTGGCCTTCAACACCCCCAGGGCAGGAGGCAGCCACAGCCTCCCTGGGCAGCCTATTCCAGAGTCTCACCACCCTCCTGCTGAAGAAATTCTTCCTCAGATCCAGCCTAACCCTGCTCTCCCTCAGCTTCAGACCATTCCCCCTTGTCCTGTCTCTAGACACCCTCAGGAAAAAGCCTTCCTGGAGGATCCCTTCAGGGATTGGAAGGTAGCTCTAAGGTCCCCCTGGAGTCTTCTCTTCTCCAGGCTGAACAATCCCAGCTCCCTCTACTCTGTACTGGGACATGCAGCTGCAAGGAGGGTTCTCAGGGATGCAGGTGTCATGGATGAGGGGCTGGGATGTTGCTTCCCAATGGTCTGGCACATCCTCACAGTCATGCCACTGCCTAGGCCTTCAGATGTCACTGTGAGTGAAAGCACAGGCATTCACCAGGGCCAAGCAGGCTTAGAAGGAAGAGAGAGGAAAGCCTTTGATGTTCAAAGTATTCAGGAATAAATAAAATAGATTTGGTTAAATTAACAATGACTTACAGATGGAAACAATAAGAGCTGGCTCCTCTCAAGACCTGTGCTAGTAGCAAAACCAGTACCACAGGGGGATACAAATTCATATGGGCAAACTTGCTCCTCCAAGACATCACAGGGTTGAAAGGGGCCATTAACATGGCCTGCAAGCAGAGACCATTCACCAAGCCTTGCCATAACCAAACTAGCAGATCCCCTGAGCAAAGTGAGCATTTGCTTAACAAACAGCCATGCAAAGTGGATTGCTGTATTTGGGCATTGCTTCCTTGCTGAGCCTCCCCCTCTCTGCCCTGCCTGCCTTCAAAGTACCACAAGCAGAGGTGACTCACAGGATGTTAGGTGTTGCAAGGGACCCCAGGAGATCATCCAGTCCAACCCCCCTGCCAGAGCAGGACCATAGAATCTAGCACAGGTCACACAGGAATGCATCCAGATGGGTCTGGAAAGTCCCCGGAGAAGGAGACTCCACAACCTCTCTGGGCAGCCTGTTCCAGTGCTCTGGGACCCTCCCAGTGAAGAATTAGAATAGAATTAACCAGATTGGAAAAGACCTTTGAGATCCTCAAGTCCAGCCTATCACCCAACACCATCTGATCGACTAAAGCATGGCACCAAGTGCCTCATCCAGTCTCTTAAACACCTCCAGTGATGGTGACTCCATCACCTCCCTGGGCAGCACATTCCAATGGCAAATCACTCTTTCTGTGAAGAGCTTCTTCCTAACATCCAGCCTAAACCTGCCCTGGCACAGCCTGAGACTGTGTCCTCTTGTTCTGGTGCTGGTTGCCTGGGAGAAGAGACCAACCCCCACCCGGCTACAACCTCCCTTCAGGTAGATGTAGGCAGCAACAAGGACTCCTCTGAGCAAGAAGTTCCTCCTCACATTAAGGTGGAACCTCCTGTGCTGGAGTTTCTATCCATTGCCCCTTGTCCTGTCACAGGATGCAACAGAGCAGAGCCTGTCCCCTCCCTCTTGACACTCAGGTTTCATATATTTATAAACATTTGTTAAATATCCTCTCAGATATTTATAAACATTTAATAAGTCTCCCTCTTGGTCTTCTCCAGACTAAGCAGCCCCAAGGCTCTCAGCCTCTCCTCACAGGGGAGTGCTCCAGTCCCTCAATCACCCTGGTAGCTCTCCACTGGACTCTCTCCAGCAGATCCCTGCTCCTCCTGAACTGGGGAGCCCAAAACTGGATGCAATATTCCAGTACTCTGTTGGCTTGGGTAGGTGTTCCTGCCATCAGCCCTTGCTTTAGCCTGGGAGGCCAGGCCAGGCCAACCACTAGTGTGAGCTGTGGTGGTAGCACAGGATGAGAAACCTCTGGACAGCTCTGGCATTGCCACTCTCTACTTCCCTCCCTCTGATTTGATAAGGTCTCAAAGCTGAAGATTCTCCAGAGCCTCATGATTTTAAAACATTGGCTTTTAGACCCATAGTGCACCCTTTGCAGAACACAACCATCACCCCCTGGCATTGGTTGATAGGTTGCTGCTCCCTCTCTGGGCACCTATCAGTGAGTTCAAGGCAAGTTCATCCCCTTCAAGCCTTCATCCTGTCAGTGAGTCAGGGCTTCATTCAGCCCTAATCCATTCCAGCCCCACACACGGCTAGGAGGGCTTTCAGATTTCAGTGTCTGGGTTTCAATGTTGCCACATGACTTTTCCATTAAGGAGCCAGGGAGAAAGTCCAGCTCTGTCTGCTGGGAGGGCTCAGCCCCTTCACTGGCCACTCCCTGGCAGAGCAGGGCATGTGGTGGCTTGCCTGCTTCGGAAGCTCCAGCCATCCTCAGGCACAACAGGGTGAAACAAGGACACTCTGCTTTATCTTTAAATTTCCTTGTTTTCTTGGGCACCAGCCAGACCCTTTGTTTTTTTGAATATAGTTGTTTGTGGTTTAATTTCCTCTGGGGTTTGGCTTTAGTATTATTATACCAGTTAAAAAAAAAAAAGGAACCCTCTCAGCTTCTCACTGAAATTGTAGAAGAGGAGGGACAAAGCATAGTGTAAAAGCTCACTGAAACCAAATGGTTTGGCCAGGAGACCTTGCAAGGTTGTCCATCACATCTCACACCACAGCTGGGATACCACCCCAGGACAACCTGTCCTGAATGGCATCATTGGGCTAGCAAGAGCCAGAGAACATGGGCTGCCATGGGATTGTCACCTCCCTTCTGCCTCTGCTGAGGGTCCCAAAGAGGCCATCATCCTGAAGACTGCCTGAGCTGCAGCCCTCAGATACATCCAAGTATGTCAGTGCCAGCTTCTGAGGCTCTGTTAAGTCATGGGGAGCGAGATCTTTCCTCAGAAAAGACCCTGCAAACAGCAGGAATAAAACATGGCAACATCCAAGCAGCAGCTCAGGCTGCATTTTCCCTAGGCAGCAGAGGAGGAAGCCTCAGGAAGCTTGTCCCACCCCTGCACCATCTTCTGCACTGTGCCAGCACAGCTGTTGATGGGACTGAGCAGTGAGCTTGGTCAGAGAATTGCTCCTGCTGAAAAAAATAACTGTTTTCTGAATCAGTTTCCTCTACCAGTGCCCTGTGTAACCACACAGACAGCTACATAAGCCCCTAAGGTGGCAAGCAGAAATGAGTCCACAGGTGCAGGGGGCAAAGAGCTGCCAAAGTTGGTTTCTAAAGTTTGTACGCCGAGTGTTAGCTTCAGCCCTGGAAAGGATCTGATATTAAATTGCACTCAGTGGCACACCTAATTAGCAGGCAAAGTCATTATTGATTACACAAGACCCTGCAGCTGGGCCAAGCCCAGGCACAAATCCAGGCTGAGAGCAGCTCTGAAGAAAGAGACTTGGGGGTGTTGGCTGCTGAGAAGCTCCCCAGGAGCCAGCAGAGCCCTCGTGCAGCCCAGAAGGCAGCTGTGTGCTGGGCTGCAGCCAGAGGAGTGTGGGCAGCAGGGCAAGAGAAGGGATTCTGCCCCTTGACTCTGCTCAGACCCCACCTCCAATCCTGCCTCTAGGTCTGGTGTCCCCAGCAGAAGGATGACACAGAGCTGTTGGAGTGAGTCCAGAGGAGCTGCCTTCCAGTACCTGAAGGGATCTTCCAGGAAGGCTGCAGAGGGACTTTCCCTGAGGGTGTCTAGAGATAAGACAAGGGGCAATGGTTTGAAGCTGAGGGAGAGCAGCGTTAGACTGGATCTGAGGAAGAAGTTCTTCATCAGGAGGGTGGTGAGATTCTGGAATGGGCTGCCCAGGGAGGCTGTGGCTGCTTCCTGCCTGGGGGTGTTGGAGGCCAGGCTGGATGAAGCCTTGATCAGCTGAGTGTAGTTGAGAGGTGTCCTTGCCCCGGTGAGGAGGTTGGAGTAGATGAGCTCTGAGGTCCCTTCCAACCTGAGCCATTCTATGGTTCTATGAAGACAATCATCATGGAATAACCATTTGCACAGGCAATTGTCCCAACCATACACATCAGTGGCATGAAGGAGTTGTCTTGCCTCAAGCACCAGTACTTTTGAGAAATACTCAAGTGTGAGCTGCAGAAGTCAGCTCTGATTAGCTCAAGGGCAACTCAAACTTAAGGGCAAAACAAAAGTCATCTGTGATGACCAACCCTCCTTCTAGCATTGCTCTCAGCCACTCTTTCAGTGTTTTACCAACTGGTGGCTCTGCACTGCAGGCTCAGAGAAGTCAAAACTCCCATGGATCACAAAGAGAAACATTACAGAAGTTCAGCTGACAAGACCTATGCCAGAGCAATATGAAAATCGCTTCTCCCACAGCTGAAATGTGGCTGCCTCTAGCATGGGATGTGTCAGACTTTGACCACTTCACAACTCAGACCAGAGAAGACACTTCCAGTCCCCAGCTGAGACTGCAGCACAAATTATCATACAAAGGAGAAACTTGATGCCCCCTGCATCAGTTCAGATGTGAAACAGAGAGGGAGCCCAAATCCTTCAGTTACAGGAGTGGAAGCTCCTCCAGTGACACCGGGTTGCCAACCATCACAGTTACATTGCCAACTTAACTGCAAGCCTGGGTGGTTCTGGGTGGATGGGGGCTGGAGGTGGGGGCTAGGGCCCAAGCTCCTGGGGGAAACTGTTGCGCAGCAGTCTCAGCTTTCTTTCCAAACAAGCAGCCCCTTCTTTGTCCATATGAGTGCAGAGAAAAGTCTAAAAGCTCTATGGGCTGAGTGCTCCTAAAACCAGGAGCTGAAACCCTTCACGGTTTGAGAGACCTTAATGAAAAACTGTTAACATTTGGGTTGCGCACTGACTGGTGTGGTTTCAGTGACAGCAAACTGTTTATTCACTCCCAGCACAGAGTTCTCATTGTCTGCCCTGCAAAGGGAGGGGACAGCTGAGCTTGCCCACCATCTTCACACAATCCCTCTCCTGTATAATGACAAATGCCAGTCCCCCCCCACCCCAGCATGTGGGCTTGGAAAGGTTTGCTCCCTGCGCTGAGCCAAGGTGTGGCCGCTGTGCGGCCCCTTCCCCAGCGGCCTGCTCCTTCTAGGAAGGAAGCCAAGCTGCAGGTAGAGGTGTTAAGACTTGAAGCCTGGGAGAAAACTTGAGAGCAGAGAAGGGGACCAGCTTTTGTGGAAGGACAGCATCTGGACAGAGAAAAAAACTTGCCAGGTATTGCTGGCAAAGGCTGCCCTGGGCAGCCTCTCTGCTCTCTGGGTGGCTGTGCCTCTTGGTGAACACAGATGGGTTTCTGCACCAGGCCAGCAGGTTGCTTGGGCCATGGTTTCCCCAACCTGTTCTATATGTTGATTTAATAAATTAAACCTTTTAATTTACTTTTAACCTTCTGACCCTGGATCAGTGCAAGTCACAATCCTAGAATGGCCTAGAAGGGACCTCAGAGCTCATCCCCTCCAACCTCCCCATCACCTCTCAACGAGACTCAGCTGCTCAAGGCCCCAGTCTGGCCTTCAGCACCCCCAGGAAGGAGGCAGCTACAGCCTCCCTGAGTCTTGGACAGCAGAAAACAAAGAGGCAAACATTACTTTCATCAAACAGTTCCAGTAAGAGCCCTAGACTCTAAGGCAGACATCAGCATCAAAACCACCAGTACTGAGAAGTCCCTGTGTCAGAGATGGATCCGATCCCCGAGCTCTGAGGGCCCCACAGTCCCTCATGGGACACACTCCCATTGCCACCCATCTTCTGACAAACACCAGCCCCCAAACCAAAGCCGCTTACCTTGTTGAGAGAGATTCCTTGACAGAAGTTCCAGCTCCAGTGAAACAGCACCAAGTCCCCTGAAGAGACTTCAGGAACAAACAACACCTCCTCCTGCTTTTCTGCTTCTCCTCTCCCTCCTCCTGGGTCCTCTTCAATTATTAGCTGCAGCTGCTTGTTTCACGGGAAAGCATAAAAGGAATCACCTGCTTGTGAGTTTCAGTAGGCAGCATGTTATAAATGCTCTGACTTCAGAGATAAAAGCTCTACTGGCCCAAGCATTTTCTCTGTCCAACCATGCTACTGTTTCTCATAACATCCTACAAGAAAAGCTCATGAAATGTGGCACAGATGGTTGGTCTCTGAGGTGGACTGCAAACTGGCTCAACAACAGAGTTCAGAGGGTTGTCATCAGTGACACAGAGTTAGCTTGGAGGCCTGTGGCCAGCGGTCTTCCACAGGGATCAGTACTGGGTCCAGTTTTGTTCAATATCTTCATTGATGACCTGGAAGAGAGCATTGAGAGTACCCTCAGCAAGTTCCTATGATACAAAACTGGAGGGGTGGCTGACACCTGTCAGGCTGTGCTGCCATCCAATGAGAGCTGGACAGGCTGAGAGCTGGGGGAAGGCAAACCTCATGAAGTTCAGTAAGCACAAGTGCAGGGTCCTGCATCTGGGGAGGAGTAACAACAGGCACCAGTACAGGTTAGGGGCTGCCCTGCTGGAGAGCAGCTCCACGGAGAAAGACCTTGAAGTGCTGCATGGGACAGCAATGTGCCCTTATGGCCGAGAGAGCCAATGGGATCCTGGGGTGCATCAAGAAAAGTGTGGCCAGCAGGGCTAGGGAAGTTCTTCTCCCCCTCTGCTCTGCCCTGCTCAGACCACACCTGGAATACTGTGTCCAGCTTTGGGCTCCCCAGTTCAAGAGTGACAGAGAGCTGCTGGAGAGAGTCCCACAGAGAGCCACGAGGCTGATGAGGGGACTTGAGCAACTCCCCTATGAAGAGAGACTGAGAGCCCTGGGGCTGTTTAGTATGGACAAGAGAAGGCTGAGAAGGGATCTGATCAATATCTGAAGGATGGGTGTCAAGTGGAGGGGACCAAGCTCTTTCCAGTGGTGCACAGTGATAAGCCAAGGAACAACAGGTACAAACTTGAACAGTGAAGATTTCAGCTCAACATGAGGAGAAACTTCTTTGCAGTCAGGGTGCCAGAGCCCTGGAGCAGGCTGCCCAGAGAGGTTGTGGAGTCTCCTTCTCTGGAGACTTTCCAAACCCACCTGGATGCATTCCTGTGCACACTACCCTATGTGATCCTGCTCTGGCAGAGGGGTTGGACTGAATGATCTCTTGAGCTCCCTTTCAAACCCTAAGGTACTGTGACAACCATGACACATTTTGCTGTTCTTGCAAAAAATAAACAGTTGGACAGAACAACATCCAATCATCAGTACCAATCAATCACTCACTCCATTAATTTCCACTCAGTTAGGTAAGGAATTCATTTGGTCCTCAAAGATTAGTGATGTGAGACTGCCAAAACAGTGCCCTGTTACTAAACCACAGCTGTTAGACTGGATGGTCTCTGGAGGTTCCTTCCAACCTCTAATGTACTGTGATAGTGTGACACTATGATACATGGTGATTGTGCACTTCCTGACAACTGCCTGCACACAGGCAGATGCCATTGAGAAGCCTAACCCCACCCTGGCTGGTTGGCAGGGACACCCAGAGAGTCTGCACGTTCCTTCACTGCAGCCATCTCAACTGCATGAGAACCCACAGAATCACCACAGAGTTGTTTGGATTGGAAAAGCCCTCCCAGATCATCCAGTCCAACCATCAGCCCAGCACTGCCGTGGCCATTAAACCGCATCCCAAAGCACCACGGCCACACATTTCTTGGACACCTCCAGGGTCGAGGGGAAGCTGCTTCTCTAAGCAGAAGGCCAGACACTGTGCAAACTAACTGTTGAGGCTGGACATACTGAGAGTGGTGTTTGGGATTGTTTTTTTGTGGTGGAAAAACACCTGCTTCCCAAGTCTCCCAGCCCTGAGACATAGAAAATCCCCTGGCCACTGGAAGAGTTGTTCAGAGCACTGCAAAGCCATCATCCCCTTGCAGGAAACGTGAGGGATTTTATGCTGGGAGAAAGATAAAGTGGTGCTTGTTCAGGATTAACCCTTCCTGCTCTGCCCCAAGCTCTGTGGGATGCTGGGTTTGGCTAGGTCCCCTGGTATCACTGAATCACAAAATGGTAGGGGTTGGAGGGGAACTCCAGAGATCATCCAGTCCAAGCCCCCTGCCACAGCACAGTCACCCAGGGCAGGTCACACAGGAACACATCCAGGAGGGTTTGCAATGGCTCCAGAGAAGGAGACTCCACAACCTCTCTGGGCAGCCTGCTCCAGGGCTCTGGCACCCTCACAGGGAAAAAGTTTTCCCTTCTGTTCCTGTGGCACCTCGTCTGCTCCAGCTTGCCCCCAGTGCCCCTTGTCCTGTCCTTGGACATCCCTGAGCAGAGCCTGGCTCCATCCTCCCCACACTGCCCTGCACATCTTTATCACCAGGAACAAGGGCACCCCTCAGGCTCCTCTGCTCCAAGCTCAAGAGACCTCAGCAGGAAGATGTTCCACTGCCTTCAGCATCTTTGTGACTGTGCCTCCAGGAACCACCTGGGTTTCCTTCCCCTCCTGCTCTGCACTTCCCTCTCTCAGCTGTGGTGCAGAAGCAGGATGAGTAACCAGAGTCCCAGAAAAGAGTAATTTTCAGGGAAGGGGATGGTGCTGTGCCTGTGCCTCTCCATCCCAACCATTGCTTGTAGCTCAGTTTTAACCAATCCTGCCCGAGTTAAACAGAAACACTGCCCTTAGGTAGATGTCACACCCCCAGCACCTGCCTGCCTTGCAGTCTGGAAGAGGAGAGACATATTCAGAAAACCCCAGCTAGTGCAGGCTGAGATGGACAGAGTCTCTCAGTTCCTGCTCTTACAGCCTCTAAGCAGAACTGCAAAGCTGGGAATTGCTCTGGGGCAAAGAGCCCCCCAGCAGCAGAGTGCTTAGGACTCTGCAGTGTCATTTGCACAGCTGAAGTCACCTCTGCAGCCCATGGCATCCTTTTATGCAGTCAGGCTCTCTGACAGGGTAAAAGTAGCTGGCACTGAGTCTTTTTGCCCAGTATTTGCTCCCCCACACCTCCCAGCCTTCTTTGTTTTAAACCAAAGGTTCGGATGAGTCAAAGTTAATATTTGCCCAGCACTTGCACTGTGTGAAGGGCCTGGGTAAAGCCCAGCAGGACGACCACGACAAGCAGCATGCTCTTGCCTTGTCTGAGCACCATGTCACTGCTCACAGGGAAGGTGGGGGAAGAAAAGTGACAGATGGGGAGTTCCTGCTCTAGTGGAAGATGCCCCTTGCTCACTGCAGGGGGCTTGGACTAGAGGAAAGAAGTTCTTCACAGAAAGAGAGATTGCCGATTGGACTGGGCTGCCCAGGGAGGGGGTGGGGTCCACGTGGCTGGAGGTGTTTAGGAAGAGACTGGATGAGGCACTTAGTGCCATGGGCTGGTTGATTAGATAGGGTTGGGTCATCGGTTGGACTTGATGATCTTGGAGGTCTCTTCCAGCCTGGCTGATTCTGTGACTCTGTGACTTTTGGAGGCCCCTTCCAACCCAACCCATTCTCTGATTCCATGGCACAGTTAACCCACGTCCCCCCGAGCTTATCTATTTCATCCCTTTTGCCTCCCCTCTAGCTTTTTTAATCTCTTTTTTTAATTCTCCACTAACCCTTAACTACACTGGTAAACACTGGGCCAGCTGCAAAGCCACTAGGAAAGGTGGAAACTAGTTTCACTGCCTCATTAATCATCTCCAGCAAGTTGAAGCTATACCCTGTGCTGTTGTTTCTGCTTAGGAAGCTGGCAAGTGGGTTTCAGGTTTGCAGAGACGTTCAATTTCCTTCAAGAGAAAGCAGCCAGTAGGGAAGCAGCAGAGATGAGTCCTTGCTTGGATGTAATTATGGAGGAAACCATATTCCAACACTGGCACAGGCAGGGAGCCTGTTTGTTTTTTCTCATCCCCACAATCCTGACTAAGCCCTGCTTTGTGGGCAGCCTCCCCGCCTTGGGTTTGTTTTCTTTTGGCAGCCCTGATCCTGCTGGCTGCCCAGGGAGCCTGGGCCCCTTTATTTGGACTAAAATGGAGGAGAGAGGGAAAGGGAAGGCAGGGGAGGAGGGGGAGAGTTTGCATTAATGGTAAATCACAATACACCTCTCTGATAGTACTTGCTATTCTTGCTTTATGTCCTGCAAAACCTTACAGAAGGGGGAACACACCAAACCTCCAGAAGTCACCGGGCTCCAGAAAGCCCCGAGCAGACCCAGGCCTTTCAAAGCTACCCCTGAGCCCTGCCTGCTGCCACAGGTGGCTGCTCTCTGCTTTAGCTGAAGGAGATGGGCAGGCAGCTCCCAGGAGTTGAGCCTGAGATACTTGAACATGTCCAGAGAAGGGCAACAAAGCTGGTGAGAGGTCTCAAGCAGGATCCCTGAGAGGAGAGGCTGAGGGAGCTGGGGTTGTTTAGCCTGGAGAAGAGGAGGCACAGGGGAGACCTCATTGCTCTCTACAACTACCTGAAAGGAGGTTGTAGCTGGGGGGGGTTGGTCTCTTCTTCCAGGCAAGCAGTGACAGAACAAGAGGACACAGTCTCAAGCTGTGCCAGGGGAAGTTTAGGCTCAAGGTGAGGAGAAAGTTCTTCACAGAAAGAGTTATTGGCCATCAGAATGTGCTGCCCAGGGAGGTGGTGGAGTCACCATTCCTGGAGGTGTTCAAAAAGGGCTTGGATGTGGCACTTGGAGCCATGGTTTAGTTGTCAGGAGGTGTTAGGTATTAGGCAATAGGTTGGACTTGATGATCTCTGAGGTCTTTTCCAGCCTGGTTGATTCTGTGATTCCGTGAGTTGGCAGAATGACCAAGTGCTGATCACCACCCCCACCATTTTTGGTCAGTCCTAACTCCGAAGCCACAAAGCAGAGCTCAGTGCCTGGCAGGATCAGGCCTATCTGTACAAAAGCAGGGTGTTTGCCAGCGTTTTGTGGTCAGGGTATAGAGAGAAGAGAAACAAAAAAGCAGGGAAAACCTGCAGTGGGGTGAAGTGCAGAGAGAGAGAGAGAGGCTGTTGCCATAACATGTAGTAACTTGGGGTTTTTAGGGGGGTTGATTTTTGTTTTGAACGTTGGAAGGAATAGCCTGAGCAAGCTGTTTACCACATGAAACAAAGCTGGGCTGGGATATTTTCAGGCCACTAAACTTGGATTTCAGACAACCAGCTTGGATTGACATCCTGGATGAGCTACAGCCGATTGGCATGGAGAAGGGAGCAAAATATGCATCTGTCCTGCTGCCAACTTAGGCTAGGCTGCCGTTTTGTTTGGTGTCTAGAGAGCTGGTTTTCCTAATTAAACCAGCCTTCAAACTCCTTTTAAATACAGCTGAAGAAAAGAGGAGCTGAAAGGGATTCCTCTAGAGCATATGCACACTGCTCTAGCAACTCTTGCACCGGATTCTCTGTGCTCCCTGGAAATGTTCCCTTTTCTTTTTCTCTCTCTTGTTTTCAATACTCCCCTGGTAATACACACCCCACACCCCCCAGCATGCACTGACACACAGCACCACAACCAGCCAGGGGCAGAGCTGGCCCCCTGGGCTGAACCCAGGCGAGGTCTCCATCCGCTCTTCCCAGGGAATTTTTATCCCCCAGATCGCTGAGGGCTCCCTTGAAGTGTTTAGCAGCAGCAGGTCGCTGTACCTGCACACAAAGCCACTGCCAGCACTGCAGCCAACCCCACTGAATGAAGCACAAAACACTGTCCAGGGGGAGTGCTGGGGGCAGGCTGGGGAGAGCTTTCTTTTGGTTTTGTTTTTTTTTTCCCCTTATTTTGTTTTCGCACCTGACTCCAGCATCAATTGGATTATATTTGTCTGAATTGAATTATTAACATGATTGCTGTTACACAAAAGGCAGGTCTGGGGTGGGGAGGATTAATCCCTACTCAAATGTTGCTGGGCAAATACAAAAGTCATTTTAAATGTGAACAGAAGTGCAACAACTGCAGCTCATTACATTGGTAAACCAGGAAATACACAGAATCACAGAATTGTTAGGGTTGGAAGGGACCTCAAGGATCAGCCAGTTCCAACCCCCCTGCCATGGGCAGGGACACCTCACACTACAGCAGGCTGCTCACAGCCACATCCAGCCTGGCCTTCAAAGCCTCCAGGGATGAGGCTTCCACCACCTCCCTGGGCAACCTGTGCCAGTCTCTCACCACCCTCATGGGGAAGAATTTCTTCCTGTCATCCAATCTGTATCTACCCATTTCTAGTTTTGCTCCATTCCCCCAGCCTTATCACTCCCTGACACCCTAAAAAGTCCCTCCCCAGCTTTCTTGTAGCCCACTTCAGATACTGGAAAGCCACAATAAGGTCTCCTGGGAACCTTCTCTTCTCCAGACTGAACAGCCCCAACACTCTCAGGCTGTCCTCATAGGAGAATATATGTGAGTGTGTGTGTGTAGATATATGTGCAAGCATATAGCTGTGTGTCTATAGGTACAGATAGAGACATAGAGATATATAAAATCATAGAATCATAGAATGGTTTAGGTTGGAAAAGACCCCCAAAGCTCATCCAGTCCAACCCCTGCAGTCAGCAAGAACATCCTCCACTAGAGCAGGTTGCTCAGAGCTTTGTCCAGCCTCACCTTGAAGACCTCCAGGCATGGAACCTCAACCAGCTCCTTGGGCAACCTGTTGCAGTGTTTCAGCACCCTCATGGTGCAGAACTTGTTCCTTACACCCAGTCCAGATCTCCTCTTCCCTCATTTCAAAACATTGCTCCTCATCCTGTCCCTGCAGCCTTTGCAAACAGTCCCTCTGCAGCCTTCTTGTAGCCCCCTTCAGGTACTGGCAGGCTGCTCTTTGGTCTCCCTGGAGCCTTCTCTTCTCCAGGCTGAACACCCCCAGCTCCCTCAGCCTGTCCTCATTGCAGAGCTGCTCCAGCCCCCTGATCATTTACAGCCACAAGCATTTACAGAAACACTTTTAAACCTCCTGTTCTTCCAGTACCACACAGCCAGGGCTGGGTAATTCACCATTTCAAATTACTGATGTATGTGAAAAAAATAAATTGGGCAGCAAAAGAGAATCTCATTAAGTGCCTTGCAAATGCTTTATTTGCATAGGAAATGGCTTGGTGAAAATCACTGGCAGAATTTCTCCCTGGTGTTTGTTGCTTTCCCAGGAATTTGGTCCTGAGGAATGCAGGTTGACTGACTGAGGGTGAACTGGAGCTAGAATCAGTTTTGAGGGGCAGCATTTACAGCAGCCTGCATGCTCTGCTCTGGAAGCTGGAATTTGCTTCTTGTCTTTTACAAAACTCCCTGCCCTGCCTAAGAGAAGGGACCACTGGGAACTGGCTGTCACTCCAAGCAAGCTAACCTCCCAGCACATCACAGAGTCAGAGACTTACAGAATGTCAGGGGTTGGAAGGGACCTCCAGAGAGCATCCAGTCCAAGCCCCCTGCCACAGCACAGTCACCCAGGGCAGGTCACTTCCAGGTGGGTTTGCAATGTCTCCAGAGAAGGAGACTCCACAACCTCTCTGGGCAGCCTGCTCCAGGGCTCTGGCACCCTCACAGGGAAAAAAGCTTTCCCTTCTGTTCCTGTGGCACCTCCAGCTTGCCCCCATTGCCCCTTGTCCTGTCCATCCCTGAGCAGAGCCTGGCTCCATCCTCCCCACACTGCCCTGCACATCTTTATCACCAGGAATGAGGGCACCCCTCAGGCTCCTCTGCTCCAAGCCCCAGCTCTCTCAGCCTGTCCTCACAGGGAGATGTTCCACTGCCTCCAGCAGCTTTGTGGCTCTGTGCTGGACCCTCTCAAGCAGTTCCCTGAGGTCTTTTTTGACCTGAGGGGCCCAGAACTGGACACAATATTCCAAATACAGCCTTATCAGGGCAGAGCAGATCACCCACCTTTCCCTTCCTCTCATAAGGGCAGACAGCTGAGAAGGGCTTTGCCTGCTTGCTTCCGTGAGCTGTACACCACCACTTTCTCAGTGCTGTGTGACTTTTCCTCCTGGCACATTTCCACCTAGGGATTTGTATTTATTTATTTATTTCACTCCCAGCTCACACAGATCTGCTGCCAAACTCTGGCTCCTATCTGAAGCAGCACGGGCTTCCTGCTGCTGCAGCAAAAATGGCAGCACTCTTTCTGACAGATGACAGAGGCATTTGCTCTTCAGAGGATGACAGAGCAGCCATAGTGGAGGAGCTTTGCAAAAATAGTCACTCATCCAATTGCTGGCAGTGTTTCAAGCAAGCCTTGCCTGTTGTCAAGAGAAGATCTTTGCTGAAATCTCCTCCCTCCTGAAGTGAGGTGGGCTGCAGCCCATAACATTTATAGGTACATGACTGTGAAGTCCCAGGGTTTGAATGTTGGAATCTCCAGGACTTTGTGACATTTTTTGAGGCAGGCTGTACCAGCTGGTGGCTGGGAAGCCCAGAGTGCACCAAGTGCCAGGTTCTGCACGTTGGCCACAACTACCCCATGCAGCGCCACAGGCTGGGGACAGAGTGGCTGGAGAGCGGCCAGGCAGAGAGGGACCTGGGGGGACTGATCGACAGTAGGCTGAACATGAGCCAGCAGTGTGCCCAGGTGGCCAAGAAGGCAAATGGCATCCTGGCCTGCCTCAGGAATGGTGTGGCCAGCAGGAGCAGGGAGGTCATTCTACCCTGTACTTAGCACTGGTTGGGGCACACCTTGAGTCCTGTGTCTAGTTCTGGGCCCCTCAACTCAAGAAAGATGTTGAGTTGCTGGAACATGTGCAGAGAAGGGCAGCAAAGCTGGGGAGGGGTCTGGAGCACAGCCCTGTGAGGAGAGGCTGAGGGAACTGGGGGTGTTTAGCCTGGAGAAGAGGAGGCTCAGGGGAGACATTATTACGCTCTACAACTACCTGAAGGGAGGTTGTAGCCAGGTGGAAGTTGGTCTTTTCTCCCAGGCAACCAGCACCAGAACAAGAGGACACAGTCTCAAGCTGTATCGGGGGGGGTTGGGCTGGATGTTAGGAAGAAATTCTTCACAGAAAGAGTGAATGTGCTGCCCAGGGAAGTGGTGGAGTCACCATCCCTGGAAGTGTTTAAGAAGTGACTGAATGAGGCACTTGGTGCCATGGTTTAGTTGATGAGATGGTGTTGGGTGACAGGTTGGACTTGATGATCTCAAAGGTCTTTTCCAACCTGGTTAATTCTGTATTCTGTGAGCAGTTGTGAGTCCTTCTGGGTGACTGGGCCAGTGGCACTGGGGAGCCCCTCCCATGGGCTTGCCCCATGCATCTGTGCTGGTTCTTGCTCATGCCCAGCTAAAGCAGCGTAGGAGTCCAAACAGTCAGCTATCATCAGCACTTCCAGCTCAGGAGGGACAAGGACCGGGACTAAGGTCTGTGGGGATCAGACAGAAGGGCAACATTCACCCTGCAACAGCAGGGAGTGTGCTGCAGTCAGCCTGGGTGTTAGGGTCAGTCCAGGAGCTCTGCAAAAGTCTTGTGCAAGATTCAGCCTGCATTTGGTGTTTCATGACCAGTGCCAAGACAGCCTTTGCTGCGTGCTGCTGGGAGCCCAGGTGCTCCCTTCATGGCTTGTGGGAGGGTCAGAGAGAGGGAGAGATTGTGGGAATCACAGAATCATAGAATTGTCGGGGTTGGAAGGAACTGCAAGGATCAGCCAGTTCCAACCCCCCTGCCATGGGCAGGGACACCTCACACTACAGCAGGTTGCTCACAGCCACATCCAGCCTGGCCTCCAGGGAGGAGGCTTCCACCACCTCCCTGGGCAACCTGTTCCAGTCTCTCACCACCCTCATGGGGAAGAATTTCTTCCTGACATCCAATCTGAATCCGCTCATTTCTAGTTTTGTTCCATTCCCCCTAGCCCTATCACTACCTGACATCCTAAAAAGTCCCTCCCCAGCTTTCTTGTAGCCCCCTTCAGATACTGGAAGGCCAAATTTAGGTCTCCTTGGAGCCTTCTCCTCTCCAGACTGAACAGCCCCAACTCTCTCAGTCTGTCCTCATAGGAGAGATGCTCATAGGAAGGACCTACACCCTTCCTGACCAGGACATTGTCAGTGTTCAAGTGACCATTTAGGTCATCTCAGAGAAGCAGACACATGCCAGCCTGTGTGAAGGGCAAATGTGGGCCACAGAGTGCCTCAGCTTACATGGCAAGGCTGTGTGTGAAGAGGGAAATGGCCCTACAGCACCATCTGAGGTAAAGCCTAAGCTGACTTCAAGGAAGATCTGTCACAACGCCTGCTAGGGACACTCTGCTTCCCCCAGGCAGGAGTGCTCCTCAGCAGAGAGCCCTCTCCAGCCCTCCTGCAAGCCCTGCCTCTGGCTGGTGGCTTCCCAGCCACAGCTTGACCTCATGGCTGTTCAGGAGATCTGAAACATTTGCAGCTGACCTTCCACATAAAGGTTTGATTTAGAGCCCAAAGACTCCTTCCTGCTTTTGGTCTCTTTCCTTTGAATCCCCACACAGCCCAGCTCCTAGCACACATGATGGAGTTTCACATTTGTCCCTCACTGCTGGTGACTCAGCACAGGGAGCAGAGCAGAGCTGCTCTCCTGCAGCTGTCCCTCGGCCACTGCTGCTCAATCAGCCCTTTGTAGTTGGCCTGGACATGGTAGAGCAAGGGCTATAAGAGATGGGAACAGAGGGGAGAACAGATACAGCTATCAGTGGCTCAGGAGAGCTGGCTTCCTTAGTTTCTCATGTCCTAGAACTACAGGCACAAACAGTTCACAGAATGCTAGAATGACCCAGGTTTGAAGGGGCCTCAGAGACTGTCTGCTGCAACCTCTCCACCATGGGCAGGGACACGTCTCAAACAGACTCAGTTGCTCAAGGCCTCATCCAACCTGGCCTTCAACACCCCCAGCCACAGCCTCCTTGGGCAGTCTATACCAGAGTCTCACCACCCTCATAACTGAAGAATTTCTTCCCCAGATCCAGTCTAACCCTGCTCTACCTCAGCTTCAAACTATTCCACCTTGACCTGTCTATAGACACCCTCAGGAAAAAATCTCTCTGCAGCCTTCCTGCAGGATCCCTTCAGGTACTGGAAGGCAGCTCTAAGGTCTCCCTGGATTCTTCTCTTCTGCAGGCTGAACAAGCCCAGCTCCCTCCACCTGTCCTCATAGCAAAGATGCTCCAGCCCTTGGACCACTGTTTTCCTCACCACACAGCTACAAATGTAGAGGCACCAAGTGATGTCACTAATGTTTCAGAGGCTTCACTAGTAACAGTGCAGGGCTTTTTTACCTGCCTTTGTCTCTGCTGTATGGGATTAGAAACCAAAGATTATAATCCTGGCTTCTAGATCCCTTCAGAGTTAAGCCACAAACTCTCTCTGCCACTGAATCTCTCATTACAGAATACAGAATTAACCAGGTTGGGAAAGACCTTCAAGACCATCGAGTCCAACCTATCACCTAACACCATCTAATCAACTAAACCATGGCACTAAGTGCCTCATCTAGTGTCCTCTTAAACACTTCCAGTGATGGTGACTCCACCACCTCTCTGGGCAGCCCATTCCAATGACCAATTTATTTCCCTCCCTTAAAAAGTGTGAAGATGAACCATTGCCATGTGTTCATGGTGAGCACAGCAGCAGTTGATGGACTCAGGAAATCTCTTTATGCTCTCTTTTTGGGTGTATGGTGGTATGTGCAAACAGAAGCTTGAGGCCTTGAGCAGCAGAGTCCAGCTGAGAGGTGTCCCTGCCTGTGGTGGGGAGGTTGAAGGAGATGAGCTCTGAGGTCCCTTCCAATCCATTCTAGGATTCTCTGAAGCTTCTGTGTGCCTGCACTGGGCACACCAAGTATTTTGCTCACAGAAAAATCAGAGAGAAAGATCAGAAAGATGGAGAGCAGCCTGGCAGAGAGGGACCTGGGAGTGTGGGTTAACAGCAGCTGAACATGAGCCAGCAGTGTGCCCAGGGGGCAAGGAAGGCCAATGGTATCCTCGCCTGTATCAGGAATAGTGTGGCCAGCAGGACTTGGGATGGAATTCTACCCTGTACTCAGCACTGGTGAGGCCTCACCTTGAGCACTGTGTGCAGCTCTGGGCCCCTCACTTCAGGAAGGATACTGAGGTGCTGGAGCAGGTCCAGAGGAGAGCAACCAGACTGGTGAGGGGGCTGGAGGGAAAGTCTGATGAGGAAAGGCTGAGGGAGCTGGGGATGTTCAGCCTGGAGAAGAGGAGACTTAGAGGGGACCTCATCACTCTCTGCAACTACCTGAAAGGAAGTTGTAGGCAGGGTGGGGGTCAGGGTCTTCTCCCAGGCAACCAGTGACAGGAGAAGAGGGCATGGTATGAAGCTGTGCCAGGAGAGGCTCAGGTTGAATATTAGGAAGCACTTCCTCACAGAAAGGCTGATTGGACACTGGGATCACTGGAGGTCACCATCACTGGAGGCCTTAAGAGGGGACTGGATGTGGCACTTGGTGGCATGGTTTAGCTGATGTCATGGTGTGAGCTCAAAGGCTGGACTTGATGATCTCAGAGGCCTTTTGCAGCCTCCATAATCCTGTGATTCTGAGTTTGTGCATCAAGTAGCCCAGAGAGGACACATTTCACATAGTAAGGACCATTTCTGTTCCCTCACCAGTCCTTCAGCTGGCCAACTTGAAAACACCAGGAGGCTTACAATCAGGAACACCTCCTGGCACTGAAAAGTCCTGAACCCAACAAAAAATTTTTTCCTTTGATGATCAGAAAACTTGTGGGAAACGTTCTGATGCCCTGCCAGGAACAGATAGTTTTTCTTTAGTGGCTGATCTCTTTGATATTGTATTGGGATCTCAAGAACTCTTTTTTTTTTTTTTTTTTTTTTTCTGTCTCTCTCTAGAGGGCTTTGAGAAAAACAGGTCTTGGACTCTCACAATATGCCCTGCAGGGATTAAAATAAAACTTGTTTGTAATCTATTGCTTCCTGCATTGAAGGAGCTTGCAGAGGCTGCCAGAAATCACTGTGCTTTGTTGCTATTGCCACTGTGTTGTTTTCTTGCTTTGTAAATTCACCTAAGGCCAGGCAGTAGAATCAATAACCATGGCTAATGGAAAATTGTTGAGAGAGTTACCTCAGCATTAACTCATTCCTGTGTGCAGGACTAGTTCTCATGAGCAATGTCTAAGATGTGCTGGCTGTAGACAAAAAAGAGTATCTTACCGCTCTGATTTTCATGAACCACAGAATCACAGTGTTAGGGGTTGGAAGGGACTTCCAGAGATCATCCAGTCCAGCCCCCTGCCAGAGCAAGATCACCCGGAGTAGATCACACAGGAACACATCCAAGTGAGTTTTGAAAGTCTCCAGAGAAGGAGACTCCACAACCTCTCTGAGCAGCCTGCTCCAGGGCTCTGGCACTCTCACCGTACAGAAGTGTCTCTTGGTGTTGAGATGGAACCTTCTGTGTGTCAGCTTGTGCCTGTTGTTCCTTGTCCTATCATTGGGCACCAGGGGTGACCTTATTGCTCTCTACAACTACCTGAAGGAAGGTTGTAGCCAGGCAGAGGTTGGTCTCTTCTCCCAGGCAGCAGTACCAGAACAAGAGGACACAGTCTCAGGCTGCGCCAGGGCAGGTTTAGGCTGGATGTTAGGAAGAAATTCTTCATAGAGAGAGTGATTCGCCATTGGAATGTGCTGCCCAGGGAGGTTGTGGAGTCACCGTCCCTTGATGGGGTGCTTGGTGCCATGGTTTAGTTGTTGGGTGGGTTGGATCGGTTGATGGGTTGGACACGAAGATCTTGAAGGTCTCTTTCAACCTGGTGTATTGTATTGTAGTGTATCCTGACACTCACCCCCGAGATATTTACAGACATTGATCAGATCCCCTCTCAGCCTTCTCTCCAGACTCAACAGCCACAGGGCTCTCAGTCTCTCTTCACAACAGAGATGGTCAAGTCCCCCAATCATCCTCATGGCCTCCCTTGGACTCTCTCCAGCAGGTCTCTGTCTCTCTTTAACTGGGGAGCCCCCAAACTGGACACAGCACTCCAGGTGTGGTCTCATCAGGGCAGAGCAGAGGGGCAGGAGAACCTCCTTAGCCCTGCTGGGCACAGTTTCCTTGGTGCACCCCAGGATGCTGCTGCCCCTCTCACCTTTCCCTAAGCACACAACCCCAAGAAGCAGAACTGCTCCGGTTTAGGCATCTGAAGTAAATCAGCTGATGGCAGCAGACAGCACACTTGATTGCAGGCTTCCTGGTCCCTTGTCTGGGAGGATAATAAGAGTAGCCCAAACCCATCAGTTGAAGCAGCAATAGCAAATCAGCCTGGCTAGAATCAGCAACAAGGCTGCAATTCACAGCTGACCAGTGTGGATAAGCCCAGAGGCTTTGAACTGAAACAAATTATAGCATCTGTAAAATAATTTCTTTTAGTTAAAAACCTCCCATTTTTTGCTATCACCCCAGGATGCCCACCTCCTTTTCCCCCTTTTCTATGAAGGAGCAGTGCTGGAATCAGTTTTGGATGATGCGATCCATAACCCATCAGATCTGTACGGCTTCTCTTCACTTGAAAGGGCTGGAAATGCAAATGAATCCATTTGCAGGATGAGCCCGCTGGCTAAAAATGTTGTTTACTGCATTATGTTTTGAACAGCCCATGGTTACTCTCTGATTTGAGGGAGAAGGGAAAAAGAAAACAAAGAAAACAACTGGCAAAAGCCATATGACAACAGGGGTGGGGGTGGGTGGTGTGTGGAAATGAAGACCTTTTAGCAGCTACTGCAAATGACCTGATGAACCCAGCTCTTGCCACAGGCAAGGTAAACAAATGGACCCTATGACTTACCCTGAGCTTTGCTGTGCTTGGGAGTGGAGGATCACTGGCACCAGGAGCACCAGCAAGTAAACTGAAGCTCTGTTTGCTGGCACAAGAGTCCTCTTGAGAAGGGCAGAGACGAAATCAAATGGCAGAAGCACACCATTCCTGATACAAATGGCACAAGCACAGTGCAGACAGTTCCATTTTCACCTGCAAAGCTGCCTGAGCAGAGTTTGTCTTGAGTTGAAGCCTCCAAAGTCTTCGGTGGTGCTCAAGTTTAACGGCGCAGTTGTGCGATGAGCTTTGCTTTGAGGGCACATCCACAGCCCTGAGCACGGCCCTGAGGTATTTGCCAAGCTGTTGTGAGCTGCTTGCCTTTTCCCCTTCATCTCTCTGCAAAGGAGGAATAAACCAGACAGCTCAAGTGTATCCTTCCTTTCAGTGAATACCCAGTTGGGTCAGGCTGTTTACCTTCATACATCTCTCTGGACATCAGCACAGGGCGTGCAGTGATTTGGCTGGAGGTCACCTCAGCCTTAGCTTTTTAAGCTTGAGAAGACAATGGTGGGCCTTGCCTAACAGCTGACACAAGCTGAGACATGGCAGAGAGAAGACCTTGGGCACAGGCTGGTTTCACCAGCTGTGGACATCCCAGGCCTGACTCGTGCACAAGGACAAGGACTTGTTCAGAGCAGCACTGCCTGTATCAGCCTTCATTCTTGCTTGATCAACTGTGGCTCCACAAGCATGGGAAACAAAGAATCCCAGAATGGCTCAGGTTGGAAGGGACCTCAGAGATCATATCCTCCAACCTCTCCACCATGCCCAGGGACACCTCTCAACTACACTCAGCTGCTCAAGTCCTCATCCAGCCTGACCCTCTACACCACCAGGCAGGAGGCAGCCACAGCCTCCACGGGCAGCCTGCGCCGGAGTCTCACCACCCTGGGACTGAAGAACTTCTTCCTCAGATCCAGTCTAACCCTGCTCTCCCTCAGCTTCAAACCATTCCCCCTTGTCCTGTCTCTAGACACCCTCAGGAAGAGTCCCTCTGCAGCCTTCCTGGAGGATCTCTTCAGCTATTAGGAGGCAGTTCCAAGGTCTTCCTGGAGCCTTCTCTTCTGCAGGCTGAACAAGCCCAGCTCCCTCAGCCTGTCCTCATAGCAGAGCTGCTCCAAACCCTGATCATTTTCGTGGATTCCTCTGGATCTTCTCCATCAGGTCCATGTACTTCCTGTGCTGAGGGTTCCAGAGCTGGACAGAGCACTGCAGATGAGGCCTTGCCAGAGCAGAGGGGCAGGATCCCCTCTCTCCATCTCTGACCATGCTGCTTTTGATGCAGCCCAGGCTGCCACTGACCTTCTGTGCTGCAAGCTCACACAGCTAGCTCCTGTCCAGCTTCTCACCCACCAGCACCCCCAAGTCCATTTCTGCAGAGCTGCTCTCAATTTCATCCTCCCCAGCCTGTGTTGGTATCTAGAATTGCCCCAACCTAGATGCAGGACCTTGCACTTTGCCTTACTGAGCCTCATGAGTTTCTCCTCAGCCCAGCTCTCCAGCCTGTCCAGGTCCCTCTGGATGAGAGTAGACTCATCTAACTGCTGAGGAAACAGGGCTTTCAAAAATGCATGTAATGACAGACTGTTTACATTTGCTTTACCTTGTGATGGCCTTGCTGGCTGCTTGGCAGCTGAGACTTTTTAACAGTTCTGGTTTCTGCTCTTTTTATTTGTGAACAGCAAAGGGATTCTGTCACATTTGGAAGGGCCAGGATCGGTCTGCTGTCTCTCTTTGCCAAGTCCATGTAATTTCTTGCAGAGGATGTTTTCACACATGAATGCCTCAGGAAAGTTGCTCTAAAGGAAAAGAAAAATAAATGGAATTAAATTAAAATGCAAGTGGCAGGACCCCAACACCCAGTGACAAGGAACACGTGGAGGGTGAGAAACCTCCGGGCAGCTCTAGAGCCATGAGTAACCCCTGCCATGGCCTTGTCTTGGCAGGCAAAAGCCATGAGTCAGACCCTCCTCCCCCTTCCAAATTATGAGGGGGAGGTTTGAAAAATAATAATAATCATCATCATCATCATCCATGTGGAGGTTTCTTTTTTTGACTGATGTCTGGCCCCTTGACCAGACATTCTGCTCATGCTTTCCCCTTTCTCTCACCCACCCTGTGGCCCAGCACAGAGCTACATCTCTTTAACTGCAAGCCAAGGTTCCCATCTGATCATTTTTGCTTCAGGAACTGGGGCTTAACAAACAATAACTATGACAAGGCTGGCAAGGAGCTCTGAGAGCTCGTGCTGCTGATTGCTGCAATAACAAACTGGGATGTTTACACAGCCTGAAAAATAGAGGCAGTGAGAAAACAGGCTTCAGCTTCAAGATAGAAATCTTCCCCCTTGTGAGAAATCGCTTCAGAGAGCTGTGTTTTAATTAATACCTGCAGAATGGTGAATAACTGGGGGTAAAACAACTGCTCCAAACCTTCACCTAAATTCTAGAAGAAAAGAAAAGAAGAAAAACAAATCCAAAGCAAAGAGTACAACCTTCTGCTAAGAGATGAAGTTTCCAGCCAGCTGGTAGCCAAACATTTTCAAACAGGAACCTGGAGCTAGACTCATGAACCCAGTTTCAGAGAAGTCAGTGCCCTGATTTGAAATCACAGAATCACAGAATGGGTTGGGTTGGAAGGGATCTTGAAGATTACCTAGTTCCGAGCCCCTGCCATGGGCAGGGAGACCTTCCACTGAACCAGGGTGCTCAAGGTCCCATCTAACCTGGCCTTGAACATCCACAGCCTCCCTGGGCAGCCTGTTCCAGTGTCTCCCCACCCTCACTGTCAAGAATTTCTTCCTAATCTCCAGTCTCAATCTCCCCTCTTCCAGCTCAAATCCATTCCCTCTCATCCTAGCACTGCAAGCTCTTGTCAAAAGTCCCTCCCCAGCTTTCTTGTGGGCTCCCTTCAGGTACTGGTTTGGGTAAAACAAATCTGGCTGTTCATTTAAGCTCCCACATAGAGATTTAGGACATCTAACTTAAAGTTTGGTTTCTAAAAACTATCCCTTGGCCTCTTCCATAAATATGTTTCTGCATTCATATATATATGGTGAGAGGGATCTGTGCAGCTCTCAAATCCCTGGCTTTAAGCCATGACTTGGCAGTGAAAAGAGTCTGTGACGAGCTCTATGAGAAAAAGTCAGGTTTTGGGTTCCTCTAGCACCTTTCACCTGAGTCTCTCACACAGCTCACGTGGAGGAAGAATTATGCCAGACAGGGAAATATTCTTAGCCCTGCTCAGCCATGGAGGAACCTGCAGCACAGAGCAGGCTGGTGACTTCTCCCAGGCTCTTGAGGTGCAGGTTTCCTGCCCTGACCAAACTAAGGAATGATGTCTGTCTCTTCCACCTCCCTTGCTGCTCTCTCACTGTCGCCCACCTCCTGCTCCCACCTTCTGAAATCCTAGAATCCTAGAATGGTTTAGGTTGGAAAGGACATTAAAGATCATCCAGTTCCAATCCCCTGCCATGGGCAGGGACACGTTCCACTAGATCAGGATGCTCCAGGCAAAATCATCATAGAATTGTTAGGGTTGGAAGGGACCTCAAAGATCATCTAGGTCCACCCCCCTGCCATGGTTAGGGACACCTCACACTGCATCAGCTTGCTCAGAGCCATGTCCAGCCTGGCCTTCAAAACCTCCAGGCATGAGGCTTCCACCACCTCCCTGAGCAACCTCTGCCAGTGTCTCACCACCCTCATAGGGAAGAATTTCTTCCTAACATCCAACCTGAATCTACCCATTTCTAGTTTTGTTGCGGTTTGGTGGGACTGCCAGTCCTGCTGCTGTCCCCCAGCACTTCTGTTTGCTGCATTCATTTCCTGCATCCCATCACCTCCTGCTGCACTTTGGAAGAACATGGCCCTGACCCCAAAGAGTTTATGGGGTGAGCAGATTTGACTTTCTCTGGGGGTGAGAGAGACACTCAGAAAAGCAGCTGCCTTGCCAGCGCCCCCTAATCACTTTGGTTTAGGGCTTTCCCTCAATCTCTTTCTTCCTTTCTTTCTTCCTTTCTTTCTTCCTTCCTTCCTTCCTTCCTTCCCTTCTTTCTTTCTTTCTTTCTTTCTTTCTTTCTTTCTTTCTTTCTTTCTTTCTTTCTTTCTTTCTTTCTTTCTTTCTTTCTTTCTTTCTTTCTTTCTTTCTTTTTTTCTTTCTTTCTTTCTTTCCTTTCTTTCTTTCTCTCTTTCTTTCTCTCTTTCTTTCTCTCTTTCTTTCTTTCTCTCTTTCTTTCTCTCTTTCTCTTTCTTTCTTTCTTTCTTTCTTTCTTTCTTTCTTTCTTTCTTTCTTTCTTTCTTTCTTTCTTTCTTTCTTTCTTTCTTTCTTCTTTCTTCCTTTCTTTCCTTCTTTATTTCTTTCCTTCCTTCCTTCCTTCTTTCTTTCTTTCTTCCTTCTTTCTTTCATTCTTTCTTTCTTTCCTTCTTTCCTTCTTTCTCTCCTTCCTTCCTTCCTTCTTTCCTCCTTATTTTGTTTTGTCTTGTGCTGTTTATTTGGATTATGAACTCTCCAGGCCAGGGTTCTTGCCTCCTTCTGCCGTTACACCACCTACCACAGCGTGGCCCCGGGAGCCCGTTGGAGCCCCGTGCTGCTACCACAGCCAAACAATAACAAATAAACCCAGGACTGTGAAGAGATTATAATTAGAGCTGTGCAAAACTCAGCACTTTTGGTTTGTGTTGGTTCCTCCCTGCTGAGCCTACATCGTGTTTTGGATTTCTGTGCAAAAAAAAAAAAAAAAAAAAAAAGACCAAACCCCCCCCCCCCCCAAAACCCAGCACTAACCCCACACAGGCAAGCAAAACCAAACCAAAATCCCCAACCCAAAGCAAACCTCCCCAAAGGCCAAACGTGGCAAGCTTCGGGCTTACAAAACTCTGCACAAACCAGAGGGCTTGCAATGGTTCCTCCTTCAAATTACCAACCTGGCAAGGCTCAGTTCAGCTTTACTGAGAGGTTCTGGAGAGAATCTGAAAGATTCTGGGGGCCAATCAAGTTTGAGATTTCATGACAGAAGTCTCCCTCAGCTCTGCTTAACGTGCTAATTGCCACACCACGCTGCCCTGTAGCTGACACGAGGTTCTGATCTTCCCTGCCTGCCTGTGCAGATCCACCACTGAGTGCCACAGACAGCTTTGAAACCATGCTGCAGATTGCTGCAGCCCTGGCAGTGCCCAGTGACTGTGGGCAAACAGAACCATGTCTGAGATCCTCCACTGCTCACCTGCAGCTGAGCAGTCCCTCACCCTTGCTCTCCAGAGTCCCTGGGGAGGCCGTCAGGAAGGAAACAATGAGTAGGAGGCTGGAAGGAAGCACCATGACTGGGCTGGCAGCATGGATGTGCAAAATTTCGCTGTCATACCCTTCTGCACGGGGGTCCTGCTCCCCTCTGTCACTCTTGTACGGGTTGCAGATAGAGGTGAAGGGCTTCAGACCCAAAATAATGATGGTGGTTATGCAGCCCAACAGCCCAGGGTTCGTATGTGGGGCAACACAGTGCACCACAGCCAAGTCAAATAGGCAAGGAGAGTAACAACCTCCTGAGATGGAAGAAAGACCTGCAACCAGGGCAAGTACCTGGATGAGGCCTTGAGCAGCTGAGTCTAGTTGAGAGGTGTCCCTGCCTGTAGTGGGGAGGGCAGGTTGGAGGAGATGAGCTCTGAGGTCCCTTCCAACCTAAGCCATTCTAGGATTCTATGATCTCACTTTCCTTCTCACTGACAACTTGTTCAATGTGGAGTTAAACCATCCCCTTCTAAAGGAGCAAGAAAACAACCAAGAACCCAGGCTTAGACATAACAGAGATTCTGCTGAGGAAGGGGATCAAAGTCACAGGATCACTGGAGGTTAGGGGTTGAAAGGGACCTCCAGAGATCATCCAGTCCAACCCCCCTGCCAGAGCAGGATCATAGAATCTAGCACGGATCACACAGGAATGCATCCAGATGGGACTTGAAAGTCTCCAGAGAAGAAGACTCCACAACCTCTCTGGGCAGCCTGTGCCAGTGCTCTGGGACCCTCACAGTGAAGAAGTTCCTCCTCATGTTGAGGTGGAACCTCCTGTGCTGGAGTTTCTATCCATTGCCCCTTGTCCTATCACAGGGTGCAAGTGAGCAGAGCCTGTCCCCTCCCTCTTGACCCCCAGCCCTCAGATGTTTAGAAACATTTATTAAATCCCCTCTCAGTCTTCTCTTCTCCAGACTAAACAGCCCCAGGGCTCTCAGCCTCTCCTTGTAGGGCAGTGCTCCAGTCCCTCAATCATCCTGGTAGCTCTCTGTTGGACTCTCTCCAGCAGGTCCCTGTCATTCTTGAACTGGGGAGGCCAAAACTGGCTGCAATATTCCAGGTGAGGTCTCACCAAGACAGAGTAGAGGGGGAGGAGAACCTACTCCCCATAGTACCTGGTGAGTAAAGAGAAAAAGGAGGTGAAGGCAGGCAATGACACCTGTGGGGTTCTGAGCACTCCCAGCAGGTACCTATTTTACTACTGAATTTTAGCTCCCTGACCTGAAAAAGATCTGCGTTTCCCCTCCGCCCTGGCAGAAGAATTGCATAAAGACCTCCATGGCTTCCCAGTTCTAGCTCTAGTACCTCCAAAAAGCCAGGAGCCCAAACTCTGAATTAAAACTGCAGCACCACTTTGTGTGATTCTACTGACTGCTAGGACAGCGAAATCTCACCAGGCCGTTCTCCCATCCCTGCACGTCACTATTCATGTTCATACACGTCCCCTTTCAGTGCTCTGCTTCTTCTCTGCCATTTAGATGAATTAAAAAAAAAAAGGGAAAATGGGAAAAATAAAAGAGGGGGAAAAAAGAAAAATGCTTCTCCAAGCAAGACCTAAAATATTCTTCTCCCCAGCAGTATTCCCTGCAGGACGAGGCTAGAGAGCTGTGAGAGCGACAGGAGGCACGACGGAGTCTTTTCTGTCTTAATTAACAGCGCAGTGCCTTGCAACAGCAAACTGAAGCAGATTTCTGCTGACTGAGCAGAAGCCTCAGGAGGAAGAAATCTATCTGACAGTTATGGCTTTGCATCTCCAGCCCTGGCTCCTGTTGTTTGTGTAAGACACCAGTACTCCTGCCACGGGCTCCTTCACACAGCTGGCCTCTGAGTGCCAGCTCTCGTAGGTAATCCACCCAACTCAGCAGAGTTCACAGAAAGACAACTCCCTCTCTTAACTTTAATTAATGCTTTAGTGGAGTCTCCCTGGGGATGCAGCCATGCTGATTTTTCAAAATTCAGAAAGGCAACTGTTCACCATTGGGATTCTGGAAAAATCTGCTGCTCTCAGTCAGGGTTTTAAATGCCCATCGACATCTCTTCAGCTACAGAAGGCATTATGCAATTCGTTCTCCAGCTCGGGAGGAGAGTGGGGGAAAAACAAAAAGACACATTCAGCCAAATTAATTCCCCCTGCAACCTCTTCCAACGGCCTACATCCACAGTTAGTGTAGCTACAGCCAGTTTGTGCACTGATTTAGGCTGTCACATCCCACATAGTGCTCAAACCTTCCAGGTGCTGAGCAATCTCAGCTCAAGTCGTGAACTGTTTCTTGCTGTGTGGTTGTTTTTCCTGCACAGCTCCTACCTGTGGCTTTTGCTGACTGGGACCAAGTGCTGTGGCTTAGCATGGCTGAACAGACAGACATAGAATCACAGAATGTCAGAGGTTGGAAGGGAACTCCAGAGAGCATCCAGTCCAAGCCCCCTGCCAGAGCAGCATCACCCAGGGCAGATCACACAGGAACACATCCAGGTAGGTTTGGATAATCTCCAGAGAAGGAGACTCCACAACCTCTCTGGGCAGTGTGCTCCAGGGCTCTGGCACCCTCACAGGGAAAAAGTCTTCCCTTCTGTTCCTGTGGCACCTCCTCTGCTCTAGGTTGCTCCCAGTGCCCCTTGTCCTGTCCTTGGACATCCCTGAGCAGAGCCTGGCTCCATCCTCCCCACACCGCCCTGCACATCTTTATCACCAGGAATGAGAGCACCCCTCAGGCTCCTCTGCTCCAAGCTCAAGAGACCAGTTGAGAGGTGTCCCTGCCCATGGTGGGGAGGTTGGAGTAGATGATCTCTGGAGTCCCTTCCAGTCTGAGACATTCTAGAATTCTAAGAAACTGCTACACTATCAGTCAATGTTCTCTGATAGTATTTTCCTTGCTTTGGACTTCTGTGTTGTAATTAGTGGTGCTTTGTAATTCTCCTCATTTAAATACACAACACAAAGTTGTTCTTCTGAAGCTTCTTCCTCAAACTGTGTAGTGCCCCTGAAGCAGGGCTTGCAGCACCTTTCAAAGGGTGTGAGAGCTACAGTCAACTAGTTGCAGGAAGGTGACCATAAGGACAGTGGCCTCCACCTGATCTCCAGGCAATCAACTTTCTGCTTCCTGATTAATGTTTTTTTTCCTTCTTCCTGGCATGACCACTAAGCCACACGTCCAGCATAGCTCTGCCATGACCATTGCAATCCTCAAACAGCCAACAGTAGGAAAGACAAAAGGGCATCATCATCTTCTCTCCTCCTGTCCTCTTCCAACAGGGACTGAGCTTCTCTTTTCTAATACAATTTACTTCCTACGGCCAACATCTCAGCCCCCATTTGAGATTCCTGCCTGTCTGTGTCATGTGTTTTGTACCAAGACTCAGCTCTATCCAATTTCATGTCAGAAACACAAGAAGTGGTAGAATTTTTGATCCACAGGGGTAACAAATATTTATGAGGCTCCTCCAGGAAGATGCAAGAAGGCTATGCCAAAGAGCAGACTGAAGCTTGGGTTTTTAAGGTCGTGGTCTAGTCCTACAACAACTGGCTGGAACATTTCTAGTACCTACATGTTTTGCTATCTAGATCACCATCACCATAATGCTTTTGCTCCTCCCAGTAACGACACTCCCTCTCTTTCTGTCTCTTTGCCTTTCTTGCCAGCCTAGCAGAAAAGATTGCCTGGTAATTTGAAGCAAAGCTTTGTGCAGGTGAGCGTCAGTGGAGGGCACCTGTGCATCAATACTGCTGAAGAAGTTGTTCTTCAGTTTAGGAAGAAGTTCTTCAGTGTGAGGGTGGTGAGACTCTGAAATAGGCTGCCCAGGGAGGTTGTGGCTGCCTCCTCCCTGGGAGTGTTAAGGGCCAGGTTGGATGAGGCCTTGAGCAGCTGAGTCTAGTTGAGATGTGTCCCTGCCCATGGTGGGGAGGTTGAAAGAGATGAGCTCGGAGGTCCCTTACAACATGAGCCATTCCATAGTTCTATGGTAAGGCATATTTATGGTACCTTGTCAAACACAGTCTGTCAGCTGTGACAAGTAAGTGCTACATTAGCCAGATGTCAGGTCAGCAGGCCTTGATTAAGAGAATTCACCCACTGTTCTTGGCATCTGCAAGCAATCTGTGCAACTAAGCTGAGAAGAAACACGCCATCTGCAGCATGGTCCAAAGAGTCCTTCCCACTGCAGGAACTCATGGAGCCTATCTGGCCATAGAATCAATCATAGAATTGTCAGGGTTGGAAGGGACCTCAAGGATCATCTAGTTCCAACCCCCCTGCCAAGGGCAGGGACACCTCACACTACAGCAGGTTGCTCACAGCCACATCCAGCCTGGCCTTCAAAGCTTCCAGGGATGAGGCTTCCACCACCTCCCTGGGCAATCTGTTCCAGTGTCTCACCACCCTCATGGGGAAGAACTTCTTCCTAACATAAGACTGGTGGGATTAGATTCCATTCTCATGAAGGAGACCTAATAGAGATCCAATATGCAAAGGTAAAGGCAAAGCAATCAGAGTGTAGAAGTCTTTGCTACCACCTCTCCGAAGGCCGAGGTGAGGAACGAACATTTTCACCACGCTCAGCCAAAACGCTGAGCTTATCACCCTCCACCCAATGAGAGGCTCAGGTGACTTCTTTCCCAGTGCTCCCTCAGCACCGTTGAAACTCTCACTGCTGCCTTTTCTTGTTTCTCTCTGTCCAGCTTTGTTTAGAGATTAAAAAAAATATTACATTAATCAGCATCTTGGAGCATAAGTTCCAAGGCTGCTTCATTGTGAAATTTAGGTGTGACTCACAGTAGCTGCAGATCCACCTGTGAATCTGGACCAGCTTTGTTATTTGTGTGTGCTGCTGCTGCTGCTGCTGCTGCTGCTTTTCCAGGCCGGTCTTGCAGCAGGACTTGCTTGCAGCCACACAATGGAAGGGTGCTGAGAACCAGCAGTGCCTCATCCAGGGTGTGGCTGAAGAGCGATGTCGCAAAAGGAGATGACGGCAAGATTGCAGGGAGCAGGATCTGGGGGAGGGTAAAGAATGAGCGGGGGGCGGGGGTAAAAGAACCATTTGTGTCCCGAAATCGAGAGAAAGGTCAGCTCTGCAAAGTCTGATTTACCTGCCAGGGGGAAAAAATGGGGGGAGGACAAAAGCCAAGCACTAGCTGCAGACAAACATGGAGGCACAGGGTGAGACAAGCTCCAGCAGCAGCTACATCGCAGCCACCAGCAGAGTGCTGCTGCTTCTGCACGCCAAAGGCTGTGGAAAGTTACTACTGTGGCCATTGCAAGAGTGGCACCACCTGAATTTCTTCAGCCACAAATCAATACATCTGGGAGCACTGGAAACTATACTGCCTGGTTTCCCCTGGATCTGCATTTTGTGGCTAATTAGAGGCTAGAGCTGGAGGAAGACTTTTTCTGAAATCAGGGTATCAGGTGGATTCTCTGGGGTCTAATAACACAAGTTCACCTTCCTCTTCTTCCCTTCTTTCAATGGGGCACTAGCTTGGATGTCTGTCTTCTGCCCAAGGGCTGGACTTCTAGAAATCTGTCCAAACAAACATTTTATCTGGAATGGCTCTGTCTCTCTGGCCAAGGTGTCTGAAGCTCACTAACTGCCTCCAAAGCTGCTGTAGCAACATAGACGCAAAGCCATCATCAGCCAGACAAAAAGACATCATCAGCCATACATAAAGGCATCATCAGCTAAACCTCATTTGCTCAGGAAGCCAGGGTTCATTTGAAAGAATAAATCAATCACACCTTCACTGGAGCAGCAGCACTGCTCACATCATCTGTGTGATGATCACAGAATCACAGAATGGTTTGGGTTGGAAGGGACCTCCGAAGCTCATCCAGTCCAACCCCCTGCAGTCAAGAGGACATCCCCCACTAGAGCAGGTTGCTCAGAGCCTTGGCCAGCCTCACCTTGAAAATCTCCAAAGATGAGGCCCCAACCCCCTCCCTGGGCAACCTGTTGCAGTGTTCCACCATCCTCATGGTGCAGAACTTCTTCCTTACACTCCATCTAAATCAGCTCTGCTCTCATTTCAAACCATTGCCCCTTGTCCCAGCCCTGCGGATCTTTGGAGACAGTCCCTCTCCAGGCCTGCTTCAGAAATCCAGGGCTGAACTCTTGAGAGTTTGTGGTGGGTTGAAAATTCCCCCAACATTAAATTTGCCAGACCATCCCAATTGGAAGCAAATGAAGCTGTATTTACAAGCAAAACTACAATCTACAATTAAATGCAACGAACATGTACAAAACATACAGCATTTACAACATTTACAGGTCTTTACAATTGATAAACAGCACAAGAACCCCCTGGCCAAAAACCAGGGGAGCTACTAGCTCCCCGTTCCCTGCCCCCTTCCCTCTCCCCTCCTGCTTAGGGGTTAAGCAAACAACATCTTACACCAGAAGCAGCAGCCACAGACCAGAGTCTTGCTGCAGAGCTTCATCAGTGCAACTGTGGCATAGGAAAGATAAAAATATGATCCTCACCAAAAAGGGTCCTGACAGGAAATACCCCTGGAACAAAGTGCAGAGGGATAGACCTTTGTGTTTTCATTTAAACAGGAAAGGTAGATGGAAACCAAAATAAATTAAGCTATGCTTAAAATAAAGGTTACTATATTCTAGGCCACCAAAGGTTACAACACCTGACCTAAGAATGGGTGGGGATGTTTGGGATAAAGGAAGGGAGGCCTGGAAAATTGTGGGCTTATCTAGATAAGTTTCATGGAATGAAAACAAACAGCTCCTATCTGCTGAGGGGTACAATGGAATGAGTCAAACAAGACAGTCTGGTGGTTTCTGTGTTTGTTGGTGTTCATGGAGGACTGGGTCTGCTGTCCTGGAAGGAGGCTTTGTGGAGCTTCTACTCCTGTAGCTGTTTACCTGACCTTAGAGGCTCCCACTGATTGGAGCTACTCATTCTGTGCTTTTTGCACCCTCAGCAGAACGGGGCTGGATGCTGCACAGCTCACTGCTGGGGCAGGAAGTGCTGGCAGCTGGCTAAGAGAGACACCGAGATAGCACAGCGAGGTGTTCCCTGTGTACATCCCACCTGGCAGCATCCCTTTGGGATTCAGCACAGTTTTAGGATTCAGGACCATTGCAAATCTGTTACAACTCATCCCAAAAGCAGTCAGTTAATGGGAGCCTGTCCAACAAAGCCCTCTTGTTGGTATAGTTTTAAGAGGAGAGGCAAGCTGAGTGCACCCTCAGCAAGTTTGCTGATGACACCAAGCTGTGTGGTGCAGCAGACACACTGGAGGGAAGGGATCCATCCAGAGGGACCTTGACAGGCTGGAGAGGTGAGCCCATGACAACCTCAAGAGGTAAACAAGACCAAATGCAAGGTCCTGCATCTGGGTTGGGGCAATCCCAGGCACTGATATAGGCTGGGCAGGGACTGGCTTGAGAACAGCCCTGAAGAAAAGGACTTGGGGGTGCTGGTGGACGAGGAGCTCAACAGGAGCCAGCAGTGTGCACTTGCAGCCCAGAAAGCCAACCAGAGCCTGGGCTGCATCAAGAGAAGCATAGCCAGCAGGTCAAGGAGGTGATTCTCCCCCTCTACTCTACTCTGGTGAGACCTCACCTGGAGTACTGCCTCCAGTTCTGGACTCCCTATTACAGGAAGAATCTGGAGGTGCTAGAACATGTCCAGAGAAGGACCACAAGGATGATCAGAGGGTTGGAGCTACTCTCCTATGAGGACAGACTAAGAGAGTTGGGGCTGTTCAGTCTGGAGAGGAGAAGGCTTTGAGGAGACCTTATTGTGGCCTGCCAGTATCTGAAGGCTGGGGAGGGACTTCTTAGGGTGTCAGGTAATGATAGGACTAGGGAGAATGTGAAAAAAATAGAAATGGGTAGATTCAGATTGGATGTTAGGAGGAAATTCTTCCCCATGAGGGTGGTGAGACCCTGGAACAAGTTGCCCAGGGAGGTGGTGGAAGCCTCATCCCTGGAGGCTTTGAAGGCCAGGCTGGATGTGGCTGTGAGCAACCTGCTGTAGTGTGAGGTGTCCCTGCCCATGGCAGGGAGGTTGGAACTGGCTGATCCTTGAGGTCCCTTCCAACCCTGACAATTCTATGATTCTATGGGTCTATGATTCTAAGCTGCTAACATGAATGCCAAAACCATTTCATGAAGGATGCCAAATATACCTCCTCAGACTCCTGAGAAGGTGGTGGCAGGGAGATATTTTTGTGCATAAGTGTGTATGAGCACCTTAGAACACTCCAAAAGCTTCTCCTAAGAGGCTTGCAGGCTGTTGAGCATTCTGGCTCCAGTCCTGCAAAGCACTTAAATATTTGTTGGACTCAGCAAAACCCTTCACATGCTTCAAGCTAACCCATCCAGAAGCACTTTGTTGGACCAGGCTCACAGAGGCTGCACCAGAGCCACACCTTGCACAAGAGAAATCTCCCCAAGCTAGTCGTGGTCTCTATGGCTTGGGTGGACATTTGCTTCCTCACAGGCAGCTCCCAACAAGCTGCATCAACGTTTGCATTGCCTGGTCATGTTAAAAAGGCCAACAAAACAACAATAACAACAAAAAGCTGTTTCAGTGGCTCCAGCATTTCATCTCGGGGAAATTTCTCTAACGGGGGACAGGCAAGGTGAGAGGCAGAGAGCTTTGCAGGCGGTGCTGAAGAGAAAAGATTTCCCTTCCCAGATTCAGCAGTCCCTGGACAGCAATAAATCCACTCAGAGACATGTGGAAAAGAAAAAGTAATAAAGCAATTCCTAAACCAAGCCATTTAGCCTTCCAACCCTACCATGGGCAATTAGCATGTTTGAATGATTGGGTGTGACTGTCAGCGTGTAAAGCTAAACACAGGCTTTACAGGGGCTGATCTCTGGTAGGAGACGAGAGCTCCTGTGACAGCCCTGGCCAACAGGACAAAATGGCATGAGTCTGGAAATTGGAACACTGCAAGAGGTTGCCCAAAGAGGTGGTTGGAGCCCCATCCCTGGAGATATTCAAGGTGAGGCTCAACAGGGCTCTGGGCAACCTGAGAAAGTTCTTCACCGAGAGAGTCATTCGTCATTGGAATGTGCTGCCCAGGGAGGTGGTGGAGTCACCGTCCCTGGAGGTGTTCAAGAGGGGACTGGACGTGGCACTTGGTGCCATGGTCTAGTCATGAGGTCTGTGGTGACAGGTTGGACTCGATGATCTTTGAGGTCTCTTCCAACTTTGGTGATACTGTGAAAAATGTGGCAATCATCATCAGGTGGAAGGAAAGCTCCCAAATTATCTGGGTCTTGCCTATGTACCCATCTAGAGGAAATAAGCCTAACCCAAACCATTCTGTGATTCTATGATTCTATGAATTTCTGGACAAATAGTATAAGCTAAATCACTCTGTGACACAAGTGAGAAATGGAAGCATCCATAACATGGGACAGCTCTGGCCCAACTCAACCACAATGGATCTTAATACCAGTTTCTGCTGTGAGCTGGATCTTAGATGACAAGCAGTGCCCCTCAAGGCTCTGTATTTGGACCAGTGTTGTCCAATCTCTTCATCAGTGATAGCAACAGCAAGATTGAAGCACCCTCAGCATTTTTGCAGATGATACCAAGCTGAATGGTGTGACTGATAGCACTGAAGGATGGGATGGTGCCATCCAGAGGGACCTGGACAGGCTGGAGAGATGGGGTGAAGAGAATCCCATGGGGTTCAGTAAGGCAAAGTGCAAGGTCCTGCACCTAGGTCAGGGCAATTCTAGATCTCAGTCTAGGCTGGGGAGGATGAGATTGAGAGCAGCCCTGCAGAAAGAGACTTGGGGCTCCTGGACTGGAGCCAGCAATGGGCGCTTGGAGCCCAGAAGGCCAAAGGCAGCCTATGCTGCATCAAAAGCAGTGTGGCCAGAGATGAAGAGAGGGGATCCTGCCCCTCTGCTCTGGGGAAACCTCACCTGCAGTTCTGTGTCCAGCTCTGGAGCCTTCAACATGGGAAGGACATGGACCTGATTGAGAGGGTCCAGAGGAGGCCACAAAAATGATCAGGGGCTGGAGCAGCTCTGCTGTGAGGACAGGCTGAGGGAGCTGGGGGTGTTCAGCCTGAAGAGAAGGCTCTGGGAAACCTAAGAGCACCCTGCCAGTACCTGAAGTGGGCTACAAGGAGGCTGCGGAGGGGCTGTTTGCAAAGGCCTGCCAGGGACAGGACGAGGGGCAATGAGGGAAGAGCAGATCTAGATTGGATGTGAGGAACAAGTTCTGCACCATGAGGGTGCTGGAACACTGCAACAGGTTGCCCAGGGAGGAAGTTGAGGCCCCATCCCTGAAGGTATTCAAGGTGAGGCTGGAAAAGGCTCTGAACAACCTGATCTAGTGCAGGATGTCCCTGCTGACTGCAGGGCAGGTTGGACTGGATGAGCTTTGAAGGTCCCTTCCAACACAAACCATTCCATGATTCTATGATCCTCAGTACCATGTAGCAGGCAACTGCACAAATACTGTAGAGCTCAGCTCATTGTGATCAGTTCAAGCAGGACTGCTACAGGCAGGAGAGACCAGAGCCTGTTGGAGGTGACAGCAACTCTATTTGATTTGTGGGGTTTAGCTTTTGACACAAAGCTCCACCTCCTTAGCAACATAGGAGCACATTTGTGGGTTTGCAGATTGACTTCAGTGCCCCAGCAGAGAATCCTCCCCTTCTGCTACTCCTCTGCAGGCAGTTCAGGCCAGTGGGTCAACATCGTTGAAACTGCCTTGCCCAGCCTCCAGAAATCATATTTAAAAGATAGGCAAAACCTGGGGAGAGGGATTTTTCTGGCTTCTAGTGAGAGGAATTTTGGGGAGACCATGATAGAATAGAATGGAATGGAATGGAATGGAATGGAATGGAATAGAATAGAATGAATAGAATGGAATAGAATAGAATAGAATAGAATAGAATAGAATAGAATAGAATAGAATAGAATAGAATAGAATAGAATAGAATAGAATAGAATAGAATAGAATAGACCAGGTTGGAAGAGACCTTCAAAATCATTGTGTCCAACCTATCAACTAATGCAACACCACCTAATCAACTAAACCATGCAACCAAGCACCCTATCAAGTCTCCTCCTGAACACCTCCAGTGATGGTGACTCCACCACCTCCCCAGGCAGCCCATTCCAATGGGCAATCACTCCCTCTGTGTAGAACTTCCTCCTAACATCCAGCCTAAACCTCCCCTGGTACAGCCTGAGACTGTGTCCTCTTGTTCTGGTGCTGGTTGCCTGGGAGAAGAGACCAACCTCTGCCTGTCTACAACCTCCCTTCAGGTAGTTGTAGAGAGCAAGAAGGTCACCCCTGAGCCTCCTCTTCTCCAGGCTAAGCAACCCCAGCTCCCTCAGTCTCTCCTCATAGGGCTTGTGTTCCAAACCCTTCACCAACTTTGTTGCCCTTCTCTGGACACATTCCAGCAAGTCAACATCCTTCCTAAACTGAGGGGCCCAGAACTGGACACAGGACTCAAGGTGCGGCCTAACCAGTGCAGTGTACAGGGGCAGAATGACCTCCCTGCTCCTGCTGGCCACACTGTTCCTGATGCAAGCCAGGATGCCATTGGCCCTCTTGGCTGCCTGGGCACACTGCAGGCTCATGTTCAGCCTACCATCAACCAGTACCCCCAGGTCCCTCTCTGCCTGGCCGCTCTCCAGCCACTCTGACCCCAGCCTGTAGCCCTGCATGGGGTTGCTGTGGCCAATGTGCAGAACCCAGCACTTGGATGTGTTCAATCTCATGCCCTTGGACTCTGCCCATCTGCCCATGATGTGGCTCCTCCAGCTAAGTTTCCCACGTAGGCATTTTGTTTATGGTGTGCACGTGCAAAACATGTCAGGAAAAAGCTCTCAGGAATCTGCCCAGTGTGTGGCAAATCCCCTGCACAGTCCAACCCTCCTCCTGCACACTGCTGCCATTCCTAGGGTCCCTTCCTCTAGAGGGAGTGGAACAACTTCCTCACGAGGAGAGACTGAGGGAGCTGGGGCTCCTCAGCTTGGAGAGGAGGAGACTGAGGGGTGACCTCTTTAATGTTTATAAAGCTGTGCAGGGTGAGTGCCAAGAGGCTGGAGCCAGGCTCTGCTGGGTGATGCCCAATGACAGCACAAGGGGCAATGGTGGAAGCTGAGGCATAGGAAGTTCCATGGAAACAGGAGGAAGAATTATTTCCCTGTGAGGGTGACAGAACACAGGAAGAGGCTGCCCAGGGGGGTTGTGGAGTCTCCCTCTCTGGAGATATTCAAGCCCTGCCTGGATGAGTTCCTGTGTGACCCGCTCTAGGTGATCCTGCTCGGGCAGGGGGGTTGGACTGGATTTCAGTGACACACTAAGTACTTCCCCAGCCACTCCCCTCCACTGAAAGCCCCCGGGGCCATCAGACCCATAGCGCCTCGGCAGCCCGCGCTCACCTTCATGAACTTCCCTCTCGAGGGATGCTCTCGAGGTCCCTTCCAGCCCCTAACATTCTGTGATTCTGTGATTTCTGCAGCAGGTGCCCACCAGGGTGAAAAGAGGCTATTTAGAGACAGCAGCTCTCACAGAGCCTCCAAAGCAACCTCCAAGTGATGCTCCATATGAAAGGCAGGGGAACAGGGGTGTCAGCTACTGATAGGACTGGGGGGAATGGAGCAAAACTAGAAGTGGGGAGATTTGGATTGGATGTTGGGAAGAAATTCTTCCCCGTGAGGGTGGTGAGACACTGGCCCAGATTGCCCAGGGAGGTGTGGAAGCCTCATCCCTGGAGGTTTGGAAGGCCAGGCTGGATGTGGCTGTGAGCAACCTGCTGTAGTGTGAGGTGTCCCTGGCCATGTCAGGGGGTTGGAACTGGATGATCCTTGAGGTCTCTTCCAACCCTAACAATTCTATACTTCTATGACACCCTGCATCTCACAAGCTGAATGACCCAGATTGCTTCCATGGCTCGCTGTGACTCACTGGAGCTGGCTGAGAGACCTTTCCTTTGTCTAGCAGCCCTGAATGTCACCATGGAGTCCAGCCCCCTTTCACAGGGGGATGTTAAAATGAATACACATTTCAACACTCCCTCAGCTCACCTCACAGCACCAATAACAACAGGGCAATATTTTAAACTGCTTTTGCAAGCCTCCTTTCTACAGAGCAGTTGAAAGGGCTATAAAAGCATTTTAACAATTTTATAGATGGTCTCCAGAGCACTTTTGTGCTGTGGGAGAACAGAAGTTTTGTTGCCATTTGCCCGTGGACAGCTGCCAAACTCACCTGTCTCCACCGAGCCTGCAAGGGCCATATCACATCTCTCTGGAAACTCTGCAGCCAGCCCCTGGATGGCTTCTCACTTTACTCAGCTGAAAAACATCTTGCACGACTTAACCCTTTGCCTGCACGCTGGGCTGACTGTGGAACTCAAAAACCAACTTGTTCCCTTTGGCCTTTAGGAAAGGAAAAGCTGCTAGGTGGATTTTGAGAAACCTAAACCCAAGACTTGTGTGGAAAACCTTCGCCCATGTAAAAAGGCTTCTAACCCTTCAGGACATCCTGCTGACTTTAGTCAAGCCTTGAAGTGTGTCCACAGCTCTCCTTCGGGGCACTCTTTCATCACTGGTGACCAGCCTCCAAACCCAGGTTAAAGGCTCCGTTTCAAGCAGGTCACTTCACAATTTGGGTTTCTGTCTGAAGTTTTACCACAGTTTAGGTGCTTGTGCAAAGCAAGGCATGTTCTAGAGCACCTCAAGTCAGAAAGTAGGTCCTTCCTTCCTTCCTTCCTTCCTTCCTTCCTTCCTTCCTTCCTTCCTTCCTTCCTTCCTTCCTTCCTTCCTTCCTTCCTTCCTTCCTTCCTTCCTTCCTTCCTTCCTTCCTTCCTTCCTTCCTTCCTTCCTTCCTTCCTTCCTTCCTTCCTCTTTTCTTTTCTTTCTTTCTTTTCCTTCTTTGCTTCCACTCTTTCTTTCTTTTCCTTCCTTCCTTCCTTCCTTCCTTCCTTCCTTCCTTCCTTCCTTCCTTCCTTCCTTCCTTCCTTCCTTCCTTCCTTCCTTCCTTCCTTCCTTCCTTCCTTCCTTCCTTCCTTCCTTCCTTCCTTCCTTCCCTTCCTTCCTTCCTTCCTTCTTCCCTCCCTCCCTCCCTCCCTCCCTCCCTCCTTTCCTTCCTTCTTTCTTTCTTCCTGACTAAAGTGCTACCAGTTTAGGTGCATGTGCAAAGGAAGGCACCTCAAGTCAGCAAGGAGGGAGGGGTGGGGTTTGTGTTTTCCCGACTAAAACTCTAGCAGTTCAGGTGCATGTTCCGAGCAAGGCACATTTTAGACCATCTGAAGTCGGGAAGTGGCATCTTGAGCCTGGGTATAAAAATACAAAGCCAAGGGTTCAAAGAGACCTGCTACAGACCACATCTTATGGGTAGCTTAATTTGCAGGCTCCTGCTTCTGGTCTCCAAAATCATCATGAAAGCCCTCCTGTGCAGGGGGCTGACAGGAGAACTGAGCAGCTTCATTTGTTAATGTCCAGGAGGGCTTTGCAGGACTTTGTGTGGAAGGTGTGACAGAAATGGAGTGTAACCTACTCCCATGTGTACCAATTTCTCATTTTCTCTCCCTGAAGATGAATATTTATATTCCCCACCCTCCTCTTCTGCAAAGAAAGGAGTACAAAGCTATTCCCCATCACCTTCTTTCACTGAGTTGGCAAAACACAGAGAAACACAGCGAGTTTAAATGATATGGAATATGCAGGCATAGCTTATCTGAGATTAAGCCTTCAGATCAAAATCAACAGAGCTTCACAAAAGAAAGCCCCAAAAGATCTTTCATCTGCCTGATCCCATTTCCCAGCCTACACCTCTTTTTTTACCCTCCTGCAATGAATTAGCTCTGCTTTAGTTTCTGCCCTGTGCAACGTTCCTGCTGCAGAGAGATTCTGTTGAGTCACGACCGGCATCAGCCAAACAGGCTTTTCAAGAACGGGGAGAAAATAAAGGCTGTGGTTTGAAAATTAATTCCATGCTGCTTAACCCTTCAACTCCTAGTGGCTTCCAGAGTTCCAGCCAAGTTAAGGCTGAGCAGAAGATGTGGCTCTTGCACCCGAGAGGAGAGCACTGGCAGTGCTTCTGTCAGTGATCACAGAGGAGAGAGAGCCCTGCCACAAGCGCCACTGGCTCCTCTCAACTGGCAGCTCATTAATTAGGAGACAAGGCAGAGATGCTACTGGTGGTGTAGGGCCAGGCTGTCCAAGAGGTAGCTGCACCTCTTCCAGACACAGACTCTGCCCTGAGCTCCCTTCCCTTCAACCAAAGAGTGTCAATAGCTAATGGCTGCTCAGGCTTGGCACCAACTGCCCCTCACTCAGGAGGGGCTACAGTAAGCATCTCCCATCCTCCCATGCTCATACACTTTGCCCTGCCCACCCTAGCCACTGCTCAGGCAGTGCTGGCCATGCACCTGAAAGCAGCTGGGCTGACATCATCATGAAGGGCTGAACTGTCTAACCCATGCCCTAAATACTCCTTCCTTGGTCCTTGAAAATACTGCCTCAGCTAACTGGCACCCACACCAAATCAGGGGCTGGGAGAAGGCCTTTGCTACCAGAATACAGCAGTCACAAAAGCAGAAATCACAGAGTCATAGAATTGTAAGGCTTGGAAGGGACCTCAAGCATCATCTAGTTCCAACCCCCTGCCATGGGCAGGGACACCTCACAATACATCAGGTTGCTCACAGCCACATCCAGCCTGGCCTCCAAGATGAGGCTTCTACCACCTCCCTGGGCAACCTGTTCCAGTGTCTCACCACCCTCAGGGTGAAGAACTTCTTCCTGACATCAAATCTGAATCTACCCATTTCTAATTTTGCTTCATGCCCCCTACACCTATCATTACCTGACACCCTACCCTACCTGGTCCCTCCCCCAGCTTTCTTGTAGGCCCCTGTCAGATACTGGAAGGCCACAATAAAGTCTCCTCAGAGCCTTCTCTTCTGCAGACTGAATAGCCCCAACTCCCTCAGTCTGTCCTCATAGGAGAAAAGAAAGAGAGAATAGCACTTCTCTCCTTCCTCCAGGGATACTTCCCCTAGCAGGTTGCATAGGGGAGAGAAGAGTGGTTGCCAAAATGATAGCACTTGAATAAGCTCCTGGTACCTTGAGGTTTGAGGGGCCCCCAGGGGAGCCAACACTTGCAGTGAGAAAAGGCACAGGGGAGAGCAAGTGGCTTAGGTGATTTTTCCCTGCCTTGGTTTTTAAAGCAGTCTCAGCCTGCTAAACTTTCAGTCAATGCTGCCAATGGCTGTTTCCAAAGTTATCTTTGCATAGAAACAGGCTCAGAACCCATCCCTCTCTCCTTCTCTCTGTCTCTCTTGTTCATGAAAGCTCAGCTTAGATCTGATATTGCTTTAAAAGGTTTGCTATCAAAGTTTGTTGGACCCACTGGGACAGATCACAGTTTGCAGAGGCTCAGAGTTTCACAGCAGATAACTGTAAAGTGAACCATCCAATGTTCTTCAGACTGCTCATTCTTCTTGGGCTGGTCTGTTACACAAAGATGCACTGTGTTCAGGCATCATTAGAGGCAATCCCAGCTGCTTACATGATGCTGGACACAGTTTTGCCTTTAGAGCAAAGTAGAGCAATCAACAGACCCAAGCCTGTCCCATCTGCTGATGCTAAGATGAGTGGGATGCCATTACAGAGAAGGCAAACCCTGCCAGAGCAGTGGGGTAATGCCTGCTTGGCACTCCTGGGATGCCAAAAAAAGCAGTAGAAAGTAGAAAAGAACATCCCTCAAAAAACCCAGACTGGCCTTTCCCTGATCAAAAATCACAGAATCCTAGAATGGCTCAGGTTGGAAGGGACCTCGGAGGTCTCTCCTCCAACCTCCCCACCATGCCCAGGGATACCTCTCAAATACACTCAGCTGATCAAGGCCTCATCCAACCTGACCTTCAACACCCCCAGGCAGGAGGCAGCCACAGCCTCCCTGGGCAGCCTATTCCAGAGTCTCACAACCCTCACACTGAAGAACTTCTTCCTCAGATCCCAGTCTAGCCCTGCTCTCCCTCAGCTTCAAACCATTCCCCCTTGTCCTGTCTCTAGACACCCTCAGGAAAAGTCCCTCTGCAGCCTTCCTGGAGGATCCTTTCAGCTATTGGAAGGCAGCTCTAAGGTCCCCCCAGAGTCTTCTCTTCTGCAGGCTGAACAAGCCCAGCTCCCTCAGCCTGTCTCTCAGAGCAGAGGTGCTCCAGCCCTTGGATCATCTCTGTGGCCTCTTCTGCACTCTCCTCACCAGCTCTGTGTCCTTCTGATGGGGACCCCAGACCTGGAGGCAGGATTGGAGGTGGGGTCTCAAGCAGAGCAGAGTCAAGGGGCAGAATCCCCTCTTGCCCTGCTGCCCACACTCCTCTGCCTGCAGCCCAGCACACAGCTGCCTTCTGGGCTGCATAAGGGCACTGCTGGCTCCTGGGGTGCTTTTCATGCTCAATAATAGTAATAACTAGAAGAGAATCCTCTGCCTAGGGACCATGCCTGAGAAATTCCACCTGAGAGGAGGGCTGAGCATGTCAGGATTCCTATGGAAAAGTTGTTTCTTTTTTACTGAACTCCTTGGTGCTGTGCTGTGGTTTTCAGCAGGTCAGGCTCTAATAATGGCCATAAACACCCTATCTGCTGGGATCTCTGACTGTGAGGTACACAGAGGCAGCTGCTTACAGCCTCACAGGGAGGGGAGCTGCTTCATTTCCCACGGCAGTAATGGAAAGCATGATGGATGTCCTATAACTAAGGGTGGTGAAGCACTGGGAGAGGTAATGGGGAAAAAAACATTCATGATGAACCAAGGAATGAAAGAGAGTTTCAGGGCAGATATTTCCAGGATGCATCATCACCAAAAGGATCTGGCAAAGCCTGGGAAAAGGCAGAGAGACCAATGGCTGACTCAAGTGGTCAAGTCCTCATGCCAGCAATGTCCTGTCCTGCTGCTGCCACTTTGTATTGGTCTACACCCTTCCCTGTGCCTTTGCAGCATCATCCAACTATTCTAGAGTCATAGGCTAGACAAAACTCAGAGGGGCTGGTGGTTCTCAGATGCTCAAGCTTGCTGCCAGGCTTTATCCATCCAAGCACTTGTGGCCAGTGGATGTCTCTCACCATAAACATGTGCAACCGTTTCACAGTTGTCTGCTTTCTGATTCCTTAACAGGTCATGCAGATGGACCAGAAGCTAGATGACATCCTGAACATGCTCCAGGCTCAGTGTGAGGATCAGCCACAGGCACAGATGGCAGGGCCAGCCTCCCCACCTGTCAGACAGCTGTAAACAACCTCAGATTGATTCCCTCCCAGTTAACCACAACATTTGAAAGGCAGAGGACAGCCACCCACGTCCCCCTCTCATTCTTTTCTCTGTGGTCACTTTTAAGTCTTGGTGTCTCAGAATTTGGCTTTCATGGGTGAGATGAATATTTAGCAGTTCAAATATAAAAAGGAGAAGCAGTAGCAGCAAGAAGCCAGTCACACAACCCTAGGAGGGCACACACCATCATTAGCTAACCTCTGACAGCTTCGTGTGGTCCCTTGCAGCTAGCCCCTCAGGCTCACTGCCTATGCACAGGGGCATTGTTGAGGTAAGTATCCCAGCCAGGCTTAGCATGACCCACTGGTGGAAGGGGAATAGGAGTGGGGGGGTTGGCTTTTGGTCGAGGGAGGTGATTCTCCCCCTCTACTCCACTCTGGTGAGACCCCAGCTGGAGTACTGTGTCCAGTTCTTGAGCCACTATTACAGGAAGGGTCTGGAGGTGCTGGAATGTGTCCAGAGAAGGGCCATGAGGATGAGCAGAGGGCTGGAGCTCCTCTGCTATGAAGACAGACTGAGAGAGTTGGGGCTGTTCAGTCTGGAGAAGAGGTTCCCAGGAGACTTTATTGTGGCTTTCTAGTATCTGAAGTGGGCTACAAGAAAGCTGGGGAGGGACTTTTTAGGGTGTCAGGGAGTGATGGGACTGGGGGGAATGGAGCAAAACTAGAAATGGGTAGATACAGATTGGATGACAGGAAGAAATTCTTGCCCATGAGGGTGGTGAGACCCTGGAACAGGTTGCCCAGGGAGGTGGTGGAAGCCTCATCCCTGGAGGCCAGGCTGGATGTGGCTGTGAGCAAGCTGATGTAGTGTGAGGTGTCCCTGCCCATGGCAGGGTGGGGCTGGAACCGGATGATCCTTGAGGTCCCTTCCAACCCTGGCAATTCTATGATTCTATGGTTTAATTACCAAATTTAATGCTCCCAGCATTGGAACATGAAACAAATGGAAATCAGTGAAGATGAAAATTAAACAGCGGTGTTTCGACGTCGAGCAAGCAGTGAGGATCATAAGGAGGGCAAGGTTTATGTGCTGGTGTGAATGACAAAGTAAAGACAACAAACTGCCTCTGAGGTGTACCGAGGCTGCTTGACATATGAAAGAGTGGAGCAAAGACCAGCTAATTAAAGCAAAGGGCTGCAAATGAGATGAGCTGAGCTGCGTGTTGGAACAGACAGGCAGGAGAGATAGCATCTGCGTGGGCTCCCAGCACAAGAACAGGGTAATAGCTATCACCGACACTGATGACTGGTATGCAAAACGTTCTCAAGCTCCTACTACCTTCATTCAGCAGCGTTGGATGATTTCAGTTGCCTGCATTTTAACATAAGAAAGCTGCATGGGCATTGGCTGCAAAATACCTGTAAAGCTGGGCTCCAGTCAGTAGAAGCTTGGCTCAGCTGTGACTGGGAATGGCAGCGATGCTTAAAGGAAGCAGGGCTGCACAAGCTGCTGACAGAGGGTTAATGACTGCTTCATAAATTGTCGGGGAGCATTTTAAACGCCACGTTGTCCGGGGTTTGTCCCTGGAATGTGAGGGTTGCAAATCGAGTGCCTCTGTGGGCTGATTCAGTCACTGTGAAATGGATCTTACCTACTCTGCTGAGACCCCACCTCCAATCCTGCCTCCAGATCTAGTGTCCCCAGCAGAAGGACACAGAGCTGGTGGAGAGGGTGCAGAAGAAGCCACAAAGATGATCCAAGGGCTGGAGCACCTCTGCTCTGAGGACAGGCTGAGGGAGATGGGGGTGTTCAGCCTGGAGAAGAGAAGGCTCTGAGGGCTCCTCAGAGCTGCCTTCCTATTGCTGAAGGGATCCTCCAGGAAGGCTGCAGAGGGACTTTTCCTGAGGGGGTCTAGAGACAGGACAAGGGGCAATGGTTTGAAGCTAAGGGAGAGCAGGGTTAGACTGGATCTGAGGAAGAAGTTCTTCAGTGTGAGGGTGGTGAGACTCTGGAATAGGCTGCCCAGGGAGGCTGTGGCTGCCTCCTGCCTGGGGGTGTTGAAGGCCAGGCTGGATGAGGCCTTGATCAGCAGCTGAGTGTACTTGAGAGGTGTCCTTGGGCATGGTGGGCAGGTTGGAGGAGATGAGCTCTGAGGTCCCTTCCAATCCCTGAGGTCCCTTCCAATCCCTGAGGTCATTCCCAATCCCTGAGGTCATTCCCAATCCCTGAGGTCATTCCCAATCCCTGAGGTCCCTTCCAATCCCTGAGCCATTCCAATGCACTCCAGAAGAGGGATGATAATATTTAGCTGTTGCTAAATATGTAGACAATAAGCCAAGCAGCAAGGGTGCAGTGTTATTTACTCACATCTTTTTAACATATTTACATAACCAACCACTTGGATGAGCAGCAGTCTGCAGAGGCAAGACCTGATCTGCTGGGAAATCCTATATATATTCTATTCCCACTCCTAGCCATGGAAGCAAAGCTTGCACTGCATTTCAAAGCAACCTGAAAGACTGGTCCCTTAATAAGCACTTATTTGGACCAATGACTGGGCCACTCCAGTGCAATCAAATTAGCTTCTAACTCTTACCTGTCCCTTTAAATCTCTTTCCCAGGTTTGCAAGTCTGGGAATTCAAACTTGGATAGAGCACAATGAGACTGATTCCAATCTTTAGATTGCAGGCACCTCTTAGAATATTAATGATGTGTGAGAGGCAATAAAACAAACCAAACCAAACCAAACCAAAACAGAAAAAGGCAATGTGGTTTTAATTAAATCAGCTGAGAAGCTGCAGTTGCATCTTGTCTGATCACTACAGAGTTACTGAATGTGATCAGATACACAACCTAGCAGGGGGAGATGGGAAATAGTCATTGTGAGAAGCATTGAGCTGCTCCTGGCTTCCAGTCTGGGGCATGAGCTTCTGCAGTGCTCTTTCACAGAATGTCAGCAAGCACAGAATGTATCTAGCTGGAAGAGACTTCTGAGATCACCCAGTCCAACCTTTGACCCAGCACTGCAGGGTCAACGCTAAACCATGTCCCTAAGCACCAGATCCACAGGCTGTTTGAACACCCCCAGGGATGGTGACTCCAGTGCTGCCCTGGGCAGCCTGTTCCAATGCTTTAGAATCCTTTCAGTGAAGAAATACTTCCTGATATCCAGCCTGAACCTCCCCTGGTGCAGCTTGGAACCACCTCCTCTGGTCCTGTCACTTCACACGAGGAGAAGAGGCTGCTCCCTCCTCACTCCAAGCTCCTTTCAGGTAGCTGTAGAGTGCAGAGTTCTCCCCTCCTATAACCTGCCTGACTCAGAGCTGAATGGTCATCTGTGCTTCTTCACTGTTCTTTCTGTGTCATTGTTGATACACACACAATGGTGCCTGAATGCCACTATTGCACCAGCCACAGCTGCCTGGAGGTCCCTTTGCCACAGAGATGCAGATGATGAGCAGTACAGATTTCAGCAGAGAGGTCCAAGGATTTCTGTGGCCAGCACAAGGTGAAACATCCTTTTGGAGCACTGCAGATGTTTGTGTGAGGGCTATGTGTGGTCACTGCTTGGTGGACCAAGAACTGCAAGAGTATTTTACTTTCCAATGAGTCTCAATAGAAGTATTAAGACCCTACAGCAACACCTACAGTTCAGCAGTGCCTGGAGGACACACTGGATGCCACAGCTCCCCAGAGAATTCAGTCAGCAACAGGACAAGGGGGAATGGTTTGAAGCTGAGGGAGAGTAGGGTTAGACTGGATCTGGGCTGAAGCACCTCTGCTGTGAGGACAGGCTGAGGGAGCTGGGCTTGTTCAGCCTGGAGAAGAGAAGACTCCAGGGAGACCTTAGAGCTGCCTTCCAATAGCTGAAGGGATGCTCCAGGAAGGCTGCAGAGGGACTTTCCCTGAGGGTGTCTAGAGACAGGACAAGGGGGAATGGACTGAAGCTGAGGGAGCAGGGTTAGACTGAATCTGAGGAAGTTCTTCAACAGGATGGTGGTGAGACTCTGGAACAGGCTGCCCAGGGAGGTTGTGGCTGCCTCCTGCCTGGGGATGTTGAAGGCCAGATTGGATGAGGCCTTGATCAGCTGAGTGTAGTTGAGAGGTGTCCCTGGCCCTGGTGGGAAGGTTGGAGGAGATGATCTCTGAGGTCCCTTCCAGCCTGAGCCAATCTAAGACTCTATGTGTTTGTCACGCTAAGCAGGCAGTGACAGCACCAGTCTAGGTCACTGTGTGTGGATCAACAATGACACAGAAAGAACAGTGAAGAAGCACAGGTATGAGCTTAAGGAAACTCCAGAACCCTGAAAAGTCCTCTACAGTCAAAAGTCTTATGACAACAGCAACTCTCCTCACATCAGTAAAATAATAACAAACCCAACAACACTACTACTAATTAACATAGTCCAATTAAGTAATGTCTATCAATATCTGAGGGGTGGGTGTCAAGTGGAGGGGGCCAAGTTCTTTTTGGTGGTGCACAATAGTAAGACAAAGAATAAGGGGTACAAACTTGAACATAGAAGGTTTCATCTCAACATGAGGAGAAACTTCTTTACAGTGAGGGTGCCAGAGCCCTGGAGCAGGCTGCCCAGAGAGGTTGTGGAGTCTCCTTCCCTGGAGACTCCCAAACCCACCTGGATGCATTCCTGTGCAGACTACCCTAAGTGAATCTGCTCTGGCACAGGGGTTGGACTGGATGATCTCTGGAGGTCCCTTCCAACCTCTCATGTTCTGTGCTTCTGGAATCTGCACTGTGCAGCCAGGGCTACAATGGTCTCCCATTGTCTCTGGATTCCAAACTGGGGGCACAGAGCAGACCGCAGAGGTCTCCCACGGCTGGGGTGGCTGTCAGGAATGCAGTTTCCCAGTGCAACAAAAGACAAGTGCACAGGAGATCAAGGGCAGATCAGCTTTGATTTTCCAAAAGATCACGTTTTTCTACCTGATCCAATTTCACTGGGAAGACACACGGTGTCCTCCCTTCCTGGAAACATCAACACCGACCCAAACAAGACTTTCCACATTCCTCTTGATGATGCCTGGCATCCTGAAGCCTGCTGTCTGCCTGCGATGATGCAAGACGCTCAGAAGTCATTACAACAAAGCCTGAAGGGATTCTTTTCTCATTTCCATAATTATGCTGTCGGTAATCTTATCACCAACCAATCTTATCTCCAAATGTATCCCCAGATCTTTGATGATGATATTTCTGAAGTGATGTGTGGGATTAAAGCACTGTGTTTGGTAACACTGCAGCAGTGGGGGAGATGAGAACTTCAGCTTTCACAGAAGGACAGAATCACAGAATGGTAAGGGTTGGAAGGGACCTCCAGAGAGCATCCAGTCTGACCTCCCTGCCACAGCACAGTCACCCAGGGCAGGTCACACAGGAACACATCCAGGAGGGTTGGGAATGGCTCCAGAGAAGGACCTCTCTGGGCAGCCTGCTCCAGGGCACTGGCACCCTCACAGGAAAAAAGTTTTCCCTTCTCTTTCCGTGGCACCTCCTCTGCTCCAGCTTGCCCCCAGTGCCCCTTGTCCTGTCCTTGGACATCCCTGAGCAGAGCCTGGCTCCATCCTCCCCACACTGCCCTGCACATCTTTATCACCAGGAACAAGGGCACCCCTCAGGCTCCTCTGCTCCAAGCTCGAGAGCCCCAGCTCCCTCAGCCTGTCCTCGCAGGGAGATGTCTCAGTCCCTATACAGAACAAATGTGTCTGGCTTGATCTCTCTCACCAATCAACAGTTGGTAGGTTAAAAGAAGACCTCACAAACATTGCTGCAGCTCTGAACCGGAGCAAACATTTTGCAGGGGCCTGCAAACCCCATCCATTACAATGGCAGAGAGCAGATTTATTCCACAGAGAACATGGGAGTTTGGAAACAAAGACAGACAGACATGATGGCACAGCCCAATGATTGTGAACAATGTCTTGAGTGACATTGCTTTGAGTGGCGTTTCAGGCTCCTTTGAGCTGAAACTCTGAATGAACCCAAGGCAAAAATACTGAAACTGCACCAGAACCTGCACTGGCTGAGGGAGCTGGGGTAGTTCAGCCTGGAGGCGAGAAGGCTCCAAGCAGACCTTAGAGCTCCCTCCAGTACCTGAGGGAGGCTACAAGAAGGCTGCAGAGGGACTGCAGAGTGACAAGATGAGGAGCAATGGTTTGAAATGAGAGAAGAGCAGATTTAGATTGCATGTGAGGAGCAAGTTCTGCACCATGAGGGCAGTGGAACATTGCCACAAGTTGCCCAGGGAGGTACTTGGGGCCCCATGCCTGCAAGTGTTCAAGGTGAGGCTGACCAAGGCTCTGAGCAACCTGCTCTAGTGGAGGATGTCCCTCCTGACTGCAGAGGGGTTGGACTGGATGAGCTTTGGAGGTCCCTTCCAACCCAAATCGTTCTATGATTCTTCCTGACTGGGAATCAAAGCCTGAGAAGGTTGCTGCATGTTCAGTGCTGAATTAAAATGGCAAATCATCAAAAATGTGGCAGTCATTGTCAGGTGGAAGGAAAGCTCCCAAATGATCTGGGTCTTGCCCAATGCACCCATTTTCTAGAGAATGTACTCTTTTCTCTAGATGAGAAAATAACTTCCTTCTGAACAACATTTTTCATGAAGCTGCAAATGGAGGTAACAGTGGAGCCGAATACAGAGTACAGAATTAACCAGGTTGGAAAAGACCTTCAAGATCATCGAGTCCAACCTATCACCCAACCCCATCTAATCAACTAAACCATGGCACTAAGTGCCTCACCCAGTCTCTTTTTAAACACCTCCAGTGATGGTGACTGCACCACCTCCCTGGGCAGCACAGTCCAATGGCAAATCACTCTTTTCCAGTCATTCTTCAACTGCTGAAGAAGCACAACAGCAGCTTATCCCTTCCAGTATAAATAGCTGAAGAAGTGGCTTGTGGCAAGGAATCACCTATGACAGTTATGCTCTTTCATGTCCTAGACAGAGCTGCTCCCTGTACTTCCCCTTCCACCCAACCCACTGCCCAGTCTGGCTGAAGTCACAGATCTGCCCATCAAGGGGAAAGTCCTTATCTGCAGCGTGGTTTGGAGAAGCACTGCAGCCCTGGAGCCACAGATCACTGGAAATGAAACCACAGGCTGAAGTTGCACAGCTTCTTCTGGCTCCTCTTGAAGTGGCTTAGAGCAGGGAGTGAGGGGTTTGAGGGCTGGCTGCTCTGTGTCAGGAGGGAAGATGCCCAGGTTAATAAGAAGGCCAGCAGAGGTCATGGTCTTACCAACAGGGACCCAACCCACGAGGCTCAAGCGAGACCAGCAGTGCAGATTCAACCAAGAGTGCTGATCAACTGCCAAGCCCACAGTGGGGAAGAATGAGGGCAGGAGGGAAGCTGGGTGCAAACTAGAACACAGGAACTTTCACTTGAACTTAAGGAGAAACTTCTTTCCTGTGAGGGTGCCAGAGCCCTGGAGTGTTGCCCAGAGAGGTTGTGGACTCTCCTCCTTTGGAGACTTTCAAAACCTGCCTGGACATGTTTCTGTGCAACCTGCTCTAGGCATGCCTGTGTTAGCAGGGGGGTTGGACTGGGTGATCTCCAGAGGTCACTTCCAAACCCTGCCATTCTGTGATTCTAAGCCAAGCTGGGAACTCAGGTCATGAGATCAAGCTCCAGATAAATTATGTGGACATGGCTGCAATGCAGCTGCAGCCCAGCTCAGGTGGACACCAACAAGGAGAGTTCCTCAACTGAAAAGCAATGTGCAAGTGAAGCAGGAGACAAGACATCCTCCAGGAAACTTCTGGCTATAGTTCCTATCAGGCAAAACCCAGGACAAGTGAGAAATATATTCCTTCCCATAGAATCAGCATTGTTAGGGTTGGAAGGGACCTCAAGGAGCAGCCAGTTCCAACCCCCCTGCCATGGCCAGGGACACCTCACACTACAGCAGGTTGCTCACAGCCACATCCAGCCTGGCCTTCAAAACCTCCAGGGATGAGGCTTCCACCACCTCCCTGGGCAACCTGTTCCAGTGTCTCACCACCCTCAAGCTGAAGAACTTCTTCCTGCCATCCAATCTGAATCTACCCAATTCTAGTTTTGTTCCATTCCCCTAGTCCTGTCACTACCTGACACCCTAAAAAGTCCCTCCCCAGCTTTCTTGTAGCCCCCTTCAGATACTGGAAGGCCACAAGAAGGTCTCCGGGAGCCTTCTCTTTTCAGACTGAACAGCCCCAACTCTCTCAGTCTGTCTTCCTCACCAGCATCCTACACACTCAGCCACAGCACAGCACCAGGAGCTGGGGGCAGAGGAGTGGGAACAGGTTCACTGGGCAGGGTGTCCCCATGGTTCCCCTCCATCCCAGCAGCATCACCGCCTCCCTCAGGGGCTGTGCATGGCAGCTGGGGACACGGCAGTGCTGCTGAGGAGGGGTTAGGGCTTCCCTGCAGGAAAGAAATGCTTAAAATGGAAGGATTATAAAATCAGCTGAAAGCTTGGAGAGGTGCATGTGGATGTGACTAATAAAATGCCCCCCAGCCCTGCGTGCCAGCAAGGCAAAGAGTGACAATGTGGGGCACAGAGCACTTCAGCTGCTTTGCTTTCATAAAGTGCCCTTTTTTCCCCCTTCTTCTTCCTCTTCTTCTTCTTTTTTCCTTTTTTCTTTTTTTTTTTTGTTTATTTTATCTTTTATATTAATTTCTTTTCATTTTTTTAATTTCTTTTTTTTTCCTTTCTTTTTTTCCTGTTTTTTTTTTTTCCTTTTCCCCAGACTTCTGGTTCTGTTGTGTTTTTCTTTCTAATTTCTTTTCATTTTTTTCTTTCTTTTTTTCCTTTTTATTTTTCTTTCTTTTTTTCTTCTCCCCAGACTTTTGGTTCTGTTTTTTTCTTCTTTTTGCTTTCATTATTTCTTTTAACTTTTTTATTTCTTTTTTTTCCCTTTTTTTTTTTTTTTTTTTCTTCTCCCCAGACTTTTGGTTCTGTTTTTTTCTTCTTTATCTCTCCCCAGCAGCGACTGACAGATGACCTTTCAAGCCCCAGAGAGCTGCACCAGCAGGTGATTTACTAACAGCTGTGCCAATCAACAAACCCCAGAGGGGCAGAGGTCGTCAGCGGCCAGGGCTGCCCAGCAGATTCAGGGGTGGGATTTAACTAAAGAAAGTTGCATTGCATGTTCTGTTGGCTTGTGTGCAGCAGCTAGTCCTTTTTCTGGGTTTTTTTTTCCCCCCTATACATTTTGTTGTTGTTGTTGTTCCTGCCCCTTGCACCTGGACATTTCTTGCTGGCCATGTCAGCCCAGCCAGCCGTGGCTCTGCTGCCCACACCACCCTCCCCCGAGCTTGTCCTCACTGAAATTCCATCTCACACTTGCAGAGGGGCCTGAGAACAGGTGTGGAGGAGACAAGAGGAGGGGAAGCCAGCAGCTGACAGACTACAGCATCCCTGCCTGCCCTTTGATAGCCGTGGGGGTGCTGGAGGGATATTTTTGTACTCACAGAATGGCAGGGGTTGAAGGGACCTCCAGAGATCCAACCCCCCACTGACACAGGTACACCTAGATCAGGTTGCACAAGAACACAACCAGGTGGGTTCTGAAAGTCTCCAGAGAAGGAGACTCCACAGCCTGTTCTGTCACCCTCCAAGTAAAGAAGTTTCTCCTTAAGTTCAAGTGAAATCTGTGTTCTAGTTTGTGCCCAGTGCCCCATGTCCTACCACCGGGCACCACTGAGAAAAACCTAGACTCAACCTCATGAGCTCCCCACCTTTAGATATTTAAGTTCATTTTGAGGGATGCTAAGGCTTTTCATTTCCCCTGTGCTGTAAATCTCTGCCCTTCTATCCTGCAGATGATTCTTTTGGGGGAAGGGGTGCAAAAAAGGCATTAAAAGACTAAGTTACAGCCTTTCCATTTTGTATAGGACTGAGGGCTTGTCCACTAAAGACAGGGGGCACTTTAGGAACAGCAAAATGCACAGTAAACTGGAAATTCAGTGGCTCTGAATTCACAAGCCAAAGTAATTCATTATTTTCCCTTGTGCATTGATCTCTTTCATTGCCCAGACATTGTTATTATTAATTATTACCATCATCATTATTACTTTCATCATTATTATTATTAGTCCTCTGTCATTTTTCATCAGCTCTTGTACCAGATGGTATTTGCATCCAAAGAAACTTCCATTCAAGCTAGGGCTGGAAGTGAGTGAGTCTTCACAGACTAGCACTTAAAATGTGGAAATTCAGGTAAGAGCAAACCCAATACCAGTAGAATTAAGCCACAATGCCTTTGTTAAGAGGTTAACCTCACTGGGGAATAAAACACCTGCAAAGCATGGGACCATTACACTCAAGATCAGGAATGAGACCACGTTTCCAGAAGGGCACAGTGCAGGGGATGGTGACCTGTACTACAAGCCAAACAGCTCAAGAGGGATGGTCACATACTGACCTCAGACACATTAGACAATCCTGTGTGGGACCTCATCCAAATCATAAAATCAAAGAATCCTAGAATGGCTCAGGCTGGAAGGGACCTCAGAGCTCATCTCCTCCAACCTCCCCACCATGCCCAAGGACACCTCTCAACTACACTCAGCTGACCAAGGCTTCATCCAGCCTAGCCTTCAACATCCACAGCCTTCCTGGGCAGCCTATTCCAGAGTCTCACCACCCTCCTGCTGAAAAACTATTCCCCATTGTCATGTCTTTAGACACCCTCAGGAAAAGTCCCCCTGCAGCCTTCCTGGAAGATCTCTTCAGCTATTGGAAGGCAGCTCTAAGGTGCCCCCAGAGCCTTCTCTTCTCCAGGCTGAACAAGCCCAACTCCCCCAGCCTGTCCTCAGAGCAGGGGTGCTCCAGCCCTTGGATCATCTTTGTGGCCTCCTTTGGACTCACTCCACCAGCTCTGTGTCCTTCTGCTGGGGACACCAGACCTAGTGGCAGGATTGGAGGTGGGGTCTGAGCAGAGCAGAGTCAAGAGGCAGAATCCCCTCACTTGCACTGCTGCCCACACTCCTCTGGCTGCAGCCCAGCACACAGCTGCCTTCTGGGCTGCATGAGCTGAGGAGAGAGCCTGCATTCTTCACCTGATTTTGTTTAGCTATGTGTTGTATCCATTGTCTTATCTGATTTCATGAACTGTTGGTTAATAAAAATTTCAGGACACTGCAAGACCTCTAATGCAAGAAGTCTTTTGTATGAGGAACAGAGATAGGCAACCCTAAAAGGAATAGTACAGCAACTTTTAAGGTAGTGTCTGATAAAATTCTTTTTCTATTTGATCTTCCCAGCTGGTGAGTGTAAGGAGTGCAGTGCCTATCCTACCTCACTCTTACACAGTGCTGTCCTTTGCTCCTGGAGCAAACTGGATGCTTCTGACTGGCCAAGGCTTTGAGAAAAGCTTCAGGTTTGCTGTCAAAACCATTGCTGATGGACAATCTACACTTTCTCCAAAAATAATAAGATTTTGTGCCCAGATTTGTCCAAGGGCAGTTTTCTGTCACATAACATTACAAAGAAGGAAGGGTCAGGTAAATTCAGGCATAAATCACCTTGCTTCTTGCCCAAAGTCCCTGCCTATGCAGATGTCTCTGCTGAATCACTTTCCCTTGAGTCAACACATGGAGCTCCTGATGGCTCTCCATGTAAAGCTTCTTGCCTGGACTGCAGGTCACTTAGAGTTTTTTCTGAACCCTTTCCAATTTTCCAAGCTCTTTTCTCTGCCTTGTTGATCTCTTTCCAAGCCATGGTGGTTATCATTGGCCTGGAGACTCCTGTGACAGGCTGGCTTTCTCAGTACCTAGATGCTTCTGGCACAGTTGCCAAATGTGACTTCAAAGAGCCCTCCACAGCTAACCAGCCTGGGCTTAGGTATCCAGTCTTATAGTATCATAGTATCAGTCAGGGTTGGAAAGCACCACAAGGATCATCTAGTTCCAACCCCCCTGCCATGGGCAGGGACACCCCACACTACATCAGGCTGGCCAAAGCCTCATCCAGCCTGGGCTTAAACACCTCCAGGGACGGGGCCTCAACCACTCCCTGGACACTGGACAACCCATCCCAGGGCTTCACCACTCTCAGGGTGAAGAAGTTCCTCCTCATGTCCAGCCTGAATCTCCCCACCTCCAGCTTCATTCCATTCCCCCTAGTCCTATCACTACCTGAGATCATGAGAAGTCCCTCCCCAGCCTTCTTGTAGGCCCCCTTCAGATACTGGAAGGCCACAATAAGGTCACCTTAAAGCCTTCTCCTCTCCAGGAGAGGTGCTCCAGCCCTCTGATCATCCTCGTGGCCCTTCTCTGGACACCTTCCAGCACCTCCAGAGCCCTCTTGGAATAGGGGCTCCAGAACTGGAGGCAGTACTCCAGGTGGGGTCTCACCAGAGCTGAGGAGAGGGGGAGAATCCCCTCCCTTGACCTGCTGGTCACACTTCTCCTGATGCAGCCCAGGATTCGATTGGCTTTCTGGGCTGCAAGTGCACATTGAGAGCTCCTGTTGAGCTTCTCGTCCACCAGCACTCCCAAGTCTCTCTCCTCAGGGCTGCTCTCCAGCCAGTCACTGCCCAGGCTGTATTTGTGCCTGGGATTGCCTCGACCCAGATGCAGGACCCTGCACTTGGTCTTGTTGAAGCTCATGAGGTTGGCTTGTGCCCACCTCTCCAGCCTGTCCAGGTCCCTCTGGATGGCATCCCTTCCCTCCAGCGTGTCCACTGCACCACACAGCTTGGTGTCATCAGCAAACTTGCTGAGGGTGCACTCGATGCCACTGTCCATGGCACCCACAAAGATGTTGAACAAGCCTGGTCCCAGGACTGATCCCTGAGGGACTCCGCTTGTCACTGGCCTCCACTGGGACATGGACCCGTTGACAGCCACTCTTTGGGTGCAGCCATCAAGCCAGTTCTGTATCCATCTAGTGGTCCACCCATCAAACCCATGTGTCACCAGCTTGGAGACCAGGAGGTGGTGCGGGACAGTGTCGAAGTCTTGTTGAGTTTCAGGTGGCTTCCACAAAAGGGAAGAAGGGGCAGCCACAGGGAGCAAAAGCAAAGAAGGTTTCAGAGTTACCAAGGTCCTGTGGGTTACCCTTTCCCCTCTCCCTCTGCCTGGTTTTGTATCCATCCATCAAGGGCAGCCATTCTTCGCAGCTCAGAAATCCGAAGCCCTAACTTGTGGCAAACTCTCTCCAAAAATGGATGTTCTGGGCGCAGCAGACTGGCCTGGAATGTCTAGATCTAAACTAATTACACATCCATCACAGACTTCCTGTCAAAACTGGGCTGCCTGCGTTTGGCTGAGCCTTTTCAACCCAACCAAGGCACCCGTGTGTCCAGTTTCCTTTAAGATGCGTGGGAAATAAATATCCAGCAGCGCTGTGTGGCCTTGAGAAACCACCCTGCAACCTCCAGCTCACACTTCCCGTGTGTAAAACAGGAATAACAGCAAGTCCTGCCCCATTTCTGCTTTATCAGCCTTGCCTATGCAGACCACAAAGCTCTCCATGAGACGTGAACTGGCTGCCGCTCTACTAAATATAGGTACAAGGTCTAGCGGAGTTTTTAATAGAGCCCCTAGGCACTACAGCTCCATAAATATCCATGTTGACTTTTTTTCCAGATTAAGAACACATCAATGGGAACTTTGCTTGAGTGAGGACTGCGAGATCTGGCACTAATGGGTTTTTAAACCCGACTAGGAATGAGAGAGGCTGAAGGCTCTTCCAGCCCCATTCACGGGGGATCAGGGCTTTCAATCCCACCACGTCAGCTGCTGTGACACAAAGGGCATGTTTCTCTTGCTGCTGTTTCTTGGAACTGAAGAGCCCTCCTGAAGTTTTCATTTTCTTTACTGAAAAGCCCTGGGATGGTAAATCATCAACCCCCAAATTTATAGGAGGAACAGCACTCGCTATGTCACGTCTCCCGGCCCAGCCTAATGATTCACTTGCTCAGGCTTTTGTTCCTCTGCTTTGTAGTTCTCTTGATTTCAGCAACTGTCCATCATTTTCATGTGGCTTGCTGGCTAGAATGCCCCCTACTAGTCCAGTAATCATTGCCCTCAGAGAGTGTTTATTGCTGACTGAATGGCTGCTCAGACTGCTGAAATGACCTGGGCTGGATGAATTTTCCCTCAAATCTCTGGGGCCTCACAATTCCTGAGAGAATGTAAAACAAACAAAAAAGAAAGTCAAGAAAGAGAGATGGGGAAAGAGAGAAAGGGAGAGAGAAAGAGATATAGGAAGAGAGAGGAAGAGAAAAAAGAGAGAGAGAAAGAGAGAGAGAGAGAGAGAGAGAGAGAGAAAGGGAAAAGAGGTTACTGAAACCTTTCCAGATTCAAACTAATAGTTCAAAAGAAAAGGAAAAGATAAAGAGAGAAGGGGAGGGGAGGCAAAGGGGAGGGGAGGCAAAGGGGAGGGGAGGCAAAGGGGAGGGGAGGCAAAGGGGAGGGGAGGCAAAGGGGAGGGGAGGCAAAGGGGAGGGGAGGCAAAGGGGAGGGAGGCAAAGGGGAGGGGAGGCAAAGGGGAGGGGAAGAAAGAAAAGAAAGCTTAGTTAAGGGGAATGGACCAAGTCAGCTTTTTCTGCAATGGTAGATTGCTTCACTGTGGTTGAGGTCTCCAAGTGCTCACCACATTACCTTCAATATCACTTGTGTCCAGGTCTACTGTCCCCAGCACAAGAATAGAATGACACAGAGCTGGTGGAGTAAGTCCAGAGGAGGCCACAAAGGTGATCCAAGGGTTGGAGCACCTCTGCTGTGAGGACAGGCTGAAGGAGCTGGGCTTGTTCAGCCTGTAGAAGACTCCAGGGGGACCTTAAAGCTGCCTTCCAATCCCTAAAGGGATTCTCCAGGAAGGCTGCAGAGGGACTTTACAGGAGGGTGTCTAGAGACAGGACAAGGGGGAATGGTTTGAAACTGAGGGAGAGCAGGGTTAGACTGGATCTGAGGATAGAGCTCTTCAGTAGGAGGGTGGTGAGACTCTGGCGCAGGCTGCCCACGGAGGCTGTGGCTGCCTCCTGCCTGGTGGTGCTCAAGGCCAGGTTGGATGAGGCCTTGATCAGCTGAGTGTAGTTGAGAGGTGTCCCTGCCTGTGGTGGGGAGGTTGCAGGAGATGATCTCTGAGATCCCTTCCAACCTGAGCCATTCTAGGATACTATGACTGAATATTCAAAGAACAGTTGTGGATTTGCCATGCAATGAGAACTCAGCCAGGCAATGTTTGACAACCTAATGTGCATCCAGGCATCAGGAGGCTGTAGCTTAAACTGTATGTGCTCATCCTCTACAAAACATGGGCTCTGGAGAGGGTCCCAACATGCTGGTGACTGTCTGGGTGGTTGGGTTGTTTTTCAATTGAGGTTTGTGGTGTGTGAGAAAACAAAACCAAAAAAAAAAACCAACCCAAACAAACCACACAGACACAGAAAAACCAGTAACCAATACAAGATAATGCTCAGATGTGCAGAGAGCTGTGGGAAGGTTTCCAAAACACAAACTGGCTAACTTTTATCACTGCTTTGTTTTCCCCTGGCTAAGATTTTCCAAAGTGGGTGCCTAAAGTTAGTTTCTCCTGGGTAAAAGCTTCAAAAGCATCTTAATAACAGAGGAGGCTAAGTGCCTGGTAGAACACTTCTTAATGGTTCTGGAAAATCTCAGCCTTCCACCCACAGCTTCAGCAACAGGATTTGTAAAAGCTCAGAGGGTACAGGAGCTGCCATTGCAGCTGGGGCCAAGGAAAATGACCAGGGGGCTGGAGCAGCTCTGCTACAAGGACAGGCTGAGGGAGCTGAGGGTGTTCTGCCTGGAGAAAAGAAGGCTCCAGGGACACCTAAGAGCAGCCTGCCAGTACCTGAAGAGGACCTACAAGAAGGCTGCAGAGGGACTGTTTGCAAAGGCCTGCAGGGACAGGACAAGGGGCAACAGTTTGAAATGGGAGAAGAGCAGATTTAGATTGGACATGAGGAACAAGTTCTGCACCATGAGGGTGCTGGAACACTGCAACAGGTTGCCCAAGGAGGTGGTTGAGGGCCCATGCCTGGAGATAGCTCAAGGTGAGGCTGGACAAGGCTCTGAGCAGCCTGATCTATTGAAGGATGTCCCTGCTGACTGCAGGGGGTTGGACTGGATGAGCTTTGGAGGTCCCTTGAAACCCAAACTATTCTATGACTCTCTGATTCTGCCTGACTGGGGATCAAAGCCTGAGAAGGTTGCTGCCTGTTCAGTGCTGAATTAAATGACAAATCATTGAAAATGTGTCAGTCATCATCAGGGGCGAGGAAAGCTCCCGAATTATCTGGGTCGTGCTCAGGTTCCCATCTAGTAAAAATAACTTCATCCTATGATTTATGATTCTTCTGAGGAGCCCAAGTAGGGCACCCATCACATTGTCTCCTGGACTGAACAGCACACACCTAATTTACAATAGAATACAATAGAAGAAGGTCTCTTCCAACCTGGTTTAAAGATCATCGCGTCCAACCCATCAACCAATCCAACCCACCTAAACAACTAGACCATGGCACCAAGCACCCCATCAAGTCTCCTCCTGAACACTTCCAATGATGGTGACTCCACCTGAGTCTGGCCTTACCCCTCCATTTGTTAAAAATCCTGGAGTCAGTTTCTCTGCCATGGATGGAACATGGCATTTGCATTTACAAACAGGACCACAGCTCTGGAACAGGCTGCCCAGGGAGGCTGTGGTTGCCTCCTGCCTGGGGCTGCAGAGGGACTTTTCCTGAGGGTGTCTAGAGACAGGACAAGGGGCAATGGTTTGAAGCTGAGTGGGAGAAGGGTTAGACTGCATCTGAGGAAGAAGTTCTTCAGTGTGAGGGTGGTGAGACTCTGGAACAGGCTGTACAGGGAGGCTGTGGATGTTAAAGGCCAGGCTGGATGAGGCCTTGAGCAGCTGAGTGTAGTTGAGAGGTGTCCCTGCCCATGGTGGGAGGTTGGAGGGGATGATCTCTGAGGTCCCTCCCAACCTGAGCCATTCTGTGATTCTGTCATTCCTGCTTGGATGCAGAGCAAACCTTCCATGTACTGCTGTGCTTCATGCTAACTATGGACCAGAAATCGGCATCTGTGGAGGAGCTGACATCTGGCATGCTTACAGGAGCATCTATTCCACTTTTGTCTTCAAGCACCAACTACTACATCCTGTCTGTGGTATGACTGATTGTGGGGATGTTGCTCATCCCAGCACAGTGTGACACAGAATAACAGAATCATAGAATTGTTAGAGTTGGAAGGGACCTTGAGGGTCATCTAGTTCCAACCCCCTGCCATGGGCAGGGACACCTCACACTACAGCAGGTTGCTCACAGCCACATCCAGCCTGGCCTTCAAAACCACCAGGGATGAGGCCTCCACCTCCTCCCTGGGCAACCTGTGCCAGTGTCTCACCACCCTCAAGCTGAAGAATTTCTTCCTAACATCCAATCTACCCATTTCTGTTTTTTCCCATTCCCCCAGTCCTATCAGTCCCTGATGCCCTCAAAAGTCCCTCCCCAACTTTCTTGTAGCCCCCTTCATATATTGGAAGGCCACAAGAAGGTCTCCTCAGAGCCTTCTCTCTCCAGACTGAACAGCCCCAACTCCCTCAGTCTCAAACTGCATGACCTCCTCCTCTCATTTGGAAGGGAAATACTGATTTTTGTACCTTGGCAGGTTTAGCCTGGTGAAGTTGAGCTACCTGATTTCTGCTGGGCCTGCTCCCTGCTTCTCAGGTTGGACACATGATGGTGTCACATTTACATCATCCATGCTTTGTTACCCCATCTGCATCTTGAAAGCAAAGCAGAAAAAGAGGAATCTCCACCACATGAGAGCTGTGAGATGATTTGTTTTCCCTGTTGTTGCTGGTTTCAATGAGCCAGTGGTTTGCAAGGTTGTTTCAGGCTATTGTAATTTACACAGTTATTTGGTATTGGTTTTGCCCAAGATGTTTTAAACCTCCACCAATGGAAAAATCTAACACACATTCCCAGAGTCCTGCACAAGCCTCAACTGATCAGAAACATTCCTTGTGGCTTGGATTTGCCTCACCTCATTTGAGCCACAGAATCATAGGACCCCATGGGGTATTTGGAAGACCAGGTTTCTACTTTTTTCACAGAATCACACAATGTTAGGGGTTGGAAGGGACCTCCAGAGAGCATCCAGTCCAAGCCCCCTGCCAGAGCAGCAGCACCCAGGGCAGGTCCCATGGTACCTCCTCTGCTCCAGCTTGCCCCCAGTGTCCCTTGTCCTGTCCTTGGACATCCCTGGGCAGAGCCTGGCTCCATCCTCCCCACACTGCCCTGCACATCTTTATCACCAGGAATGAGAGCACCCCTCAGGCTCCTCTGCTCCAAGCTCAAGAGCCCCAGCTCCCTCAGCCTGTCCTCACAGGGAGATGTTCCACTGCCTCCAGCAGCTTTGTGGCTCTGTGCTGGACTCTCTCAAGCAGTTCCCTGAAGTCCTTCTTGAACCGAGGTGTCCATAACTGGATGCAATATCCCAGACCCCACTGGTAAGTGCCTGGTTCCTAGAGGATGATGATGATGTGTGTAGGGACTCAAAAAACAAAGCAAGAGACACCCAGGAGAGAGAGGGGACTCGTGCTTGGGGCAGCAGCAGCAGCACAGCCAGGTTGTCTTTTCCATAGCTTACAATTAAAACGTTAACGGACCTGGACGGTGTCCCAAAAGGACTAATTAGTGTGTTAATTTGTTTTCTTCCCACCCTGTTCTTGTGTTTTTCCCCATGCCCATAGGACTTCCAGCTGTGCCAAGCAGTTTCCCCATTCATAATGCCTGTGGAGTGAGCCGGCCCCTCTCTCTGACTCAGCCGTTTTTCCGCCCCGTTTCTTTAGCTGACTTACAGCTTGTAATTTCCACATATTTCCCAGCAGCTGGAACCTGCTGAATGCTGCCACTGTCCCTGGCAAAAGCCTGCCTGGCACCCTCCCTGCCCTCTGCAGGAGCCATTGTAGCCCTCTCTCGGCAAACAGAAAAGGGGCTGCCTTTGGAAGCATCCACCACCACCTTCCTGCGTTTGAAGTTTCATGGCCAGCCCCTTCCAGTCCTCCCCTTTCCTGCAGGCTTTTTGCTTCGCTTTGCAGTAGTGACTCAGCTGTTTGCTTTCCTCTTCCTGCTGCTGCTTTCATTCTGTGAGCAAAACCCTGCCACTCACTGTGCAGCAAGAGGAAGGTGAGGGACCCTTCCTCTTCTCTCATGCAGGCAAGAAGGGGGCAGGGAGTGACTCAGGAACATTAAAGAAAGAAAGGAGAGAAAATAGCCTGGTACCTCCTGGCTTCTTCCTGCTAGTCGTCAGGAGAGTCCCTCAGGAGAGTTCCCCTCACTGGCCTTGCTGCATTGCCATCTTGGTGAGTGTGCCCTATGCATAGAAGCACAGAATGGTCTGGGTTAGAGGGGACCTCTAAAGCTCATCCACTCCAGCCCCCCTGCAATCAGCAGGGACATTTCCACTAGAGCAGGGTGCCCAGAGCCTTGCCCAGCCTGATCTGGACTATCTCCAGGCACAGGGCCCCAACTACCTCCCGAGGCAACCTGTTGCAGCGTTCCAGCACCCTCACAGTCCAGAACTTGTTCCCAACATCACCTATTCTCAGCTGGTGGTGGAAAAAGAAACCAGATCATGAGAGGCTGCTCTCATGGCTGAAAGCAGAAACTATGCATCCCAAAACAAAGGCTCAGACTGCTCAGATACCCTCCTGAACCATCTACCAACGCTGCTGGCACACCAGTCCTTCCCCAGTCATCTGGAAGAAGCCACTAGGATTCATCCAGAGAGCAGCCCTGAAGAAAAGGACTTGGGGTTGCTGGTGGATGAGAAGCTCACTATCAGCCACCATTGTGCACTTGCAGCCCAGAAAGCCAACCAGAGCCTGGGCTGCATCAAGAGAAACACAGGCAGCAGGTCAAGGGAGATGATTCTCCCCTCTACTCCACTCTGGTGAGACCCCAGCTGGAGTATTGCATCCAGTTCTGGAGCCCCTATTACAAGAAGGACCTGGAGGTGCTGGAATGTGTCCAGAGAAGAGCCACAAGGATGATCAAAGGGCTGGAGCTCCTCTCCTATGAGGACAGACTGAGAGAGTTGGGGATGTTCAGTCTGGAGAGGAGAAGGCTCCGAGGAGACATTCTTGTGGCCTTCCAGTATCTGAAGGGGGCTACAAGAAAGCTGGGGAGGGACTTTTGAGGGTGTCAGGGAGTGATAGGACTGGGGGGAATGGACAAAAACTAGAAATGGGTAGATTCAGATTGGATGTCAGGAAGAAATTGTTCCCCATGAGGGTGGTGAGAGACTGGAACAGGTTGCCCAGGGAGGTGGTGGAAGCCTCATGCCTGGAGGTTTTGAAGGCCAGGCTGGAGTACTGCGTCCAGTTCTGGAGCCCCTGTTACAAGAGGGATCTGGAGGTGCTGGAAGGTGTCCAGAGAAGGGCCACGAGGATGAGCAGAGGGCTGGAGCACCTCTCCTATGAGGACAGACTGAAGGAGTTGGGGCTGTTCAGTCTGGAGAAGAGAAGGCTCCGAGGTGACCTCATTGTGGCCTTCCAGTATCTGAAGGGGGCCTACAAGAAGGCTGGGGAGGGACTTCTCAGGATATCAGGGAGTGATAGGACTAGGGGGAATGGAATGAAGCTGGAGGTGGGGAGATTCAGGCTGGATGTGAGGAGGAAGTTCTTCACCATGAGAGTGGTGAAGCCCTGGAATGGGTTGTCCAGGGAGGTGGTTGAGGCCCCGTCCCTGGAGGTGTTTAAGCCCAGGCTGGATGAGGCTCTGGCCAGCCTGATGTAGTGTGGGGTGTCCCTGGCCATGGCAGGGGGTTGGAACTAGATGATCCTTGTGGTGCTTTCCAACCCTGACTGATACTATGATGTGGCTGTGAGCAACCTGCTGCAGTGTGAGGTGTCCCTGCCCATGGCAGGGGGTTGGAACTGGATGACCCTCGAGGTCCCTTCCAACCCTAACAATTCTCTGATTCTATGATCCTGAGGAAAGGAAGGTTACTCCCAAGGCTGAACTAAGGAGTGTCATGAAATCAAATAATGCATGGGAACATGAAGCACAAATGAGACAAAACCTGCAAGTGTGGCTCCAACACACCTGCTGCAGCTTCCACTGGAGCGGAACAGCAACAGCAGTAAACCCCTGCACAAAAGCTGCTCTGTCCAATTCCATCACCTGGACCAAACCACGGTGTGAGGGAACCCTGCTGGCAAGCACCAGGGATCTACAAGCCCTGTGAGGAGAGCCTGAGGGAGCTGGGAGTGTTTAGCCTGGAGAAGAGGAGGCTCAGGGGAGACCTGAAACTACCTGAAAGGAGGTTGTAGCCAGGTGGGGATTGGTCTCTTCTCCCAGGTAACCACCAGCAGAATAGGAGGACACAGTCTCAAGCTGTACCAGGGGAGCTTTAGACTGGATGTTAGGAAGAAATTATTCACAGAAAGAGTAATTGGCCATTGGAATGGGCTGCCCTGGGGTAGGGGGGGGTTGTGTCACCATCACTGGAAGTATTTAAAATAAGACTGGATGAGGCACTTGGTGCCATGGTTTAGTTGATTAGATGGTGTTGGGCGATAGGTTGGCCTTGATGATCTCAGAGGTCTTTTCCAACCTGCTTAATTCTGAGCTATTGGACCTGTTGATTCTGTGTTATTGGGCAGGTCTCAGCTGCAAGCCTGCTGCCAGCCCCAGGAAAGCCCAGTTAAGAGATACTCTGTTTTCTTCCCTGCACAGCAGCCCCTGGCACAGCTAAGAAAATAAGATGCCTCAACACAGCAACAGCAGTAGCAGTTAAAAAAAAAAAGAGCCCTTGTGTGTTAAATCGTCAGGAGAAAAACAATTATTATCCTTTTCTGCTTTTGTGTTCCCTTCTGTTTTCATGCCAAATACCAGGGAGAACAAAACAGGAGAGATTTCTGCTGTGCAAGGCAAACTTGTAAAGTCAGAAGGAAAACAAATCCTGAGCAAATAACTCAGAGCAAATAACTGGAGGAAGTGAGGGTGGGGAGGAAGGCAGCAGGGAAGACCAACCGGTAGGTTTTCAGCAGTGGTTGTACCAAGCCTTACATGATCACAGACTCAGCCAGGTTGAAAGAGACCTCCAAGATCATCGAGTCCAACCAATCACCCAACCCTAACTAATCGACTAGACCATGGCACTAAGTGCCTCATCCAGTCTCTTCTTAAACACCTCCAGGGACATCGACCCCACCCCTTCCCTGGGCAGCCCATTCCAATGGCCAATCTCTCTTTCTGTGAAGAACTTCTTTCTAAGACCAAGCCTAAACTTCCTCCTGCACAGCTTGAGACAGTGTCCTGTTGTTCTGTTGCTGGTTGCCTGGAAGAAGAGACCAACCCCCACCTGGCTACAGCCACCCTTCAGGTAGTTGTACCCAGCAATAAGGTCTCTCCTGAGCCTCCTTGAAGTAGAAAGATGAATGAGGAATGGATGTTTCCATACCCAGGGAATGCCCTGCTTGCTTTACTGACCAACAAAACATCTCTAGCTTAAAACTGCCACTAACAATCCACAGAGCAGCTCCAGACACTTGTGGAGGGAGTCCTCACATCAAAGCATCCATGGGACTGGATCTGACTGGAGCTGGGGCTGTTTGGAAAAGAGAAGGCTGAGGGGAGACCTCATTGCTCGCTTCAACTACCTGAAAGGATGTTGTGGAGAGGCTGGTGCTGGTCTCTTCTCACAGACAATTAGTGATAGAAGAAGAGGGAATGGCCTCAAGCTGTGACTGGGTAGGTTTAGACTGGACATTAAGAAGAATTTTTTTCCCAGCAAGAGTGGTCAGGCATTGGAATGTGCTGCCCAGGGAGGTGGTGGAGTCACCAACTCTGGATGTGTTTAAAGGTGGTTTGGATGTGGTGCTGGGGATATGGTTTAGGGGTGAACCTTGAAGAGCAGGGCTCTGGGTTGGACTTGGTAATCCTGAGGCTATTTTCCAACCTGAATGTTTCTGTGATTCTGTGAAAGCTTATGCTCACAGATAGCTGCAGCTCACCTAAAGCAGGGTGAAGGCCCAGCTGAAAACCCTGGCTTTGCACAAATGCCTACAGTTCATGATTTTATGTGACAAACTTTCCAGACATAGAAGCACCTGCACCCACACAGCCAGAAGAGTCAACTGCTTTTGGTGGGACTACACTTCTGTCCAAAGCTACCTCCAGAGCCTGGGGATGCTCCTGAAGATCCATGGCCAAGGGATGGTCAAAATAACACACTGTTATTTTGTGATCCTATCTTATTAAGTGATCTTACCAGACCATTCTCGTCTGGAATAAAGTCTCAGCCTGGCATCCTGGAGACAGGACTTGGTCTGATTCAGTGTGCCCATGGCCACCTCCATGGGTTCACAGTCTGGTGGCCAAGCTCAACAGGCAGCCTGTATGAGCACGATATTGCTTCCCTGCACACACTATGCTGGGAAGCATGTCAAGAAAAATACCACTTAAGCTGGTCAGAAAAGGCCAACCTAGGAGACACACATCTGCTTGGGGTAAAAAGCTCCCTCCTGGGCTGGCATCACCACAAGTCCCTGGTGCCACTGAGTTCAGAGTAGTAAAGTTGAGGGCTTCTCTCTCTGCAGGACTGGGGCCATGCTAAAGGTGACAGAGGGTAAGTGTGGCAGCCAGCTCTCTCAGCATCCCCCTGGTCCAGTGCTCTGACTGCTCTGGGCTGTTCTTTGGACCATGCTGGGAGCAGAGGTGTTCTTTGTTTTCCATCCCTGCATGCATTCCTCTGCAAGAACAACTCCCTGAGGCCAAGCCAAGCCAGCATCTCTTCTTCTTGGACTCCCCCACCATATTGGAGTCTTTATCAGAGTATTGCTTTCTCTCCTTAGTTACTCTTCATTTGTAAAACGAGCTCCAGTCCCCACCTATTGGCACACAAAGGAAGGTTTCTCTTTCTCCTTAACCCTGTTGTGACCACAACAGCTGCTGCCACACAGAAGTACCTAACAGGCACACAGTGCTTAAGCTGGAATACCTCCTCCTTCCTTAAATAAAAGAAAGGTGCCTTCCCATGCAGCAAACTGGAAATCCTGCCTCTTTAAAACACAAACCAGCAGCAAGCTGAAAGAGACCTGAAGAGGCCACTGCCTGCTGTAATAGGCATAAGGGCTATATCTTAGGCAATGCTGCTGGAATCAGATGGTTCTTATCTGGGCTTCTTTGTAGAAGCTCCACTCTCTCTGTAGCAGGCTCTGTTCCTGGACTACCTAACAAATGCTCTCCTTGGCAGGCTCTACAAGTACCATATCTATAAACCCTGAGTTTCCAGCAGGGAAGCTACTTGGTCACTGTAAACAGCCAAAAGGCAGGCAGGTGCCTTAAGGGGTGACATCAGTGTAACTCCTCCTGCCCCCACCTCTGCTCAAAGAGCAGGTCACACTTTCTCCCAGCTCCTCCACACCACACACTGAAGATTCCTTCTTTGTTACCACAATTGAAGTCACTCAGCTGTTCTGAAAGCTCCCTCAAAGCCAGGCCAGCACAGCAGACATGATGCATACATGCTTCCACATGCCTCCTGTTTACTACCAGCCACATCAGTGTGTAACTCATGCTATGTAAACTTGTTCTCCAGCGGTCTCCCAGACACATCTCCTGGTTCCTATCATCAGAAAATGGAAAATAAGCTAGGGGGTTAGGAAAAAACCCAACAGCTGACATAGAGGTGACTTCTTGGGGCCTTCCTCTCTTGCTCTCCCAGAACAGCCATCTCTCTCCCACCTAACAAAACACCCAGACAGAGAATTCTCTCCCTCCCATCCCTGCAGCCAACACATTTTGCCCAGCTGAGATGCTGGTGGTTACCAGGAGGAGCTGTGGAGGAGAGGACTCCAGGAGACACTCCTCTCCTGCTCTCCAGAGCTGATTGTGCTGACATTGTACACAGCCACCAGTCCCTGGGGCCCAGAGCCAGTGCAGAGCAGGAGGACAGATAAGGGTGAGAAAGTGCCAAGATCTGCAGCCCTCTTTTTTCTCTTCCTGCACCCTGTGCTTAACCTGATTTCACGAGCTGAGCTGCGTGACTTACACAGGCAAAAGCTGCCTGCACCACGATTTCTATTCCACTCACTCCCAGCCCTCTTCCTCCGCAAGTAAGAGCTGATAAGAATCTCTTGCAATTCAATAGGCTTCATATCGTCTCCAGGAAATAATTGAACCCTTTGTGGCTTTCAGAGAAACATTTTGCTGTTTTCCCTGGCATCCAAATACTGCTAGATTCCGTGCAAATGGAAGAGATGGCCAGTCCACGCTAGCTGGGGGGGAAGAGAAAGCCAAGAAGAAGACAAGACAGCTGCCTGCAAACAAACAGGGTGAGCAAGGCAAAAGCAGCGCTTCCCGAAGGGAAGGATCAGCTCTTCCACCATGTGTAAACTGGCCTCTCTCTTTACCTCACCCTAAAAAGCAGAAGCATTGAGAGTCTGAGCCAAAATCTGGTATTTCAAAGGGACCAATCCCCCACTGCACCCCACACCAAAACAACCTGACAGCTTTCTGTTCTGGCACGGGTTTCTCCCTCTCCCCTATCTACTACAGAGCATCATCACCATTACACTCCTGCAGGATCAGCCATTCCAGCTGACACAGAAATCCCAGATGATATGCCCTTTGTCAGGAAAAGCTGGAGGAAGGAAGGCACTGGCCAGGCTTACCAAAGCCTGTTGCCAAAGCAGCTATTTCGGTATCATGATTTCTGTCTCATCATCCTGAAATGGGTCCAGTGCTGTTCAACATCTTTGTCAATGACAAGGACAGTGCCATCATCTGCACCCTCAGACAGTTTGCTGATGACACCAAGCAGTGTGGTGTGCTGGACTCACCTGAGGGCAGGGATCCATTCAAAAGGATCTTGACAGGCTTGAGAAGTAGGCCTGTGGCAACTACATGAGGCTCAACAAGCCCAAGTGCAAGGTCCTGCAGCTGGGTTGGGCCAATCTCAAGCACAAATCCAGGCTGGGTTCAGAGTGTGCTGAGAGTAGCTCTGAAGAAAGAGACTTTGGGGTGTTGATTGCTGAGAAGCTCCCCAGGAGCCAGCAGTGCCCTCATGCAGCCCAGAAGGCAGCTGTGTGCTGAGCTGCAGCCAGAGGAGTGTGGGCATCAGGGCAAGAGAGGGGATTCTGCCCCTTGACTCTGCTCTGCTCAAACCCCACCTCCAATCCTGCCTCCAGTTCTGGTGTCCCCAGCAGAAGGACACAGAGCTGGTGGAGTGAGCCCAGAGGAGGCCACAAAGATGATCCAAGGGCTGGAGCACCCCTGCTCTGAGGACAGGCTGGGGGAGTTGGGCTTGTTCAGCCTGAAGAAGAGAAGGCTCCAGGTGGACCTTAGAGCTGCCTTCCAATAGCTGAAGGGATCCTCCAGGAAGGCTGTAGAGGGACTTTTCCTGAGGGTGTCTAGAGACAGGGCAAGGGGGGATGGTCTGAACCTGGGAAGTACTTGTCTAGTGCTCTCCACTGGCAGTTCATTGGGTACAGGAGATCCCTGGATGTTGTCAAACTGGAGCCCCACTCCATGTCAAGCAGCCACAGCCTCCTCACTTTGGGTCCAATACCCTCACCTGAACCCTCAGCCCATAGCAGCTAATGTGACAGCCCCTGTGAAGGCTGTGCTCCATTGCAACCACAGCAAAATCTCCAAACCCTTTCCTCCAGGACCATTCAAATGCATTCCTGCAGGGCTTTCACATGCCACATCCTCCTGCCTGCCTTTGACTGCATGCCCTGTCTCCTGGCTGCGGTGCCCACAGCCTTCTGCTGGAGGCATTAATGAGCACAATGTGCAAACAAATGTGGAAAATCATCTCTAATGCTGCAGGCTCCCAGGCCAGAGGAAACCAGAGGATGTTTTCTGGCAAAACAGCAGGCAACCAGAGCTGTTCTCTAAATAAACAACGTCTCAGTGCACACAAGCTTAGCACTGGCAAAGACACCTTAGGCTGAAGGCTCTAACGAGTGTTTCTTACGCCCCCTTTCAGGGAAGCACTGATGCACAAGCCCCTGTCATTAAGCCACACACTCAGGTGGGCACGGTGGCCAAAGTCCACTCCAGATGCAAAATCTGAGGAGTCCTCACCTTTCTTGTTGCCTTCATGAAGATGCTTCGGCTGGCCATGGAGTAATTCAATCCTGTCATCTCCGTTTTGCACAAGAGGAAACCATGCCTCAGACAGGTTGCAGCTAAGAGCCTCCTTGCTGGGCCTGCAGGGGAACAGGAGTACAACAGAGCTGACAGCCTGGCAGGACTCTCAGCAACAGCAAAACCCCGTGTGGGTCTGGGCAGCTCCTTGAAATACACCTCCTGGGGGGCAGACCATAGGGATGCCCTCCCACTACCTCACACTCCAGACAGCTCTGCCCTGCCAGGAAGCACCAGCAGTGGACACCAGTGTCCTGCCCCATAGGGCCAGCTCTTGCCTAATCTCTGAGCACAGGATCACAGAATGTTAGGGGCTGGAAAGGACCTCAAAATATCATCTAGTCCAATCCACCTGCCAGAGCAGGATCACCTATATCGGGTCACACAGGAAGGCATCCAAGCAGGTTTTGAATATCTCCAGATGATATCCCAGGGGATGACCCATGGGCAGCCCAAAGCCTGCCCACACAGGGGCATTACACCCTGTTGGCTTCTCCCTTAGCTCCAACAACTTGGCTCTGTGCAGCAGATGACCAGGAGCTCACTATGAAGCACTGGGGCCATTCAGTGCCTACCACACCTTGCACGCAGATGTTCTGCCCATGGTGCAGGGGGTTGTTACAGAATCACAGAAAGGTCTGATAAGATCACTTAGTGTGTTATCTTGACCAGCCCTTGGCCATGGATCTCCAGGAGCATCCCCAGGCTCTGGAGGTAGCTTTGGGCAGAAGTGTAGTCCCACCAAAACCAGCTGACTCTTCTGGCTGTGTGGGTGCAGGTGCTTCTATGTCTAGAAAGTTTGTCACATAAAATCATGAACTGTAGGCATTTGTGCAAAGCCAGGGTTTTCAGCTGGGCCTTCACCCTGCTTTAGGAGAGCTGCAGCTATCTGTGAGCATAAGCTTTCACAGAATCACAGAAACATTCAGGTTGGAAAATAGCCTCAGGATCACCAAGTCCAACCCAGAGCCCTGCTCTTCAAGGTTCACCCCTAAACCATATCCCCAGGCACCACATCCACTGTGTATGATACACACTGGGGCTGCTGAGGCACAGGATGCCAAGACCAGTGGCCCATTTGTTGCCTGCCCTGATAGACATCCTATTGATAGCTCCATCTTGCACTGGCAAAGCCCTTTGTACCACTCTGGGACAGCTGCTCCAATGCCAAGAATTCCTCAGAGGCTGGCCAGCCCTCGTGGTGCTACCAGGGAAGCTCCAGTTTCAGCAAAGAATTTGATGGTTGTCTGGCAAGTGTATAAATCATAAAAGCAGCTTTGTTCTGCAACACTTCAAACCTTTTGGGCTCTCTCCTGTGGCTGCAGTTTGCTGGCACTTGCTGTTCCAATTTGTGTAAGCTAAGCTGTGCAAACTCTTACCCTTCCAGCTTGTAGTCAGCCTCTTATCCCACACAGAGATGCTGCTCTGCTAACTCCAAGGTGCATTTTGCTGACAGCAGAGCCGTTTGGGGAAAGGTGCAGACATTTTTTTATGTCCTCCCCTACCCCCAATGTAGTTTGACAGGAAACCCAGCGGAGCCCAAGCTTTTAAAACCAGTTCACTGAAATAAAAGCAGCAAGCTGCATCCAGGCAAGCCCTGTGACTGGGAAAGGAGACCCAGAGAGCAAAGGATCACAGGATGTTAGGGGTTGGAAGGGACCTTTGAAGATCATGGAGTCCAACCCCTGCCAGAGCAGGACCTTAGAATCTAGCACAGGTTACACAGCAACACATCCAGATGGGACTTGAAAGTCTCCAGAGAAGGAGACTCCACAACCTCTCTGGGCAGCCTGTTCCAGTGCTCTGGGACCCTCCCAGTGAAGAAGTTCCTCCCCATGTTGAGGTGGAACCTCCTGTGCTGGAGTTTCTGTCCATTGCCCCTTGTCCTATCCCAGGGTGCAAGTGAGCAGAGCCTGTCCCCTCCCCTCTTGACACCCAAAGCTCTCCCTTTTCCCTGGAACAAATGCAGCAGAGTGAGTCACGTTACTCAGGAGGTGGGGAGGATCCAAGGGTGCCAGGGACTGGGACTGTAGGAATTTTCCAAGCTGCAGATTAAAAATAACATCCTCCTGAACAAAGCTGACTTCAGACACTGGATTCCCACAAACCTGTGGGCAAAGTGCTGCTGTCCAAAAAGGCTTTGCAGAAGTGCCCTGGGTGAGTGCAGAAGCAGCCCCCACCATGCCTGTCTGCAGCATGTGGCATTCATTGCCATTGGGGCAGTCCCCAAGGGAGCAGCAGCAGCGTGCCTCTGCCTCCACGCCCAGGGCAGCATCGGTGCTGCTGCCTGCAAAGGAGAAGGCAGCAAGAGAAATCCCCTTTGTAGACAAGACCTGAGGCAAAAGTCAGCTTTTGAGTCTCTGGGTGCCTCCAGCAGAGAGGGAATGGTGGGGCAGAGGCTGCCATGCTGAGCCATGGTCCCACCCTACCCCTACCCCACGGCTGTCCAGGTGGGAAAGGAGAATTCTGTGGGCTAGGAATGGGAGTACCCCAAGAGGTGTGGGCCAGGCTTTCATCTGGTGAGAATCTACACAGTGCCTTTGATGTTGACGGCTCTGACTGGTAGGTTGGAGCAGGAGCCCTGTGATAATGAGGTGAAGGCCGGGGAACCTGCTCAGACACTCTGCTCACTTGAAAAGCATGAGGTTTGCAGGGCTGCTGAACATGGAGAGTTGGCTGCACAAGGCAACGTGAAGCTGTGCAGGTACCCACAGGATCACAGGATGTTAGGGGTTGGAAGAGACCACAGGAGATCATCCAGTCCAACCGCCCTGCCAGAGCAGGACCATAGAATCTAGCACAGGTCACACAGGAACACATCCAGATGGGGCTTGAAAGTCTCCAGTAAAGGAAACTCCACAACCTCTCTGGGCAGCCTGCTCCAGGGCTCTGTCACCCTCACTGGAAAGAAGTTTCTCCTCATGTTGAGGTGAAATCTCTGCTCAAGCTTGTACCTGTTGTTCCTTGGCTTATTACTATGCACCACCAAAAAGACCTTGTCCCCTGGCACTTGACACCCACCCCTCAGATATTGATAGACATTGATCAGATCCCTTCTCAGCCTTCTCAAGATTAAACAGCCCCAGGGCTCTCAGTCTCTCTTCATAGGGGAGATGCTCAAGTCCCCTAATCATCCTCATGGCTCTCTGTTGGATTCTCTCTAGGTCTCTTGAACTGGGGAGCCCATAACTGGACACAGTATTCCAGATATCATTTCAGCATGGCAGAGAAGAGGGGGAGAAGAACCTCCCTAGATCTGCTGGCCACACTTTTCTTGATGCACCCCAGGATCCCATTGGTTCTCTTAGCTACAGGGGCACATTGCTGTTCCATGGAGAAGGCATATATACGCCCCTCTTTAATCACTAAGCTACACAAACAGGCCCTGCATGCACACAAACCCATGTGCCTACATGTTCCTCCACTGCCTCTTTTCTGAGTGCAGCCCAGTGATACTTTACAGCTTACTGACCCTCCCCAGGTCACAAAATCACAGAATCAACCAAGTTGGAAAAGATCTCAGAGATCATCAAGTCCAATTTACTACATGACAACTAAACCATGGCTCCAAGTGCCACATCCAATCCTTTTCTGAACACCTCCAGTGACAGTGACTCCACCACCTCCCTGAGCAGCACATTCCAATGGCCAATTGCTCTTTCTGGGAAGACCTTTCTCCTCACCTTGAGCCTAAACTTCCCCTGGTGCAGCTTGAGACTGTGTCCTCTTGTTTTGGTGCTGGTTGCCTGGGAGAAGAGACTACAGCCTCCTTTCAGCAAGGAGTCAGTCAAGACTTGGCCTGCTGGGGAAATCAACTGCCCAAGCCCCAACCAAATACATGCTGTGAGCACAGGGATGAAATGAAAGCAGAGAATGCAAAACACCAAAGACTTATTTTTAGTGTTAGCTTCTGCCCCTGCTGATCCCCAAGCCTCCAAGCCTGATGCAAAGCTGTAGGGCTACAGTGCTACAGTGCCAGAGCAATGCTGACCATCCTGCCCTGCTGATGGCTCCCAGTGGCAGCACCACCATGTGTGTATCCCTGCCTGTGCTATCTGTGGCACAGGTGGCACTAGCCACAGCCTGTATTGTTCTTCAACAAGAGAGAATCATTTTTAAGTTTTCACTGACCAGATCTTTTCACCTCCTTCCCTCCAGCCAGATCTCCTATACCAGACAGACCATCACAGGCTGGAGAACTGGGCTGAGGAGAACCTCACGAGATTCAGTAAGGCAAAGTGCGAGGTCCTGCACCTAGGTCAGGGCAATCCTAGATCTCAATCTAGGCTGGGGATGATAAGATTGAGAGCAACCCTGTGGAAAAGGACTTGGGGGTGCTGGTGGGTGAGAAGCTGGACAGGAGCCTACAGTGTGCACTTGCAGCCCAGAAGGCCAAAGGCAGCCTGGGCTGCATCAAAAGCAGTGTGGCCAGAGATGGAGAGAGGGGATTCTGCCCCTCTGCTCTGGGGAGACCTCACCTGCAGTGCTGTGTCCAGCTCCAGAGCCCTCAACACAGGAAGGACATGGACCTGATAGAATCTCTATCTCTAGAGTAATTCATAACCTGCCTGGATGCCACCCTGTGCAGCCTGCTCTGGCTGAACCTGCTCTGGCAGGGGGTTGAACTGGATGATCTAAACCTAGGACTGGGTAGGTTCAGACTGGACATTAGGAAAAAGATTTTCACAGAAAGAGCAGTCAGGCATTGGAATGTGCTGCCCAGGGAGGTGGCTGAGTCACCAACCCCAGATGTGTTTAAAGGTTGTGTGGATGTGGTGCTTGGGGATATGGTTTAGGGGTGAACCTTGAAGAGTAGGGTTCTGGCTTGGACTTGGTGATTCTGAGGGTCTTTTCCAACCTGAATGTTTCTGTGATTCTGTGATCTCCAGCAATCCCTTCCAGCCCCTATCACCCTAGTATTCTGGGATGGGTAATGTCCCAGCTCGCTCAGTGAGCGTCCTCTCATTCACTAGGGCACCCTAGGCCACGTCTTGGTCACAGAGCAATGGGGAATGCTACCAACCCCACCAGTCCCAGTGTAGAGGAGGGGAAGAAAGGGTTGTTAGTTTAGAGATGCTACTAGCTGGGGCTGGGGCCCTCCTGCAAAAAGAGGCAAGGGTAGGTAGTGGCAGTAGCAAGCAGCAGCAGAAGAGGTTCACAAGGAAACAGCAGAAAGGAGAGTGGCCAAAACCATGAGGAAAACTTGGTGTGCATGAGCAATGAGGGCTGCAGGAGGGCAGGGAAGTCAGGGAGGGCTGCACTGTGGACAGACACTGTGCTGAAGCCAGACACTGGGCTGTGGGAGAGGAACTGCCAGCAGATCCAGAGACGTGATTCTGTCACTTTGCTCTGTGAAACCTCCACCTGGAGTACTGTGTGCAGGTATGGAGCCCTCAATATAGCAAGAACATGGACCTGATGGAGAGTGTCCACAGGAGGGCCATGAAAATGATCAGGGGGTTGCAGCAGCTCTGCTATGAGGATAGGCTGAGGAGCTGGGAGTGTTCAGCCTAGAGAAGAAGAGGCTCTAGGGAGAACTAATATCAGCCTTCCAGTACCTGAAGGAGGCTACAGGAAGGATGGAGAGAGACTGTTTACAAAGGTCTGCAGTGACAGGACAGGGGCCAATGGTTTTAAATGAGAGAAGAGCAGATTTAGACTGGGTATCAGGAAGAAGTTCTTCACTATGAGGGTGGTGGAACACTGGAACAAGTTGCCCAGGGAGGTGGTTGAGGCTCCTTCCCTGGAGACATTCAAGGTGAGGCTGGACAAGGCTCCGGGTAGCCTGATCTAGTTGGGGATGTCCCTGCTGACTGCAAGGGGGTTGGACTGGATGACCCTGGGAGGTCCCTTTCAACCCAAACCATTCTATGATTCTATGAAACATGCTCCTGTGCCTTAGAAACTAGAAAAGTCAAAGCAAGTTTCCCCAGGGGAAGGCCCTGGTTCTTCCTGCAACCTTTCCTGTTGAGGCGATTAGTTGTTTTCTCTGTGTTTTTCCCAAATATTTTCTGCTGAAAGCCTCCCATGTCTCACCAACATCATGCTGCCACCAGCTCACAGCACCAAGCCTCCAGTGCCCACCTCTGCCCAAGGCTGACAAAAGCCAGAGATGCCTTTGCCCAGTTGCTGCTGCTTCTCCACACTGGTGGGGAAAACCAAGCCTTGCAAGGAGCAGCAGTGTTGGGACGAGCTCAGGTACCTCAGGTCTGCACCTCTTTTATCCATCTTTTGGAGGCAGCCACTGGAGGCAGCCCTGGACCACCAGCAGGATGGGAGATTTTCTTGCTGGGTGGCCTAGCCCAGTCATGCTTGATTACCCCGTCTGGGGACCACCTTTTCTCCATTGCCTTTGAAATCTTTCAGTCTGGGCTGTTCAGTCTGGAGAATAGAAAGCTCGAAGGTTGCCCAGGGAGGTGGTAGAAGCCTCATCCCTGGAGGTTTTGAAGGCCAGGCTGGATGTGGCTGTGAGCAAGCTGATGTAGTGTGAGGTGTCCCTGCCCATGGCAGAGGGGTTGGAACTGGATGATCCTTGAGGTCCCTTCCAACCCTAACAATTCTATGATTCTTTCCCAGTGCTGGCTGTTTCTTTGTCTCAAATGTGACACTCGCTGCTGAAGCTCTCCTGTAGAGAGCTGTCCACACTGCTGTGGAAAAGGAGAGAGATGACAGAGAAGTAGCAGAGAAGGAGGAAAAATACTCTAAATGCTTTTGTTTCTTATGCTTTTCTGACTTACTGGTCATTTACATAGAGTCACAGAATATTAGGGCTGGGAAGGGACCTCCAGAGATCATCCAGTCCAACCCCTCTGCCAGAGCAGGATCACCCAGAGCAGATCACACAGGAACACATCCAGGTGGGTTTTGAATATCTCCAGTGAAAGAGATTCCATAACCTCTCTGGGCAGCCTGCTCCAGCGCTCCTGATCACTTTCCAATGTCTTCAGTTTGGGGATTTTTCTGCCCTCATAGACCTGGTCATCCTCACAGCACACCTGCTCCCTTGGGCCTCCTCCAGAGGAAAGCAAATTCTGTGCAGCTACGCTTTATTTCTGGCAGTGTTCACACCTACAAGCACCACTCCAGATTAGGATTCAAATCATAGAATGGTCTGGGTTGGAAGGGAAGGGGAGTGTGCCCAGTGGCACGGCTCAGGAGATGCATCTGCCTTTGATGAAAGGAATTTCACAGCTACAGGAACAAATCATGGAACTACATAACCATAGAATTGTTAGGGTTGGAGGGGACCTCAAGGATCATCTAGTTCCATGGGCAGGGACACCTCACACTACATCAGGTTGCTCACAGCCACATCCAGCCTGGCCTTCAAAATCTCCAGGGATGGGGCTTCTTCCACCTCCCTGGGCAACCTGTGCCAGTCTTTCATCACCCTCATGGGGAAGAATTTCTTCCTAACATCCAGTCTGAATCTACCCATTGCTAGTTTTGCTCCATTTCCCCCAGTCCTATCACTCCCTGACACCCTAAAAATCATTGAGATTAGGAAAGACCTTCAAGATCACCAAGTCCAACAACTAGCCCAACACTACCATAACCGCTAAACCACATCCCAAAGTGCCATGTCCAGGTGGTTTTGAGCACCTGCAGGGATCGAATAGAATCATAGAAACAATAAGGTTGGAAAAGACCTCAGAGATCATCAAGTCCAACCTGTCACCCAACACCTCATGACTAACTAAACCATGGCACCAAGTGCCACATCCAATCCCCTCTTGAACACCTCCAGGGACGGTGACTCCACCACCTCCCTGGGCAGCACATTCCAATGGCCATCGACTCTCTTGGTGAAGAACTTCCTCCTCACCTCCAGCCTAAACCTCCCTGGTGCAGCTTGAGACTGTGTCCTCTTGTTCTGGTGCTGGTCACCTGGAAGAAGAGACCAACTCCCTTCTGGCTACAACCTCCCTTCAGGTAGTTGTAGAGAGCAATGAGGTCTCCCCGAGCCTCCTCTTCTCCAGGCTGAACAACCCCAGCTCCCTCAGCCTCTCCTCATAGGGCTTGTGCTCAAGGCCTCTCACCAGCCTTGTTACCCTTCTCTGGACACGTTCAAGTGTCTCAATGTCCTTCTTAAACTAAGGGGCCCAGAACTGGACACAGGACTCAAGGTGTGGCCTAACCAGTGCTGAGTACAGGGGCACAATGACTTCCCTGCTCCAGCTGGCCACACTATTTCTGATGCAGGCCACCCATGGTGCTGGGCAGCTTGTTCCAATGCCTGACACCTGGCCAGAAGAAGATTTTATAACCTCTTTTTCTTTTTTCCCCTGAACATTCCTGGTTATTTTTTCTGGCTTTTCTCTCACTCACAACAACATGCAGCACTCATATCCAGTACAAGTATCTGACATGGCACTAGCCTGAAGCTCCTCTAGCAGCATGACTCACTCACACACCAGTGAACCAAGTTAAAGTAAGAAGGGTTGTTTTGCTTGAGCTCTGGAAAATGCTTGAATAATAATAGTTTTTTAAAAGGATTTCATATGTTTTGCTTTAATTAAGGAAAAAAGAGACCACAACACATCACCACATCCCACAGACACCTAAACACCATTCTGCTGGAGCACCTCTGCTGAGAGGACAGGCTGAGGGAGCTGGGGTTGTTCAGCCTGCAGAAGAGAAGGCTCTGGGAGACCATAGAGCTGCCTTCCAATACCTGAAGGGATCCTCCAGGAAGGCTGCAGAGGGACTTTTCCTGAGGGTGTCTAGAGACAGGACAAGGGGAATGGATTGAAGCTGAGGGAGAGCAGGGTTAGACTGGATCTGAGGAAGAACTTCTGCAGTAGGAGAGTGGTGAGACTCTGGAATAGGTTGCCCAGGGAGGCTGTGGCTGCCTCCTCCCTTGGGATGTTGAATGCCAAGTTGGATGAGGCCTTGAGCAGCTGAGTGTAGTTGAGAGGTGTCCCTGCCCCTGGTGGGGAGGTTGGAGTGGATGATCTCTGGTGTCCCTCCCAACCTGAGCCAATCTAGGAGCCTGTGATTTTCAAGTTAACATTTTTCAACTAAAGCATTCTCTGTCTTCACCATCACAACTCTATTTGTCAGGCAGGAGTTGCCCCAGTGGGAAAGATTCAAGCTGCAGCCTGTTCAGCATCCAGAGGCTTCATTACCTGCACATGATTATGAAGATGTGTCTGGTCTTGGCTCTGATGTGTTACCTTCACAGCCTCCTGTACAGAGAAGACCTTCACACTGCCTCATTTTCCCAGGGTGCAGGTAATTTTCTACACTCTGTGGGATTTACCCTCAGCATGGCTCTGAGTCTTGAGGTGTTTTTTTTTACCTCACTATATCTCAGCATAGCTTTGGCCAGGATCTGTCTGAGAACAAACTGTATTTCATGATGGTTTGGTTTTTTTTTTTTTTTTTTTTTTGGGGGGGGGGTGTTTTTGCTAACTAATGATGAGTGCAGCTGTAAATAAAAGATAGCAGCCTCTCACTCTCTCTCTGTCAGATTAGCAGTAAGCCAAACAGCACTTTGTCAGCAGCCTGAAGCTTGTATCTAAAAGGCTGAAAAGAAGATGCAAGAAACCTCTGCCCTCTTCTTCAATAGGAGAGTGAAGCCTAAGGAGATCTCCCCATTCAGCTCAGATGTTGTGACCTCAGCAGCCCTCTGTTCTCAGGGAAAAGAGAAACTGGCCCCTGGGAATCAAAATGTCCAGGGCTGGAAAGGGCTTTGGGCATGAGAAGGTCGGGCTGGTAACCTGCAACGGACACAGAAAGCTGGAGATGAGGCTGGAGGAGAGACCTCTGCAGCAGACTAGCAGACCAGAGGGACCATGGCTCCACTCTCAGGTGCCAAAGCAGTGGTGGCAGGGAGCAGAGCATGCAGGCAGCAACCTAAGAGGCAGCTCTCATTTTTAATAACCAATTTCACTGAACCAGGCAAACAAACAAACCCCTGCCCTGAATTTGCACCTGAGGTTTTGGGGCTAAGGACGGAAGATGGTGACAGGATCTGTCAGGGACAGCTCAAACTCATGCAAAGAACCCCACAAGCAGAGAGGTCATCATCAGGGGAACAAGCAGTCTTCAGCCAGGCCTGCTCCTGCTGAAGTCAATGAATGCTTCTTTTCACTCAGCCCTTTTTCCCCTTTGCCCTCTGCCCACAAACCCACTGAAAGGCCATGCATTGAACAAGGCCCTGTTCAAACCAAGCTTGAATGGGATGGGAGTTTGCAGTGCCCCCCATGTACAGGTGCAAGACTAAAATCTTTGTCTGAGAAAGAGCTACAGGACAGAGCTCTCAGACTCCACCTGGCACATCCCTGTTTCTGGGGTTCAGGAGCAGAAGCCCTGCAGCAGTATCTTCCTGAATATGCTATTTCTAACAACCAGAGCAAAATGCCCAGGGACCAGATTTTTAACTAATTAGGCAACACTAATGAGTGGAGGAAGAGAGATTTCCTTTTTTGTTTGTTTGGGGTTTTTTTGTTTGGGTTCCCCCCCCCAGAGTTACTTATGTTTTAACACCACAAGAAGTCAGGACTAGGCACATGTTTTAAAGACTCCTCCATCCCCAGGTGATGACATGACATGCTCCACCAGCTGCATCAGCATGCTGCACTCTCCTGAAAAGGGGCACTACATCAGAAAATTACAAATATCATGGAACATTAGGGGTTGCAGGGGACCTCTACAGATCAGCCTGTCCAACCCCTTTGCCAGAGCAGGATCACCCCGGGCAGGTCCCACAGGAACGCATCCAGGTGGCTTCGGAAAGTCTCCAGAGAAGGAGACTCCACAATCTCTCTGGGCAGCCTGCTCCAGGGCTCTGGCACCCTCACTATACAGAAGTGTCTCTTGGTGTTGAGGTGGAACCTCCTGTGTTGCAGCTTGTACCTGCTGTTCCTTGTCCTGTCCCTGGGCACCACTGAAAAGAGCCTGGCACCTTCATCTTGACACCCACCCCTCAGAGATTGACAGACATTGATCCGATCCCCTGTGAGGCTTCTCTTCTCCAGACTCCGCAGCCCCAGGGCTGTCAGTCTTTCTTCACAGCAGAGATGTTCAAACAAGCTCCAAAGGAATCATCATTCTTACAAAGAGGCAAAATCAGACACATTCAACTAGAGGGGAACAACCTAGGGAGCAACTGAGAAGGGCTTTGAAGGGCTCGGCAGAGAGGAGGCTCAGCCTCCGGCTGGTGCTGCCTCCAGGGGATGAGTGGGAAGGTTCATAGTGTGTAACAATTTTAGGCTATGCCTTTAATTTTTTTTTTTCCACAAATCTTGAACAGAAAGCAGTAAAATGTGAACAAATCACTATTGGGAGTAGAAAGGACAATGAAGATAATTCTAAACAATCCCATTGGAAGAGATAAGGGACTAAAACTAGTTGTACCAAAACCATCTCTCTTTTTTCTCCTCTCGCTTCTTCATTCTGAGGAGACACTAACTTGCTTCTGCTTGACCTTGCCTGCTTTGTTTTGGTATTAACTTCTCTGCTCCTTTCTCTTTTCCTTTTTGTACAGCAGGGTAAGGAGGGCAGAGAGGGAGAACCTAGTAGCTTCCCCTGGTCTTTAAACAGGGGGTTCTTGTGGTGCTTATTAGTTGTAAATAACTGTAAATCTTGTAAACACTGTATGTTTTGTACATATTCATTGCATGCCATTGTAGATTGTAGTTTTGCTTGTAAATACAGCTTTCATTTGCTTCCAACTGAGCTGGTCTGGAAAATTTAATAGAATAGAATTAACCAGGTTGGAAAAGACCTTTGAGATCATTGAGTCCAACCTACCATCCAACACTATCTAATCAACTAAACCATGGCACCAAGTGCCCCATCCAGTCTCTTCCTAAACACCTCCAGTGATGGTGACTCCACCACCTCCCTGGGCAGCACATTTCAATGGCTAATAACTGTCTCAGAAGAACTTTCTCCTCACCTTGAGCCTAAACTTCCCCTGGTGCAGCTTGAGACTGTGTCCTCTTGATCTGGTGCTGCTCGCTTGGGAGAAGAGACCAACCCCTCCTGGCTACAACCACCCCTCAGGTAGTGAAGTAATGCTGGGGGGGTTGGGGGGTGGAATTTTCAACACACCACACTAGTGCCAGAACACTAAAAGTATCAGGAACAACAGCACTGCCTTACTCTTTCACACCTCTCATCTCAGCTAGGTAAACACTGGACCAAAGCAGCACCATTACCTTGATATAGCACAATCAGGGGATGGCTTTGTGATGGCTTTCCACACTCCAGCAAGGTGTTGCCCTCTTTGGTGCCCTTTGCAAGAGGGCATCCATGCCTGGAAATCATAGAATCATAGAATTATCAGGGTTGGAAGGGACCTCAAGGATCATCCAGTTCCAACCCCTGCCATGGGCAGGGACACCTCACACTACAGCAGGTTGCTCACAGCCACATCCAGCCTGGCCTTCAAAACCTCCAGGGATGAGGCTTCCACCACCTCCCTGGGCAACCTGTTCCTCACCACCCTCAAGCTGAAGAACTTCTTTGTAACATCCAATCTGAATCTACCCATGTCTAGTTTTGCTCCATTCCCCATAGTCCTATCACAACCTGACACCCTAAAATGGCCTCCCCAGCTTTCTTGTAGCCTCCTTAAGATACTGGAAGGCCACAATTAGGTCTCCTTGAAGCCTTCTCTTCTCCAGACTGAACAGCCCCAACTCTCTCAGTCTGTCCTCATAGCAGAGGAGCTCCAGCCCTCTGATCATGCTCAAGGCCCTTCTCTGGGCCTGAGGTGATGTTAGGATTCCATCTGCAGCAAGGGCAGCTGTGTGAATTTTATTAGCAAAGGGCTTTCAGTCTTTAGTAGCTTCCACTGAGAGAAAGAAGAGAGAAAAGGAAGAGGCAGAAGACAACAACACTGCTGTGAAGTGGTTTGCTGCATTTATGATCTGCAGGCCATATGCACACAGGCTGGCAGGCAGGACCTGACTCATGACGTGAGTTGTGGTCAGCAGAGGAAGCTAAAAAAGGAACTGGGGGTTTCTATGAATCTCGGGGTGGGGGTGGGGTACGAGCTGACAGGAATCCAGGGTGCACTGCTGCAGATATACAGCCAGGAGATGTGTGCCTCACAGACAGGCATGCAGCAACCCAGCGAGAACAAGCAGCCTGGGAAACTGACGGCAGCTTCCAAGAAACACTAAAGGTCCAAGCTGCTCTTGTTCACCATTTCCTGGGCAAAGATGGAAGAGCCACAACTGCTAGGGGAGGCTGGTGTTGGTCTCTTCTCCCAGGGAACCAGCGACAGGACGAGAGGAAATGGCTTTGAATTGTGCCAGGGGAGGGTTAGGTTGGACATGAGGAAAAACTTCTTGAGTGAGAGAGTGGTGAGGGGTTGGAACAGGCTGCCCAGGGAGGCGGTGGAGTAACCATCCCTGGGGGCATTCAAGAAGCTGTAGATGTGGTGCTTCAGAAGATGGCTTAGCAGTCATGGGAGTTGGGTTGATGGTTGGATTCGATGATATTAAAGGCCTTTTCCAACCCTTGCCCCTCTGGGATGTTTCAGGCATCAGATACAGTTCCTCCAAGATGGAACAACAACAAAAGCAACCAGTTGGCAGCTGACAGCAGAGAGCAATGGGGCCAGGTCTCCACTCGTGGCAGAATTCCTGTACCCAAACTCCCTGGTCGAGGGGTTTCCTGGTGGCCCCTGCTCACCTGGCCCTTGAAGGTCTCAAGAGCTAACAGAAAAAAAAAAGAAATGGACCAAACCTGGTGGCTCACCTGATGATTTAAGGAATGCCTTTGCCCTTCCCCTAGCAGAATTAGAATCACAGAATGGTGATGGATGGTCACATGCTGGCCTCAGACACATTAGACAATCCTGTGTGGGACCTCATCCAGATCATAAAATCACAGAATCCCAGAATGGCTCAGGTTGGAAGGGATCTCAGAGCCCATCTACTCCAACCTCCCCACCATGGGTAGGGACACCTCTCAACTAGATGCAGCTGCTCAAGGCCTCATCCAACCTGGCCTTCAACATCCACAGCCTCCCCAGGCAGCCTATTCCAGAGTCTCACCACCCTCATACTGAAGAACTTCTTCCTCAGATCCAGTCTAACCCTGCTCTCCCTCAGCTTCAAACCATTCCCCCTTGCCCCTGTCTCCAGACACCCTCATGAGAAGTCCCTCTGCAGCCTTCCTGTAATTAGACTTTTCTTTGGGTACTGGCAGTCCCTGGGGTTTTCCTGTTTGTAAACATTTCATCACAAGAACTTCCTCTTGTCCTTCTCATTGGGGTTCACATTTGTCTCTTTGAGGATCGCTCTGCATGGAGACCAAGCTATCTGCTTAGAACAGCCACTGTTCTTTGCAGCCAGAATTAATCAGGAATTGTCCTGAATCTTCCTGGATTTATTGGGGGGAACCAACCCAGGAGTGGTATTTCCAAGAACTGCTGCCATTTTCTTTAGCAACCTCAAGCCCTCCAAGTAACAAAGCTGATTGCTTTCTTAGTAATGGCACTGAGGCTGGACTTTTGCTTCCTTTTTTCCTTTTAACTTATTAAAGATCAGGCTGCCCAGAGAGGTTGTGGAGTCTCCTTCCCTGGAGACATCCCAAACCCTCCTGGCTGTGTTGCTCTGTGACCTGCCCTGGGTGATCCTGCTCCGGCAGGGGGGTTGGACTGGTTGATCTCTGGAGGTCCCTTCCAACACCTAACATTCGGTGATTCTGTGATCATTTAATGCTGTTTTTCACCTTGAGGAAGAGTCCAGCTCCAAGAATGAATGCTGGCAGGCACAGCTAATCCTGAAGCTGATCAAAATTATGTAAAATTTGGGATTAACAGCAGCTATGCTCATTGATCACCTCTGCTGTGATAGGAGTCACATCCATTTGAGTCAGTTTGCCTCTCAGGCTGGCCACTGCAAAAGCACAACTTCAAACGGATGATTTCACACACACACACCAATGATTTTTATCATCTTCATCTCCAAGGGACCTTAAATCATTTATGAAGGGCCAAAGATGGTCAACAACCTCAAGAAAACTTCTTAAGGGCTAAGCAGGGTTACAGGATGTTAGGGGTTGGAAGGGACCTCCGAAGATCATCAAGTACAACGCCCATGCCAGAGCAGGACCATAGAATCTAGCACAGGTCACACAGGAACACATCCAGATGGGGCTTGAAAGCCTCCAGAGAAGGAGACTCCACAACCTCTCTGGGCAGCCTGTTCCAGTGCTCTGGGACCCTCCCAGTGAAGAAGTTGCTCCTCATGTTGAGGTGGAACCTCCTGTGCTGGAGTTTACAATACAATACACCAGGTTGAAAGAGACCTTCAAGATCATCGCGTCCAACCCATCAACCAATCCAACCCAACTAAACAACTAAACCATGGCACCAAGCACCCCATCAAGTCTCCTCCTGAACACCTCCAATGAAGGTGACTCCACCACCTCCACAGGTAGCCGATTCCAATGGGCAATCTCTCTCTCTGTATAGAACTTTTTCCTAACATCCAGCCTAAACCTGCCCTGGTGCAGCCTGAGACTGTGTCCTCTTGTTCTGGTACTGGTTTCTATCTACTGCCCCTTGTCCTATCACAGGGTGCAAGTGAGCAGAGCCTGTCCCCTCCCTCTTGACACCCAGCCCTCAGATATTTAGAAACATTTATTAAACCCCCCTCTCAGTCTTCTCTTCTCCAGACTGAAGAGCCTCAGGGCTCTCAGCCTCTCCTCATAGGGCAGTGCTCCAGTCCCTCAGTCATCCTGGTAGTACTCCATTGGTCTCTCCAGCAAATCCTTGTCCCTCTTGAACTGGGAGCCCAAAACTCCATGCAATATTCCAGGTGAAGTCTCCCCAGGGCAGAGTAGAGGGGAGGAGAACCTCCCTTGATCTGCTGGACACACTCCTCTTAATGCACCCCATTAAGATACAAAACAACAGAGAAACCAAAGCAGTTGATGACATTAACTTCAGCCACAGGTTGGCCAGGGGACCAGCTTGTCTCACACAACATCCACTATAACCTCAGTATCTAGAACACTGCCACCTCAAAACCCAGGCTCAGTCCCCTACCACCTAGCTAGGGCAAGGTGGGAGAGAGCCAATAGTAATAAAGAAACTCTTGTTCCTCCACCCACACCATTTCAAGCAGTACAGATCTAGGAGTTCTTTCTCTAATTGTGTGTGAAACCAAAGCCCAGGAAGCTAGACTTATTTCAGGAGAATTTACCAACAGCTTGCTCATGGACTCTACAAAATCAGAGCAGACCACTACCTCTTTCTATGAGTATCTGTGAAGGGAAATGGTTGACTCATACAGCTGTCATGTACACAGAATTGAAACCCCATTCTTGATGGATGGAGAGGGCACAACATTACTTACCGAGGCTGCACATCCAGAATAGGGACCTGGAGAAGAAAAGGCTCCAGTGAGACCTAATAGCAGCCTACTAGTACCTGAAGGGGGCTACAAGACGACTGCAGAGGGACTGTTTGCAAAGGCCTGCAGGGGCAGGATGAGGGACAATTGCGATGGTTTAATCCACACACATTAACAAATGTTTGAAACGTGAGAAGAGCAGATTTAGATTGGATGTGAGGAACGAGTTCTGCACCATGGGGCTGCTGGAACACTGTCACAGGTTGCCCAGGGAGGTAGTTGAGGTCCTGACCCTGGAGATACTCAAGGTGATGCTGGACAAGGCTCTGGGCAACCTGATCTAGTGGAGGATGTCCCTGCTGACTGCAGGGGGATTGGACTGGGTGACCTTTGGAGGTCCCTTCCAACCCAAACCACTCTCTGATTCTACCTAACCCTGACAGCTTTACTGCATATTTTTTTCCCCCTGTTGAAAATGATTCTTCCACAGCAGATGTCACAAGAGTACATGTGTCTTCTCCCAGTGTCCTCATCAAACTGCAATAATTACCTTCCCTCTGCAGATTCAGCCAAGCACAATCAAAGGTCTCCTTTGCCAAAGTGTTCTCCTGTGCTTGTCTTGTAAAGCAGCTGCTGTTTAAGAGCAAGGAAACTAACTTGCCTTACAGGAGTGTGAGTCCAGAAAGCAGTATCAGATCCTCCCAAGTAAGAGGTGATTTTGAAATGCAAGACTTTGAGATCTGCAGCCCTTCAGCTATGCTCTCTCCCCACTCAAGGTACCACAATGGCTCGATGAGCACTGAACCCAGGCAAGAGTAAGCTGCCAGCTGGGTCAGGGCCAGAGAGCATGAAGGATGGAGCCAAGATGAACAACCAGCACAAGCTGGGTCCTCCACTGATGGGGGCAGAAGAGTTTTTTAAGGTCTGAGCTGGTGTATGTGGGAGGAGTCATCACACAGAGCCCAGCCTGGGTACCAGGAGAGACAGCAGCAGCTGCAGGAGCCCAGCTTGCTGAAGGTGATTTTTTTAACAGCCAGAATCACAGAATCAACCAGGTTGGAAAAGACCTCAGAGATCCTCAAGTCCAACCTATTCCCTAATACCTAACACCTCCTGACAATTAAACCATGGCTTCAAGTGCCACATCAAATCCTTTTCTGAACGACTCCACCACCTCCCTGGGCAGCACATTCCAATGGCCAATTTCTCTTTCTGTGAAGAACTTTCTCCTCACCTCGACCCTAAACTTCCCCTGGCACAGCTTGAGCCTGTGTCCTCTTGTTCTGTTGGTGGTTGCCTGGGAGAAGAGACCAACCCCATCTGGCTACAACCTCCCTTCAGGTAGTTGTAGAGAGCAACGAGGTCTTCCCTGAGTCTCCTCTTTTCCAGGCTAAACAACCCCCAGCTCAGGAAACTGCTATGATTTTAACAGACAGTTCTACAGAATGAGCCTGAAGTGCCTTCAGCACAGCCCTAGCCCTAATAGCATCCAAGCTGTCCCTGAAGCCTCCCCTGACCCTGCTCTGCATTTAAAATGAATTCCAAGGAGTATTATAATTGGCACAAAGCAGAATAGAATTAGATTTAGGAGAGAGCAACTGAGGTGACTGCCCAGGGCCCAAAGCTGGAGGAGAGCCTCACTAATCCACATCAGGACATCAGCAAAAGTCAGCCCCTCCAAGGGAGGCAGGCAAGAAGCGACCAAGCCCTGCCTTTGCCCTGTGCCCCCAGAGTTTAATGCCGGCTGTGTGCCGAGAGAAGCAGGGCTAGGTCAGCACAAGCGGGAGAGGAGAGGAACAAAGACCACACACAGGATAGCAGTGAGGTGACTTAAACACTTACAGGCTCACTGCAAGTAGCGGGTGAGGAGAAGTCAAGTTTTGTGCAAGAAGGCAGTAAATTTCCTGTCTGAATCTCTACATCTTCTTTCCCAGAAACAAAGCTGCTGCTCTGAAAGCCCTCCCGAGCGGCGCGCGGGCTCCCAACTGCCCTCCCGAGCGGCGCGCGGGGCTGCCCAACTGCCCTCCCGAGCGGCGCGCGGGGCTGCGGCTCCCAACTGCCCTCCCGAGCGGCGCGCGGGGCTGCGGCTCCCAACTGCCCTCCCGAGCGGCGCGCGGGGCTGCGGCTCCCAACTGCCCTCCCGAGCGGCGCGCGGGGCTGCGGCTCCCAACTGCCCTCCCGAGCGGCGCGCGGGGCTGCGGCTCCCAACTGCCCTCCCGAGCGGCGCGCGGGGCTGCGGCTCCCAACTGCCCTCCCGAGCCCCGCGCGGGGCGCGGCCCTCCCGAGCCCCGCGCGGGGCTCCCAACTGCCCTCCCGAGCGCGCGCGCCCTCCCGGCCCCGGCTGCGGCTCCCAACTGCCCTCCCGAGCGGCGCGCGGGGCTGATGTTTTCACAGGATTACAGGATGTAAGGGGTTGGAAGAGACCTTCAAAGATCGAGTCCAACCCCTAATGTCAGAGCAGGACCATAGATTCTAGCACAGGTCACACAGCAACACATCCAGATGGGACCTGAAAGTCTCCAGAGAAGGAGACTCCACAACCTCTCTGGGCAGCCTGTGCCAGTGCTCTGGGACCCTCCCAGTGAAGAAGTTGCTCCTCATGTTGAGGTGGAACCTCCTGTGCTGGAGTTTCTATCCATTGCCCCTTGTCCAATCGCAGGGTGCAAGGGAGCAGAGCCTGTCCCCTCCCCTCTTGACCCCCAGCCATTTAGAGACATTTACTAAATCCCCTCTCAGTCTTCTCTTCTCCAGACTAAGCAGCCCCAGGGCTCTCAGCCTCTCCTCATAGGGCAGTGCTCCAGTCCCTCAATCATCCTGGTAGCTCTCTGTTGGACTCTCTCCAGTAGATCCTTGTCCCTCTTGAACAAAGCTATCCAGACAGGTGCACGGGGCACTGGCTTAGTGACTGTCATCTGCTGCTGGGGGGCTAGCTTCTGGGCTTCCAGATGCTGCAAAGAGTGTCAGCTTCTCTCTGAGAGACTCTGACTGAACAAAACTAGTTCTCAAAGCTTCATAGCACCATAGCACAACTGGGGAAATAAAAAGTCTGCCCAGCCCTTTTTTTTGGGGGAAAGTCATAGAATCACAGAATCAACCAGGTTGGAAGAGACCTCCAAGTTCATCAAGTCCAACCTATTAACTAACACCTCTTGACAACTAAACCATGGCTTCAAGTGCCACATCCAATCCTTCTCTGAACGCCTCCAAGGATGGTGACTCCAACACCTCCCTGGGCAGCACATTCCAATGGGCAATTACTCTCTCTATGAAGAATTTCTTCCTAACATCCAGCCTAAACCTCCCCTGATGCAGCTTGAGACTGTGTCCTCTTGTTCTGGTGCTGGTTGCCTGGGAGAAGAGGCCAATCCCCACATGGCCACAACCTCCCTTCAGGTAGTTGTAGAGAGCAAGAAGGTCTCCCCTGAGCCTCCTCTTCTCCAGGCTAAACAACCCCAGCTCCCTCAGCCTCTCTTCACAGGGCTGTGCTCCAGACCCCTCCCCAGCCTCGTTGCCCTTCTCTGGGCATGTTCAATTATCTCAATGTTCTTCTTGAATTGAGGAGACCAGAACTAGACACAGTATTCAAGTCATTCAGAGTAGGGGGGGAAAAAAAGCCACCAATGAGGGGTAGAGAGGCACAGAGACCACCCAGCTGACTAAGGCTGGTGATGTGCTCCACCAAACAGTACCTCTTTAGCAACATCACAACACAAGCTCTGAGATGGCAGTGAGAGAAGGGAGCACTGAGAGCTGCAAGCAAAAGCAAAGACATCCTGGTTTCAGTTCCAGCCACAAGAACTGGGTGAACCTGAACCTAACCCAAATTACACTAAGATATTTGCATCACAATGAAAACAACCTGCTGCTGCAAGGGTGAAGCTGCTGCCCTGCCTTCCCCACCCCATCACTCTCCCCAGTTTTCTGGAAAAGAGATTTCTACAGTGAAAGGATTTTGCTCAGCCCTCGGCTTCCTTATCTGTCGCCAGCAACTCCTCCCTCCAGGGCCGCAGGGGCGCTGCCAGAGCCCCTGCCAGGTTCAGCATCCCAGCCTCAGAAGAAAGGAAGGACTCCAGCACCCTTCTTCCATGCTTGCTGCAAGCACATCAGGAAGAGAAAGTAAGGCAGAAGCTGCTTCTCTTGACGATTAGCCAGCAGTGCTAACTGGGCAGCCAGTGAGGGAGAGCACCAACTGCCTATGGGGTAAGGGCATCATCCCTTCTGCACACAGGCTGCCTGGTGAGACCACACCTGCAATACTGCGTCCAGTTTTGGGCTCCCCAGTTCAAGAGAGACAGAGAGCTGCTGGAGAGAGTCCAATGGAGAGCCATGAGGATGATTAGGGGACTTGAGCATCTCCCCTACGAAGAGAGAGAGCGAGCCCTGGGGCTGTTTAGTCTTGAGAAGAGAAGAGTGAGAGTGGATCTGATCAATGTCTATCTATATCTGAAGGGTGGGTGTCAAGTGGAGGGGGGCAAGCTCTTTCCAGTGGTGCACAGTCATAAGCCAAGGAACAGCAGGTACAAGCTTGGACACAGAAGATTTCACCTCAACATGAGGAGAAACTTCTTTACAGCGAGAGTGCCAGAGCCCTGGAGCAGGCTGCCCAGAGAGGTTGTGGAGTCTCCTTCTCTGGAGACTTTCCAAACCCACCTGGATCCTCATACCCTGGGTGATCCTGCTTTGGCAGGGGGTTGTACTCAACGATCTCTGGAGGTCCCTTCCAACCTCTGATGTACTGTGACACTGTTATACAGTGATACAGCAGCATAGCTGTGATGGGATCCCTGGAGAACCCCAAACAGCTTCCAGCAAGTCCAGCACCTTCTTCAGAGCAACCTGTAGAAAGACCAGCCAGCCACCTTCCTTCCTTCCTTCTTCCCTCCCTCCAGACAATCTTCTGGTCCTGCCAATTTGTTACTTCCTCTGTAGAAGCCATTTCTTCTTGCATTCTGCCCTACCTCCAGAAAAGGAGCCTTCTGTAAAGGCTTCTGGGTTGGGTTTCCCAAACCTGGCTTCCCTGAGCATGCAGTTACTTCTGTGTCATTGAAGCATTTGTCACCCAGACATTCGGGGGTGGGGGGGAGGAACAAAAACTGACTACATCACGTTTCTTTCCCATGCACAACACTTCTTACCTCCACCAAAGAGAGGGAGAGGAAATACTCTGAGCTGTGCTCAGCTGGCTGGGCTTTGTTTGCAGCAGTATCTGAAACCAAACTCTCCCACAGCCCTTATCTCACCAAACGTGCATTCATTGTGAAACTTCGGTGTCAAGAGAAAGAGGCAAATTCAGTGGAAGCTGAAAGTGTCCTGCCAGCTTCATGTGATGTTCTCAGTACCTTGTGCAAGTGGTGGCTGTTAGAAGTTGTGGTAGTTTTAGGCTATGCCTTTAAAGTGTTTTCACAGATCTTGAACAGAAAGCAGTGAAATGTAAATAAATCACCACTGGGTGTAAATAGGAAAATCAAGATAACTCTAAACAATCCCATTGGAGAGATAGCTACCATAAAGTCGAGTTCCCAGAACAATCTCTCTCTTCTCTCACTTCTTTGCTCTGGGAGAGATACTACCTTGCTTCTGCTTGACCTTGGCTGCATTGTTTTGGCTATATCTAACTTCTCTGCTCCTTTCTCTTGTCCCTTTTTTTATCCAGGGGGGAAAGGGGAGGCAAGAAGAGAGAAGCTAGTAGCTTACTCTGGTCTTTGACCAGGGGGTCCTTGTGTTGTTAAGTAATAGTAAATACTGTATATTTGTGCATATTCATTGTATTCTATTGTAGATGGTAGTTTTGCTTGTAAATACAGCTTTCATTTGCTTCCAACTGAGCTGGTCTGGCAAATTTAATGTTGGGGGGGGGGGGGGGGGGGGAGAATTTCAGCCCACTGCAAAAGTGTGAGCCGCAGAGGGGCTGCTGCCAGGGCTGGAACTGGAGCTGCTGTAAGCCAGCACAGCTCACCTTGGTGACATTGGCCTGGCTGATTTACAGCACTGCATGGGTGGGCTGCACTGCTCTGTGCTACCCTAGAACAACAGGCACAAGCCCCTCACAGTCCTGTGGCTGTTACTGTTTAGTTCTGCTACTCTATTTCCCATGGACAACAGCAAGTATTTGTCCCACCAGGTTGGGTCACTGGACCTTAATGTACAATGTACCTGCTGCTCCTGCTGAGAGGGTACACAGGGAGCATCCTCTGAGGAAAGCATGCCAAGTCCCACAGGCAGAACAGAAGAAAGGTGAGGTGAAACAACAGCTGGGCAACAACAGGGCTCTGGGCAACCTGATCTAGTCGAGGATGCCCCTGCTTGCTGCCGCAGGGGCTGCACTGGATGAGCTTTGGAGGTCCCTTCCAAACCAGACCATTCCATGATCCTGTGGCTCTGTGACCTGTGATTCTTTTTGCTTTGCTGCTTCCAGATGTGGCATCAGACTACAGAAGATCATATCTCTGAGACATGTCTATATCCTCCTTTCTGTCATAGAATCACAGAACTGTTAGGGTTGGAAGGGACCTCAAGGATCATCTAGTTCCATGGGCAGGGACACCTTACACTACATCAGGCTGCTCACAGCCACATCCAGCCTGGCCTTCAAAACCTCCAGGCATGAGGCTTCCACCACCTCCCTGGGCAACCTGTTCCAGTGTCTCACCACCCTCATGGGGAAGAATTTCTTCCTAACATCCAATCTGAATCTACTCATTTCTAGTTTTGTTCCATTCCCCCCAGTGCTATCCCCCAGACACCCTAAGAAGTCCCTCCCCAGCTTTCTTGTAACCCCCTTCAGATATTGGAAGACCACAATAAGGTCTCCTCGGAGCCTTCTCTTCTCCAGACTGAACATCACAGATTATCTCTGGATGGAAGAGGCCACCGAGATCATCCAGCCCAACCCTTAACCGAGCACTGCCTGGTGAACACTAAACCATGTCCCTAAGCACCAGCTGCACATGGTGCAGTGAACACCCCCAGGGATGGTGACTCCAGCACTGCCCTGGGCAGACCATTCCAGTGTTTGAGAACCCTCTCTGTGAACAAATGTTTCCTAATGTCCATCATGAACCTCTCCTGGCACAGCTTGGAACCATCTCCTCTGGTGCTGTTGCTTGCCACCAAGGAGAAGGGGCTGCCCCCCTCCTGGCTCCAGCTTCAGGTAGCTGTGGAGAGCTTTTATCCAGAAAGAGGTCACAGACAGTTTTCAGCTGTGTGCCGAGACCAAGAGTGGAGCACAGTGGTTTGGCTCTCTTGACTTTTGCACAAGCAGCAAAGATGTCCCTTCCTTCATGGCACAGCCACCACTTTCACATGCTTTGCTGACCACCATTGCCACAGCAGCTGCTTCTTCCACACTTCTTTCAAGGAAAGTACAACAGAGGGTGGATTTCTGGTGGGGCCTGGCAGGGGCTGCTGGGCACAAGCTCCCAGTGAAGGGTTTTGAAAAATGACTTCCAGTGAGTCACAGCCACACAACTTTTGCCTAGTGTCCCATCCCCATCTTAGTGTCATCCTCCAGCCTTGTGTCACAGCAAGTCACCTCCCAGGCCACCAGAAATGCCTAAAGAAACCACGGTGGTGGCAATGGGAGCACTTTGCTAGCTCAGGGGGCACAGAGTTTTTCCCATGGCAAGCAGCTGCTTCCTCACTTGTGCTGAAGAAAGCCCTTCCAAAGCTTTTTCTTTTTAACTTCTGGAGCAACAGAAAACAAAAACCAGAGACAAATGTGGGAGGCTGCCTTTGATTTGGTGCAGTGGCAGAAACCAATGGGGGGTGGGGGGGGAGGGGAGGGAGGGGAGTGAAAGACATTTTTTCAAAAGAAAAAAGGAGAGGGGGAAGATGAGGAGAAAACCCCAAAATCCAGGCTTGGACTGTTAGCCCAGGCAAAGAAGAATGCTGGAGGTGGCATATGCCAAGATGACATCATGGGAATGATGCAACTTCTCTGCAGCCAGGAATCCTGCGTCGCAGGGAGCTATGCAGAATGTCTGTGGGGAAGGGTGGCTGTGTTGATCTGCTGGAGGGTAAAGAAGCCTCACAGTGGGGTCTGGACAGGTGAGACCCATGGGCCAAGGTTAGCTGTAAGAAGTTCAACAAGGCCAGGTGCCCGGTCCTGCACCTGGGTCACAACCACCCCATCGTAAGCTACAGACCTGGGGAACATGTGGTTGGAAAGCTGCAGCCTGGAGAAGGACCTGGGGATATTGTTTGAGAGTTGACTGAACATGAGCCAGCAGTGCCCAGGTGGCCAAGAAAGCCAGTGGCATCCTGGCTCCTGTTAGAAACAGGGTTAGCAGCAGGGACAGGAGGTGTTCATTCCCCTGTGCACAGCAGTGCTGTGTCCAGTTCTGGGGCCCCCACTAAAGGGAAGACATTGAGGGGCTGCAGCATGTCCAGAGAAGGGCAACGAGGCTGGCGAAGGGCCTGGAGCACCTGGCCTACGAGGAGCATCTGAGAGAGCTGGGGTAGTTCAGTCTAGAGAAGAGGAGGCTGAGGGGAGACCTCATTGCTCTCTACAACTCCCTGAAAGGAGGTTTGAGCGAGGAGAAGGCAGCCTCTTCTTGGTGGCAACAGCACCAGAGGAGATGGTCCCAAGCTGTGCCAGGGAAGGTTCAGGCTGGATATCAGGAAACATTTCTTCACTGGAAGGGTTCTCAAACATTGGAATGGTCTGCCCAGGGCAGTGCTGGAGTCACCATCCCTGGGGGTGTTCAAGTGCCATGTGGAAGTGATGCTTAGGGACACAGTTTAGTGTTCACCCTGCAGTGCTGGGTCAGAGGTTGGGCTGGATGATCTTGGAGGTCTCTTCCAACCAAACACATTCTGTGATTCCCTGCACACTTTTCTACAACCCAGTTTGCTCTTTTGAGTACAGACATCCAAGCTGACAAGCACTAATGGTAAGCTACAGACTTTGCCTAGGTCTCAACTAGGCAGAACAGGGAACTGCCTATCAGAGACCACCCAGCACATTCACATGTAAAGAACAGGTTTGAGTTTGTGTCCAGCTTTGCCAAATTTCAGCTGCTTGGGCCTGGGTTTTCTCCATGTGTCTTGTGTGCCCCAGCCTAAGTGGGTCTTGGGGAAAGCTTCAGCAAAGTGGTTCTGTCACCTCTCAGCACAAGGTGAGGGGAAAACACCTTTAGCCCCTGAACTATACACATAAAGAGAGCTACTTGGGGCATCTTGTGATGGCTTCACATACTGGAAAAGGAACATGGCATTTGTGCAGTCCAAGCTGGGCCTCCTGCTGCTCCTCTGTGATTCTGTCCCAAGCAGACACAGCAGAAGCTGTAGGTGCAGGCTCCAAGGAGATTTATTTCCAGGTTTGAGAACTCCACCCATGTGTTTTATCCATGATGAAAAGAAGGGAGAAGCCTCAGCTGAATCAGCAGATGGAGGGAAATGATGGACAGACAGCTTGAGAAGCTCTGGGCTCTCCAAGAGCTTCTAGCTCACAGGAGGTCAGTTGCTGCCAAGCAGCCATTGCTAGAGAAGTGATGCCTCCAAGCCCACCAACCTCCTTCCTTCTCAATATGCTTAGCCTCTGCTTCTGTCATGCCTTGCACAACACAGCTTCCACCCACAGCAATCAACCATGGCTACAAGAATACAAAAGGAATGGGACTATTCCTAAAGAGTACATGTTACTCTGGAATGAGAACTGGTTCCTTGGGTCTCACCTCCACTGACTGCAAAACCCCCTGGGGTGTAGGTTTCCTTCAAGGGGTCACTCCAGGGGAGACACTAGCCCAGAGAAATTTAGCCCCTGATGCCTTGATGTGAAATATTGCTACTGCTACTCTGGATATTTGTTGCAAGCAAACAGAAATTAAGTCAAGGTGCACTAATGAGCCCCTGCTCAATGAAGTCTGCTTACTAATTCCATCAGGCTATCCTTAGAAGTGGTCACTGCACCTCACAATTCAGCCCAAAATACCTATGCTTCAGTAACTAAATAGCTAGGGAGAATAATTAGTGTGGAGAGCTAAGCCAAGCACAGACTACCCATTACCTTGACAAAGAAATACCTAATTTATACAAAAACACCATGGTAAGAGCAGGAAATATCCCATCAACTGATATAAATCACTCAACTCTCTCATCCTCTGGCTCTAATCCCATTCCAAGTTAGAAGAATGTTCTAATCAGAATCTGCAAGGAGGAGAGAGGAGGCAGAGGATAATGAGATGGGTTTGTGAGGAGAAATAGGCTGGCACAGAAAGGTGGCACAGATCTGAGATGAAGCTGAAAAAAGAAAACCCACACCAAACTTGGGATATCTCCCTACCAGGAGATTCATGTTCCTATAGATCAACAACACTGTGATAAAGCAGGGAGCAGAAGTGGAAAGCTCCAGCTGATCAGAATCTTAGAATGGCTCAGGGTGGAAGGAACCTCAGAGCTCACCCACTCCAACCTCCCCACCATGGGCAGGGACACCTCTCAACTACACTCAGCTGCTCAAGGCCTCATTCAACCTGGCCTCCAACACCTCCAGGCAGGAGGCAGCCACAGCCTTCCTGGGCAGCCTATTCCAGAGTCTTATCACCCTCAGACTGAAGAACTTCCTCAAATCCAGTCTAACCCTGCTCTCCCTTCAGCTTCAAACCATTGCCCTTTGTCCTCTAGACACCCTCCTGAAGAGTCCCTCTGCAGCCTTCCCTTCAGGTACTGGAAGGCAGCTCTAAGGTGTCTCCCCACTCCTCTCCAGGCTGAACAACCCCAGCTTTCTCAGGCTGTCCTCACAGCAGAGGCACACCAGCCCTTGCACCATCTTTGTGACCTCCTCTGGACTCTCTCCAACATCTGTGTCCTTCTCATGCTGGGGACACTTGCTCAATACCAGACAACAAAGAGCTAATGAAGCATCCTAAACACCAGCCTGCTACTGATTATTTCAAATCTGGGATTTTTGCTTCATCCTTCTGCCAGGTTTCACTGCCCAAGATGACTTGGGCAACGTAAGCCAAGCTCTCTACCTTCAAAATTCCCTAGGCAGGTAAAAAAAATGGAGGAAAACATCTGATATTGTTTCTGTCACTTCTGTGTGTTGATAGCATGCTCAGTGGTCACCTTAGCCTTTGAGATGCTGGCTTGGGTGGTATCAGTCTGCCTCGGGGAGCAGCTGACACTGCAGAGAGAAAAACCTTTCTGTTAACAAGCCACAGCTTAAGACTGCTGAATATGTTTCTGGTCCAACCTCTGAAGAAAAAAAGACAGATATAAATTGGAGGACTTTTGAAATTGTTTTGTACTCAGCTCTGGTGAGGCCACACCTTGAGTATTGTGTCAAGTTTGGGACACCTCAGTACAGGAGAGACGTGGAGGTGCTGGAGCCAGGGCAGAGGAGGGCAAGGAAGCTGAGGAAGGGTCTGGAGAATAAATCCTATGAGGAGCAACTGAAGGAGCTGGGGATGGTTAGTTGGAAAAGGAGGGAGCTGAGGGGAGACCTCATTGCTCTCTACAACTACCTGAAAGGATATTGTGGAAAGACTGGGGCTGGTCTCTTCTCACAGGTAATTAGTGACAGAACATAAGGGAATAGCCTCAAGCTGCCACTGGGTAGGTTTAGACTGGACAGCAGGAAAAAAAATTTCCCTGCAAGAGTGGTCAGGGGTTAGAGCAGCTCTGCTACAAGGACAGGCTGAGGGAGCTGGGGGTGTTCAGCCTGGAGAAGAGAATGCTCCAGGCAGACCTAAGAGCAGCCTGCCAGTACCTGAAGAGGACACAAGAATGCTGCAGTGACTGTTTGCAAAGGCCTGCAGTGAAATAAGAGCAGGTTTAGATTGGATGCAAGGAACAAGTTCTACACCATGAGGGTGCTGGAACACTGCAACAGGTTGTCCAGGGAGGGAGTTGAGGCCCCATCCCTGAAGATATTCAAGGTGAGGCTGGACAAGGCACTGCTCTAGTGGAGGAGGTCCCGGCTCACTGCAAAGGAGGTTGGACTAGATGAGCTTTGGAGGTCCCTTCCAGCCCACACCACTCTATGACTCCATGGGGATGGGTCTGTATGTCTCCGGTTATCTGCCCTTCCCTTTCAGCTCTTCAGCTGCTTACAAAATGTCCACCAAAGCTGGCAAAGAGGCAGTTGCATCCATCCAAGCTGGTACCAACCCTAGCACTTTGTGCAAGGAGGTGGCAAATGACAAGAAAAGAAGCTTTAATGACGCCCCCAACGATGGCTCACTAAAAAAGCCAAAAACTTGTACCTGGCCCCTAGACATCAGAGAATCTACAGCAGCAGGCTTACTTCCACCCATGGCACACCACCTTGCTCAAGGGGGCATTTCTGGCTTTGTTTTCTTTTCCAGCCTAAGGCACCCTACAGTGAATGTCTTGATGGGCACAGGGACAGACCAAGAGAGGGGAAAAAAAGAAAAACAACCTGAAATGGTGTGTGCTGCTTCTGCAACACTTGCCTGGTTATCTAAGCGCTAACAATCGTGTTACACTCCATCCCATCCTCACCTCAGCTAATTTTGTTCTTTAATTATGACTCCTGGCAACCTTCAGTACAAATGAGGATTTTCCTGCTTCGGGTCATGCATGTTCTTGGCGAGGAGGAGGAGGAGGCTTGTCTGTCAAAACATTAGCTGCCTGCAGAGTTAATTCTATTTATCTGTGAATTATTTTCACATACTGGAGGCATTCTTCCCTCTATGGGACTGCACCAAGTGCTTCATTGCAGGTTTTTGTGTTATTCTTGCTCAGATACGAGGCCAAAAAGGAGCAATTAAATTCTCATTTAAACCCCATTTCCTTAAATACAGCTCTCCTCTTACCACACACAGCTGGGGTTGTTCAGCCTGGAGAAGACTCCAGGGAGACCTTAGAGCTGCCTTACAATACCCGAAGGGATCCTCCAGGAAGGCAGCAAAGGGACTTTTCCTGAGGGTGTCTAGAGACAGGACAAGGGGCAATGGTTTGAAGCTGAGGGAGAGCAGAGTTAGACTGCATCTGAGGAAGAGGTTATTCAGTCTGAGGGTGGTGAGGCTCTGGAATAGGCTGCCCAGGGAGGCTGTGGCTACCTCCTCCCTGGTACTGTTGAAGGCCAGATAGAATGAAGCCTTGATCAGCTGAGTCTAGTTGAGAGGTGTCCCTGCCCATGGTGGGGAGGTTGGAGATGAGCTCTGAAGTCCCTTCCACCCTGAGCCATTCTAGGATTCCATGATTCTTTCCTAGATCCATGCTCTTTCACAGGATTCAAGGGCCCATGGGGACAGGTACAGCCCACAACTTCATTTCAGGTGGCCTCTAACCACGCTACTGTTATCCCACCACTTACTGGGTAACACGAAGGCACGTGTTCATGTGAGCACCAAAGGTGCTCAAAACACTGCATTGTCCCTGAGCAAGAAGAGAATTTCTTGTCCCTGGTGTAAAGGAAGGAGTTAATGGCTTGCTGCCACCTACTACAGAGGTCCTTCTCCCTGGCTAGCTATGCCCAGGGACAGTCTTTACCCATGCTGACATCTGGAGCCACTGCAGGTCTGTGCTTCCAGCAGAGAGAAAACAAAGGCTCTACCTGGAACGGTCTGAGGAGAACCAAGACACAAAGGTGGTTTCTGGGCATTCAGGGCCAAAATCACTACTAGTGTCCTGGCAGTGTAAGTTCACATTGACCTGGGTGCTAGCCCTTAACTTCCTCCAATGGCTTTGGCATTACTCTTTGAGGGCTTCTCCAAAGAAGGGAGCTGAAATATTGCTTGCTGACAAAGGGATTCTCCTCCATAAACTGCCAAAGGATGAGCCCCTGGAGGTAGTGCTGGCATGATCAGCCTGCTCTAACACCTGCTCCACAGGAGGTGCAGCTTCAATGCTTTGAGCTACCCAGGACCACAAATCCAAGCTGCAGGCAGCACACAGGCAAAAGGCACAAAACCAGAGCCTTGTATTCACAGAAGCACAGGAACACAGAACTCATGAACTTTTCAACAACCAACCACCTCCTGCTAACTGCAACGTTACACCCCAAGAATCTTAGAATGGCTCAGGCCAGAAAAGGGCCTCAGAGAGAATCTCCTTCTGGTTGAGGGCACAGAGTGCACTGTCAGCAAGTTTGCTGATGACACAAAAGTGGGTGGAGTGGCTGACACACCAGAGGGTTGTGCTGCCATGCAGAAAGACTTGGACAGGCTGAGAGCTGGGCAGGGAGAGATTGAGTGAAGTTCAACAAGGGCGAGTGTAGAGCCTTGCACCTGGGAAGGAACAACTCCATGCGCCTGTATAGGTTGGGGACTGACCTGAGGAGAGCAGTGAAGGGGGAAAGGCCCTGGGGGTCCTGGTGGATGGAAGGTTGACCATGAGCCAACAATGTGCTCTTGTGGCCAGGAAGCCAAATGCCATTCTGGAGTGGATTAGGAGCAGCATGACGAGCAGGTTGAGAGAGGTTCTCCTCCCTCTGTACTCTGCCCTGGTGAGGCCACATCTGGAATATTGTGTCCAGTTCCAGGCCCCTCAGTTCAAGAAAGACCTCAGGGAGCTGCTTGAGAGAGCCATGAGGATGATTAGGGAATGGAATATGTTCTGTATGAGGATGGACTGAGGGAGCTGGGGCTCTGTAGCTTAGTGAAGAGGAGACTGAGAGGTGACCTCATCAATGTCTATAAAGATGTGCAGGGTGAGTGCCAAGAGGATGGAGCCAGGCTCTGCTCTGCCCAATGACAGCACAGGGGGCAATGGTGGAAGTTGAGGCTTAAGAAGTTTCACTTAAATATGAGGAAATTTTTTTTCCCTGTGAGGGTGACAGAACACTGGAACAGGCTGCCCATGCGGGGTTGGGGAGTATCCCTCTCTGGAGATATTCAAAACTTGCCTGGATGCATTCCTGTGTAATCTAGTGTAGGTGTTCCTGCTCAGGCAGGGGGGTTGGACTGGATGATCTCTCAAGGTCCCTTCCAGCCTCTGAAATTCTGTGATTCCAACCTCCCAGCCATGGGCAGGGACACCTCTCAACTACACTCAGCTGATCAAGGCCCCATCCAACTCAAGGCCTTCAACACCTCCAGGCAGGAGGCAGCCACAGCCTCCCTGGGCAGCCTGTTCCAGAGTCTCACCACCCTCCTACTGTAGAACTTCTTCCTCAGATCCAGTCTAACCCTGCTCTCCCTCAGCTTCAAACCATTGCCCCTTGTCCTGTCTCTCATGGGAAGTCCCTCTGCAGCCCTCCCAGAGGATCCCTTCAGGTATTTAGGGACCTAACACAACAAATCAGGCTCTGCCTCCCAGTCTGTAGTAGGTTTACCTCCAGTGGCATCACCATGCCACCTCCCTCCATGCCAGAGGCAGCCACTCCAGTGCAGAGAGGCCACATGGCAGATTCCCAGGAGCAAGAGCAAACAGCCCTGAATAACAGCAAAACCCAGCAGTAACAGTGCCTTTGGATCCAGAGGTCAGCTGCAGGTTGGATTAAAGATGTAGAGGAAAAATTAAGACATATTGCAGAGGATACAAAGATGAACTTAGTGAGGAAGAAAGGCCTAGGAACAAAAGATGGCAGAAGGGTAACAAAATTACATTGGAGCATCAGCAGGACTGGATGGCTCTCAGGAATGAATCAGCCCTTCCCAATAAGCCTAGCACAGAACAAAAGCTCCACAACACACCACCTCACCCTGTACTGGTGGCAGATTGGCCTGACCTGAAACTCTGCCTTTACCTGAGCTCCAGCTTAGCTCAGAAGGGAGCAAAAAAGGCTGAGAGGTTTGTGTCAGGCAGGGCAGTGAGGTGGACTCTTCCCAAGGACTTCAGACCTGGAGGAGGTTAACACTTCTGCCCCTGCTCTTCATCCCCACTTTGTGTTTTCAGTGGGAAGTGGCTGCTGGAGCAGCTGAATATCCATCTTGCAAGCCTTCTGGCAGCAGAGTCCCCTCTGGGAAGGGAATTTGCTGCTGCCCATCTCCAGCCAAAATCTCGCCCTATCTGCTGATAGTCATTTGCCCAGCAAAGTTCACTTCAAAAGGCAACAGCTGCTCTTCAAAGAGGCAGCAGGTTGGAGTGAATGATCTCTCAAGGTCCCTTCCAGCCTCTGAAATTCTGTGATTCCAACCTCCCAGCCATGGGCAGGGACACCTCTCAACTACACTCAGCTGATCAAGGCCCCATCCAACTCAAGGCCTTCAACACCTCCAGGCAGGAGGCAGCCTGGAGTGAAGTGGAGAATCTGTGGCCTCCCTAACCTTGGCCAGAGATCCTGGAGGTCTTTGGAGAAACCCTGACCCAGACTGCAGAAACTCAAATTTGAGGGATGGGAGCAGGCTGTTCATGAATTCTCTTAAGGAAGGAAAAGCCTTCAGCTTTCTTTGGGAAAGAACATTGATGATTTCTAATCCATTTCAGTGTAGATTAAAGAAGGAGTCTCATCTACCTCCACTGAGGTCCCACGGAAAACACCAATGGCTGTCTAAGTCATTCTGAGCATCCCTGTACAGCTACAGGAACCCAGCACCATATTGATGGAAAAGGGGAAACATCTGTGGAACATATTGCCAGGCTCCCTGATGAAAAGTCCCTCTCCAGCCTTCCTCTAGGATCCCTTCAGGTGCTGAAAGAGCCCAACACACAAACCAGCAGCAAAGAAGGGAAGGTGGGAATTCTCTGCAAGACCATTCCCGGATGCAGTTCCTCAAGTGGCTTCACCAGCAATGGCAGGAGCAGGAGTGGGAGGCCTGGATGAGGAAGGGAGTGCCTGGGGCAGTGTTTTGAACAGTACAGACTCAGCTGTGAAACTCCTGCCTCTGGTACTTTCAGCCAGACTGGCAGCTCAGGACACCAAGCTGAGTGGTGGCGTTGATATGCCAGTAGAACAGGATGTCATCCAGAGGGACCTGGACAAGCTGGAGAAGTGGGCACAGGTGAACCTCATGAGGGCCAATAAGAGCAAGTGCAGGGTCCTGCACCTGGGCCAGAACAATCCTCACTATCAATACAGACTGGGGGATAAGATGATAGAAAGCAGCCCTGTGGAAAAGGACTTGGGGTGCTGGTGGACAAGAAGCTGGGCATGAGCAGGCAGTGTGAGCTTGCAGTCCGGAAGGCCAATGGCAGCCTGGGCTGCACCAAAAGATGTGTGGCCAGAGAGGGAGAGATGTGATTCCGCCCCTTTACTCTGCTTTGGTGAGACCTCACACCTGCAGTGCTGTATCCATCTCTGGAGCCCTCAGAATGGGAAGGACATGCACCTGATGGAGCAGGAACAGAGGAGGGCTAATGGGGTTGGAGCAGCTCTGCTATGAGGACAGGGTGAGAGAGCTGGGGGTGTTCAGCCAGCAGAAGAGAAGGCTCCAGGGAGACCTAACAGCAGCCTGCCAGTACCTGAAAGGGCTACAAGAAGGCTGCAGAGGGACTGTTTGCAAAGGCCTGCAGGGACAGGCTGAGGGACAATGGTTTGAAATGAGAGCAGAGCAGATTTAGATTGGATGTGAGGAACAGGTTCTGCACCACAACGGTGATGGAACACTGGAACAGGTTGCCCAGGGAGGTAGTTGAGGCCCCATTCCTGGAGATACTCAAGGTCAGGGTCAACAGGGCTCTGAGCAACCTGCTCTAGTGTAGGATGTCCCTGCTGACTGCAGGGAGGGTTGGACTGGATGATCTTTGGAGGTCCTTTCCAATGCAACCCATTCTGTGACTTAAAGGCCTGAGGTTCAGGACTTAGACTCCACTAACAACCACACCTCACCCAGCTCCACTTGTTTGCAAACCCCAGGCCCTCTTTGCACCGCACTCAGATGAAGATGGCTTTGCTAGAAAAAAACCCCACACCTTTTACATTAACTTTTCTCCAACCCAGGAACATCAGCATCCACTGATGCATCCACCGATTCCCCTAGGTACAGCCCAGGTAGAAGTCAACATCTATTCAACTGCCTGACAGCAGAGACAAGATGCCAAACAGCTCTGACTCAAAAGAGTTGGTTTCTGAAGCCATCCTCACTGCGGTTCTACACAACCAGCTGGGAGAAAGGACAGAAAGAGGATAAAAGGTAACTGAAATGAGTGGGGTGGATGGAAGCGCCCGCTGCCCTGTTCCTCAATACTGACAAGCCTCTGATTCTCTGCTGTGCTTCAGGGCTCAAGGTTTTCATCCCCTCCTAAGGCAAGTAAAGCTACTATCAAAACTCCACAGGCAAACAATTGCAACTGAAAACACGAAATGATGCTTCTTAGCTGTCTTTGCCAGCTGCCTGGGACCCAAGAGGACATTTCCAAAGGGAAACGCTGCCCATGGAATCTGCTACTTGACTTCGTCGGTGGCCGAGGTAGCCAGCAGCTCTGCGAACCAAACCAGCAGAGGTCTCTGTTCCACTAATCCACTAATAAAATAAACTCACTATCTATCCATATTTATCCCTTAGGACCCCCGGTCCACAACTTAGAATAACAAAAAATACAGCAGGATACCAACAGCTCAGATGGGAACAATTTATCACTTTGCTCCAGGGGCAAAAAAAAGACAAAAGAAAGTTTGTGGTCAGCCAGGTTACCAAGCTTATGGCTTTGCCTCCAGGCACTGCCATCTGGCAGGAAAAAAAAATGTGTGCTATGGTCAGCTCCAAACCTCCTTACTGCCCCAGGAAAGCGAGGACTGCAGCAGGCACCGCGCTTGCTGTGTCCCAGCCATCTGCTTGAAGACCTCTTCATAGAATCACAGAATCAACCAGGTTGAAAAAGATGTCAGAAATCATCAAGTCCAACCTATTACCAAATACCTAACACCTCCTGACAGCTAAACCAAGGCTTCAAGTGCCATGTCCCATCCTCTTTTGAACACCTCCAGGGACAGTGACTCCATCACCTCCCTGGGCAGACCATTCCAATGGCAAATTACTCTTTCTGCCCAGGCAGTAGGGGGTCTAGAGGGCCCTTTCTGCCCCTGGTTTCAGTCTGGGTACAGCTAGTCACAACAGAAAGCCTTTAGCAGGCAACAGTTGGGTTTTTGGCCTCCATGTAAAGGGCTGCTTGGTCTTTGTGGGAGTAGTGTTTGGAGCACACAAAATGGGGAGTCTGCCCACGACTGGAATCCTTGCTTGAAGTCTCAGATGTGTGGCCAAGGATAAAATTGGAATGAAACTTACGCTCCTGCCTGCTGGCTCCTCCAAACAGCTGCAGGCGCAGTAGGACGGCCAGGTACAAAAGCCTGAACTGGCACAGCCTGTCTGTGTGGCTGGGGAAGGCTAAACCACAAGGGGTGTTGCTCTCAGTTTCCACCCAGAGCTGGCTGGCAGGTGCCAAGACGCTGAGAGGGAGCAGGACAACCCCTGCCAGCACAGCCTGCAGAGCTGGGCAGAGAGGAGCCTAAAGAAGTTCAACAAGGTTAAATGCAGAGTCCTGCTTCTGGGAAGGAATAGTAAACTGCAGCAGTACAGGTTAGGAGGTGATCTGCTAGAGAGCAGCCCTGTGAAGAAGGACCTGGCAGTGGAAAAGAAGTTATCCATGGGCCAGCAATGTGCCCTGGTAGCCAAAAAGGCCAGTGGGATCCTGGGGTGCATTAAGAGGAGTGTGTCCAGCAGATCAAGGGAGGTTCTCCTTCTCCTCTACTCTGCCCTGGGGAGACCTCACCTGGAATATCACATGGAGTTTTGGCCTCCCAGCTCAAGAGGGACAAGGATCTACTGGAGAGAGTCCAACACAGAACTACCAGGATGATTGAGGGACCGGAACACTGCCCTACGAGGGAGGCTGAGAGCCCTGAGGCTCTTTAGTGTGGAGAAGACTGAGAGGGGGTTTAATAAATGTTTATAAATATCTGAGGGCTGAGGGTCAAGAGGGAGGGGACAGGCTCTGCTCACTTGCACCCTGTGATAGGACAAGGGGCAATGGCTAGAAACTCCAGCACAGGAGGTTCCACCTCAACATGAGGAGGAACTTCTTCACTGGGAGGGGCCCTGGGTACTGGCACAGGCTGCCCAGAGAGGTTGTGGAGTCCCCTTTTCTGGAGACTTCCAAGTCTCATCTGGATGCATTCCTGTGTGACCTGTGCTAGATTCTATGGTCCTGCTCTGGTAGGGGCATTGTACTTGATGATCTTTGAGGGTCCCTTCCAACCCCTAACATCCTATGAATCTATGAGCCTGCCAGGAGCACCCAGCAGGTCAACTTGGCTTACCTGGGCCATGAATGGGCATCCTCCACTGCTGATCTTCCACCCCTGGTGTCACTGGCTGTGGCAGCGTGCAGTGCTGCAGGCTTCCTCTTCCAAAATCCAGAGCCAGAAAACTCCCCCAGGAGCCCTGGGAGGTAGCCCGCATGGGATTCTACACCATCTTGACAGCAAACAAACCACTTATGCCCTTTTCTTGTGGGAAGCCTGCAGATTAGCACGGTTTGCTAATACGGGAAAGTGCACTCAGCCAGGCCTACCTCTGTATTGGGTGGAGGGGTCCAAAGGCATTGCCCCAAAATCCACTCTCCAGTAATAGCACGGTGGAGGACAAACAGGAGACAGAGCTGTCCTCTCTCCCCCTCACCAGTGGCAAGGCACAGGGCAGTCACGCTCCACAGCTGCACCCCTGATTTCAGGGCGTGTGGAGCCAATAAGACAAAAGATAGAGCAGCTGTATCTGCTTAACTCCATCAGCTCTCAATTGGAGACAGGTGAGCACGTGTCAGCTCCTTGGCACAAGGCGGCAAGCTCTGTTAGATCACATCTTGCCTGCAGATTAGGCCTACAGAAGCAGGTGTCCCAAAAAAGCAAAGCCCCTTTGGGGAGCACACCAACGGGGGGACATCTGCACTTTTCCCTGGCCCTCTCCACCCATCCATTCCTTTGAACTTTCTATGCTGCTGCTCTTGCCCAGCGGGCTGCCCTGGCACCCCTGAAGCCATGACACTGTTCCCCTGCTGCCATGGCAGCTCAGGGCTGATAGCTGGCTCTCCACACAAGTAACAAAGGGCCCCATCTACCATGGGAGCAAGTCAGCTCCTGGGTTTTTCACCTCGGCACATTCCCCTCTGTTTTTGTGCCTGATTTTGAGTCTTGCAACGGCTGATGTGGGCAAGGCAGGCAGCAGGCTGGGAGAGGAAACGAGCTCCCTGAGTGAAACACAGCAAGCAAGTGCAGCTACTACTAGCCAAGTGTGAAAAAGATCTTTCTTTTTTTCCCCTCTCTTTTTAGATCAGTAAACAAACAAACCACTGGAGATTTGGGAAAAAATAAGAATCTTTGAACAGAAAGCCTTCAACATTTTTCCAATGAAATCAAAGCTGAAAAGAGCTCATTTGGGTACAAACAGTTCTCGCCATATAACCTCGTTATTTTACTGTAGCTCACACGTGTTGTTAAAAGCCATTATACCACGAACTTTTTCCTTTTGGTATTTAAAAAAGCAGCGATACATCCAAACGGCCTAAGAAGAGGCTGAAACAAAATCCTGTTGGCATTTCCGAAGCGGAACGTTTCCTTCAGAGCTTTTGTTGTTTAGGGGTTTTGTTTGGTTTTGGTTGGGGTTTGGGGTTTTTTTTTCAGCTGAACCCACCCAGCTGTACTGATGGGTACAGGGAAAAAAACCTTCCCCGTTTCCCCGTTCGAGGAAGAGCAGCAAGCACACAGCTACGTGTACGTGTAGCGAGAGGGAGGAAGGGAGGTTCCATGCGCGGTCCCGCGGCTGCCGGCGCGCTCCCGCGGGCCGGCCGCGCCTATTGCATCAGTCGAGGCGGGACCCGCACGGGCCGTTCGCCGAGCACAAAGTGCGGGAGTTGTGTGCGTTTGCGTGTGTGTGTCCCTCGGCCCCCTTTTCCTCCCCGTCCCCGCCGGGCGCAGGCGCGGCAGCAGGCGGAGGGAAGCAAGCGAGGCAAGGTTGCCTCCAGCCGCCCGAGGAGAAAATGCTGCGACGAGGAAGGAGGGGGAAGAACGCAGGAGGGGAGGGGAACACCACTCGGTGTGGAACGTTAAAAAATGCCTCCCGCCGCGCAGACGGGGAGGCCCGGCCTGGCGCTGCCCAGCTCCACCTTAAATCTGGCCCATGGCGCAGGCCGCTTCCCCCACCCGGAGGCGCGCTGGGCTCCGCCGCAACAACAAGCGGCAGCTCCGGGGGTAGGATAACGCGGCCCCCCGCCCCCATGGAAGGGGCATCGGGGCGGGTTTGAGCGCGTCCCCTCCGGTGTTTTCCCTTCTCGCCGCGCTGCCGGCTCCGCGCACCCTCCCCCAAACCCGGGGCTAGCCAGGGGAGGAGGCGGGGAGCCGGGCAGGGGCGGGCGGCGCCTCTCCCCTGGGGTGGTGCGGTTGGAGCGGGTGCGTCCCCAGGTGAACGGCAGTCGGTGCCGGCCCGGCCTGCGCAGAGATGAAAACCGCCATCGGCTGCCAGACAGGCGAAAAGCAATGCCGCGGCTGGGGTGGGGGACACTCAGAGGACAAACCCCAGATCTGACATGGTAGAGCAGCAGGCTTGGACCCTCCCACACCTCCAACCCGCCGCAGCCTGGGGGTTCCAGCACCCGCACTAACCGCAACCGGTCCGCCCCCTCCCCTTCCCCCCCCACCCCCCCCCTCGCTGCCCCGGGCGGCCGCTCCCCGCTCCTTTCCCGCGTCCTCCGCCGTTGGCTGTCGAAGGGGCGGCTTCACGGGGATAGGCCTGCCCGGGGGGATGGGAGTGGGGGCGCCGCTGTTTGTTTTCTGTCGTGATCACTTTGTTCGTGCTGGGGAAACGAAAAAAATTTAAAAAACATAACTTTTTTGTTTCCCCTTACATTTTCGCCACGGTTTTCCACGTTTCCCCTCCTGCATTGCACACACCACCTTCCCCCTCCGCCGTCCATAAGGCAGCCTGGAGTCAAACTGGGGGGGGAGGGATAGCGGAGCGCACTGTGGGAGGGCGCAGGGCAGGGTGCTCAGCGATCCTTTACAGCCGGAGAAGTCAATGGCACGCTCTGGCTGAGCCCTGTCCCTTCTCAGCCCTGGGACAAGCCCGGGGTGTGCCATCTGCCCGGGTCGGGAGTGAGGGCAGGTTTGGAGAGAGGGGGCAGGAGGGCCGTGCGTGACTGTCTCCTTTCCGCGTCCTTCCCCGAGCAAGGGTAATGTCGGGGCGGTTTCAGAGTGAGGGCAAGCCCCGGCGCAGGCGGGGTAAACAACAGGATCGCATAGCTAGGGGGTGCAGGAAGGAGCTGGGCAAGGGTTGTGTGTGTGTCCCCCAGGCCGCCCCCCCTATTTACGTGTCAATGTATTCCTCGCAAGCCGGAGGGATGAAAGCGCATCCCCTCCGCATCGCCCTGCGCGGGTTGCGGGCTGCCCGAGGCACGGTGACACGGTCCCGCTTTGCCGGCTGGGCGCGGCTTTGGAGAACTGCGGGGCTCGGAAGCGCCCCTTCGCCCCCCCTGTCTCTTTGCGCCCACCCCCTCCCCCAGCCACAGGGCCATCGCCCTGTCCGGCGGTGTGCTGGGGAGTAACGAGCTGGCGGTGCGGTCATTCCCGGGACCCTGGCGGCGGGGCCGGGCGGAGCTGGGGAGGGTGGAGGGGCTGGGAGTGGCTGCTGCCGGTGCCTGCAGCAGCATCTGCTGGGACAGGGGTGTGCGAGGCGCCATCTTTGTTAGCAGGGAACGCGGCGCGGGGAGCAGCCGCTCCGGGCTCGCAAGCAGAGCCGGCGTGCGGGGGATAAGGTTAGCGGCGTAGTCCCCAACAGCTCCCTCGAAAGGGGCAGGAGCGGGGCAAGCTGGTGCAGAACTAGCGGCGATCCGGTCTAGGAGGGCGGCTAACTTTAGGCTCGTGTTTGAAGCCTTGCAAGTCAAAACGCCCGAGTGCGAAAAGCACCTCGAGCTAGCTATTCCCTACCTTACACCCCCACCCCCCACCCCCCCCCCCCCCCCAAAGAGAAACGTCAGGAGAGGAAATTCCCCTCTTTCCCATTAAAAGGGCACATTAATCCCAGTTAGCACGGAGAAAGAATCTCACAGAGGGTGAAGAGGACGAGCTGCATTCCTTGCTTTTCACCTGCCCTGGAGACACAGGAAGATAGGCCCGAAGGAAACCTGCTGTTACTTCTTGAAGGAGTCGTCTTTCCTCCTGTGCCAGGCTGAGGGAGGTTGAAACACACACTAATGAAGAACATACTTCATATGTATGGCAGTTTTCTTTATTGATTGCTCGATGTGAAACAATATAAATCTGGAAAAAAAAAATATTTTCCCACACATTACAAAAAAAAAAAATTAATAAAAATATTAGATTGGCTCAGTCTGCAATCCTTTAAGCACAGCCATATTATTAGGATGGGAAGAAAAAAACAACAACAAACCCAACACCCACCCGAAAACAAACAAAAATGAACAACAACAAAAAAATCCAAACCAAATTATCAGGGAAAAAAAAAGAAAAGGCAACAACAACAGGGGGAAAAAAAAGAAAAAAAAAATTAAAAAACCAACCACCAAACCCACAAACACAAACCCCAAACTACCAAACGAGAGCATTTACAAATGCACAAAACCATGCCACTTTGGCTTGATGGGGGAAAATATTGTCTTCTAGATTAAAAACCAAAAAAATTAATGAAAAAAAGAAAATCTTTTAACATAAATAAGTTAGTATAATTTCTCAGTGTCTTTACAGAGTTATGTACACAGGTACACTTCAAACTTCTTTGTTGTTGTTGTTTTATTTTTACAGACAGGTACACAGGCAATGCAGAAATACTGATTAAAGATGTAGTATCCCTTTTTCCCCTCGCGCACAACGCCCTTCAGGAAGTGGGTCAAGAGCAGAAAACATTAGTATTTGAGATTCAGAGGAGAAGGGGGGAAAAAAATAAGGGGGCGTCCAGATTAGGTTAATAAAAAAAAAAAACTAATAAAACAAACCACAAAACCTCCTCACAAACACACACACACAAATCAGGAAACCGGGCAACGCAAAGGGGGCGAATTTATACTTCTATAGGGATTCGAATTTGCTGCATGGACTTGAGATGGGGACAGGGTGGGCCCAAGCACATAATGGAATCATCACGGCCCCACCTTTTCATCTTAATGAAGTGGGGAAAATTTTCACGAGCAGACAGCAATAATCTGCTCTGAGCAGGGTTGCCACCCTGGGACAGTTAAAAAAAAAAAAAAACAACAAACGAACGAGGAAAAAAAGGGAATGAAAAAAAGACCAAAAAGACAAGAAGACCCACTTAAAGGGACAATACATCTTTAAGTAATAAAAACCCTACACTGCTTCTCTTCATACGTTTCTTTCCTTGCTAGATTGTGAAAGCAAGTTCCAAACGGTCACCCTCTTCCACTCCCTCCCCCCCCCCCCCCAACAAGGTTTATGTGCTACATAAGGTAAAAACTATATACACAGGTAGTACAATGAAGCAAATAAGGAAACACCTAATTGCACAATGCTACATCCAATGCTTTTAGAGGCAGGTCTTTACAGAGTGCCTAGAAAACCTTAGTGTTATTGTTTGCTTTCTTCTTCTTCTTGACGTTATTTTGTGTGTGTGTGTGTTGTTTTGCTGCTGCTGTTGGTTGGTTGTTTTGTTTGTTTTCAGTGCTTGTACAGGACCTCCATCCCCCGGAGATCGGCCGATATGTATTTTAGTCTCCACTACAACTTTACATCTTCCTCGCTTCATCGCCCCCCGCCGCACCCGAGGAACGAGGACACAACGCACATCCTCCGCTCTGCAACGGGAAGGGGGGAGGGAAAAGAAGACGGGAGAGGGAGAAGGCGATTTACAAAAACATCCAGAAGAAACGCGATCCGCTGCGCAACCGCTCCCAACCGACGCCGCATCCCCAGGACGGTCAGGCCTTGCCCGGGCGGGGTCCCGGAGCCGGCCTGCACGCCAGGGGCCCCGCCGCCGGCATTCCCGCGGGCGCTCGGCGGCGAAAAAGAGAGCGGCGGGAGCCCTCCTCCTCTTCGTCCCGGGGCTCGGCCCGCTCCTTCCCTGCCCCCACCCCAAACAAACGGGCGGTAGTAGCGGCATTTGCATAGCTGACGTGCTCCGCCACGGCTCGCCCCAACGGGACCAATTTGTTGCAAACTTCTGTTTTACAGCTTCATCTCTTTCTGCACAATCGCAAATCTAGTTTGTAAACCTTCCCCTGAAACCTCGGCTCCAAAACCGCCGGCGCAATTTACCAGCTCCCTCCCACCCCAGCCCTCGCCTTAAAACAAAACAACAACAAGAAGTGGGGGGAGCGACACAACCCAGCTCCCGTTAACCCGCTCCCTTCCCTTTGCCAGCGCCTAAACCCAAACCAAAACAACTCGGGGGAGGAAGAGGGAGCACACGCACACACAAAAAAACACAGACCAAACAAAAATACCCTACCACCAAAGAAACCAAGCGAGCTCTGCCAAGCTCGAATTTTAAACAAAATACCCGGATTCCTCTTAAATCCAACTTCTTAATTCTCCCGGACTGCGAGGTCACCGCGACGCCAACGCGGGCATTGCATAGGTGAAAAAGCATCGGGCAGGAGGCCGGGGCACACGGGAAGCCCCCCGAAATCCCTTGTCACCTGACATTAGGCACTAGCCGAGCTGAAAACGCGGTCCCTCCACCCGCACGGTCCCTGGGAACGGGCCCTCCCTGCCGCCGGTCTGGCTGCCGGAGGGCAGAGTCGGTACCACCACGACTCGGGCTCCAGCCGCCGCCACCAGCCCTTGCCCCGCCGCGCTTCACTCGTTTTGTTCAAGCTTTGCGCGTCCCAATCCCCCCTCCAATACACGCCCATCTCCGAGCGCTTGGGGAAAGCCCCCTTCCCCGCGGCAAGCCCGGAGGGGCTCCAAGCTCCTTCCCCCCTCGCCCCCCCTTCACTAGCTCTCCTCCAGTCAGAGTACGACACCCACTCGGTAACCCTTTCTGTCCCTTATTCACACCCTAAAGCAGAGCCTAAAAGGAACCTACCTAAACAGTTTACGTTTGTTGTCGTCTTGGGCTTGATTTCTTGGGTGTTTGCTCCACTGAACTGGCACTGGGGGAGTCTTCTGAAACCTCTTCTTCTGTTGTGTTGGCCCTTTTATTTTGAGGACAGGAATCTAGGAGGGGGAAATTAAAAACAAGGGTGGGGGAAAAGTGTTATTAAAATACTTTCCTTCCAGATGTTTGCTTGTCATCCAGGGAGGGTAGATGGGGCTGGGTGGGGGAGGGGGAATAGTCCCGGATCCCCATGTCAGCTATCAGCTACTAGAAAGGGAGCTGGGTTCCTCTCTGAGAGATGCCATTTTCCTGATTTCGCCTGAAATCTCTGTCCCTCTTTTGCTTCGCGGGCGCGTTATGAACCTTCCCCCAGCTGGCCGGGAGGCCGGGCGCCTGCGGAGGGGCGGCGGGGGAACGATCCACGTCTAAAAGCTTTTCCTTGCGCATTAGCTACCAGCTTCCATGTAACGCGGGACCCCACCCCCCACCCCGGGACAACAAACAGCACCTGAGCTTTTTTTAGGCGAAAAGAAGCAGGGGTGGGGTGGGTGGTGGTACACCAAGTCGGCACAGCCCACGGCGGCCAGGTCACGCATGGCCCCCGGCGAAGGGGCCGACAGCCCCGGCGCTGAGACCGGCAGGGCGGGCGGGCGGAGAAAAGCGCTGCCGCCTTGGCGAGGGTACGTTACCATCGGTAGCAGGTCTTTTCCTCTGCCCAGTGCACTGCTCTGCAAAGTCCGTCTGATTTTCAGAAACATCAGTCTTTTGATCTACACAGTGAGTGTCCTCTGAGATTCCCTGAGAGCCGACAAAAACCATGGTTTGGCAATTCCCGTTTACATCCAAGCTCTGGCGGCCAGCGGACTTGCAGGCAGCTTTCAGTAGCCTCGGCGGTCTGAAGTAGAAGTCGGGCGAGCTCCCCTTCTCCACGGCTTGCCACTCGTACCTGCCTTCCAGCGGCTTGTGATTCTGGAAATCGAAATTCCACTTCCTCTGGCAGGCCTCCTCCATCTCCTGGCGGTGCTTCATCAAGTCCCTGTTTAGCTCTTCGTGGTTCACCGGCCCAAAGAGGTTTCTGCACGCAGACGGCTTCGGGTACTCTGACTGCCTGGCTTCCATGCGCTCCAGGGTAGGGCTCCCATTAGAAATACGGACGTTTGACATCTCCCCCCACCCTCTTTCTTCTGGCGGCGGTTGTTTTGCTCGCTGCTCTTTCCCCCTCCCAGCCGCCGCCGCCGCCGCCTCCTCCGCCTCCTCCTCCGCCTCCTCCTCTCCGCCTTCTTACTTCTGGGCTCTCGGCCGCTCTTCTCCGCGCCTCCTCTCCGCGCTGACCCGCTCTCCGGCCCCGCTCGCCCACAGAGAAGGGCCGAGGAAGCGCCCTTGCATAAGCGCCGGCCCGGGGTGAGCCCCGAGAGCCGCCGCCGCCGTCGAGGAGCCCCGGGCGGGTACAGGCGCGGTGCGGGTGCGGGGTCGGGGAAGGCGGCCCCGCGCTGCCCCGCCGGCGATGGTGATGCCGCCGGCGATGGTGATGTCCCCGCCGCTCGCACTGGCCGCCGCGTAGTAAAAACGTAGTCAGAAAAAAACAAGAGGAGACAAGAACTGCAATATGGCGATAGCAGGGAGGCTGACGAAGAAGAAAATGATTGACAGGACGAGTCTATTTAAAAGCCCGGCCGAGCCATTGGTTACGGCGGCGGGCACCGCCCCGTCGCCCCGGCCCTGCCTCGCCGCCGCCGGCTCTAAAGGTGGCTCCGAGCTGTCGGGAAGTGATGGAGGCCGGAGAGGTGGGAAGGCACCGCGCTGCCTGCCTGCTCGCCGCCACCTCCTCCTCCCTCGGCAAAGCCCGAACCTGGCGGAATTTGTGGCCACCACTCACCCACCCCCCCACAAGATTCCCCCCGCCCCATCTCGTCGCTTGCCCTCAGAAGCCCGAGTAATGGTGGCGTTTAATGCGTTCCTGTGACAGGAGCCTCTCCCAGCACTCTGATTTTCCCGGGTTTGGCTCTGGCGGTGCAGCCCCACCCACCCCCACCTCCAGGGTCTGTGGTTAAACTCGGGGCTAGTGGGAGAGCTGTCCTACCCGGGGCGTGCAGGGAAGACCAGCACCCTGACCTCGTTGCACCCTCGACCCCGCTGGCAGCAGAGCCAGGCTCTCAGGGGATAAGAGGACTTGCTGCCTTCTCAGCAGAAAAAAAGGGCTATGTGAAAAAAGGGATCTAAAAAAACCCTCTGCAGGGATTTCAGATCTCAGCAAGCAGGGGAAAGAAAACAAAAGCATTCAGTCTTGTCCTGTTTGTATGCTTGGAAGATTAGATGAGACAAGAGTCACAGCCATGGATTTTCTAAGCAGCTTCCTCAGATAGCCACAGAAGGCATGGTGGAAATAAGAGCAATATTGTGTCCTCTGCCTTCCTTGTCTCCAGGCCCTTCCAGAGCCATCTCCTGTCACAAGGCAAGGCACCCCCCAAAAGGCATTGCAGGATGCTGTGGGTAATCTCAGGTGCTGAAGTCTGTGACTTTTTCCAGGGCCTCATATATAAGGCCTGAATCTTTGAGAGGCTGGAGGGTCTTCATTGCAATACATCTGGCTGGGTCTCCTCTGCAAAGCATTCTCAGCAACCCTCTCCAAATCTTGCTTCTGAGAAGGCTGCACTAGTGACAAGCTCTCTCAACAATGAAGGGGTCAACACAACTGGTTTGAGCTGGCTGAAAGAAAAGCCAGCTGATTTGGGCTCGAAGATGTGGAGCTTTTACCCCCTGCTGTACTTACACAGAGTCATTCTGGTTTGAGGTCCACGGTTTTGATGGGCCACTGAAACCTTTGCTGCAGTTGCTCCTGTGCACAAACCGGAAAGGGGACAAAACCTGGGCTCGAGCCCAGGCCACAGCATTCTGCTTGCCTTCATCAAGACAAGGGCTAATGGGGACAAGTTGCTACTGGGAAGATTAGGACTGGATGCCAGAAAACATTTTTTTTTCACCATTTGAACTATTAAACATTGGAATAAACTCCCAAGGGAGGTGGTGGATTCCCCTACATTAGATACTTTCAAGGCCCAGCTTGAAAGGGTACTGGGCCACCTCATTTAAACTATATTCTTACCCTGAAAGGTTGGACTAGATCATCCTTGAGGTCCTTTCCAACCTGATCATTTATGAATCTGTGAATCCACAAATCTATGAGTCAGCCTCGAGATAGCAGCCCCTGGCCTCTGCTCACACCAATCACTCAAGTATCATCAGACACGAGTTCAAAAAACAGGTGTGCTCAGGCAAAACAAGGAAGAATACACATATGAGATGGGTATAAAACCCACAAGGTTGAGACAAAATACTAATCACATTATTTTTATTTGTTGGACATCTTTCTCACTGCTCAGTTGTTTTCCAACTCCTCTCAGCAACCCCAAGTTCACCTCAACTCCCTGTTCACCTCAAGATGATTCAAGCTGGCATTCTCCTGTCTGCAGGAGCTGAGACTTTTGTCTGAAGTTTTGAGTCCCTGCTAAAACTGTATCAGCTGGCAAAGTGGGGCCTGCTCATCTGCTTTGTTTGCAGATCATCATCTTCGTTTCTCCAGGCTTTCCTGTCTTTCACTTCCATAGCCACCAGCCAGGAAGTGCCATTTCAAGCTTCACTTTCTCTGTCAGGTGTGGGACACTTGGTTTGTTTAATAGGTAGGATTACGACACAGGACCAGAGAAACACATACCAGGAGGAAAAAAAAAAAAAACCACAAAACCAAAAACCAAACAACAAACCAACAGTAAAAACGGGTTCCAAATATTTGAAAGGACTGCAGGGCAGAAGAGCCCTGATTTATCTGCAACCTTCTGAGAAGGAAAAAAACCCAACGAAACAACAAAAAAAATGAAATAAAATCCCCCAAACCAAACACAACAGTTACTGTGGGACAAGAACCTTCTTTTTTGTTATTGTTCTGTTTATACCTCCCCTAGCACAAGGGCCTGAGAGTAAGCCCCTGAATGCCTTACGAGTATACTGAAAACGAATAATTAAAGCCAAAGAGGCGGGAGCAGGGAGGAGGGGGTTGGGGGGTAGCGAATAATTAACGCCACTGATGGAAGAAAAAGGAGTGGTCTGCGCCTTGGGTTATCCCTCTCTCCTTCTCCTCCATGGATGCTGCGGAGCATCCGCGGCCGCGAGGTCCGAGCATCCGTCCCCATCGCCCTTTCGGCTTCTTCTCCCCTCACCCCGCCCTGCCTCGGCATTCCACCTTAAATCTCTGCGGCTGCAAAAGAGGGGAAAAAAAAAAAAAAAAAAAAAGGGCTGTGTCTGCAGCGACCTTGCCATGATCTAAAGTGTTTTGTTTACAGTCAGGCACCCCCGATGGTTGCAGCAAATCGTGAGAGAGGCAGGCGCCTGCCTAGAACAGCAGAGAAGCGTGCAAAAAAACCCAAACTAAAAAAAAACCAACAACCCAATCCAAACCAAACACCACCAACACCAACAAAAAAAAACAAAACACCACCCCCCAACAAAAAACAAACCAAAACCCAGAAACAACCACCACCAAAAACCAACCCGATCCCAGAGAATCCTGGAGTCAAAAGATCTGGAAAGATCAGAGCGCCATCGTCTTGCAAAAGTGGGGCACAGCAGAGGAGGTGGTGCGCGGGCGGTGCGCGGCCGCGCAGCGGGGTGGGTACTGCTAACTCCGGGACCGACCCTTAAAGCTCCTGCCTCCAATCGCCCGGTTCGCCTTCCCTCTGTTGCCGTTTAAGCTGAAGATGCAGCCAGTCACAGATCGGAAGACGGGATTAGAGAGAGAAAGGAAAACAAACAGCGCAACCACCCCTCCCCACCCCCCAACTCCAACCAAAATTTCGAGGAGGGAACCAGGAAGGAGAGAGGAGTGTTTGTAAGAGTGTCAGGGATGTCCTGGCTCTTCTAGCAGCCTCTGAACACATTGTCCCCTCTCCCCACAGTACCCCACAGCTCTCTCTTGTTTGGGCTTTTCCATTGGCAGCGCTGCTGGCTGTTTTTCTTTCCTCCAGAACCACTTAGGCAAGCTTCCCATCCCCGTTTTGGCCACCCTCCTTTCCTAGCTCTTTATAAAGCTGTCAGTGACCCAGCAAAGCACATCCGAACTGCACACAGAAAGCACCTGGGGTGTTGGGGATTTGCAATATTCCCTTGCAAACAGCAGGGAAATTCGGAATAATACCTGAGCTCCTCCACAGGATGCATCCTTCAGTTGAGGATGAAGAAGGCAAGGACACGATATGACCCATCTGGAAGCTGGAGGCTCGAGTAAGTTCGCTTCTCACACACCTTAGCTGTTACTGAGCTGCTGCTGCTGCTTCTCCACATGTCCAATTTGCAGGCAAAATGCTAATTTCCTTGAGAGGTGAGGGATGAAGCTGCCATAAGATTCAAGGTACAGGCCTCGAATGAGGGTGTTCATAACCCACTGAACTGGAGCTTTTCCCTTCTGGGCAAGGTTAGGGCCTGGCGAGGTTCAGCAGCAAAGACCCTTAGGGAGGAAAAGGCCACTTTAGCATACGAAGGACCTGGGGTATCATCCAGCAGCGCCCAGGACTCGAGCAGTGCAGAGCTGTGTGGGTGCTAGGAGATGCCAGCTCCCCTTTGCATGCCTCCCTTTTGGGGCAGGGTGCAGCACAAGTGGAGTTGGAGACCTTTCACTCATTTGATGTAAACTCTAGAGGGAGCCTAAGGACAGCATCAGGCCAGCACCAGGATCTGGCTTCCCTCCTGACAGCATCCCCCACCCCGAGCTGCCCCCCCAAGCAGGGGCCCTGCTCTCATCACTCTCATCACTTTTGGGGGGGTTTGCTCTCTGCTTCCCTGGCTGCAGCTGGAGGGCAGTTGTTCCCGGGGGTGTGGGCCCTATCATACATCTACAGAAGGTGTGAATGCAATCAGGGTGCAGAGGCCAGTGTAGAGGATCTGGAGCCCTTGAGAGGGTGGCTGGGGGTACAGCTTGGGAGTGTCCTGAATGGGATTTGTTTTCAGAAGTGAATAATCTGTCAGGATTTCCTTCTCTGCATTAACACAAGGGGTTGGACCATCTCACCATGCTGTAGGGCACCTTATACAAAGAGTTGTGTCTGCAGACGCTACACGGTCAGTTATTAGCACTGAAAGTTACTCTTTGTTTTCTACCTGGACTTCTTTGGCTTTCACCACCGTTCCCCTGACTTCCTAAAGGTCTGAAGGAGCAATCCACAACAGCCCTGATTTCATCTCAGGGATGAAACTCCTCCTATGGCTCAGACCATTTTTTTCTTTTAAATTTTGCCTGAAGTTCAAAATGAGACAGAGCTTAGACTGCTCTTGAAGCAGGTGAAGCTGGCAGTGTCCTACAGCCAGCAGCAACGCACCCTTCTGGGTGATCAACACAGATCCCTCTTCACATCAGGGAGAAGGCAGAGGATGTTCATATGCATTCCCTCAAAACAAACACGCAAAAGCTTATGGTGAGCTATCCCAGCAAACACCACTCCTGTGGAAGTGAGTCTTAAATCAGTAAAAGGATTACTAGCTGTAAGCTGGCCTCACGTCCTCAAACAAACCAGCATTTGCAAGCAAGCAGAAGTCCATCTCTGCAACACTTCCCATTTATATCACGTATCCCTCACCACTTTGTTAGAATAGCAACTTTTTGACATGAGAATCTGAGCTAGAGGCTTCTCCTGATGGCTAGAGAGCCCTTTTCCCTTTCTCCCTTCCCTTCTTTTCTCCTTTTCTTTCCCTTTCCTTCCCCCTTTCCTTTACTTCTCCTTTCCCTTTCCCCCCACTCCCCTTTTCCCTTGCCTCTTCTCTCTTTTCCTTCTCCCTTCCCCACCAAGCCCTTGCCCCGGCAGCAGCTCCATTTCAGGCTCCAGACAAGCCCCACTTAGGCACAACACTTTGGGGAGCTCCCTCCTCAGGAGCAGAACCCCTGAAGCCTCCCCCACAGCACTTCCCCCTCCTCCCTGCCGAGGGCAGGGGATGAACTGCTTGGTGTTGGTGAAGTCCTCCGAGAGCAGAAAGGACACAAGAGCCAACAAGGGTGACCCCTGATTGCCACTGCGAGTTCAAACAGCGCCACAGCCGCCGGCTCCTCCACCTACGCCTTTAAGAAAGTTTCTGCACAGCTGAATTCTATTCGGTGGAAATTAGTTGTTCCGTTTTCCTCCGAAGCCTGAAGTGAACCTTTCTGGGAAGGGGCTGATATTTTGTAGCACTGTTTTCTCAAGTCCAATTCTTTAGGTTCCCGAGTGATGACACATTGTACAGCAACGCTCTTGGCACAGGTTGCTGGGCTGTGAGCAGGACACTGGCCCTGGTCCTTTGAGGCATTCATTAAAGAAAAACACCCTGGGTCGTATCTGATGTTCCTCTGCAACGTTTATAAGGTTTCAGTGTATGAAATCAGATGGAGCCTGGCTAATTTATTATTAATGTGGGTTTTTTTCCTCCCCAGAATGCAGCCCTAACCTCTAACTCAGTTCCTGAACATCCTTGGAACAGCTGCTCACCGCTCCCCCCGCCTTGTGTTTTGTTTTCATTTGGTAGGATCCCAACTTTATGCAATAAGATTTCTTTTTTCCCAGATAATACAGAAATATGTAAATGTGGTGCTTACAACTGACCAAAAAAACCCCCAAACCCAACACAAAAACATCTGCATCTGGAAGAACGGGAGGCATTCTGGGTGCCATTTACATGACAATCTAGCCCAGCTTCTTTATTCCCCCCCCTTTTTTTTCCACCATTCCCCCACCCCTTCCCCAATAGCCTATATTAATTGCCTTAGGATCAAGAGGTCTACAAACATCTTCCTTACATAAACAGAGGAACTGGTCTGGCTACTTTCTAAACCCTTGAAGGGAGATGAGCCATCTCACACAGCAAAATGATGGCTTTAAGTCACTGACTGCTAGCAGGGTTTGAGATCCTAGTTCTGCTTCTAGTTTCTCTGGGTCGTGCTATGGAGATTGCTGTAACTCTTGGCACCTACATTTCTTCCCTTACCCCCTTCCTAGTCTCTTTAGACTTTAATCTGCTGGAAATACTCTGTTTGTACAGCACTGGGTACAGTGGGAGTTGGGGATGCTGGTGGATGAGAAGCTGGGCATGAACGAGTGTGAACTTGTAGCTCAGGAGGCCAATGGCAGCCTGGGCTGCGTCAAAAGCAGCATGGCCAGAGATGGAAAGAGGGGAATATGCTGCTCTGCTCTGAGACCTCACCTGCAGTGCTGTATCCAGCTCTAGAGCTCTCAGCATAGGAAGCTTATGGAACTGATGGAGAAAGTCCAGAGGATGATCACAAAGATGATCAGGGGGATGGAGCAGCTCTGCTGTGAGGACAGGCTGAGGGAGATGGGGAAGTTCAGCCTGAAGAAGAGAAGACTCCAGGCAGAGCTAACAGCAGCCTGCCAGTACCTCAAGGGGGCTACAAGAAGGCTGCAGAGGGACTGTTTGCAAAGGCCTGCAGGGACAGGATGAGGGGCAATGGTTTGAAATGAGAGCAGAGCAGATTTAGATTGAATGTCAGGAACAAGTTCTGCACCATGAGGGTGCTGGAACACTGGAACAGGTTGCCCAGGAGGGTAGTTGAGGCCCCATGCCTGGAGATACTCAAGGTGGGGCTCAATAGGGCTCTGAGCAACCTGCTGTAGTAGAGGATGTCCCTGCTGACTGCAGGGGGTTGGACTGGATGACCCTTGGAGGTCTATTCTGTGGTTCCATAACTCAGTCTCAGTCAAGGCCTCCAGGTGCCAGTGCCATCACAGATCTAGCAGTCCCCATTACATTTCAAGCTTAACACATCTTGTTCGTGTTCATGAGCCCAGCAACTGCACAGCTCCGGGATGTGAAAGCGAAGGCATTAACCTACAGGAACACGATCTCATTCCAGAGAAAAACTGAAAGTGAATTCTGCAAGTACATGGCAACAAGAAAATAACTGTGACATGACAGGCAATGAAAGACAAAAGAATCCTTGTCATCCCAGCATCCCCACAATGGTCTTTTGAGGAACACCACATAGGGAAAAAAACCAAACAACCCAAGAACTGTCTCCAAGTTGATCTCATCTGTGTATCAGGTTCAAAAGGATCTCCTTCCTTTTTCAGCCCTCTAAGAATTTGCAGCCCAGCTGCCAGTAGCCAAACCTACAACTCCTTGCTCCTCTCCTCCATCCATTCTCACTTACAGTAGTCCTGCTAGGGCTGAGCTCACTAACCATCTGTGCTCTTAAGCCTGTTGATGGCTGATCCAAAGCACACACACCTAAAACAGTGGCAAGCCAGAAGGCGAACATAATTTCTCTGATTCACAGATCCATAGAATAGTGTGGGTTGGAAGGGGCCCTAAAGATCATCTCATTCCAAGCCCCTGCCATGGGCAGGGACACCTTCCACTAGCCCAGGTTGTTCAAGGCCTCATCTAGCCTGGCCTTGAACATCTCCATGGAGGGGGCATCCATAACCTCCCTGGGCATCCTGTTCCAGTGTCTCACCACCGTCACTGTCAAGAATTTCTTCCTAATCTCCAGTCTAAATCTGCCCTCCTCAAGCTTCATTTCACTGAAGCCAGCCTATGCACTGGGACCATAATTTTGGTTGCTAATGAGAAAGATGGAAAAAGAGAGCCCCTGCAGCTGCCAGTTTGTGTTCTGGGTTTCCCTGGCAAGGAGTTCAACATTTCTCAGAGGAAAGGCCTAATCTGCTGTGCTTTTTGACTCTAATGAGCTGCCTATTTGCTACTCCCTTTGTTCTAGCTGCCAGCAGCTAAACTGGGACATCTATTCAAAGACAAGTACCTGAAAGCATCACTGTAAAGGATTTGTCACCTTGTGACAAATCCCCACCGGAGGGAGGGGGAGAAGTTTGCAAAGGACAAAGTTAGCATAACAAATATTGGAGTTCATTTTTAATAGCTGACTTGAGTGACAATGACAAAACAGAGCTGATACTAGGGAGGCCCAGGCAATTCTCTTCTCCCAGAGACAGGTGGGAAACCACAGAAGCTGTGAAAGCTAGGATCTGACTCAGTAACTGCTCCTTGGATCTCTATCAGGGGGTCCTAAACCAAGTTCTTCTATTCCTAGTGGTCCCAAATAATCCCAAGCCATGTGCAACCTCTCACAACTCCTTTGCCCTTTCAAAAAAACCCCAAAACTGGCACAGGTTGCCCAGGGAGGTGGTAGAAGCCCCGGCCCTGGAGGATTTTAAGGCCAGGCTGGATGTGGCTGTGAGCAACCTGATGTAATGTGAGGTGTCTCTGCCCATGGCAGGGGCATTGGAACAAGATGATCCTTGAGATCCCTTCCAACCCTGACAATTCCATGATTCCATAAAAACTACCCCAAAAGTAATCCAATCCCTCCTCTGGCCTTGTGCTTTTCTGAGCACTTTTTGAGCCTCCAGCACCCCATCATTCCAAGGGAGCTTGAAGAACCTGAGAGCAGCCATAGCTCCTTAAACCAGCGAGGAGCCCTTTCTACTATGCTCCTTTCAAGTCTCCAGAGCAAATTATTAGAACTTTCAAGACCATGGTGAGGCCACACCTGGAATATTGCATCCAGTTTTGGGCTCCCCAGTTCAAGACAGACAGGGATCTACTGGAGAGAGTCCAATGGAGAGCTACCAGGATGATTGAGGGACTGGAGCACTGCCCCATGAAGAGAGGCTGAGAGCCCTGGGGCTGCTTAGGTTGGGGAAGAGAAGACTGAGAGGAGATATAATAAATGTTTCTAAATATCTGAGGGCTGGGGGTCAGGAGGGAGGGGACAGGCTCTGCTCCCTTGCACCCTGGGATAGGACAAGGGGCAATGGATAGAAACTCCAGCACAGGAGGTTCCACCTCAATATGAGGAGGAACTTCTTCACTGGGAGGGTCCCAGAGCACTGGCACAGGCTGCCCAGAGAGGTTGTGGAGTCTCCTCTGGAGACTTTCAAGACTCATCTCAATGCATTCCTGTGTGACCTGTGCTAGATTCTGTGGTCCTGCTCTGGCAGGGGGCTGGACTTTATCTTTGGAGGTCCTTTCCAACCCCTAACATCCTGTGATCCTTCCTTAGGGCTGCCTCATTTTGCTTTGGCTGGCTTGCTGAACCACAGAGTTAGAAGCAAAACCCCCAATTCTCAGCACTCAACAATCAAAAGAGACTAGTCAGCCACCCACAGGGCCACCTTTAGCCAGCTGAGAACTCACGGCCAACTCCTCAAAGGTATTCAGGTGTCTAAATACCCTTGAAAACTTGTCTCTGAGCTCTAGGAGATGGTTGGCAATAAGCCTTCTGGGGTGCCTGGTGGGAAGTGGCAGACTGGGCTCTAATGCATACTGAGCTTTGAGGGTGGGAGGTGGCTTCAAGGTATGAATAAGGCTGAGCTTTCCAGAAGCGTGAGTGTTTGGGCTCTTTCTAGGGTCTTCTGCTTTTTGAGACTTCCTTCTCATCCACAGGTACCAGGAACTCATTCAACTGGAAAGTTTCAAAACCCTCTAGCTCTAGCATGGATTCAGGATTAAGAGCTGTAACTTAAAAATAAAAGGCCAAAATTTCACTGACACAGCAAAACAGCCAGAAGCAGAGTGGGCACTGAGGTCCACTTCAGCTACACAAGTGAAGGGTTGACATCTCTCCCAGGCACCCAGCACCACAACAAGAGCACACAGTCTCAAGCTGCACCAGGGGAGGTTTAGGCTGGAGGTTAGGAAGAAGTTCTTCATAGAAAGAGTGATTGCCCATTGGAATGGGCTGCCCAGGGAGGTGGTGGAGTCACCATCACTGGAGGTGTTTAGGAAGAGACTGGATGGGGTGCTCAGCGCCATGGTTTAGTTGATTACATAGTGTGGGATGACAGGTTGGACTTGATGATCTCAAAGGTCTCTTCCAACCTGGTCTATTCTATTCTATTCTATTCTATTCTATTCTATTCTATTCTATTCTATTCTATTCTATTCTATTCTATTCTCTGAGTATATGATCTGGAGAAGCATTTGGGAAGGCTTTGGAAAGCCCACCAGCTTTGGTTCACAGAATCACAGAAAGGTTGGTGTTGGAAGGGACCTCCAGATATTATCCAGTCCAACCTCCCTGCCAGAGCAGGATCACCCAGGGCAGGTCACATCCAGCAGAATCACAGAATTGTTAGGGTTGGAAGGGACCCCAAGGATCTAGTTCCAACCCTCCTGCCATGGGCAGGGACACCTCACACTACATCAGTTGTTCAGAGCCACATCCAGCCTGGTCTTAAAAACATCCAGGGATGGGGCTTCCACCACCTCCAGTGTCCAGAACAATCCTCTGTGTGTGTGTGTGTGCAGGCAAAGACACTTGATTTCATGTGAAAGCCAGCTGGTGGTACAAAATGTGACTGTGGAATAGTGTCCCTGTCCAGGCCCAGAGCTAAGTACTGACAGGGGAAAGAAAGAATCATGCTTGACTTTCTGAAGGATGGGCTGTGATTAGTTGCTAGAAGCTGAAAAGATGTAGCAAATTGCTTAAAATCATAGATTCATAGAATGGTTTGGGTTGGAAGGGACTTCCAAAGCTCATCCAGTTCAGCCCCCCTGCAGTCAGCAGGGACATCCTCTACTAAAGCAGGTTGCTCAGAGCCCTATTGAGCCCCACCTTGAATATCTCCAGGCATGGGGCCTCAACTTCCTCCCTGGTAAACCTGTTCCTGTGTTCCACCACTCTTATGGTGCAGAACTTGTTCCTCACATCCAATCTAAATCTGCTCTTCTCTCATTTCAAACTATTGCCCCTTGTCCTGTCCCTGCAGACCTTTGCAAACAGCCTCTCTGCAGCCTTCTTGTAGCCCCCTTGAGACACTGGCAGGCTGTTCTTAGGTCTGCCTGGAGCCTTCTCTTCTCCAGGCTGAACACCCCAGCTCCTTCAGCCTGTCCTCACAGCAGAGCTGCTCCAGCCCCCTGATCATTTTCATGGCCCTCCTCTGTACCTTCTCCATCAGGTCCACGTCCTTCCTGTGCTGCAGGCTCCAGAGCTGGATGCAGTGCTCCAGGTGAGGTTTCACCAGAGCAAACTTCTTAAAAGCTTGATCAAAGCTATTTAAAAAATAAACCCATCTGCTTCAGTGCTGTGTTTTTTTCCCACCACCACCATTTATAGCTGCACATTTTCACCCTGATTTCACCTTCCCTCTTCGTGGAGTGGATGCTGCAGTTTGAGAAGTCACAGTTTGAGCTGGATCACTGCAAAAAGCCCCACATTAAGTTAGTAATAACAGAGGGATACAGAGGGGGTTAAAACTCAG